>CM052700.1:55638793-55663412 GCA_028551405.1 Uromys caudimaculatus
TTCTGACTGGTGTGAGGTGGAATCTCAGAGTTGTTTTGATTTGCATTTCCCTAATGACTAAGGATGTTGAACATTTCTTTAGGTGCTTCTCAGCCCTGTGAATTTCCTCAGTTGAGAATTCTCTGTTTATCTCTGTTCCCCATTTTTTGGTGGGGTTATTTGGTTTTCTGGAGTCTACCCTCCAAAAAATTATGCAAGACTGAGAGGCCAGAATCGAGGCTTGCACCATTAAGCGTTGAGTGTTTACTTGAGAGCAAGACTTTGAGAATCATAGGAAATTCTTCCTGTACCTTCTCCTTTAGAAGAGCACATGCTCATTCTTTCCAGAAATAGTGATTGAGCAACATGCTCTGAGCTACGGGTCAGAGACAAAAGCTGGCCACATGTGCTTGTATCTTCCAGGAGCTTAGAGTCCACTGCCAATAGTGTGGACCACAAAGGATAAGATCTATGCTTGAGGCCCAGGAAGCCACATAGCTGGACTTGTCCCAGGCTGAGACAGTTCAATATGCAGAGGAGCTCAAGAGAAGAGGCAAAGGCAGACAGAGCCAAGGGTATGGTGTCCTCACTCCATGACAGCAGACGCACCCGAGAAACCAGATATCAGGGCAAAGACACTGTCACCATTGACATCGAGTCTCCCAAGGCTGCTGGATTTCGAGTTTATTGTTTAGTTCTTGCCTTTGTTAGCTTTAATTGTCAACTTGACACAGCCCATATTCATCTGAGAGGAAAGCCTGGACAGACAGATTGCCCCGATCTGGTTGGCCCGACTGTGAGGGATGTCTTGATTGTTAATTGATGTAGAAGGCCCAGCCCACTGTGGATGGCACCATTCCCTAGACAGGTGATCCTGGGCTGTGTAAGATTGCTAATTAAACATGGGAGCCAGCCAGCAAGCAAAGTTCCTTCACTGCTTCTGCTCCAAGTTCCTGCTTGATCTCCTGCCCTGACTTCTCTCAGTGGTAAGCTGGGACTTGGAAGTATAAGCCAGATCAACCTTTTCCTCTAAGTTGCTTTTGGTCAGAGTGTTTTAATATAGCAACATAAAGGAAACAATAACAGCTGTTTTTAAGACTGGGTGTCAGTGTATAACACATGCTGGTCTCGAACCTGAGATCTTCTTCCCTTGTCCCACAAGCGCTGGAATTACAAATCTGTGCCCCACAGGACTTAGAACTGGTGTGTCATTCAGCTGTAAAAATCCACAGCACAGCACTGTGGGAGTGTCTGACCTAACACAAAACACACCTCTGCCCAGAGCAGCTTGATACAGACAGACTGGTTAGAAATAAGCTAATTCATGGTTCTAAGAATGTGGTCCATACACCCTTGAGTCAGCATTACTTGGGAACCTTCTAGAAACTCCTGGTCCCAGTCTGCTGGGGCACAGTACACCCACAGTTCTGATAGCAAGAAACCCTCTACATGATTCTAATATTGGAAAGTTTGGCAACTGCTGAGCTCATTGAAATTAGTACATAGTTTTGTTAACAGATTCATTAGTCTCAGCTGTTGCCCTGGACCTGTGTAGACCACAATGAGGCCTGTGTGTTGGCAAAGCATCCCTTGGCAGTGAGAGACCAGGTGTATGATGCAGAGGAGGCTTTAGGAGTAGGAGGGGTGCAGCTCATACGCAAACAACACCAAGACATAAATACAGACTATAGAGAAAGAGGCCAGAAAATCCTTTCTGTTCAGCGCCATGTCTTGTTCCATGAGACAAGTATCTGCCTCCAGGGAGCTTGTGCAATTTAGCCACATCCAGCTTCTATTACGGAGAGAAGAGACAGGCAAGGAGGGAGATATAAAGTCATGAGCCTGAGAAGGTGGCTCAGTGGTTACAGAGGACAGGGGTTCAGTTCCCAGAACCCACATAAAAGCTCACAACCTTCTGTAAGGCCAGCTCCAAGGAACCAGACATTCTCTTCAGGCTCCCAAGGACACCAGGCACTTCTGTGGTGCATTTACATACATGTAGGCAGAACATTCATCTACACAAAAAATAAAAATAAAACAAATCTTTAAAAACATACAGGAAGTTGTAGTGGAGAATCTCTCAGGGATGATAGCCAGGCTGTGACCTCCCGCCCTTCATGTGCACAGAGGCCTGACTTCCACTTTGAATGCACTGCCTAGTGAGCAGGAATATCGGGGAGCTCCAGTGGTCACCTGGCCAGAGCACAATCAGTTCCAAAGCACAGATCGAGGGAGAGAGAACAGCACGCAAAATAAAGCCACCGGTGCATCAGCTGGCTCACTGTACAGTTGCGAAGAGGGCTTTCCAGGCCTAGCAGTTGAACTGGACTCTAAGTCACAATGGCCAGACTGGTTGTCAGCGCATCCCAAGCTTACCATGCCTCATGCCTGAATCTGCCTTCACTGTATCTCCAGCAGCCACCTGGGGTGCTCACAGGAACCTGAACGTGGCTTGAGTGTACACCAGCAGTAGAGCGCTTACCGACGTGTGCTGTGCCTGGGTTTGATCTACAGAGTGTGTTCCCTCCGATTCTCCTCCCTGCTTCTCTCCCATCTCCATCTTCCCCTGAGCTCTCCACCCTCACGGACCTCCTTTCTGCTTTTACATCACACGAGCCCTACTGCCCCAACTTCCACCCCTCTGCCCTCTCTTGCAGACTTCTCTTTAGTTTCATAGCCAATACCCACACTTACCCTCACTGATATGTTAATACATAAAACTATGAAGAGCTACAAACCATCTATGCTTATCTTTATGAGTCTGGATCACATCCAATAATATAATACTTTCAAAACCCATCTATTCTCCAGATTTCATTACTTCATTTTTTCTAAAGTGGCATACAATCCTGTTGTGTAGCAGGGGTTGTGTTTTCACAAAGGCTCTGGGGAATACAAGAGAATGTGCATTTCCCTGTGCTCAGAGCCTTGTACAGGGCGGCCCATGTGCCCCTTAGCATAGGAATGATTCTGTCTGGCTATTCCGTGCCACGCCAGGCTGGGCTCAGCAGCTCAAAGCAACTGGGAGACCTCTTCATTGTCACTGCCAGCCACTCAACAGGCAAGGCCAGGTTAGAGCCCAGTTTCTGTTTAGTCGAACATGGTAGTTTGCTTTTCAGAAACTGAGGTGCCCAGTTTACAGTGTATTCCTGTGGAATCTGGATTGCAGATTGTAATCCTTGTAACCAGTATTAGTACATGTGCATGGTACCATTGTCTTTGAGGCTCTGTTCAGATCTGGCCCATTTAAGATATGGAATAGATATTCAATAAGTGTGAAGTAGGGTAAATGAGAGTTGGTCTGAGTGGCAGTCTCCCAGTGCTGTGAGTGTGTGTGTGTGTGTGTGTGTGTGTGTGTGTGTGTCCACACATGTGCATGCATGCATGTGTGTGAGTACACATGCATGTATGCCTGTGTGCCTATGGAAAGCAGAGTTAGATGTTAAATGTCTTCCTCAGTGGATTTCCACTTTATTTTTGAGGCAGCCCTGAAGCTCATGGATCAACCTAGGTGGGCTAGCCAGCCAGTCCCAAGGACCGCCCCATCTCTGCCTCCCTAGGACTTGGACTACAGGCACAAAACTCCACCTCTGGCTTTTACATGTATGGCTGGGACTGAACTCTTCCTCACTTCTCATGTTTGCATAGCAAGCACTTTAGCAACAGAGCCTTCTCCCCAACTTGCCGTGTACTAACTTGTACGAGGCTGCTGACATCTCTGAATCCCATGGCCACTGTCCAGACAGACACCAGGCTCCTGTCTCGGGCATGTTAGGGAGCCAGCCACATAGTCACCTGGCTTATGCAGAGAGCTATTAAAAATGCAATAAAGAGAGAAGCGGACAAGGGGACAGTGCCTTGATCTGTGCACTGTCTGCATAGCACGGGCACTGTAAACTATTGCTCAGGGTGACTCAACTCCTTGCAAAGTTCATGGGTTTGTTCTGCTTCATTGATGAGGCTGCAGGAGACCCAGAGGCTTCTCAAATCCTCACCATTGTGAGAAGGCCAGTCTGGGTTTGCATTTGACAACTGTGCTAGGCTTCCATGAAGTGAAGGAGCAGCCTTGACTTGTTCAGAGCTGGAGACACTGTCTTCTCCACAGCATCTGCCTTTTTGCAAACATCCTGCCACCACCCCCTTCTCCTCCCATTCAAGTCACTACCCCACCTCCTCATCCCTTCCTCCAGCTTCCAGCCATTTCCTGTTTTAAAATCATCTGCTGTCTCTGGAATGATGGCAAGTCAGCATCAGGCAGGAACAGTCTTCCCCAGAGGTTCCCATGAGGGAGTCTCAGAAGGGAGTTGAGTGGGTGAGCAAAGTCACAGCTTCCCACAGAGACAGGAAGTGGAAGCAGATGAAACAGTAGTTCTAAACCCCGGGAGGCCTTCATCTCTTCCTCTTCAATTAATGAATTCTGTCCTCGGGTGCTTGGAACTCCTCCGTCCACTGGCTGCTGTTGGTAGCCTGTCTAATCAGTGGAGATAACATTCTAGACTGTGCAGGGTGGAGACAGGGGTGGGGACCAAAGCCCTGGAGAGTGCTCTATATTATTAAATTGGAGGAGAAATGCACTTAGTAGGAAGGTGAGGAGGTCCTTGGTGCTCCTAAGGGAGTCCCTGGTCAAGAGGCTGAAAGATGCCTGAACACCCATCTGCAAAAATGGGCAACCCTGATGCTGAGTTGGCAAAGGTTACAGGACAAACTCTGTAAGCACCAGATGTCACCTAAAGAAAGTGTGGGATCCCAAAATTCTAACATAAAGTGTGGGTGAGGGTAGCTAGTTCCTGAATGTAGGGGATCACAGTAGTTCATAGCCAAAATGCCTTGGAAAGGACCTAAAGTCCAGTTAACTGCTGGACTTTTCTTTTATGAGTAGAGTTACCCGGCCAATCATTGTGTTAGGGAAGGGATTCCCAGTGACTTACTGGAACCGTGTCTGTGTGTCTTTCTCCATGCATCGGACAGACAGGACAATTGAAGAACAGTCTTGTAAATGGTTGCTGAAATAAGTTTGCCTCTGAATTGTCTGTACCCAGAAGAGATCCCTGGGCAGCACTCCTCTGCTGCCTTCTCTCAGGGGTTGCTCAGCCTGACTCATCCTCTCTCTCTAAGGACCCAGTGAGGTCAGTGACAGGGAGCTACAGCCATGTCAGCCTGGTCTGTACCTGGCTGGTATCTGCAGCATCCTTTAGCTCACGTGTGTGTATCACTGTTCTTTGTTAAAGTGTAGATTGTTGGGTGGAGGAGGGCAGAGGCTGTCCATGTGAGTGACCAGGTGAACAAATTAATGAAAATAGCTGCCCTGGTGAGACAAACCAGCTGTGGAACACATTTCTCTACACAAGACTGAGTACCTGCTCTCATTTGGGCTACTCTGTCCAGCCAGATCACGGCATAGATGAAGTCCCTGTGCTTCAGGCTGTTCCTACAGGATTATAGACATGGCAGACATCTTAAGAAGCAAGATGCTAGCGACTCCCACTGACCTGTTCTTTTCATTTACAGATCATCAAGGAGGTCCCTCCACCCCCTGTTGAGGAGAGTGAGGTAAGTGCCCCAAGCTGGGTGCATCCGGTGGGAGGGTGGCAGAGTGGGCAGTGTTGCTGGTTATTTAGTCCCTTGCTGAGCAGGGCTGGGCCCCGCTGCATGAGAAGGGGAACCTTTGGACCTTTCCTAACTAGGATGAACAGGAACTGAGCGAGCTGATTTCTTTCCACAAAGACCAATTTTTAAATGTGTACATCTGTCTGCTGTTTCTGTTTGTTTTCCTTTCAAGATTTTGAAGTGTTTTCTGGGAGCTTTTGAGGGGAAGAGTTTTGGTTATTGTCTTTTTGACGTGCTGGCACCCAGGGTGTCACACATGCTACCCAAGCTCTCCACCTGAGCTGCATCACAACCCTCTTCCCCCTTTGCTGGGACAGGGTCTCATGAGGCACGGGTTGGCTTTTAACACATCATTCTGCCTGAAACTGCCCAGTGCCCGAGTCACAAACATGTCTCACCACACTCAGAATAAATATTTTTATCACTACAATAATTTGCGGTTGTAAGGGTCTAATTTTTCCTCTGAAACATTTTAGATTCTTGTCCCGCCTACAGATGTGCTTTGCATGTATAAGTTATGGCGAATTTGCTACACTCTGCAGACAATCACCGTTTCGAAGACTGATGCCAAGGGTACCATTTCTCTTTAATTTAAAACAGTATTATGTAAAATCGGCCAGGTGGTCATGAATTTACTCTGGAGCGGAATATGCGAATATCCTGGCCTCGCTCTCAAATCCTCACTGTCTACAGACAGACTCTCAGACTCTTCCACTAAATGGGCCAGGAAGCCGCTGTGGTGCAGGGTGGCTCTGCTAAACTAGCTGAGGTGTTAGCAGATGATTGCTGGGTGGGAGTTCCCAGCAAATGGCTTTCATAACTTGGGGCAGCTGGGACCCTTAGAAGTAACACCTGCCAGTGTAGATGGCCTCAATCTGAAAACTTAGTGGGCCCAACAGGTATGTTGACGAGGTTTTCAGTTCTCAGCTGGGTCCCTAAAGTCTCTGTATGCACCTCCAATACCACTGCTCAGCCCTGTCCCAGCTCAGCCTCTCTACACAGAAAGATTAAGCTTAAAATTCCATGAGTTTCTCCTGTGCTGAACACTGCGTGAACCCCAACAGACTTAATAGCAGCAATCAATTAAAGCACATCTTGCAAGAATGTTAACGCTCTGCCCAGAAATCAAAGGAGAAAATTACATTGCTGTGCAGAGAGGAGGGAAAAAATCTCAATCTCTCTCTCTCTCTCTCCCCCCCCCCCCCAGCCCCGCGTCAAATCTGTCTTTAACCTTCCAAGAGCAGAAACCAAGGCTGGTCCCATGGTTCTGTCTGAGTATCCCTGTGTTGTATGTGCGTTTGTCTCTTAGATTCCCAAAACAGAGTGTAGCTCCATGACAGAGCCCCTCTGTCAGCTCTGGGGTGAAAATGCCTACCACCCTCAGCGTTGTTCAGAATGGCTCTTTCTGGTGATTGCTCCACATCAACCTTCAGAAGGTAATATTCTGGAGATTTGGGTACTGAGGTACTGTGGGGTCTGATGTCTTCTACATTAGCATCTAGCACGAGGGTCCACAGACACCGTAGGTACACAGATATGACTTGGGTGGAAGGCTAGAGCCCAAACAAGAAAGAACAGATAAAAGCAAGGGAAAGGAAGAAATTGAGACTTTAAGCT
This sequence comes from Uromys caudimaculatus, assembly GCA_028551405.1. Classification (NCBI taxonomy): domain Eukaryota; kingdom Metazoa; phylum Chordata; class Mammalia; order Rodentia; family Muridae; genus Uromys; species Uromys caudimaculatus. Next base: position 55,645,997 of record CM052700.1, read on the forward strand.
TCATTTAATATTTGTATGGAGGCTGAACTTTGACTGAAAACAGCAAACCTCGTTCCTGAAATGGAATGAAGACTATGGACACTTGGGACCTGAAGACTTGTGGGAGGCTTAAGGCAACTTCCTACTGCCACGAAGATTACTTCAGCATGTGTGTTAGCTCCGAGGTTCCTGGGGCCCTAGTCCCCTCCTAATGTGTTCTGGCAGGAAGAAAAGAAAGAGAGAAGTCCCACAGAAAGAAATAACATAACTTAGAACATATGAAGTATTTTATACGATGCTTTGAAAATCACAGCTGGAAACTGTTCCAATCCATCCCCATGTACAGACCCCACAGAGGCTTCGAGCATAGCTCGGGTGCACTGTCTGCATAGAGTGCCCTGAAAGTCCTCCTGTCAAGTGGAAGCCTCCTTTCTCCTTCGTGGTGGTCTCTGGGTATTGCATTAAATCTCTGCATCGAAGCTTAAGACCACTGGATACTCAAAGGTTAGGAACTGTCTAGTTAATCTTAACACAAGCTCCAAGTGATAGTGCATGCTCTAACCCCAGTGCTGGAGAGGCTGAAGCAGGAGACCCTTAAGCTTGAAGTCAGCCTGGGCTGCATAGAAAGACCATGACAACATGGTGAGGGCCTGGGGAGGAGAGCACTCAGTGAGGGTAACCCCTCCGCCTGCTGTATATATGGACAAGCTAAACATTAACTGACCGTTATCAGATCTATAACCATCGCATTTTGAGGGCCGCTGTCCCTGCGAGGGTCACTACTGCTGTGATCAAACGCTGTGGTCAAAAGCAGCTTGTGGAGGAGAGGGTTTATTTTCCTCACAGTTCCAAATAACAGCTCATCATCAAAAACAGTGAGGGGGAAGCTGCAGGCAGGAGCTGATGCAAAGTGCTGCTTACTGGCTTGCTCAGCCTGCTTTCCGGTGGCATCCCAGGACCACCAGCCCAGAGGTGGCATCACCCACAATGGGCTGGACCCTCCCACATCAATCACTAGTTAAGAAAATGCCCCCCAGGCTTGCCTACAGCCCAGTCTTACAGAGGTGGTTTCTTGATTGAGGCTCCCTCCTCTCTGATGACTCTTGCTTGTGTCAAGTTGACATAAAAGTGACCGGCACAGAGGTACATAGCTAACATCAGCATGAAGGCAGCCTACTGGCTCTTCATAGCGCTTCTCCTTCATGTAGAATCCTCTTCAGTAGGAAATACAGAGTGCAGAGTGCAATGAGGTTCGGCTTTCTGGAATCTTCTGTCACTGAAAGTGAAATTGCTGAGCGAGTACAAAGAAAAGTCACCTGAGCTCTGGAAATCTCAGCAGAAGGAAGCTCGGCATGACACCTAAGACGGGCACCAGGGGTGAGCCTCAGCCCACTGCCACCAGAGCGAGGCTTCATCTTCACTGTCTTTGTCCCAGAGAGTTGGCAGTTTCTGGAGAGCGTGTTAGCAGTGCCCTCCGTTGGAGCATAATCACCTCCATGGATGCTATGACTGCATTTGAGTTAGTCTCGCAGTTCATGGCAACATGTCTCCCTTAAGGTGCACTGCTATTCAACAATGAAGGTCTCAGTAGCTCATGTTTCGCTTGATCATACATACAGCAGAGAGAGGGTTTGACTGCATATCACTATTGAGCGTTTAGACTGAGATGGGTAGACCCGGGGAGAGCTGTCGTTGATAACCTCCAGAAGGCAAGCAGCTGCAGGCATGCACCTCTGTCTCAGTCCTTCTCTCTCTCCAGGACTTTACTCCCTCTGCTCTCCCCTCACCAGCTTCCCTCGTGATCCCATCACTATAGTCAGACCCTTTCTGCTCTGACCCCAGCTGATGGCATGTCCTGAGCCTTCATTTCAGCTCCTGTCCCCAGTGACTACAGCCTCAGTCCCTTGGTCCCCATCCCTTCAGTTCCCAGCAGGGGCAGGTTCTTAGCCCACTGCATCCCTTCACTCCAGATCCCAGATCAGAAATCACAGGTCACAGCCAGCCAATGGCGTGGGTGAACCTGGGTCAGGGGTCCCTTCCTAGCCCATGAGCACTGTCTCTCTAACAGACCCGCGTCTTTGAGTGTGGTGACCATACGTTCCCTTGAAGACCTGGGTCTGATGGCACCACCACAGAGCATCTATGGAGCAGTGTGCTTGAATACTCCAGTCTCCAGTCTAACTGAGTAAACCTGAGCTAATGCCAGGAACGCACGCCATCTTCCTTTCCCGCCTGCCTTTCACACAGGTTCTCAGAGATCCCACCCCATTTGAAAGGCAGCCCATATCAGGAAAGCCTGTGACTGAGAGGAAAGGTGGGTGTGGCTTAGCTGGCATCGTAGATACATGCAAATCTACAAACATGCAAACACGCTGGAAATGAGAGAGTCCCTCCCCTGAGACCTGTCCCAGGCAGGGATAAAGGCAGAGACTCCTAGTTTACAGATCTCTTCCCCTATCCCGTCACCTGAGCACATGAAGTTTCCCCACCTACTCAGTGTTGCCTTGACTGGACCCCGGGTTAGCAGTCTGTTTCAGTTGTGGATGAGAGACCAAGCAACCCCTCCTGGAGTCTAGAGCTCTTCAGCCTGTTTCACTAGAAACATCTGGCTTCAACAATCAAATGCTGTATCAGAAATAAGCCAGGAAATAAGCTACCCAAACTTTGACTAATGAATGATTAAATATTGCACTTTTTAGCATGCAACTAATTAAGACATTAAGAACACTGGGAAGGTCAAACAGGATAGAGGTTAACTGCCTGGGAACAGCTACCGTGCTTTCTAGATACCTAAAATTCTGGGCCTAGGGGCTGGACAGGTGGCTCAGTGGTTAGGAGCACTGGTTACTCTTGGCAGAGAACCCAAGTTTGATTCCCAGCACCCATGTTGTGGTACACACCCACCTGTAACTACAGCTCCAGGGGACCTAACACCCTCTTCTGGCCTCTGTGGGTACTAGGCACATACATGGTGCACATACATGTAAACAAACACTAATACACATAAAGCAAATGAGCTAACTAATTAATTAGTTAATTTTTAAGATCTTAAAAAAAGTAAAAAAATAAAAAAAACCTTTGGGGCCAGCAAGATGGCTAAGCAGGTAAAGGCCTTTAAAGCTTGCAAGAGAGAAGTGACTCCACAAAATTATCCTCAGAACTGTATATATCAGCTGTGGCAAGACAGTCTCTCCCCTCACACACAGAGTAATAATAATTATGTTTTACATTTTTTAACTCATTGAACAACTCCAGAATATGTACTGCTATATGCTGTGATAGGCAGCCTGAGGTCGGCCCTAGTCCAGGAAAAAGGAAGAGGCTCCAAGTCTATACTGTATCTGAGTCCATTAAAATGTATAAGTGGGTGTGCCAGATAGAGAGGATATTTGCTAGGCAGTTGGAGCTATCCAGACAACTGTATACAGAAAATAACAAACTAACCATCTGTGCTGTTTCATTTAGTCATTCAGCAGGCTGGGAACGAGGCCACACTGTTGTAACTCTATTCTATACGTGAAAACCTGGGGTATAATAAGGTCTAAGATAGGCATGATAGTCAAATCTCCATCCCTGTGCTGGCAAGACACCTGAGACAGGAGACCTAAAAAAGGAGAGACGTTTGTTTGGTGTCAGTTACAGGCTATAGTTACATGGCTCTCTGCTGCAGTGATAACAGCACATCACACTGCGAGGCTCTGGCAAAGGGCGTGGCCAGGAAGCAGAGTGACAGGGAGGGATTACACAGTTTTTACGTGATAGGACTAAGATTTGAACCTGAGGGGGAAATGTAGTGCAGTCCTTTCTCAAATGGTCAATCCTAAGGAGTTCAGTGACCCCCCCCTTGGTCAACACTGGGTCCTCCAATCCTTGGTGATCCCCTGTACCCAAATGAGAGGTTACCCCACCTAGACCCAGGAGGCCTCAACAAGGCCCACAACAGCCTCTCTTAACACTGGCATGAAGGTGGCTACCTAGCTCGGCCTGTCCCAGGCCCCATTGCCCACGTGTTCTCAGCTGCTCCCTCCCGCCCCACGTCTGCTGGCCTGTTCTCTTTCCTACCTCATTACCACATCTCACCTTGAAGCCACAGAACCAACTGTCTCACTAGGATGTGTGTGGGGAGGCAAGAGGCAGGGAGGACGGAGAATGGAGCTGTCTGTAGGCTGCTGGTTCTTATCCAAAAGCAGAGGGATGGACGCTTGCCAGAGGCATCGATGGCGGGCAGACTCCACTGAACAGCATGTGGCCGTCGATGGTGAACATGTTTCCAGGTTTACTACTGTGTAAGAGATTGTTAGCTAGGAAAACCAAGCCATGAAAAGTGGTATAGCTTACCAGGAGCCTTCTCGCTAGCGGCATCATGCAAACTGTGTTCTCTCAAACACGTGCACCCAAAACAGAAGTTCCAGCACAGACTAGAATTCAGTAGTCGACATTTCAATTACCTCTTTGAAAAAAGAACTCCTGAGAAAATAATACACTGTTGATCACTGAAGAACGCAGGAGAGTCACATGTTGACCTTCATCACTGTGTAAGACAGGAGACCATGCTGTGGCATGCTAAATGCAACTCGGAAAAGGAAATTTTAAACCTTTACAAACAGAAGCCTTGCTGAACTGGCCAGGCCTAACTATGAATTTACCTCCGAAATAGATGAGAGAGACCCTGTAGCTTATCCCAAAGGCCAAAAGAGACATATCGGTGGGGTCCACCTACTCAGCCCTCCAGCCTGGGCACTTCTGCTGCATTGGTCTTCCTTCATGTCATCAGACCCACAAAGCTGACTACTCTGTAAATATGAACAGCTGCCTTCTCTCTGTCTGCCTCTACCACTGTGGGCATGGGGGCTCCGCCACAGTGGCTGGAGGGGATGAAGGAAAGGACACTCAAGTGGCTCTTGTTTGGGGTCACACAGGGTTTATCATCTGGGTTCAAGATGTTTGGGGTTCTATAATACTTAAAGTTAGTCAGAAAGCCTGGGCTAGACTCTGCTTCCAGCATGTTCTCCCTCTGGTCTTCACAGTGAGCTAGGGGAGGAAGTTCCCCTCGGTCCAATCTGTTCATCTGGTTCTTCCAGTGTGTGGATATCAGAAAAGCAAGAACAGCTTTGAGGATCGGCTTGATCCAGAACAGAGGCATCCTTCACCCTGAACCAGTAGATTCTACCAGTGCACCGTGTATGTGCTGGAGTTAGGGAGACCCGGATCCGAATCCTCCTTCCTTCTGCCCACACTTCTGCTTAATAGCTAATTAAATTTTTACTGAGTCAATAGAGGTGAGCGTAAGAAGCTTTGAGAAAGGAGGCTAAATTCTCTGGGGCTCCACATAGGGTAAGGAACTTATGAAATGTCTGAAAAAATGGGTAGCAGTCACAGGGTGTGGGCAGGCACACAGACCCCTGCATGTTGCAACATGGACTGTAGTACCAAAGCTGGCAACTCTGGGAGAGTAACATGGGGTCTCAGGCTTCCTGGGAAAGCCCAGCTTGGTCTTCCTGCTGACAAACACGTCACAATGGGCCTCTGCCATCTGGGGGAAGTGCTGCCATGGTGTCAGTTTAGTGACACCTGGGCCACCACAGCCTTTGAGATTTAAACATGATTTCCCCTGGTGGGAAACCAGACTCCAGCCCCAGCTGAGCACCTTCTCACACTGCTGACATCTCTCAATGCTTCTGTGTCATTTCGTCCTCTGGATTTGCTGGATGCCATCTGTGCCTCCACTCCCCCTCTCCCCCACAACTTGAGGGTTTGACCTAAGAGACTGGAGGGCATCACTGTGCGGCGTGGATATAGCTGGCTCCCCCACCCGGCCATCCCATCCTCCTTACCATCTCCTGTGGGTACCCTCACAGATTGTGGTGGCTCAGTCCACTCTTTTCTGCCCATCCCCTGCTGATTTCCCACAAGGCCCTGGTTCCTGCTACTTGATGCTGTGAAACAGTTTAGCTCAGCTAATCCTTACCTCCAGGAACTATGGAGGTCACCAAAGTTTATCACAAAAGAAAAAAATCCATGCTAGAGGTTCCCCCTCCTGGATACATCTCTGAAGGTGACTGGGGGGTGGGGAGATTCCTTCCAGAAGCCTCCTTTCTTTAATAGATGTAGAACTGCACTCTCTGAGACTATTGGCTGTCAGAGAGCATGTGCTGAGCCCTGTGAGTTTATTCCACCAACTTTCTGCCAAGTGAAAATCACATCAAAGGTCCTCAGCTCTCCCTGGGATTGTGCAACTGTTCAGGCTCTGGTGCATAAACAGAGTCCTGCTTACTGCAGGGAAACGCTGACTCTCCCTTTGCTCAGACCTTGGGCTTAGTGTTGACTTTTGTGGCCTGTGTTTGAGTTTGGAGGGGAAGCTCAGGTCAGGGACTAACGTGAGGCTTGGTGGGGCTGAGCACATGTCTAAGCATTTCCTGTTGTGAATCTACACTGGGGGCAAGGGCAGGACCTGTCTCTGGATGGCCTGCCTTCCTCTCCCAGGGCTCCCCACACGTGAGAGAGGAATAGAGAGAGGGGTGCCTAGAGTACGCCAGGAAGCCAGGAAAATGATAGAGATTAGAATTTTGTGTGTGCTATATATAAGCATTCAGAGTGTTTCTCAATTTGGGAAAGGGGACAGGAGATGTGAATTAGTTTCTTATGCTAAGGGGTAGGTCATCCACCGGATGGGGCGTAAGACATCAAATCAGAGTGTCACCTCCACTGCTCTGAATCTGATGGCCACAAAACAGCTGGAGTTGTTGGTGTCCGATGTGTGTACTCCTGTAATTACCAACTGAAGACATTCATAAAACTCTTCCTAATGCTGACCTGCTATATAACACAATACCCAAGGCTGCAAGACTTATAAAGAAAACAAACCTAATTTCTTACACTTCTGGAGATGTCATTCTGGGAAGCCTAAGGGCCAGGGGTCTGCATCTAATGGGGCCTTCTCATGCATCGTCCAAGGCAGAAGCAGAAGGACAAGGAGGTTTAGCAAAGGAGAGCTACAAGCCACAGCTCCACCACTGCTGCTCACTTAGAACAAGGCCAGTCTTCAATAATGCACTTTGTGAGGACACGGCCCTCAGACCCAGTCACCTCTTGTCAAGCGCCATCTTATAACATGGTGACATTAGGGATTGCACTCTTAAGGCCTGAAGTTCAGTGGCACATTCAAACAGCACCCTGTTGTGCAGGACAGGACCTGCTCCCCAGGGCTGACTGCCTAGGACCCAGTTCATGGATCAGGACAATGTACTCAGAGAGGCTGTGTGAGCTCTAAAGTCAAGTGAGCATGGGGACTTAACCGTGTGGTCTGAAACTGTGATTTGACTGAACCCACTTGCTCTTGCTCCTGCCGGCTCCACCAGAATGGACATACACAACCTCAGAGGCTTTGCCTTTATGTGTTATAATCTCTTGGCAGGAAGAAGACGATGATGGGTTGCCAAAGAAGAAATGGCCCACGGTAGATGCCTCCTACTATGGCGGACGCGGCGTTGGAGGCATTAAAAGAATGGAGGTGAGAGGTCCACCATCACACAACTCTCTTTGTGCCAGTTGCCTGCTGATAGAAACCCAGAGTGAATGGCAGTCCATGCTTCAGGTTAGGGGATGTGGCTTATGAGACACAAGGATGGGGAGGTGGAGGGCACAGCGATTTAACTGCATGCCTGCGTCTTACCTGACACGAGTTGGATGAGGCCATCTGCCAAACCCCCAGGGTTTCTTTGTTCATTGGGCCCCACCTAGCCAGTTCTCCCTCTAGTTCTCCCAGCCCATGGCTCCCTACCTCTATCACCCCTTCTGCTCCCCGCTTTCCCTTTTTCTACACACCCGACTTCTCTGGCTCATGATCCTGAAGTAACAGAGGACCCAGTGGCATGTGCCTCAGACCCTGTCCTCAAGGGGCAAATTGTGCAGTCCTGTAACTTTGTTCTATGGAATTTCACTTACATTAGGTTCGCTGGGGAGAAAAGGGCTCCACAGAAGAAGGGGCGAAGCTAGAAAAGGCAAAGAATGCAAGAGTCAAGATGCCAGAGCAAGAGTATGAGCTCCCTGAACCCCGAAACCTCAACAACAACATGCGCCGGCCTTCCTCCCCTCGGAAGTGGTACTCGCCCATCAAGGTGTGTCTCTACCCACAGTCCTTCCTGCCTTCCCTCTTCATAGCTGTGAGCCAATCTTCTTTCTTCTCCATTGTCTCTCTTCCCCTGCCTCAGCTCCAAGCCCTGATCTACTCTGGCTTCTTGGGAAGTTAAAGCCACAGGAGGTGATTAATGCTCCTAAAGGGCTCTTGTCATCATGGGTGTGCATGGCTTTGAATTCATGTGAGGGGTCAGCACTCTCCTCTACATAGTGTCTCTCTGCACCTGCACCATGACAGCCATCAGAACCCTGCAAACTCATTGTAGAAGACTCTAGACATAATCCATCCCAGCTCCTGCAGAGGTTTGCAACCAAAGGTCCCAACCCAGACCCACTCTGAGCCTCTAGTAAAAGTGTGAGACCTGATTAGTTCCCTTTCCTGCCCACACACATTCCTGCAGCCTTGCCCCTCTTTCAAGAGCTACATGGTGATTTTTATCCTTCTCTGGATAATTCTTAGCTTTAGAACAGCACTTATAAAAATAGATATAAATGCCAGGGCTGGGAAGATGGTTGAGTCTGTGACTGCTGCATAAACAAAGATCTCTGGAGCTCACCAGAGCTCACCAGAGCTCACCAGAGCTCACCGGAGCTCACCAGAGCTCACCGCAGCTCACTGGACAGGGAGTCTAGCCAAATCGGTGTGCTCTGGGTTCAGAGAGAGACTACATCACAAAAAGTAAAGCAGAGAGCACTAAGGACGACATCCCAGCCAACCCTTGGCCTACACACACACACACACACACACACACACACATACACACACACACACACACACACACGCATGCACGCCCACGCACTTGTAGGTAGAATTAAACGAGATTGGTAGCTGCTGTTTCTCAGCTGAGTGAGCTCAGGCTCATGGGAACTTCAGTGCAGTTTCCATTTGGGTTTGCTGTATTTAAAGCCATGAGATTCTCTTTTTAGAATAAGCTTCCCTGAGGCAAGGGATTGAACTCTGTCTGAGCTGTGGGGGAACTGGCTGTTGCTGCTAGTTCTTCTCCAGTGAGGAACGTGCGGTGGCGTGCAGACGTGTGCAGACAGGAAGGAGCCGAGAGGATCCTCAGAGATGAGAAGAAGGGGGATTTTCCTGTCCTGCCGTTTTCAGGAATCCACTCTGTGACTAACACCGAATCCTTGGTTGTAGCTGAATTTTTGTTTCTGGAATCTTCAAGGTTGGAAGGGCATGTTGTTCCTTTCTTAACTGGTAGCTTCAGACTAGATTTGGCTAGATGAATCAGGATATGGACAAATACATTTAGAAATCTAAAAATGTTGCCAGTACCTTCCTGGAATCCGCATCTGCTCTGTGAGTCTTGACAAGTCCCTACTATGCCAAGCACAGATACTGAATGGTGGGGCTTCTTAGCCCTGTATAAGCCAGGTAATGGTGGGAGAGAACACCAGAATGAAGATCCCAGACTTGGAGGCTCAGTCTCACAGAAGACCTCCCAGAGGCCCTCAAGCCTTGTCTGTTTCCTCTGCCAGCTCAAAACCCTGCTCCACCTGCCATGCCTTACAATTCCACGCCTGGGCTTTCTGTCCAATAGTCTTCTGCCGTCCCAAGGACTTCTGGCTGCTGGTGCTTCTCCGAACCCTTCCCCTTGCACAAGGTGTCCTGGAATTCATGACCCTGCCTTGACCCCCACAGTTCTAGGATGAGAGGCATATGCCACCATACTAAGATCATGGCTCCTAAACTTCCTTAGTCATTATAATAAGCCACACATTTTCTCAGTGTGGTCCCCAAACCAGCTGTATCAGCCTCACCCAGGAACTTGTTAGAAACGTACATTGAAAGGTCCCATCCAAGACTGGCTGTATCAGAACCTCCAGTGTAGGGCCCAGCATCTGGGTTTTAAGAAACCCAGGAGGTCACAGACAGCATTACTCGAGACAGGGCTGGATCCCAGAGGAGAAAAATGGGCACCTAGGTTATTGAAATGAGCAAAGAGCTTGGCCTGGGGTGTGTCAGGAACCTCAGCAAGAAAACCCAGGTTACATTTCACATCGGCCCTGATGTGAAATTTTACCACCCAGTGCATTGATGTTTAAGTGAGTTGGAAGCCAAGTCCTGGAGTCACCTCACAGGACAGATGGCGGAAGCCTGTGAGACTGGTGTCTCTCACCTGGGTCATAAGCAAGCTTGCAGGGCCCTCTTACCTAGTGGAACAGCTAATGCCAGCACTCACACATGCCCACTGCTGGGTAGGAGATGGGCAGGTTGCAATTAAGATTCTCTCTAGTTTATGAGCCTTCTCACTGGATCTCACCCCCTGCGGGCACCAATTATCCTTTGAAGCCCCACTAAACAGCATGGAGTCTGGCACAGAGCAGAGACTCACCAGCTCCCACTGAAGAGCTGAAGCATGAGGCGTGGTCAAGAAACCACTTCCAAGTCCCAAACCACACATTGGCACGCTCTGTCCGGGAAGAGGCCATTTGATGACATGGTTCATGAAGGGGGGCAGAAGTGCAGAAAGGACCTGAGCAATCCCGAGGAAGAGCAGATGTCCCACCAGCTGCCCAGCCCTCACATGTTTAAGACCCACACATCATGCTGAGCCCTTCTAGCTAAGATGCCTGTGGGCCTTAAAGGGACCTCATAAAATACTAAGTCCCACGTGTCGCCCTCTCTCAGTATGTGTCACAGATCTGCACCAACATAGGAGGCACACTGAAAATGGTGGGGTTAACAAATGGTGAGCTAGGCTCAGAGGCCCCTCAGTCACCACCAAGGATTAGCAATACAAGGAGTTATTTCCCCGAGGCCTATAGCGGCCCAGTGAGATGGGGAGGGTAGTGATCAGGAGCTGTGGTAAGGGGCGGAGGTCAGCATCCTTCATCCACCTATTCCCTCATGGCCTAGGAGCAAAAGATGACTCTGACATTTGTTGTATTTTTTTAATAAAGATATATTTTGGTCATAATTCTTTCTCTTTCCTCTCCCCAACTTCAGATTCCCTCTCCCTCCCTCCCTCCTCTCTCTCTCTCTCTCTCTCTCTCTCTCTCTCTCTCTCTCTCTCTCTCTTTCTTTCTCTCTCAACAAACAATAAGACAAAAAGATTACCAAAGCAAAACAAAAAGCACACCAAAAATCGTGCGGTGTGTTTTGTGCTGGCCAACTACTCCTGGACCTTGGGCCTGCCTTGGAGTGTGACTGATAGACCCATGGGTACTCCATTGGAGACATTTTCTGGTTTTTCCTCTCCCAACATGCATCAGTTACAGATAGCTCCTTAGTTAGGATGGGACTTTGTGCCCACTTCCCCTTCTCCATAATGGGATGCTATCTGCCTTGAACTTGTACAGGTCTTGTGTGCTGTCACAAATGCTGTGAGTTCACCTGTATCAGCCTGTTGTGTCTGGCACACATATGACCTTGCAGAGACTGTGGCTTTGAAGTTCTTAACTGGTTCTGTGAGTTCTCACACACCCTCCTCAGTTTTGCCTCTCCCCGAGGCCTCCAGTCTTTGTTCTTTGGCCCCTTCTAGAAGGTGTATGTAGACCTAAGTCCTACACGGTACCCTCTCTTGGTGTTTGTCACAATTCTGCACTAACACAGGAGGTACACTGCAAATGGTAGGGTTAACAAATGGTGAGATAGGCTCAGAGGCCCCTCAGTGAGGCAGCCCTATTAGGAATACAGTCACCACGGGGAGCCAGGGAAGTCAGGAGGGGACAGAAGGGACAAATGCCTCCACTTACCCTCACCTCACTCTCATGTCCTAGTCCGTCTCCCCCGTGAGCCAAGGGAAGCTAGCTGTGCAGAGACAGTATGCAGAGAAATGCAGACAGCCAGTGAGGACAGGAGACTCCCGGAAAATGGCCAGTCCATGCTGTGTCCGCCATCCATTCCCACTGTGAGCAGGGAGAACCCTGCAACTAGCACAGAACTTTCAGCAGATCCTGGGACCATGTCTCCAGCAAAAGTGGCTGGAATCATCTCCATGGTGCAATGGGTATTCCTTCTTTCCCCAGAGCTGAGAAGCAGGTGGGCATGCTTGATTAGTAGCCCAGCAGGAGCTGAGGGGAAAGGGTTACAGTGGGCCCTTGTCCACACGCCGTAACCCATGCTGTATCAGGACACTGACCGTACCAACCACATTGTCCCCATCCTCGCTCCAGGCTCATGATAGGGGAATTCCCCCTGGTATTTAGCTTCATTTTCCTTTGCTTGGTTTTTGTTTCCCCAATTTACAGCACCCCGTGCTTCTCATTAAACAGAACTGGTCATTGCAGACAAGTTAAGTCATGCCCAAATACATGGCCACCAGCTGGATTAAAACTAGGACTGACTGCAGACGTCAGAGAAACTACCCATCCCTTTTTCCAGTAGCTTCTCCACATGTCAGGGAGCAAGAGAAATGGCAGCTAACGGGCCAACCCAGAGCCTGCCTTGGAAGACAGACAGCCTGATCCCTGCAAGTGGCAGGCTGTGAGCAACAGGGTTGTGGATTAAACTACCATGCATTTCAAAGCACAGAAATACAGATTTCTGTTCAGAACAGTGCTATAAATTGAGCTATCTTCAAGTTCCCATCTCAGAGCTGAATCCACGAGCTAAGATAGCCACAAAGAGCACCAAAATGAGAGAAGAAAGGCAGCAGTGCTCAGGGGTGCTTTGCATGGGGATCCACTAGGCCTCACCATTATACAGATGCATAGACCTTCGCCCCTCTCTGTGCATTTAAGTTATGGCCTGAGGCAGAGAGAGGTGTGGGGTGGGAGCCTGGCGCTGGTAAATCTCCCATTTTATAGTCAGGCTGTGTCAACTTCATATGGAAGAAGCTATTTTTAAATGCCAGCTAACACACCCTGGCTGGAGCTCTGGGGTTTTGTGGTGGAATCTTCGTCATAGCTTCACAGAAGCAGCTGGCATTTTGCCTGGGGAATGAAGGAAGACCAGAGTCTAAAGTACATGCTGTATACAGGCTGTGCCTGACGGATACCCTATTATGACAGGGACAGTGCTCCTACACACACACACACACACACACACACACACACACACACACACACACACACACACACAACCACCCCAGGTCTTAGAGAAGGGACCCTCATGAACAAGCAGACAGCACAGCTTTAATCAACAGTTTTCTGCTGTGTTCAGAATATCTGGACTCTGAGAACATTTGTCAGGAACTTGGCTGACTGTAAAGAGTTTTGGTTTTCATCTAATTTTTAAAATATATTATTGTGTGTGAGGGCAAGCACAATAGAGAGAAGGGCACATGCTTCAGCTTACATGTGGCGGTCAGGACAACTCTGGAGTTGTCGGTTCTCTCTCTCCACCTTTACATGGCTTCTCGGGATCAAACTCAAGTCACCAGCTTGCATGACAAGCACCATTCCCAGCTGAGTCATTCCCCTGCCCCAGAGCTAACGTTTGTCCTTAGCCAGTTGTGATCACCCTCTTCCCTAATGCTTCCCTCATCTCTTGCCTTGGAAGCCACCTGATGCAGAAGGAGGCAAAGGCAGTTATCCACATTGCTTGTGCCACAAATGGAGGGCTGCAGGTTCACCCGAGGGACAGTCAGAGTTCAGAATTCTGAAGAGAAAGTGGAGTAAGATGGTCTCACCTGTCCAGAAAAGCTAGAGACGGCAGCTCACCTGGGTGAAGCACTTGACAAGGGACAGGCTGGGTTCCAAGAACAACCTTGAAAAGTAGAATTCCCCCAACACACACACACACATCCCAACACGTATACCAACACATACACACCAACACACACTCACACACACATACCACACACACTCACAAACACCCCCCAACATACACACCCTACACACACACACACACTCACAAACACCCCTCCACATACTCACCCTCCACACACACACACACTCACACATCCGAACACACACACCACTTACACACAGAAAACCAGGCACCAAGAGCTTAGAGGATTTGCTTGAGTGAACACTGCTGGTAAGATGGCTTGAGATTTACTTTATTAACCATTATGTATCCATACATAGGGATGGATCTTACAGCCAACCACAGAGAATGGTCTATGGACTAAGTGATAGGTGACAAGAGCCCTGGCTATACCAGGGCTTTGGAAATAGTGGAATGGGAAGAAGTGACGGGTGAGGTGGGGCCTAAGCCCACTCCCAAAACATGGCTAATGCTAGACATGAAGCAGCACAGAGAGGGGTGACCCTCTGGTGGTCCATGAATTACGAGAGTGTGAGGAAGGTGCATGTGGGTAAAAGAGAGTTCATTTGATTTACTATGCTTGTTCTCGGCTCCTGTTACATCCACATCATAATTCAAAGCTGGAAGGTTATGCCATGCCCTGGTCTGAACCTAAAGAGGTCACGCCATGCCTGGTCCTGGCCCTCAAGAGAGGCCCAGGCTGAAGCCTGAATGCATGAAGCATTAAGACTACATGGGAGAGTCAGGCCAGGCACTACACAGAGGGGGCCAGAGAGCTCTGTGCCCAAATCAAGCACAGGCAGAGGGGAAGGAGCAAAGAAGCAGAGAGGGAGGAGGAGACAGGCCAACCCTAACAGGGGTGAGGCCAAGGGAAAGACTCCCTGAAGGGAGAGCCCGGTGCATCTCCAGAATATGCAGGTGTTTGGCCATCAAGATGTCCTGGGTGGTTTTAAGTAAGCGCCATTCTGAGGGGATGGCTGGGACCAGAGCACAGCTTGGTGTGAAAAGAGGAATGTGATTTGGGCTTGGGAAGGAGGCAGTGGAAGAACACAAGGACGGACGGACATCTGTGTGCTTGTAGATGTCCTTGTATTGGGCACACTCTTCCCCGTACTCCTCCAGCCGTGTTCCCCTTCCCCAACAGTCATCTTAATGACTTGACTTTGGTTATAGATAGTGTGTGGTGAATACTTTTTCTTCAATGAGGAGGTAACTTCAAGATAATTTAATTTCTAGAGGAGACAGTATTATTAAACCCCCAATTTAAGAAGTGCAAGCTTTGGGGAGTTGAGAAAGCTCTGTGCTGCAGGCTGGAGAGAGACAGCCCAGCTACAGCTTCCCTGGGTCAACAAGAATTCCCTGCTTAGGTTCTGTATGGTCCCCTGCTCCACCAAGGAGCATAATTCACTTTCTCCTGGGACTGCATGTGCAAGCAGCTCTTTGCTGTGTGCACACTTTTCCAGTTCTGCTGAGCTAATTAGTTCCTTTCTTCAATAGCCAGATTTTCTTCTTTAAACCTCAAGTCATTGTTCCTCATTTGTCCAGGGGTCGAGTGTCTAGCAAATAAGGCAATATGGGTGGGCTGATTTACAAGCCAAATATTAAGAGTCCCTCCATCCTAGAAATAGAAAGAAAGTATTCACCTACCTAATATCATGAGCTGTAAGGGCTTATCCCGTAAGAACCTTCAAGGAAACAGTTAGCTGACTCTTAGCATTGCCTCATGCAGAAAACTATGCCGAATACAACACCGGCTCTGTCCACCAGCAGCGCTAAACTGACTTCATAATATTTCCAAAGACTTGTAGGTTCTTTGTAATAGGAGATGAGAAACTCAACACTCGGCAAGGTCACATTTAACCCCCCAGAGCTTAGGCAACAGCTGGCCAGTGTTCAAGAGCTTAGTTTTTCAGGTGTGTGTTTGGCCCACCAGAGAGTGACTTCAGGACCCGGGGTTCTCTGGCCTGATCAGCACTGCCACCTAAAGCATCTGTACTGAGGCTGATCTCTGCAGACATCCCCAGGACAGCACACACACTCATGCAGTGGAATATACCCGACCCCGTACGAAGCACACTTCACATGGAGGCCTGTGCATTAGAGAGTGGAGGGTCCCTCATCCAGTTCACCAATTCACCGGAGCCGTGCTTCTAACATGGTGGGAGAAACCTGGGGGAAAGATGGGGAAAAGTCCTTTATACCTACAGTGCCTGTCCACCAGACTGGTTTTATATGTAATCTTCTTGCATTTCTTTTATTTCAGGGAAAACTCGATGCCTTGTGGGTTCTGCTAAGGAAGGGATATGATCGAGTGTCCGTGATGAGGCCACAACCAGGAGACACGGTAGGAGGCACCAATGGACCAATGGTCACACACACACACACACACACACACACACACACACACACACACACACACACACCACGCGTGTGAGCTTCTCATTCCCTCTGTTATAATAGTGCCTGAATAACTACTCATATACAACTTCAGCTATTATTTCCTGTGGTGACAAGTCAGATAGTAATTTTTAAAATCCTAGTTGTTGTCAGACCTTGTGTTTTGATTTGCTTTTCTAAAAAGGACTTCGTCAGAAATACACTGGCATTAGCTGCCTAGAACTTGAGATGTTCAGTCTAGGGTGCTGTGAGTGGCAGGTCCAGCCAGGCTCTGCTGCAGGCAGCTTCCAGAGGGAGGTCTCTGGTCCTCATCCACATAGACCACTGGGGAGACACAGAGCCAGCACCACAGGAGAGGCATGAAGGCAGCAGAGAGCTCCAGCCATCTTCCCACAGGTACTGGCCAACTGGCCAGGACTCTAAGGGAGCTTCTGCTCTTATGGGAGTTTGACCAGGATCTATCAGGTGCTGACACTGGCTTTGAGGGGTTTACACAGGGGGTGCCACCTAGAAACCAGGAAGTCAGTGTCTTCACTTTGTAAATGGGGACAAGGGAAGGTGAGTAACGCCCTTCTTAGGAGAGGAGGTCTCTCACCCACAGACGAGAGAACCAGGCTCAGATAAAAATTCTCCCTGAGCTTCCAGCAACCTGTACCTTCCTTGGGAACCTGATCCATTTACCAAACACAAAATATAGGTTTCTTATTTAGGAGAGTCTCCAGGAGACTTGAGCTTGAAGCCATTTCCTTCCTGGCTAGAAAAACTTGAGGGAAACCCCCTATCCTCTGTGTTGCATCTTTGTAAATTTGATCATGGTAACCGTGTCTTGGTACAGCTGGCAGGTAAGAGATCTTGTCTTAGTCGCTTTTCCTGTTGCTGTGATAAAATCCCAAGCAACTTAGTGCTGAGGCTAGAGAGATGGATGGCTCAGCAGTTATAGCCCTGGCTTTTGCAGGGAACCTTCGTGGCTGCTCACAGCACCTGTAACACTGATGCCTTCTTCTGGCCTTCATGGGCACCAGGTACACATGTGGCACACGTACGTACATGCAGGCAGAATACCTACACATGTTGAAATAAATAAATGAATAGCAACTTAGGAGAGAAAGGATGTATTCTAACTCACGGTTTGATATTAAAACCCAGCATGGTGAGGGAGTCACAGCCGATTGAGGCAGCTGGTCACAGTGTGCCCACAGTCCAGAAGCAAGGAGTGATGGATGCTAGTGCTCAGCTCAC
>CM052700.1:55663512-55687608 GCA_028551405.1 Uromys caudimaculatus
ACCCCCACAGGTGTGCCTGAGGCTAAGAAACCCCCACAGGTGTGCCAGAGGCTAAGAAACCCCCACAGGTGTGCCTGAGGCTAAGAAACCCCCACAGGTGTGCCAGAGGCTAAAAAACCCCCACAGGTGTGCCAGAGGCTAAGAAACCCCCACAGGTGTGCCAGAGGCTAAGAAACCCCCACAGGTGTGCCTGAGGCTAAGAAACCCCCACAGGTGTGCCCGAGACTAAGAAACCCCCACAGGTGTGCCTGGGAGAGTTCTAGGACAGAATGGTCCTCTATAGGCATGGCCTGGGCTGCCTCCCCTGCTTTGTTTTGAATAATCTCAGGACATTCACTACAGACCTGCAGTGATGACTGTATAAGATTTATGAGGTTGACCACATTTTCCATCACTCAAAGTCACTCTGACCAGCCATGTGCCTGTGAACAAGAGTCACAGGTTCTGAATTTCCCTCTAAAGCAAAACAAAAACAAAAGTCACCTAATTACAGTTTCAACCACACTCTGAGCTGCTTCATGAATTCAGTGTGTTGAATTCATGAAGTCTAGCAGCTCCCTCACCCCCACTCCCATTCAACTTCCAAGCTCCTGCCTGGCCCTCCTCCAATCAACACACCTTGAAAAACAGACAGATGGCTGCTTCCTGGCCTGATAATCTCTGTCAGCCCTGGGGAGGCTCATAGTCCATGGTTCCTTGAATCCCACCAGTGAATCCCTAGGTCAATGTAAAAGAGAACCATCTAAATAGGAAACCAGTGACGCAAAGATCCCAACATTTTAAGACTAAAAAACTCCCACAGGTGTGCCTGAGGCTAAGAAACCCCCACAGGTGTGCCTGAGGCTAAGAAACCCCCACAGGTGTGCCTGAGGCTAAGAAACCCCCCCACAGGTGTGCCTGAGGCTAAGAAACCCCCCCACAGGTGTGACTGAGGCTAAGAAACCCCCACAGGTGTGCCTGAGGCTAAGAAACCCCCACAGGTGTCCCCTGCTTCCAGGAAGCAGCCACTGGAGTGCCCTTTCTAAAACAAAGCTTTCAATGTGTTCTTCTTGATTTCTGACTTGCAAAGAGGAGGGAAAACCCCCAACATCTTGGATTGACCTAGGAAAGCCTCACTTTCTATTCCATCCCCACTCGCCCCCATTCTCTGGCCAGCTCCAGACCCCAGGCACGTGGGACTCCCTGGGTCTGAACAAGCTAAGACCTTTGCTGCCTCTGCACCTTCCAATAGTCCTGTTTCTACTGCAATGCCTTCCCTTCCTTTCCACTTAACAAACTTCTGTTGGCTTAGCATCATGGTTCACCAACTCCATGGTGACCTTATCAACACAAAAAGCTAGACCTGTGCTTCCAACACATGATGCCAAAGCCGAACTGTGTGATGCACGTGACAGCAATGTATCCCTTGCGCACTTTGTAGAATGTCCCCAAGGCTTCTTGCACATATGGACAGCTCAGATTTCAGAGACTTTGATAATTTTTCAAGGGCAAATGGTTGAAAGAATTCAGAATGTTTAGCCTTAGGAAAAAACCTTAAGACTAGTGAGAGTTTTCAGTGTCCATTTCTCAGACTTTGTGCTGTTCTTCCATTTAATAAACCTGTTCAAGTCCCTCACCATATTCAAGGAACGCACTTTCCATACCATTAAGGGTCCTGGCCTGCAGTTACCTTAAAGAAGGCTATGCTATCTTCCACTGTGTATTTTTCCTTTGGTGATACTTATTCCCAGATGATTATTCTATTGTAAAACTGGAATATAATGTTCCTTCAGCTAAGTGTCCATCTCTCTACCAGACCAATTGTATGAAGAATACTAAAGCTGACACAGGTACCTCCGAGTCACAACTCTAAAAGTGTACATGAGTTGCCTTCCTATCCTCGTCTTCAGCAAATCCATGGGACTCAGGAAAGTCCGCTACTTGTTATGAGCTCATGGTGGGACAATTTGTGATGTTACTTTTCTCTATCCTCAATTATTTGTATGTGTTTTAATCCACTTTTAAGATCTATTTTATTTTTAATTAATGTATAGTTGTGGGGAAATATCTGTATGTGGGTCGGAGTGCTCACAGAGTAGCATCAACTCCTGGAGCTGGAGTTACAGAAAGTTGTGAGCTGCTTGGCATGGATGCTGGGAACTGAACCCAGGTTCTCTGCAAACACATGTATTCTTAACCACTGAGCCATCTCTTTGACACTATTGATCCACTTTTCTATTGAATGTTCTAAGGTTGACTTTTCCAAAGATGCCTTCTTAAATAAGGTTAACTAGGGTTACTGTACCAGAAAAAGCAAGGCACCTAAGCAGGCAAAGGTCCAGCAGAATTGGGCGTTCCTATGGCAGATCAGTGGTTCCCAAACTTGGGCTTCACAGTCACTTTGCAAGTCTAACAGGTTGCTGGGCCACACTTCAGAGATTCTAGCTCAGTCACTGTGGGCCAGACTGGGAATTAGCATTTCCGAGGTAATTCCACATGACCCTAATGCTGCAGGGCTGGGGTCCACACTTAAAGCCAGTGAGATAACCGAACTCAGTACCACCAGAGTCCCCCCAAACCCTAAGAGCTTGATTTTTACAATGTTTCTGTTCATACTTGACTCCTGAGTCATTGCCTCCTGTGTTTCCCTGTGACCTAGCAACCCAGTAGCAGAATATCTTATCTAGCTTAATAAGAAATAACAATAATAAGCCTTGAGCCACTGTCTCCCTAGTTGGAGATGGACCTGTTCCTAGATCACTAATTTCAAACATATTGTTAGGTAGGAAAGGTTGGTAACATGAAGATCAGAGTCTCTGGCTCCAGTGATTGCCAGCCTGGCTCCTGGGCACTAATGCTTGGTCCCACCCCAGTGATTCTGTTGAATTGCTCCAGCTGAGGTCTGGGCTCCCTGAGTGGTTCTAACCAGCAGCCAGAGCTGAGAACGAGTGAACTGGTCCCACACAGGTGTCATCTTTTCTTTCTGGAACAATTCCGAAACCCTAAGAGCATCTTACGTATCCAGCAAGTGGGCAAGTCAGTGTCCTTCCATCTCAACGCCCCCTTCCTCCATGAAGGGATGGAGAGTCTAGATTCTGGCTGCTTATGTTGTGGTTGTTTGTGAAGGGGGATAATCCCCACCTTATGTCTCTGTGGATAAAAGTCTGTGCATCTTTCCACAGCCTACACCCTCCCCATCTGTCTGCCCCAGCATGAACTCCAGCCCCTCACATGTTCCTGGATGACCCATGAAGCGAGACCTTTGTTCTGTTTTTAGCTCCTTGGTTGCTCTCAGATCTGGCATTGGGGGCTGGTACATTCCATTACTCTCTAGACAAAACATACTCTGAGCTTTTTTGAAGACAGGGAATTCCTTGCAATCAGAAGAGATCCCAGGAAACACACAGCACGTGTAAATTCATGTAAACAATGTCTGCCACTCATCTGAAACCCAGGCCTGGAGGTTGAGCAATCTGAACCCCAGCCCCAGGGCAGTCTTCTACACAGCTGTTCACAACAGGGACCAAGGCTGATCCTGTGGGCACTGCGCATTGTCACAGAGAATAGAATGGGCTGAGCAGGTTGTTCCTCAGGAGAGAGTTCTCGGGCTGCTCCCTCCGAAGCAAATGGGTTGCCTATAGCTGCCTGTAGCATGCTCAGACATGGGGATGCTTGCCTGCTTCTGTCTCTTGTCTCTTGTCTCTTTTTAATATTATTTCCTTCACTTCTGGTTTCTAATGCTTTTCAGGGCTCCTTTCTCTGTACTCCCACTGAGGACCCATTTCTGGGATGGACACTGATGATGCCCAGCAGAACAACATTTAATTCTGGCATCTGAAGTTTGGTGTATGGTCACTTCTCTAACTAAAAATGGTTACAGGAACACAAAGCTACTCATGGTGATATGGGGCACCTGTGACATCCATTCACAGGACAGAAGCTACAGCTCAGGACAGGCACTCACCTCTCTGCAGGCGCAGCTGGAAAGAAGAGGATCTGAAGAATGAGTTTAGGGCTTCCAGATTTGACCGTCTCCTGGTGGGGGTGAAGAGGGCATGCTCTTTCCCTCTCTCAGCAGTGAAGCCCCTTCTGTGAGTTGAGCCCCCGGTACTGCTGGGTATTCTGTGACAAGCCCTGAGTAGGGAGTGGGGACAAACAGGCAGGTCCCCAAGCACGTGTTTTTTTTCCTCTGGGATGTGGCTGAAACACCCAGCAAAGCATCTTCTCTGCTGTGGAGTCCAAAGTGGCTTCTTAAAATGACATCTGAGCTCAGAAGGTGAGAGAGATACTGAGGCATCAAGTAAGACTTCCCAGAGATGTCGGGTGGAGTGGAGGTTAGTGAGGCATGTGGGGTATCGGTCACAGGACCCGAACAGTGGCAACTCCCTGGTGACGTAAGTTGCATTCATAATTGTATTTAAGGGAGGGCACACCGTGATATGAACACAGTGACAGAGAGAGATGACAGTAAGGAGAACTGATTCTGAATGCAGGAGACACTAGCAGTTACTGGTTTGGTACCCACCTTGTGTGGAAAACAGGACCAGTGGCCAGGACTGTTGTTGGTCCATGTAGCAGAGCCACCTCTGCTGCCAGTTACAGAAAGAACATTGGGGCAGGGAGGCAGAGGTGGGTGCTAGAGTCGTGGGGGGTGTTGCAGGTGGGAAAGGCATTTAGCTCAGGAACTTAAGTTCAAGGCTGTGGAAGAATTGACATGCATGTCTCACCCCTGCCCTAACTGTGTGGGAAACCAAGCAGACTTGAGGAGAAACGGGTTAAACCTGGAATCCCCAGGGTCAGTCACATCCTTTAAGCAGGGTGGAGAAAGGAAAGGAGAGGCGCTGGGGAAACTAAGAAGGAGGGAGAGCCAGAGGAGAAGTGTGGCATATAATTCCTACCTCCTATCTGTCTATCTATCTATCTATCCATCTATCTATCTATCTATCTATCTATCTATCTATCTATCTATCTATCTATCTATCTATCCATCCATCCATCCATCCATCCATCCATCCATCCATCCATCTATCTATCTATCTATCTATCTATCTATCTATCTATCTATCTATCTATCCATTTATCTATTTATCTATCTATCTACCCTATCTATCTACCTACCTACCTATCTTTCTATATCTCTGAAATAATCAATTTTAAAACTTTTTCTATAAATTATTTTCCTATGTTCAAAGCAATAATAATGAAAAGAGCCATGTTATCTAGCTGTAGTGGAGCATACCTTTAATTCCAGCATTTGGAAGGCAGAGGCTGGTGGAGCTCTGTGAGTTAGAGGCCAGCCTAGTCTACATAGTGAATATCAGAACAGCCGGAGCTACATAGTGAGACTCTGTTTCAGAAAACAACAAAAGGAAAAAGAATCTTGTCTATGCCAAGGTCAAGTTTTTCTTGCACAATAGGCAACACTGTAGTTGCTTGTGACTAAACAGACACATCTTGAGGCTTTTGATGGTGGTTGACACTAGGCTAAGGTACTAACAGATCTGAAACAAAAATCCAATTTGCTGGCGGGTAGTTCTTGACTCTTATAAACTTTTGTGAGAAATGGGTCATTTAAGAAAAAGAAAAAATGCAAATTAAGGGAACGGTTCCTAGAGGGCATGATTTACTTTGGCTTGAGATGTCCTCTGGAAGCAAAATTCTCAGGAGTATTGCTTGGGTTCTCACCCTTGGAAATCATTCCTTCTGTCTCACTGGAGGGGGAGATGAGTACTTGGAATTCTTGGCTTACTTTCCTGAGTTTTTAGAAAGAACAAGATCAAAACATTCTCTTCCCACAGCAAAAAGCAGACTACACACAAAAACCTGCAAAGTTGACTTTTCTTTGGAAAAGTCAAGCCCAGAGTTGACTGTAACATATTTCATCTTGGGATTTTCTGTGCCAACTTCCTTCCACAGTAGCGAGTATCTCTGTGAAGGCTACTGAATGCTGAGGGCTCCCTCCACTTCCCTTTCTCCCTTTCTAATCCTCTTGTTACAACTCCCCTTTCCCGTGCACATGCAGGTGCATCAGTGTTACACTCTCTTCCTCCTCCTCCTTCTCCTCCTCCTCCTCCTCCTCCTCCTCCTCCTCCTCCTCCTCCTCCTCCTCCTCCTCCTCCTCCTCCTCCTCCTTCTCCTCCTCCCACCTCCTCTCAGGACCTCAAGCTCCACACTGCCTCATCACCCTAGCAGCTGCTGCAACAACAGAAGGTTGACTTCTAGCTTCAGGTTGCAAACAGTAAACAAGGGAGAAGCAAATAACAGAAGAAAATTAAGGAGACTGAGTCAGAAACCTCCCTTCAAATATTCTGACCTTTATTAGTTGAGGTTTGGTTTGGTTTTTCTGCCTATCCAAATTGTGCTTGAGGGAAATGGAGCTTGACCCAAAGGACATAGTAATTCTGAAAGTTTGATACTTGGTTCAAACATGCTTGTGTCTAGCAACTTAGTTCCCATGGACTTACCCTTCAGCAGATGTCACTGTCCTGTCTAGAACCACGCTGTCCTCTGTGATGGGTCCCTACAAGAATTACTTGCAGGAAGCTCTGCTCTGGCTTGAAAGTGTTAGGTTGGATCAAAGATGGCAAAACCTTACTTGGAAGTTCGACTTCCAGAACTTTCTGTGAAGCAAGCCGGGCTGCTATGGACCACCCACATGGCCCATCTTTCCTTATGTCTCCATGTTGCGGGAAATATTAAAAATGTGAGCTGGCACATTCCCGCGCTAGTGCTGGCACCCGAGTATTCTCGCCAAGCTACTCTCTCCAGCTAGCCCCTGCTGCACCTGATCGCTATGTTCCCAGCTCTCCTTTGCTTGTCTCTGGAGCCAATAGTTTCCTCTCCGCCATCGGCTCTGTCCCACCACATTCTAGTCACCAAATGGAACCGCTAACCTCGCGGTTATATATCACAATACCCAGTAACCTGGTAAGATCAAGACTTAAAACTTATATTTAACCAATCAAATTTATATATCAATAAAGTCTCAATTTACAATATGCCAATACAATAATTTCAGAACCAATTGATAATGATAAAGCCTTTATCCCAGTTATTCTAACCTTATGATATCACAACTATATGTGGCTGGTAAACACGACACTGGTTCACATCCACTGCCATCTTCCTTCTTCCGGCTACCCTGAGACACTCCCTGTCTCTCTGCAACTCTTAGCTCCGCCTCCTTTTTCCTGTCCAATCACAGACCTCCCGCTGCCCTAATGTAATTGGACAGGGAAAAATCCTGAGACATCTCCATGACTACCTCTCCTCAGCCTGACCCTTAGGAGGGACTCGCTGTCAAACCTTATCTCCAAGACCCATTCATTTTGAAGTAAGGAAGTAGAGCGCTAGAAGAGGGTGGGAGACCCCCAGCCAACCAGGTACAGCATCACAGGGTCCCCATGACACTTACTCCATCCCCTTGCATATAAGAAAGATGCAGCTCAGTTAAGGCTCCTGCAACCGTTCAAACCACAGAGAGGGCTTTAGTAAAACTAGCACAAATAGAGCCCAGTCACCCTGTACTGCCTAGTCCTGGAATCTTCCCCTTAGACTTGGGGAGGGAAAGGGCTTGGAGATGAGTGTTCATATACTGAGAAGAAAAAATCCTGATGAGTTTTGGAAGGCAGAGGGAAGTCCTTCCTGTCCTTCTTCCTTCTGGTACCCTCTTATTTTTATACCCAGTCTAACATGCCTGTCTTGCTGATGCCCCAAACTTGGACCTGTTCTCATCTGCTGTGCTCCCAGGCTACCCAAAGTCCTTTTCTCTCCCTGAGTCCCACCTCTTCCAGCCCCTCTTTTAACACCAGCACTATCTACAAAAGAGCAAATCTATTCATTCAACAAATAACTCATGGGCCCCTCCTCTCCGGCAGGCAGCAGGCCAAGCAGATGGGACAGCTGGAGCGGGGAGAGCCCTGCCCTGTGCAGTGTACAGTAGAACAGTTGGGAAAGTTCACAGGATCACAGTTCCAAGTGGTAAACAGTGTGAGGGGAGTTTGAAGTTCTCTGAGAGTATAGAACAAGTATATTTAACCCAAGCCATTGGGGTTTAGGGAAGAGTTTGAAAGAAAAAGTCACATCTGGCTGGGACAT
Source organism: Uromys caudimaculatus (assembly GCA_028551405.1). Taxonomy (NCBI): domain Eukaryota; kingdom Metazoa; phylum Chordata; class Mammalia; order Rodentia; family Muridae; genus Uromys; species Uromys caudimaculatus. The sequence goes on from CM052700.1 coordinate 55,671,589, forward strand.
AAAGGATGAAGTCGTATTGAAGGGAGGGGCTGGCCTTCTGGCTAGAGAGAATAGCATGTGTGGGGGCCCAAGTGGGGGAGGAGCTAAAAAAATCTGTCACTGAGGGGGAAGAGAGCAGCCACACTGGATCACCCTTCATCTCTTCAGATCCCCCAGGCACTCATGGAATTCCTGCCTCGAGGACCCTGCAGTGCTCTCTGCTCATGGAGGGCTCTTCCTGCCCCCTGTACTTAGGGTTAGGGTTAACAACACTGGCTCTCCCTCCCTGAACAAACTGAAAGCCATCTGAAAGAAAAGCCCAGTTTTTCTTTTCACTTGGCCCACACTACATGGTGGAAATAGCTAACACTGTTTCCTGTCCTGAGGAAGGCTTTGTAACACCTCCTTTTATAAGCTCCTGCGTTTGGTAGCAAGCCAAGGAGAGACTCTCACCAGGTCCCCTGGAGCAGCGAGCTCCCAGGGTGAGGTCATTAAGACACCAAATGTTCACTATGACCACTATGGACAATTTTGTCATTGTAGGTTAGTAATATGACTTCTTTAAAAGTTTGTTCTCACCTTTGAAATCGTAAGAATGAATTTGTAATACGTAGTGCCTCTCTTCTTCTGGTCCATCCTCTAAGGACAAGGTCACATTCAGAGCCTGCCAGTGAAGAGAGTGAGCCTTGGGAGTGTGCTCACCCGCTCCTCTGGACTTCAGCACCCATTCTATTTCTGACTTTCGCCCAGCGTCTGGGCTGAGCCGGCCCCTGGGTGATGTGGCTCCAGCCGCTACACTAGCCACTGTTTCCACTCCCTGGCTCTGAGCTCCATCCTGTATGCAGCTCTATGAGTGTGACTCCTGGGTGAGTTTCTCCATATACCCTCCCACTGGGACATTGTAAATGTCAGTCTGGAAAGACAGCCTAATGGTGTCCCTAATAACATGGACCAGATGGCAGGTCCACAGGGAGTTATCCTCTGCAGGGCAGGCAGTGGCTCTCTTTTCTTCTCCCATTTGGGAAGCAGTTGGGATTCTAGCCTACATTGGGATTCTCAGGTGTGGGAGTGGCGAGAAAATGGAAAGGACCAACTGTGCCAGGGCTTAGGGAGCTGGTGATGCAATACCCATCATTCTGTAGGCTTCACCCAGCCTGAAGTAACTTCAGAACCAAGGCTACTTTCTATGCTTTCAAACAATAAGCACAGACCCCCCCAAACCAGCACACACACACACACACCCCTAGAACCCATGGTCTACATTATGCTGTTGGTGATGTAGGTGGCATCACCTGACCTGTACTGGACCCTCCACTGGGTGTGTTGCAAATGAGTTTGTTAATGGTTCAAAACAACCTCCAGGCAAAAACAGGGCCTTACGTGTGATTGGCACCACACCAGCATCCCATATGGGCCACTAATAAGCAGCACAGGGTTTTCAGGAGAGCCGATTGCCCGTGTGGTTTCACCAGAAACATGGCTTATAGGCTTCCTAGACACCAGTGCTGAAGCAAATGCTGTGGTCATTAGAGTGTTGCCACCACCAGGCTGAAGGCCCTGTCCTCATAAATCTCACCCAGGCTGTGTCCAAGAGTAGGCTGCTAAGAGATTTATGAGCCAGAGGAGGACCAGTGCTTCGGACTTAATGCCATAACAATTCTCTTGTGCTCTGCAGCCCATCCCTTTGACAGCATGTTCTGTTCTCACCCATTTCCAAGCCCGACTTTGTTTCAGTGGCAACAGTTTGACTGTTGAGATCCTTGAGCTTTGTCAACCATTGGCGAGAAAGTTGTTTCTCCGTGGAGAGATGGCTTCTAGTAAATCTCTCCAGAAACACTGAGAGGCCACAGGAAGAGAACAGGGTTCGGTTGTAAATGAATAATCTCCTACTCATTGCTCCCAGAAAATGGGCACATAGGTAGGTACGTAGATAGAGTTGCATTTTAAAAATTGCTTGTGTGGCTGGAGCAATGGCTCAGCAGTAAAGAGAACCCGCTGCTCTGACAGAGAACCAGAGTTCAGTCCCCAGAATCTATGGTAGACTGTTCACAGACACCTGTAACTCCTGCTCCCAGGGATATGATGCCTTTATCAGGCACCTGTTCACATGGACACACACACAAACACACAAGCATTCACACACACACACACACACACACACACATACACATAATCAAAGACTTTTATGTTAAGATAAAACTTTCTTGCGATTTCTCTTTACACTTCCATGAGTAGAAGGGATGGCTGTGGATCTGAACTCCTTAAAGTACAGTCTAACTGTCCACGCGGGCAGTGCCTACCACTTGTGAGCACTTTAACATGGCTGTTGGGTCAGAGGTAAAGTGCTGTGGATGCACTGTGGATTATCAGAGATAGATATATCGGGTGAGTGTATTAGGTTTGGTACAGTATTATTTACGTGAGTTTTGCTCATTCTCTTTATGCTTTGCAAATGTAATTATGACCACACTGGAAGCGGGCCCTGTGGTCACATAGTATATATCTCCATTGGATGATACGGGTCCAGACAGTCTAGGTGATATGACAGACTTTGAGTCCCTCAACTGTGTATCCTTTGTGGACACAAGGAGAATTCCAGAAGTATGGTCTTCCCTTCCCAGATTCCTCCTGGGTCAGTTGTGGCTTTGTTTTTTCTGGGTCAGTTCCTACCCCATTCCTAGTCCCAGCCAGAAGCCCTTCCACACCATCTTCCCAGAGAAGAGTGCGCTTGTAACATGTTAAACTCTGCTCTCCACATTCCACATTTACTAGAGCCCGTGCCCTATTTTATCTTTAAATGTCTTTCCTGGAAAGCAAGTATCCCCACTTAACCAGAAGGAAATCCATGTGACTTGTCGCAAGACTAGTGCTTGTCGGGGGGACATGGGAGGTGGTTCTCCGATACCTCACTTCTTTCTCTATGATGTAGCTCTTTTCCCCGTCTTACAGGTGAGGACATTTGCTCTGCAGAAGGTTCCAAAACTTGTGCCTATGGCAGATCAAAGGAAGAACTAGTGTTTACCCATTCAATGTGCTCTCATAACTGTGCTTGGCACTGAGGACGTGTGATCCTTCCGTGAAGACCCGTAGGTCCACAGCACCCGACAGCTAGGTACTGAACTAAGATGTAGACTAGTGATGGACAGGAAGAAGGTGGGTGTCTATCCCATGTGGTCAGAGGAACCCTCACTAAAGAGGGAACATAAAAGACAAGCTCTGGGTCACAGAAGAGAACTGACCATGTCAAGATCAGGACAGCAGGGCAAAGCTTGCTAGGCTGGGAAGAATTTGGCTTGCTGGGAAATGCAAGGGTGGTGGATCGAGGGAAGCACGGGGCAGAGAGAGGAAGGCAGGGGCCAGGGTGGGCAGGGCTCCTGAGCTAGGGACGGGCAATGTAGTGGCTGCTTCTCTGTGGCACATGAGCGCTTCTAGAGTGGAGGGCTAGCTGGAATAAGATTTAGCCCTAGTTCTGCAAAGACTTCCCTGTTGACAAAAGTGAAAAACAATTACAAGAGACTAGAGTGGAAGCCAGGAGTCAGGGGAAAATACTGGCACAGGTGCTGGATAAAAGGGCAGTGGTGATGGACCAGTATGCACCCAGCAAAAATGGGCAGAGACAGATGGATCCTGGAAGTACTGGGAAGAGACTGACTGACGGGTGACTGGCCCCTCTTCACACCTGAATGTCTCTTCAGCCCCCTTCCTTTCCTTCAGGGTCTTTCCTCAGACATTCAGTCCTAGGTCATCTAACCACCCCATGATAGGAACACCCGAAAAGCAGGAGCCTGGGACCAGGCTGAAGGTTTACTGCTCTTTGGTTTTGCTTTGTGAACTCACTGTCCTTGAGCCTTTGACCTCTTAATTGACTTTGAGAAAGATGTCTGTAATATAACCTAAGACTCTTGTACCCAAAATCATCTCCATAGAGAGCAAAACAAAGGGTCTCTGTTCTTCTCATTTTTACAGGAAGGAAGATGGGCTGTTTGTCTGTCCATTTGCCTTCCTTCCCAGCTCCTGTATGAAAGCCAAAAATTTGGTGTCACATAGGCTGGTTGTCAGAGTCACAATACATCCTGATGCACAAGAGCAAAGGACATGGAGGAGAGCTGCCTTTAAGAACTAGATGCTGTATCATAAAGTAGTTGCTTAGCACTGACAGTAAGATGAGGAGAGAGGCTGGAGAATGGCTCAGTAGTTCAGAGCACTGATGCTCTTGTCAAGGACCCTGGACCCATACCCAGCATCCACATGGCAGTGCACAGCCATCTATAACTCCACTTCCAGGGGCTCTGATGCCCTCTTCTGGCCTCCATGAGCACCAGGCATGGTGCACATACATACATGCAGGCAAACACTCATGCATATAAAATAAATCTTTTTTTTTTTTTTTTTTTTTTTTTTTTAGAAAGATGAGGACAAAGATATCCCATGGGTGGAGGAAGAACTAAGGTCAGAGCAAGGCCTTGCCAAAGGAGTTACTGAAAGGGGGAGTGGCTCGAGCTTGCCCTTGGAGGCATGTGCTCAGGCTTTGGCTAAACAGAGGAAGCAGGGAAGGTCAGCTCAAAAGGCTGCCAGGCAGCAGAGGCTGTGTGTGCTACGTCTGCACTTGTAGCCCCTCCTTGGGCCAGTTAAAACAATCGCTTGGCATGTGTGCTCTGAGCTTCAGTAATACCCATGGGCTGTAGATGAGCTCAGTGTGAAGGCACGAGGACTCACCCTTCTGCATGTAGCCAACCCAGCCAGTTTCTTCCTGGAAACACAGAAAGGATGAGCCGTGGCTGCAGGTGTGAGGCACATCTGTGTCCACTCCACACCCTCTTCTCTTGGACCCTTGGGAGCCTCTACTCAAATCAGTGAACTTCATTCACTCCCTCTGAGGCTATCTGGCTCCCACTGTCTGCCCACACAAGGTGTTTTCTTGAACACCTGCTTTACAGTTGCTCATAGGTGTCAAATAAATTTGAGAGATGCTGCATTTCATAGGGTAATTACCCCTCCTCCAAATGCTTTTAAGTTGCTATGTACTGGAATCTTTGAGGAAAATCAATTATTCCGTGTTTCCTAAGCAGGCACATTTCTGTTCTCATAAAGCGTCACTTGGGACTGATGCTCTGTGGCAGGCACTCTGACAGTTGCTAGGCTCCATAATCCATCAGTTTGGCTCTGGGAACACTGCCCCTGTGGCCCTGCTTCAGCCTATAGGCCTACGGACTCCTGACTCCTGCTCCACTCCTACTGAAACTTGCTGGGGTCCCCTCTTCTCTCAGAAGCTTTGCTGACCTGACCTAGGGGCTGGAGATGTCTGTGCCTAAGAACTACCCTCGTGTTACTTCAGGTCACACTTGTTTAGGGTTAGCTGAGGCTTCTACCCTTTCTGTCTCTGACACCTGGAAGATGGCATCATCCAGGAAGTTCTTTGTTAAGGCAGAAAAGGGGGAAGGTGGGGAAGAAGGAGGGAGGGAGAGGAAAAGAAAATACACATGATAAAAGGAAGACAGTCGCCAGGACCTTAGACAGCAAACTTCAGCCCAGTGTAGCTGAGGCAGAGTCAGGGAAAGCAGGTTCCACTGCTCTGTGAAGGAAAATGTCCATGAGGTTCTTTCTCTTCACAGAACCAGCCAGTTCCATTGCCCAGAGCAGAGCTGGACTCATGCCATGGTCTTCTGATGGGCAGGAATCACTCGTAGCACACCAGCTCTTTTGGGTTGGTATGCTAAGACCATGACCCTCAACACAATCCCCGCTTTTTAATAAATAATGAATATTGTACTATTATGAGAATAGCCCAAGTACTGATCTTTGTGGGGTTGGTAAGCAGTATAATATACAGTCTACAGTGGTACTAAATGTTAACATTAATTGCCTGAGGAATACAAAGAAATCAACTGAGAGCTGCTACAGCAAAAGGCTGAAGCCTGGATCTGCCTTTCTCAGAGCTGAGGCCCAAAGCAGTTTGGGCCAGAGTGCGCCTACGTGGCTGCCTGGAGCTCTGCCTCTCCAGGCTGGCTGGGCAGTCTGCAGCCTCCTTCTCAGCCAGATGGCCAGCTGCCGGAGATGGAGGCACAAGAAATGTTCCCACACCAGCTTCATGCTTCTAAGGCACACACGAATGGCCATCCCTTTCAAGAAGCCTGGTTTCCAGGGACCAGACTTTTATTCCTGTTCTTTTTTTTTTTGAAATGCAAACAAAATGCATGTTGTCAACAAGACTAAACAGACATCCCGAAGAGGACCTCTCCTTTGTACAAGGTCAGTTGACTTCTGCTGATGTGGCTACCTTCTGCACAGGCCAGTACCCTGCCAGGGTTCCACCCTGGAAAAGCTATGGAAGCAGGGCGGGTCCCTGACTCCTCTCTCCCGCACTCCATTAAATGCCCAGATGTATTTCTTTCATGCATATGCATAAACTCCATTCCGGGCATCAGAGCAGCACCTAAGTCACTCTTCCAAATTTGGTTCATGGAAAGAGCTAGGGCTTGGGTGCAGAGTGCCCTGTAAGTTTTACTAGCAGCAATCTAGGAGCCAGAGCTGAGGTGCCAGCAGTGAATAGCACAGGGCATGAAGAAAAGCCAACTCAATTCCAACTGTCCTTGCTCATCCTCAGAGTAGCCTGCAATTGTGTGTGCTTGCCAGGGCTGGGACATAGCTCAGTGGGTAAAGTGCTTGCCATACAAGTGTGAGGACCTGCGTCCTCAGCACTCACATTAAAAGCCACAGCAGGTGGTATCTGTAGCCCTAGCACTAGAGGGGGTGGTGACAGGAGGTTCCCCAGAGCCCCACTAGCCAGCCAGGGTTGCCAAAGTGGTGAGTTCTGGGCTCAGTGAACATCTGTCTCAAAAATAAGGTGCAAAGCATAGAGGATCTCTGGTCTTCGTGGGCATGTGCACATGTGTGAGTTTATAGTCATATGCACACACACACACACACACACACACACACACACACACATACACACACAATGTTAACTTGTAGGACAAAAATATAACCTTAGTTTTATTTGTGCATGATACACTTAACTCACCAAGACAGATTTTTCTCCCAGTTATAAGTGAGATCGGCTCAAGCATTGGGCCATATACTTACAGGACCATTGTTAACAACAGTCTGTATTCAGTTGCTAGAGAAACAAAACCCCATCTGGACCCAGTGTTAAATCTTCACTGCTTTGCCAGCGGGATAGACACCCATGTGAAGGAAGGCAGGTTGTCTCTCCTAGCCTGTCTGCGCACTTCTCAGCTCTGCCACTGTCTGATGTGTGAGCCCAGCTCCTGCCTCAGGCTGGATAGGTAGGTGGAAGGCCCTTAGCAGCTAGCTGAACTTGGGGTTGCCACAGGTAATGCTGCCTCTTTTCCTGTGCTCTTCTGCATATAGTTCCCTGGATGTGGGCCGGCTCCACCTAGTGTTGCTCATGGCCACTTCCATAGCCTCTAGGTCTAGGAGTTACCACTTGCTTCTAGCTCCTGCCCTACTTAATGGCCTCTTGGACAGACCCATGCTGCCACCCTCTGGGCCCCCCCCACATGTGTCCACAGGTGTCACTCTAATCTACCTTGACCCTGTCACCACTGGCTACCTCACCTTCTCAGACAGAAGAAATCTGTGTCCACCCTGTCAGGGGACTCATTTCCAAGTGCTCTGAGTCACAGGATAGGGACTGTCCCTCTAGTTGAGGTGAAGCCCGTGGAGATCTTCCCTGTACACCTGAAGGAAGGACCACTATAGATTCACAGCCAGACACTGCTGTCTCTGCAGACCCCAGTCCCATCCACTTTTACAGCCTTCACCTAGAGAGGGAGGCCAAGCATCATGGGGCCAGCTGCTTGGTCCAGCATCCCTTTAGTGCCTCTTACATCCTAGAGCCCAGCCAAAATATCCACTTTAACATTCATGACACCGTCTCAGATTTTAGATATTCACTTTTAAATATAAGCTTCATGGGGGCTTGGCTGCAACCTATTCATTCCACATTCCAGCATGCAGTAGGTGCTCCCCGAGTAGTCACTGGAATTGTGAATTAACAGTAACTAGAGGAGCCCCCATGTCCTCAACCTACAAGCATTAGACATAGGAACCAAAACGAATCCTACCCCTGCCCCCAGAGCTGAGAACTGAACCCTTGCTAGGTAAGTTCTCTACCACTGAGCTAAATGCTCAGCCTCCGAAATGATTTTTATTCAATATTTGCTGCACCTCTGGAATCCAGTAGAGTGCTGGCCACAGTAAGTTTTTTAAAAAAAAATGATTGTGAAGAAAATAATGAACCTAGGCAAGGGGCTGCAGTGTGCATGCGTGTGTGATTTCATGTAGCCCAGGATGGCCTTCTGATCCTCATCCCTCTATCTCCAGTGTTGGGAATACAGGCACATGCCACTACATCTATTTTATGAGGTGCTGGAGATAGAACCTCAGGCTTTGTGCGTGCTAAGCAAGCACTCTCCAGCCCAAGTGTAGGCAGAATCCCTGACACCAGAGCATCTCTCCTGTCCCTCCTCCAACCTTCACCTGACCATATTGTTTAAAAGTGCCGATCACAGCTCCGCCCTGCTAGATGAGTCTTTCCTGACAATGCAGACCTCTCCACCCAGTACAAGGCAGCCATCAGCCACTGCCCTGGACACACACACACAAGGGCCAAGAAGACTGGCATCAACAGCCTGCAAGGTCCAAGAAAGGAGACAGTGGGCAAGGGAGTGGGCACTCTGAGAGGTTGGCAAGACAGGTAAAGAGAAAGGTAAGGCCAATATGCTTTAAGAGCTTCCTGTTGACACTTCACTGTCCCACACGACTGTTAAGAAATCAGTTGATTTTTAGAGCTAGAAGGAATCATAAATATTATCAGATCCTATGGTTTTCAAACAGATCTGAGTCAAAGAGAAAGATGCTTATTTAAATGAATCTTTACCAAGATGCCAGTAAGAAAAACAGATAAATAATGTTCACCTGGTTTAAGTGGTAATAACACACACATGTATAATTACATGCATGCAAACACATGAATATGCATATCTATGCAAATACATACCTATACATATACAAACATAGTATATACATACCAACATTCACATATTCATATATACACATGAAAACACATATGCAACAAATATAGACACAGCTTTCCCACAGGGTTCCTGGGTGTTCATGAAATAGTGTGTCCAGACACTGTGAGTAAAGACCTCGAGCAGCTTCAAGCAAAGACCTTGATCTAGGGATATCCAGAGGTCAGAGAAAATGAGCAAGCAGTAGATGGGAAGTCTCCCTTGATCACAGAGGTGACTGTCCCCTCCACTTCCCAAAGGCCATCTAGTCTATCCTGCACACATTTGATGAATCAGAGAAAGAGCCCTTTCACAGGACCACTAAGTACTGTGGCTTTAAGGCCACAAACAACTATTTCCCCAGTGCTCAGCAAACACATGCGCACTGCCATCGCTTGCTCCTACATTAGCCAACACTGCAGTCCTCAGAGCCATGTAAAGTGCAACTAACTGTGCAGCCCCATTATTGTCCTGCCTTTTGGTATGCTGTGCGACAGGAGAAGTGATTTGCTGAGGCACAGATAAACTACATCTGTCAGCCAGTCTGGGAATCCGGCAAGATTTGGCAGAAAAAAAAAAAAAAAAAACGAGGTTTGGCACAGTTTGCTCTCTGCAAACTTTTGCTCAGAGGCGACCACTGCTTCCTGTCTTTGGGACTTAGAAGCCATCTGTTTAATAATGTGTTTAGGCTCTTGCCAAGGACTTCAGTCAGCAGTTCCCACCAAAACTGCTTAAGGTTTCAGGACCTCCTGCCCTGGCTGCTGGGTAGTGTCCAGGTCACAGATATAGCCTCTCTATCTCTGTCCCTCCAGGTTTTATCAGAGGGATGGGCCACCATCCCATAGACAGTTCAGTTCCGTGTAACTATTTCTATATTGACAACAGTCGGAGCTCAGGGTGGCTCAAGAACAGACTTCACAAGCCAAGCTCCTCACTTTAAGCCATTACCTAATTACCTCTCTGATTCTGAGAGATGAGCTCATGGGAGAACTCTGAGGATTCTACAGAGTTCTGTACGAGGCGTCTGGTGCATATTTGCATGGCTGTTGCTGTAAGTGACCTCATGCATCCACTGTAGAGTGGGGGAAGGCAGAGCAGGCGTGGATGGAGGCCCATGTGTAAGGGGGACATTTATGGGTCCACAATTGGGTTACTTTTCTAGATCCTGGAATGCAGAAAAGACTTTCCCTAGACAGTTTGGGTCTCATAGACAATATTGAGAGGTTCTATGTCTCCCGGACTGTGAATCTGAGGCCCCGGGTCAGATACAGGTCTTAGAGACCAGGCTTCCGGACAGCTCCTAGCCCTGAGGGCACTCACCAGAGCAGTTGGATATTCCCTGATGGATAAAAGCAGAATCGAAGCTGCTCCACAGAACATTATAAACCCACCATGGTAAAGACAGCCCTGAGTGAAAAGTACAGAAATGTCATCCCAGGCCTTTCAGCTGCGGTGGGCTTTAGAAATAGACTGGGCCGATGTCTAGAGCCTCTTTGGTGTTTTGTTTTGTTTTGAGTTCTTGAGTGAGGGAACACCTGGGAGTTCTTTTGTTTTTCATTTTCAAAAAGGTGGAGATTGGGAATCCTTTCATCTTCTCATGTTAAAATATGTCAGAAGGGAAGTGCCACTAGTTGTCCTCTGAAAGCAACCATTCCACTGTGCCATGGCTTCAGACCATCAGAGAGAACTCTGGAGAACTTAGCTCTCCTAGCTAGGCAGTGACCTGGGTGGGTTTGGCAGATTGCTTTTTCCTGGCTGCATGATCTGGGCTTGACCCAGAAAGGGTACCACTCCCTGCTCTAACCCTGACTAGCTTCCAGCAGGAGTCTGGAGCCATACTGAGAATGAAACCCCAACAGCCAGGAAGCCAGCTCCAGAGGTGAAAGCCACCCAGAGCATCTGGCCTCCGTAAGTCACAGTCGCAGATACTGCAGCCTGTTAACTCTCCGGCCCCACCTACACTCAGCTTCTAATTGGGGCGGGGCCCTCAAGGCAGAGGCAGTGTAATAAATAGTGCCAAAGGCTGGAAGGCCCCAGTCCAGTTAAAACAAGCCAGGGACCTTAATAGCCACTCTGTTTTGACATCAGAAATCCATTCTCAGGTCTGCTCATGCTGTGGTTCAGACCGTACACATAAATACAAACACACTCAGATTGCATGCAACCAACACATAGTAAGCCCCAACAGCCCAGTCGTCTGACTGGCCATGGTAGGCACCTCTCCCCAGCAGCCTTTGATGGCAGGAACCCGATCCTTATCAGGTCCTTACAATCCTGTCACTGATTTCTCTGTTCATACAGAACATATTTGATAATGATGGGCCAGGAGCCCTTGTCACGACTAGAAGGACTTCTTTAGGTCTATGTAACCTCCTAGAAGGAAAGCTAGTCCTTGCTGGCATCCCATTACCTTCCAGAAAGAAAATGTCAAGGGCATGGAGAGGTGGCTCAGTGGTTAAGAGCACTTGCTGTTCTTGCAGAAGACCCAGGTTCAGTTTCCCAGCACCTACGTGGTGGCTCACAACTGCCTGTAACTCCAGTTTCAGGGGATCCAATGCCCTCTTCTGAACTCTGATGGTACAGTACACACATGGTGCATGTACATACACACAGAGATACATTGTTTAAAGATAATAATACATGCACATGCACAAGCATGCACACACATGCATAAGTGTATGTACACACACATCTACAAACATACACATGAAAGAAATTAAAGCACCTCATCTCCTTAACCAGCTAGCTAAGAGCAGATCTTTCTTCAACGGGACTTTCTGCTCCCACCATTTCTGTGTTGTCATTGACCCTTCACCATGAGCCCAGTGTGGTGACAGCCTCTTGTTTACAATCTTCCTAATTCTAAGGATCAGACTCTCTTGCATACCCTGACCATGGTGCAGGTTAAGCCTTTGACACAGGCCTTTAGCAAGCAGTCCAGAGGAAGTCTGTGCTGTGTTCTGAAAGGCTTCTCTTGACGGGGGTGCCCACCATGGAGAGTGGCACTGAGATGGCACTTGCTGTATATGAGTAGTCACGTCGCTCAGGTGTTCTTAGTGCAGGCCGTGACAGGCTGTGAGTTCCCCGTGTTGGCTCACAGATATTTCAACTGATTCTCTTCTTACATGCCAGAGCTCGCTTTTCTTCCCAACAACTGTCGTGTTAATAAAGCCTCTTATTCCACCCCCATGCCATGCTCCTATGTGGCAGGCACCCTCTAGCCAAGTATCATCAACATGGGAGCTCAAAGCTAGCCCTGCGGTCCAGCTGAGGCCAGAGTTACTGAGACAGGTGTAACCTCAGCACAGACTCCGCTATGGGATTTTTGTCTAATATCTTGAGCCCTTCTTGAAGCATCCTGGTGTGTGTGTATTTATTTAAGGGCAGGGTGCACACATGCCTCAGAGCAAGAGTGGAGGCCAGAGGACCACCTGTGGGAGTTGGTTCCCTTCTACAGTAGGGAGCAAATTCAGGTCACCATTCTCTGTAGCAAGTGCCCTGACCCACTGAGCATCTCACCAGCCCAACCCTGTGTGTTTTTCTGAAAAGGCTTTTGACTCTTGAAAATAAAATTCAGACACTAGAAGGAAATTTTTGTTGGAAAGAAGTTGACTCAAACGACAGACATCTTATTAAACCTGGAGGTGGAGCCTTGGCTCATGAATGGATGCCGCCAGCTAATGCGGTCTCTTTTGTCTCTCATGCCTGTTATTGTTTCGCCTACTGAACACGCACCCAAATTTAACATATTCTTATATGGACTCCCAAAATAGTGTCATAGCCTCAAAGAAACCTTCAGACCATGTCTAAACGATCCTCTTGGTGGCTCAACGCAGACATACAGGAGAGTCTTGAGACAAGGCTATTTCCAACCTCATGTTTCCTGGGAAAGAATACACACTTGGTTCTAGAGCATCATCCTCTGGAAGTCGTTTCTCATCAACCGAACACTACCATCAGCACCTGGAGGAGAGAGCCATGAGCAGGGTGTAGGCAGGCAAGACAGTTACTGAGTCTTCCCATGTGTGGTCTGTGCAATGAAAATTACTGCTGTGAAATCTCGGGCACTAGCAAGACAACAGATTGCAAATAGAACATGAAAGGATTCTTTGTAGTAAATGCTAACTCCATATTGGGGCCATTGTTCCTTTAACATTTACGTGTTAGTGTGTGTGTGTGTGTGTGTGTGTGTGTACACTAACACATATGCAATGCACAGCAACCTGTGGCAACCAGAGAACAATCTTCAGGAGTTGGTCCTTTCCTTCCACTGCAGAGATTCCAATCGGGCATGGTAGCAAGCACACTCACCCAGGGAGACACTGCAAAGGCCCAGAGCCATCGTTCTGAAAACAGTCATGAATGTTTTGTTCTGTTTTAGAATGTGCAGTCCATATATTGGCTTAAGTTAAATGTACACTTAGAATGCGTGTGTGCAATGCAGTCACTCTCCTGGTGTGTGCTAATGACAGCGCCCATTGCTCCACTGTCTTCTGAACAGGGATTGTTGGAGCCTGTTGCTGCTAATGGAGCAGGCTGACCCCTGATGACCCCTGTGTAGCACTGATTCCTCCCCTACCTCACACAGGGAGACCACTGTTATTGCAAATATAAAGTGTGGCTTTATTTGCTATATGCTAGGCACGGTTCTTGAGACCTGCCTTAGCAAAGGGAAAGCCTGTTGAATAAAGATCATTTAAAGAATTGAACTGAGGCTGTGAGGTGCTCCATCGGTGACATGCTTGATGCACAAGTGGGAGGACTCGAGCCCTAGCACCCATGCCAGAGCATGGCAGCAGTGTGATCTCCCAGTGCTCTGAGGGAACAAGAGGAACGCTGGGACTCTGTGGCCAGACAGTCCAGCTGAATTAGCGAGAGGCCCTGTCTCAAAAAATAAGGTGGATGGGAAAAGGTGAAGACACCACACATTGACCTCTGACCTCCATGGGCACACATGAACATGGACTTAACACATGTGAACACCCACAGAAAAGGAGACATAAACGAATGTCACAGAAAAGGCTTGGGAAATCTTTATTCACCAAGAAGTGAGAACATGGCAGAAGACATTCTTTGCAGGATTACAAAGCTTAGACCTGCTCATAACAGCAGCCTGTGGACCAAGGCCTTCATGGTCCCTCTGACTAAAGAACAAGAACTGAGTGAAAACAGCCGCTTCCTTTTGAGACACTCACACCTTTCAGCTGTGCAATTGTGTGCTCCTGAAATATAGTCAAGTGTCACATAAAGCAACACCACATGTCTGTGTGACAGATGGTCCATTTTTTTATGTACATGGGCATTTTGCCTATGTGTATGTCTGTGTACTATGTACATGCCTGGGGCCCACAGAGGCCAAAGGAGGGCATTGGATGCCCTGGAACTGAATGCAGACAGGTGTGAGTTATCACACAGGTGTTGGGACTCAAACTTGGGTCCTCTAGAAGAGCAGTCAAGGATCTTAGCTAAGCCATCTCTCCAGCCCTCACAATTCAAATTTTAATGAAGGCGCAAAATGAGAATCTACAACTAAAATAAAAATGAGTTCTTAGTTCTGGTTATTGATCAATTCACCAAAAAAGAGACATCCTCAAGGAGTCAATGAGATTTTTTCCTGAGGGAAAAAATCCTGATTCCCACTCCATCACCTAGAAATGAGGGGCCCAGAGAACTATGGGATGGATGTGGGGTTTCCAAGCATCAACCACAGCTGAGCAGTGAACATAGGGCTTTCTCTTCTTTTCCCTCCATACATGTTTTGATGCCCTTAGTTGCTTTTATTTGATGAAAGAAGTGCTCATTTAAAGAGACAGAAGGAAGAGGAAATGAGCTTACAGTCGCAGCTTTAGATCCAGATAGCTGATGTCTGAGGGAGACTCTGGTAGATGGAAGAATGTTCCAGAGCAAGCGAGGGGATGTGGGCCACTGGTCACATGGGGGTGTACAGGGTTCTCTGCAGTGACCATGTCTGCTTTCACCTCAGTTCCTGCCTGCAGCTAGGTCTCATGGGGGTGTACAGGGTTCTCTGCAGTGACCATGTCTGCTTTCACCTCAGTTCCTGCCTGCAGCTAGGTCTCATGGAGACACTCAGATTGTGACACCAATTTAGCCCTTCTCTGGACTCTGGCAGTCTCCTTGCTGAGAGACCTCCAAGAGGGTGGGGCCAAGAGACCTCCATGTGGGTGGGACTCAGAAGTTTGGTATGAAGCTCAGTCTTCATTTGGTTTATGATCTTGCTCTTTACCCAGTGACAGAACACCATGAGGTAATGCTTTTGGCAGACGGGGCAAAGACTCCACGTTCACTGTTTCTTCAGTGGTCTTGAATAGACGTTGTTTGCCCAGATGTTAACTTCTGTGTGACAGCCATCTGTCGCGCTCTCTCCCATTGGGGGAAGCGCAGTGAGGGTGGAGTCTCCGGGTCCAGGGACCGCCAGGGGTCGGGTCCGCAGAGTACGCCCTGGGCTTCAAGGATCACCGCCGCAACCCTCTTCGTCGCAAATGCCTCGGGGCCTGACGCCGCCGGAGTGAGACGCCGGGGTCGAGCACCCCTGGCGCTGATGGAGTCCGCCGACTCGGTGCCCAAGCCGCTGTGAGCGCTGCCGGTCTCGGCCAGTGGCTTGGCCGAGGTGTAGGAAGGGAGCGGACCGAGATCAGCCGTGTCCTGCGCCCCAAGAGCCACAGCTCCCTTAGACAAAGTTCTCGGATGCCAAGGTAGTTTCTAGCTTTATTTGTTCAAGATTGTGGGCAGCGCTCCCCGGGCAGGCGGGTGGAGAAGGAGGGGAGAGAGAGAGAGCTGGGTCAAAGTGTTCTGAGAGAGGGGGCGGGGCTTGGTAGTTGATACTTTCCATTGGCCAGCTTGGGAGCCCTAATCGTTGCCTCATTTGCCTATAGCTGATACTTTCCATTGGCCAGCTTGGGAGCCCTAATCGTTGCCTCATTTGCCTATACACAAGTTTCACACGCCAGGCCTCTTTCCATACAGGGGTTGTGATATGAATTTCCCA
>CM052700.1:55688108-55766481 GCA_028551405.1 Uromys caudimaculatus
GTTCTGAGAGAGGGGGCGGGGCTTGGTAGTTGATACTTTCCATTGGCCAGCTTGGGAGCCCTAATCGTTGCCTCATTTGCCTATAGCTGATACTTTCCATTGGCCAGCTTGGGAGCCCTAATCGTTGCCTCATTTGCCTATACACAAGTTTCACACGCCAGGCCTCTTTCCATACAGGGGTTGTGATATGAATTTCCCAGGAGCGTTGGCCAGAAGCATAAATTCTGGTCCCTGGTGTATGTTCCACCGGGTCTCCCAGAGCTTCCAGCCCATGCTCAACCGGGTCATCACAGATCACTGCCCCACAGCCATAACTGTCCCCATGTGTCCTCACTGTAAAATTATGGCTTCTTGTCCTCTGAAGTACTGGTGACAGCTCTCTAGTTACAATGAGACAACCCTAGTGTGTGTTCTTTTCCCCAGAGACTATTTGGGAGGCTACTCTAGGATGGACCAGCATTCCCAACAGCCAGAGGAGATGACCAATGACCATAGAGTTGATTGCAGTGAAGAAATGGGTAGAGTCAGGTCCCAGGGACCAGGCTCCTGTCTAGGCTTCTGTGCAATGCCCTGCATAGACACAGAGAATCTTTGTTCAGGAGGACAAACTGAGCTCTGGAAGAGTGAGACTTGGACGACTTTTGCATAGTCCAGAACCTTCCACAAGGCTGCATTTTGTTTAACTTACTATTCATGGTTACTTTTTACAACTGGTGCTATGCTCATGCTCAGACATGATGGAAAAGGGGGTCTGCTTGTGGATTCCAAGGAAGCCTTTGTGACTAAAAGAGTCCAGCTCTATTAGCACACTCCACAGCTCGAGACCCTGTGGAGAACCAAGGAAAGGACTCTCTAGGGGCTGGAACATACTCCGTTGGTAAAGTACCCGCATGGTATTCATGAGGCCCTGATTACATCTCCAGAACTCCATAAAACAAAACTTGTAGCACCCACCTGTGACGTCAGCTCTCAAGAGGTAGAGGCAGAAGATCTGAGGTTCAAGGCCATCCTTGGCTACATAGTGAATTCAAGGCCAACTACAGAAGAGCATGTCTGGAAGGAAGAGGGGCAGGGAGGGGAGAGGAAAGCTGTCTTTCACATAGGGCAACTGTGACCTGGCATCCGGTCCCTGTAGAGCTTGATTGGCAGGGACCTGGCCCAGGATGTGAGTCACTTCAAGGGTGAAAGGATATCAGGGAAAGATGTTCACAGTCTTGTGTGCCCAACAACGTGAACATTAGCAGAGCACTGTCCTCCTCAGAACGAGCTTCCCTTGTTCAAGTGACATTAGGTTCCTCTGGGGAATGTGCTGCTCCCCTGCCTGCACCCCTCCACACACCCCTACATCGTTCCTCTTTTGTTTGGGTCTCCTTCCTTCTAATTTACCAGCCTGGAAAGCCAAAAGTTCTGCCCTTTGCCACTTCACTATTACACAAACAGAGGTACCAGCAACACTACACAGGGGAGGCACCATAACAATTCAAGATCTCCATAAGGCTGATCCAGAGAGGAGGTCACTGACCAAGCTGCTTTAGACAGGAGCCACGGGCCTAGTGAAACATCACAAGGAGCACCGTGACACAGGGAAAAAAAAAGCTTTAATATTTAAGAGTGAAAAAATGTCCAGCATTTTCATTACATGTTGCATTCTTAAAATCAGAATAACAAAACTGAAACGTAGACTAAAAATCATCTAAAAATCAACAATTTAGCCTGTGAGGAAGGAGCTGAAGATCTCCAGTGAATTGTTTAGCCTGGGAACAGGCAAGTGTGCTCAGGTTCATAGCTGTTGGTATTGAGGGAGCAAAACCCATACTCTGTGCTCCTGTGAGTTTAGACCCTGTCACAGGAACACTAAGTGTCCTCACCTCTACTTTGTCCAGTTCACAGTCACTACAGCTGCTGTTGCTGTGACAGAGTGGACAGGTCTTTGTCTCTGTGTAGCAATAAAGGTGACGAGATCAGGCTACATCTTTCACAGACGGTCTGTGTCAGTACACTCAGGTTCTCTCTGGCATTAACAAGCCAAAAGTAAGTACAATTAATTATCCTAAAATAAACTAGGATCTCCTCAGAAGGTACATTGTTCAATGCCTGCAGTCTTTGGAGATTGTCCCTTTATTCCCATTAAAAACATCACCCTTGGGTGTAGTTGGTAAAGTACTTGCCATTGGTGTTTGTTGGCTTGTTTCCCAAGCATGGCAGTGCGCACCCATAATCCCAGCACTAGGGATGTAGAAGCAGGCAGATCCCCGAGGCTACCTGGACAGCCAACCCCATTGAGTCAGCACACTCCAGGTTCCGTGAGAAGCCCTGTCTCAAAAATCAAGGTAGAAAGTAACTGAGGAAGTCACTTGAGACTGACTCCTGCCCGTGTGCACTCACAGAGATTGCTGACTCCCACCAGGACTCAGTTGTGTTTATTAAAGAAGAAGCAGTTATATGGCTCTCCCTCCCTAAGCGCCATCCCCTGAAACCGCAATCCTGGCTTGTTCTGTATCCAAGTGCCCACTGCCCCACCATCAGCTCAGGCGCTCTGCACGAGCACGCAAAGACTGTGGAAAGTGCCGGGTGGCTGTGGGGCAATGCTCAGACTCATGCAATCCCTAGTTCCAGTCCCACACAGCGGTTTCTCCATGCCCCAAAGCATATGCCTGGGGCTGCCGGCACTCTTAAAAACATCACTTTTCCAGGCCAGCAAGATGGCTCAGACCATGTGCTAACTACCCAGCCAGCCCTCGGTGTTCTCTATACCTTGATCTCTTTGCCTGTCCCATTCCCAAGTCCCTTTCCACAGACCTCTACCATCACTAGATGTGACAGTTCTCAAAGCCCATGGCATGGCCTCAAAATTATAGATAACTACTTTGATAATCTTTACTGGCCAGTGGCCATACCTAGGGATTTCCCCTTGCTAACGTTCCAGCATCTTAAGAACATCTCAGTGTGAGGACCTAAAGGACTCCTCAATTTCTAACTATCAAACTTGGAGGTAGTCTGAACTCGCCCTATGTGTAGGGCCTGGAACAGGGTGCCATATCTCAAGACAAGAGGTCTGAGGCCCCACCACACCCACGTGTCTGCTTTCATTGTCATGACAGAACACCTCAGAAAAATACCTTAAAAGAGGAAATGTGCTACGGCTCACTCTTTCAGAAGTCCCAGCCTTCATGTGGCTGGTCTCACCGCCTGGACAGAATGCTGTGAGCATGTGACAGAAAAGGCTGCACACCTTATAAACAGTGGAAGGCGAAGAGACAGGACAGAAGTGGGACATGAGCTAAGCAGAGGCACACAGAGGTGACATAAACCCGAGGTCCCTCTGTAGCACCACAGCATACGTCCTCAGTTCCCTCCGTCAGCCTACTAACTGAACACTGGGAGATGCCTGGTACTGTTCTAGGAGCTTCTTTAAGACTATATGCTACAACAAAGTGCTGAGCTTTGAAAGAGGGGGCCACTAGAAAACACTAAGGCACCAGGTGAAATGGTGGCAGCCACGGGAAGACAAGGCATCTGGGACCAGAACCATCACTTGTCACACTGTCCCACGGCTGTGTTCCTCTGCCTCCTACCCAGCCACATCTGTCAGCCTCAGGAACCTCTTCCTTAGCTAAATGGGAGGGGTCAGTGACCACAACCTCAGAAAGGACAGTGAGCCAAACCACTCCCATTCACAGTGGGGTCCTTTGAGGCTGAGCAACCTTGGTCTTACTAAGCATGAGGTCACCTTTCCTCTCCCAGGAGTCTCAGGGTTATTTGAGTTCATGGCTGAGTTCACTCCAGGGCTGGTCTCTGAGGAGGCCCTATGAGGCCTAGCTCTATCGCTATCCCTTGTGAGTCAGAGACCCGGGAAAGGCCAATCATTTGAAGAAGGCCATGGTGTTGACCAAAAAGGCAGGAACACACACAGGCCACTCTTGTCCCAAAGGTCTCCTCAGTTCACTGGGAAAGGAAAGTGTGGGTGCCAAAACAGTGAGCAGAAAACATGGGAAAGTAGAGGGGTGAGTGGAGTAGCCACAGCCTGGATAGGCACCCAGATTGACGTCTGCCCTCCTGGTAAGGCCTTGTACAACCAGGAGGGACCAGACAATGCCACCATTTAGGCACATTCATTTAAATTATCAGTCTCAAAATTGTGTTCAGGCCTCTGTTAGGCTCCAATATCCTTTCTTATTATGAAACCAAGTGCAGCTGGGCCTGAAGTGAGCCTGTGTCATAATACAGACAAGTGGCATTTCTTTGGTGCAGGAGACACCAGCCGAGTCTCTTCCTGAGTCTAGTTCTTAGGAACAAATAAGATTTATTAGGACTGGGCACCTAGCTCAGCAACAGCACCCTTGCCTAGCATGCCCATGGCCCTAGGCTTAAGCTCCACCACCCATCCACTGCCACCCAAGTTGTTTTTAATTTAACAATTAACAAGACTGTTTATTTACTATCCTTTACACCCTGCTCCCTTCTAATAGGTTTAAGGCAGGTCTTTCTTTTAAAGATTCTTTCTGTAATCTAACTAGGAGTGTGATGAGTGATTTCTCCCCAGATCATACAGAACATCAGCCTGGCTCAGCCTGGGCATCACAGAACTGATGAGGTGTCTCTTGAACCACAGAAATGAGATTGGTCAGTACGGTGCACTGCAGGCCCGGCTGTACATGGTTTCATAATGAGGAAGGATATTGGAGCCTAGCAGAGGCCTGAAAACAATTTTGAGGTTGGATAATTTAAATTAATGCTCCTAAATGAATCCCAGATTCTTGGTGCTATAAATTTTCCATTTCTCTGACCATGCAATTGCAGATGTCATCTGAGCGCCTACAGGGCTCTGGAGAACTGGCTGCCTTTGGTTTCCATTTAGGAGGCAGGCGGGATCACAGTGAACCTCACCTGGGAACAGCTGGGCATTCAGTTACCTAGTCAAAATGAGGAGGCACCCCCAAAGCTCTGCCTAACCCTAGGATGTCACTGCGAGAGCCTGCTGTAGCCCCCAGATGCCTAGTGCTGTGGCCTCTCCTTTGCAATAAAATGTTTTCTTTAGGATTATCTTTCGTGAATTATATAATTTTGGATTGTCAGCTAATCCAGCAAAAGCTCAAAATAATAAATCCAAACAAGGTGTTCAGTATGGTCTTCCCATGTGGGCAGGGGCCCAGAGGCCTTCGGCTTTATCATCCCACCACCTCTAGGGGTGGTCCTTATCCCAAGAACGGAAGGAGAGGTCACACTCCTCATTTTGTCGTTGTGATTGTGGTGGTTGTTGTTGTTTGGTTTTGGTTTTGTTTCTTTTCCTGCTCCTCATTTTTAAGACACAAGCTATACTTTCACATATCACTTCCGCCTCATCCTCCTCTGCAGAGGAGGCCACTTGTCCTGGCACCATCTCCTCTCCCTTGATCTACCTGTACAAGGCAGGCTGGGAAACATGGTCACGTGCCCAGGGCAACTCAGTCTCCACTGTTGAAGAGAAAAAGGAAAAGAAACAGTAGACAACTGACCAGCTCTGTCCCTTTAATCTTTTGTGTCCATAGATCAAACCTATAAAGAAATCACCATCAATCCCATAGGCAGTTTAGAGACTTGTCATGACAGAAGCACAGAGGATTGTGAGGGGCAGGTATGGGGGACAGGCAGGTCTTGATGAAGACGCCCAGGGCTCTGCTCCAGCAAAAATATCTGGTGGGCACTAAAATTCCTAAGAAAGAACAGTGGCACGGAACAATGGGAGAGAAGGGAGACAGCTGGGAGATCCTGGGACAAGAAGAAGTCTCAGGTAGATGACGCAGGGTGACCTGCTATCCCTTCATTCAAATATAAAAGAAAGTTGGTAGAATTCAGACTGACTGGGATTTATTACCCCCTGTGTCCCTCACTTACACGGAGACCCGAGCACATCATTTAGGCATCTGGAGCTTTCTCTGTGCTTCAAGTCAGGATAGTAGTATTTACCAACAGCCAGGGACACAGCATGAGAGATAGGTGCCAAGCAGTGGGACCCAAGCCTGGCCCAGTGTCAGGACTCAGTAGATGGAAGGGTCTATGGAACTGGACAATTGTGTATGTGTGAAGTGCTGAGAGCCTAGCCAGGACATACCCACTGAAGGTGCCTGTCTCATCTGCCCAGACCACCATAACAAAATGTTCACATCTGGATGGCTTAAACAGCACACATTTATTTCTTCCCTGTTCTGGGGGCTGGCAATCCAAAATCAGGATGCTAGTAATGACTTCCCTCCAGGCTGTGAGTGCACATGGTCCTTCCTTGGTGCTCACACATGGAGAAAGAATAGGCTTTCTGGTATCTTTGCTTATCAGGGCACTGATCCCATCCTGAGTGCTCCACCTTGGTGACCTCATGGAACGCTAGTTGATTCCCAGGAGCTCCATCTCCAAATGGCGACCTGTTAGGGACTGTGTCTTTCATTGTATGAATCTAAGGGGAACAAACACAGAGTCTATATGGAAGCCGTTCACCGACAGCTGTGTGGGACTCACACAGACAAAAATGGTTTTTTAAAAACCATTATTACCTCTGCTTTAGGGAAACACAGTTTAAATATCTACAGGCATAGAGAAAGAACTTATCCTAAAGATGGTACTCCTCACCCTGCGGGTGGGGGGGGGGAATAAGGAAAGGAAACCACTGCCCTTCAGATGTGAGACTACACATAAGAGCAGAAGCAGATCTGAGCTATGTGCAGGATGAATCATCATTTTGTAATTTTTCATTTTCATATCGAAGCTAAATCATGCCCTTGGCAAAGCAATTTTAATTTATCTTTGGCACTAACTTTTTAAGGCAAATACCTCAACATAAATAAGAGAATAAACAGAAATACTACACTAATGATGGGTCTAAGTAGCT
Source organism: Uromys caudimaculatus (assembly GCA_028551405.1). Classification (NCBI taxonomy): domain Eukaryota; kingdom Metazoa; phylum Chordata; class Mammalia; order Rodentia; family Muridae; genus Uromys; species Uromys caudimaculatus. The sequence continues at coordinate 55,694,971 of CM052700.1, forward strand.
AGAGGCCCTCAACTGGGCCCTGGAGGAAGCTGGGAGAAATGTCTGAGACAGAGAAGGCCAGACGATGAGAGAAGGAAGACCGAGCAAAGACCGTTCACCCCAGCTCAGACTTCCACACAGCACACTGTGCTACGGCTTTCCTCAAGGCAGAGAGAAGTGTGCTAGAGCAATGGCACTGCTGAGACCTCTCCAAAACAACAATTAAAGCCAGGCTTTTTGGCAAAGTAATCGCTGTGCAACTTGGCAGGACCCACGGAGTGCACATTGAACTTCGTGTCTCCAGTGAAGGGATGAAGGCCAATGCCAGCCGCTAGGTTTTACAAGAGCAAAATTACTCGGTGTTTAGGGTGCACCATGCTGGGTTACCAAAAAAATCATCACAAGCTCCTTCCTCCAACAAATGTTGCCAACCTAATCCTCCTCCAAAACACTGCCCAACATCTGTCTGGTTCTTGTCTTCCTGCCGGGGAAGGTCTGAATTTTTAGACCCAATCTCTGTTCAGTAAGTCTCACTTTTGACTCTTGATCACAATTTCTTGATCTCTTCTATTTGATCACATTCGGATACACACTCATGCATTTTGTGTGCGTGTGCACACACCCTTTTTCAGGACTAAGACCTATAAACAGGGCTGGAGAGATATCCGAGTCAACAGAGTGTTTGCCTTGGAAGCTTGAGGACTTGAGTTCAGTTCCCAGAATATGCATTTAAAAAAAAAAAAAACAAAAAAACAAGGGGCTAGAGAGATGGCTCATTGGTTAAGAGCACTGGCTACTCTTCCAGAGGACCTGGGTTCAATTCCCAAAACCCATGTGCATGGCTCACAACCGTTTGTAATTCCAGTTCTGAGAGATCTAGTTTCCTCTACTGGCCTCTGCAGCCAACCCCACAAGTGGTGCACAGACATACATGTAGGTAAAACACCTATACACATAAAATAAATATTTAACAAAAAAAAAAATCAGACATGCTAGTGTATGCCTGAAGTCCCAGGGCTTGGAGTGTAAAGACAGTAGATTCTGAAGCTCACTAACCAGCCAGCCTACAGCTTGAGCTCTGGACCAGTTCTTAAATAAATAAATACATAAATACATAAAAAGATGGAGGGCTCCCGAAGATGATACCCAAGACTGTCCTTTGATCTCTATAACACATACAGAGATGGGGGGAGGGAGGGAGGGAGGGAAGGAGGGAGGGAGGGAGGGAGAGAGAACAGAGCAAACGGAGCATGTCACAGCTTCCTGTATTGCTGAGATCTAGAGGAGTTTTGAGCATCTACAGTCAGGGTTTTCAGTAAAACCATAGTATGTCGCCCGATTCATTGTATCTGTCTTGTTTACAATGGTTTTCAGAGTCCTTCTCAGCACAGTTTGGGTGTATGAGTATATTTGTTTGTATGAGAAGTGATTAATTGTAACTTACTGGTAGATCAAACGCTGACATTTAACAACCCACGAGCCAGCTCACTCACCCTCTTTGGGATGCAGATAACTCTGTCTTACTGCACTTCCTTTCTGGCAGAGTGTTTATTAAACTGTACTTAAAGACCACCTCAGTCAAACTGGCACTTGAGCATATGAACACCCCGTGACTACAGATGTGAAGGATCCCGAACAGGTGTACAGATGATATGGAAGCAAGCAGTTGAGTGTCACAGGCCCAACTTAGAAGAGTGAACTGCCACTGGCAAATTGTAACCTCACAGCTTCGTCAGCAATCTCTGGGGTCAGTGTTCTCTGTGCAAACTGTTTCAAAATGCTCTCGGCAAGGCAGCATCGAGGGAACAGGAGGGATTTCACATGGTTACTGCCAGGGCTGGAGCTTCCAGTTACAGTCAAGGCAGCATCTTCTGCTCATCACCGGACACGTGTCTTCTGGTTACAGTTAATGTTGCATCTTCTGGTTGTGTGAGGTTTGCACACTCTGTTTACTGTCAGGGTTTTAGTGTGCAGTTACCACTGGGGCTGTATCCCCTGGTGTACTGGCTAGTTTTGTGTGTCAACTTGACACAAGCTGAAGTTATCACAGAGAAAGGAGTTTCAGTTGAGGAAATGCCTCCATGAGATCCATGAGAGGGGTAAGGCATTTTCTCAATTAGTGATCAAGGGGGGAGGGCCCCTTGTGGGTGGTACCATCTGTGGGCTGGTAGTCTTGGACTCTGTAAGAAAGTCAGCTGAGCAAGCCAGGAGAAGCAAGTAAGCCAGTAAGAAACATCCCTCCATGGCCTCTGCATCAGCTCCTGCTTCCTGCCCTGCTTGAGTTCCAGTCCTGACTTCCTGTAGTGATGAACAGTGTAAGCAGAATAAACCCTTTCTTCCCTGACTCGCTTCTTGGTCATGATGTTTGTGCAGGAATAGAAACCCTGACTAAGACACCTGGTTACCCTTGGAGTTCTATTTTCTGGTTACTATTGGGATTGTATATTCTGGTTACCATAGGAACTGTACCTCCTGGCTACCATCAGGGTTGTATCTTTCTGCCATTTGACAATCTTACCTTCCTCTCAGGGGTCTGGAGTGTAAAGTCCTACCCAGTCAGGCAGCTGTTGCCTTGAGAAGTGTTGAGTTCAGACTCCAAAGGAAAGGAGAAACCAATAGTAGCTCTCGACACTCACCTTCCCCAGGCTGTGACTGCACCTGCTGCACAGGCATACGTATTGTTTCAGGGTAAACTGTTCTAAAAGATAGTAACCTAACTGCAGCTTACTGGGGTTTCCTCCAAATTCTCCGGCTTGAACAGGTCCCCATTTGATAGCCTTCATCTGAGATTTCTGTGAAACTGTGGCCAGATGGTGGCTCTGAAGTTCCCAGAGCTACCTGGACTAGGAATTCCACAGGGTTTCTTCACTCTCCTATCTGTGTCTCAGGCGCTCACGTTCTCTCTCTCTCTCTCTCTCTCTCTCTCTCTCTCTCTCTCTTTCTCTCCCTCTCTCTGTTCCTCTCCCTCCCTCCTCTTCTCACTCCCTCTCTTTCTCCCCCCTCTCTTCCTTTCTCTCCCTCTCACTCTCCCCCCCCTCTCTCATGGCTCCCTGAAGTAGAATATCCCAGAGTCAAAGCCCAGGGTGCTGAAACCAGGAAACAGAAACTTCCAGGCCTTTAGAGTCAGTTAGTACTCAGGCCAGCACATCACTTCCACCGTATGCAGTTATGAGGAACAGAGATGCAGGTGGCATCAGCCTTGAGGGGGTGGCAAGATATAGGAAGAAAAAGCTGAGGGTAGCATCTTCTCAGACTGTTACCACAAAGAGTGAAAAGGAATCTCTGGCCAGTTGGCTCTGAGAGCAGCCCCTCCCTGCTGCTCTTGGGTGGCCCAGTGACTAGAGCAGTGGAGTTCAATTGGAGCAAGCATAATTGTGTAAAATATTGAAGGAGAAAGTTACTGAGCCTGTACCACCCTTGGGCTTCAAGAAGTCAAGCTGACAGAGATGGAGAGGCCTTTACAACAGGAAATCATCTGCCAGCACCCTTCAAGTAGAGAATCTGTATTTTTTTTTTAATTTATTAAAATTGACTATAGCATAAGTCACACAAGAAATTGGAAAAAAATAATTTTTATAAGCCACATTTTCCCACCATGACACACACACGCACGCGCACACATACATACACACACTCGTGCACAAAGCTGAAAGTCAGTTACGAGGGAGTAAACTCTTCTTTGTAGAAAATTCTTACAGGTTTTGAAACACTCACAAATGACCATTGGACCTACAAAGAAATCGAAGCTGTGGTTAGCAAGCATCTAGAAAGTGGTAGCCACGGATACCACAGAGAAAACCTGTGTGCTTTGCAAATATCAGAGCCTTGAAGCCCTATTGCTGGTTAAGGAAAAAGTTAACACAGATGAGCTCAAACTCAGGGAAGAATATACGGTTAACCCACAGAGAGCAGGCACATAGGACTGGTTAGTATACAAGCAAACTAGAGAGAACAAAGCAAGACGCGAGGAACTGAGATGGGACTTTGAGTGAGTTCCTTAGAAATGTGAGCATCACTGGTGGATCTTTACATCACAACCGTGGGTGCGCTCACGCCACATGAAGAGTAAGGGCTCTCCGATCTCTTAGGACGGGGTTCCTGTGTAGACAACAGCACTGTCCAAATGCTTTCAAACCTTTGATGGAATGGATGATGCTCTGAGAGTATTAAACTGACTAAGAGAAAGCACAGAAAGGCTAGAGTGGGAGCCGGGTGGTTAGAGCACGTGCTACTCTTGCAGACTCGGGTTAACTGCCTGTAACCCCAGTTACAGGAGATCCCGTGCCGCCGGCCTCCGCAGGCACCTGAATTCACATGCTGTCTTAGGGTTTCTATTGCTGTGAAGAGACACCATGACCAGGGCAACTCTTATAAAGGACAACAAGTGGGGCTGGCCTACAGTTCAGAGGTTTAGTCTACTATTGTCATAGTGGTAAACATGGCAACAGACAGACAGGAAGGAGCTTGAGAGTTCTACATCTGATCTGCAGGAAGCAGGGGAAAACCTGAGACACTAGGCCTTGCTTGAGCTTCTGAAACCTCGGTGACACACCTCCAATAAAACCACACCTCCAAGAATGCTACTCCCTACGGACCAAGCATTCAAACACTGGGGACCACACCGACTCAAACTGCCAGACATGCACAAACTCACAGACACATGCAAATGCACATAACTAAAATAGTATGTTTTAAAGGCTTAACAAGCCAATTAAAAAAAATAAGTATAAAAGGATTGTAGAAAAAAAGCACACAAGTTTTTGCAAGAAATTTCTCTTATTAGTTCCATGATCACGTAAATCTTCAGCTATCTAAGAAATACAGAATATGAAGAGATAAAAATCGTCCAAATTTGTTTTGTGAAGATGACCTTGATGACAAAATAGCACAGTACAGAAGGAAAATGTGCGTTCTTATCTGGTAAATTAGGAGCAACAATGCTAAGTTGGGGGGGGTCAGTCCATTAAGTGCTCAAAGTGCTGGACCTGAGTTCAGTCAGCAGAGAGCACACAGAAAAGCAGACCAGCTATGTGTGGGGGTGGCCAGGCAATGGGATTCGTGGGGGTGGCCCAGTGTGATGCGGTAGAACAAGTGGTCCTTGGGCTCACCAGCTGGCCAGCCTACTCAGCAAATTCCAGGGCAGTAAGTGACTGTCTCAAAAAAATGGGGGCGGAGGGCATGGCACCTGAGAAGCAATACCTAAGTTTGAACACTAGACTACGCAAGCGCGCGCTCACGAGCACACACACACACACATACACACACACACACACACACACACACACACACACACACACACAAAGATTAATGATATGATTCTGAAACTTTTAGTTTATTTCAAAATATGTAGATAATTTTTACTAGAAAAATTATAAAGTGTATCATACTAGTAGATCAAAATACATAAAAATAGGATCTTGGGTGATCTCAAAAAATTCTCTTAAATTTTTAAATATTACTTTTAAAAATTATCAATTGAATAGAAAATTATTTAATGTGACTAAAAATATGATTATCTTGTTTTAAATCAAAAATCTTTACTTTTAAATTTTTGGATTCAGCAAACTGGGACTTAAAAGATATTTTTCATGAACTCACAGAAGCTGTGGTTGCCTGCGTGTGATCAGGCCAGCCAGCAGCCTAGCACAGGTGGCAAGGGGAACTCAGCCTACACCCTAGCATGGCTCCAATGGAGGAAGAGTCCTTTTCTTCAACTCTGCTACGGTGACCAGGCTCCAGGAGGTCATCCTATGCCCGTGTACATGTGGGCACCCCTAACTGGACTCAGTGGTTATTACAAAATTTTAAGGGAACAGCCCAGTAGAGAAGTGAACAGAGCCTGTGAACAGGCCAGTCACTAAGGGTGTGGACAGAAACCTAACCTCACATGTAACGAAACAACCAACCATGGAAACGACTCCACTCCCTCTGACCATTCCCCTCGTGAAACTGTAATTGAAACCATCATAAAACAGTACTGGGACTAAAGGTTGTTATCCATTTTTCTGGAAGAAAAGTTGGCAATATGATCAAAAACTACACTAAGGTGTACTAACTAACCAGCGACTCTGCCTTGAGTGACCAATGGGTAAACAGAAGCAGTCCTATCGTTTATAGTAGAGATAGCCGGAGTCCTACTGCCTCACAGTAAGGACTTTAGTAACTACATCTGGTGCTTCTGTGAAGGTTAAAAACATGAAGGAGGCACAGGCCCTGCACAAGGTCAGTTAGAAACCCTAGCGTGGGGAGGGCTCCAGAGCACACGCACAGCTGAGCAGCCATGGATTCCAAGGAAGGGAGACTCACTCTCTTTTAGAGGTGACCACTGCCCGTGTACCCGTGGATAACCCACAGCCACGTGCAGATGGGCAGCTCTAATGGGACTCAGTGGACAACAGAGGCACCTAACGCAAGAAAGGAGAGACATTGTGAAGAGGGACGGGGAGATGTGGAGGAAGGGAGCAGGGGGCAGATCGAGTTAGGGTTAATGGTAGACATCTATGAAAGTTTCAAATAATAAAGCAAGAAAATAGCAGGGAAATGAAAAACCAGGCAGGGTTCAGTGGTGGAGCCTTTGCCAGGCACACACAAGGTGCTGGGTGCAAGAGGCAGAATAAAGGGAGGGGTACCCATGGCACGGTATTTAATTTTCACACAGCCTGACTGGACTGTGGTAAACCCATGCACGGTGTGGGTGTCTATGATTTCTAAAACGGACAAGCACAGAGGTACCTGAGTCCTGTTATCTACATTTCTCCTCCCTTCCTCTCTTTCCTCTTCCCTTCATATATTTTCCAAGTTTTCAACAAATATAGAATTTTGCAATCAGATGAAAGGGAGACGTATATTAAATAAATCCTATCTCAGTAGTAATTCCTGACAAATCGTGTGTCCCGCTGAAGGCAGGCCATTCTGTTCCCCCCCACCCCCACTTCTCCAGCTCCCTCGTGTTTCCTCCACTCCCCCAACCCCTCCTGCTTCTCCAGCTCCCTCGTGTTTCCAAATATTTCCTCCACACTTTCATCTTACCCCTAGTTTTGGCATCAGAAGACATGATTACAGAGAGCACGCCAGCTTGTGTGTCAGCAGAATGAATCAAATAACCAAGAGAGTTGACCTTGGATCCTTTTCCCGGACAGCACATAAAAAGCAGGCTAGGAGAGGAAATGTATTACAGACAAGCCGAGCCTGAGGTGGAGGGAGGGGGCTGGATGAACGCCGGCTTCACGCAGACAGCACCGTTCCCTTCCCTGGGCTCACGCAAGACCTGTTTATCTCTGTCACGGACCTGGGCCTAGGATGTGAGTGTTGCCACAAGAAAAGCCAGAGCGTGGTGTCTCCTTTGGAAATGATGGATCGACATTAAAGTGTAGGGTTCAAAGACAGAAAAGAAAGTGAGGTAAGGTCAGAGAGATTCATGGGAGCCAGACAACAGCTTGTGCTAAGAGCTTGGATATCCTGTAGGTGGGAGACACTGAAAGTCAAAAGCAGAAGGAACACTGAATGTGTGTGTACACTTACTACATGTACACTTTAGTTACTTCTACATACAACATATGTATGGGGATTTTCTATGGAAACCTGTATGTTAAGGGAAAGGCAGGGCAGGAAACCTTTGTACTACTTGATGCCAGTTTTAGATGAGCAGTAGTGAGAAGGAGGGAGAAGCCATTCAAGGGCTTTAAAAGTCGTCTTCTGATTCTCTCTGACACACAGAAGATGGTGACTCCTACCCCAGTTTTCACTCCCAGAGTTGGTTCTGCCTGCCTACCCCTACTTGGATGTTCTGATTCCCAGGAGAGAGAATCTTACTGACCCGGCCCAGGTTAGATGCTTGGCTCTGGTCCAATCCCAACTATGGCCGCTGGGGTGCATCTGTTTTGAGTCATTGACTCTGTCTCCACCTCTAGACTATATCCTCCTGAGGGCAAGGCCCTGATGCTTGCTCAGTACTGCCTGAAGCCCCGAGTGATTGACAGATGATACAACCGTTTGGGAATGATGCAGTGACTCAGAGTGGAGAGAGGCATACATGGGAAGACACTGCTCTGAAGTCCCTGTCCTAACAAAGCACTAGAGTGCCAACTTATTCAGTTACATCAGTGGACAGCAGCATGTCAAAGAGTTTTATGGTCTAGCCTGAGAACCAGACATTCTTTCCAAGATCTATTTTCCCAACCACCATCCCAAACAGCCAACTCCAAACAAACTTTGGAAGATTAATTCTATTGTTACTTGAGAAACACCTACAGTCCTCCCAACAAGACAGTGCATGTGAAAATGAAAACTAGGTCAGAGGAAAAGGTATTTGTAGAGAAAACTTGGCTTGTGTGTTACACTTTTTTCCGTGATTGCTTTAGTTTTCTCTCTGTGAAATCCAATTTCCTTGAATGACCTCTGCTCATAGGAAACTATTTGGTTTAATTCGTGGGGCCATGGCACATGTTTAACCATCTCTGAAGGCCAGCTCCATCTCTGCTGAGCGTGCCTGATACCCAGATGTTTCCTAACACTCAGCACTCATGAGCTCACCCCTGGCACATTCTTTGCACACAATCACCCCAAAGCTCTTCTTGATTCTCCCCAGCATCCCACAGGCTCAAACTCAGAAACTCAGGGGCCGGCTTGAGTCCTTACCAGGGTAACCTAAGAACAAAAGGTGAAGCTTCCAGTGATGAAATTTTCCAGTTAACTAGTATTTCAGACACCTAACAAACAGCTGGAAGATACGCAACGCAAGGGATCGGAGCTAGCCAAACTAAGCAACATAAAACGATGTGCAAACTGGCTGCCCAAAAGAATCCAATTAAACTGCAGGCAAAGGCTTCCACAGCCACCCAGATATGATGGAACCAGAGGTCTCTGGACACATCTAGGCAGTGCAGAAGATCAAGGCAGCAAAGGCCTCAGAGATGGTAACTTGCCCCAGGTTTCACAGCAAGAATATGTTAGGGACAAAACAAAGCAAGAGCTCTGCTCCTTGAGCACAGTCCCACACTGCCAATCCCCTGTCTCCACACTCTCTACAGTTCAAGGGAAAAACCTTAGTGTGGTCAACAAGACCTCACATTCCAACCATTCCGTAATTAGGCAAAGGGATTTGTTAGAGTGACAGTTTCCTATAAAAGAATCAATTAAGCTCTGTGTTCCATCCCCTGCATGACATAAAAACTTAAGTGTGCTGTGCATGCTTGTCACCCCAGCATTTGGGAGTAGAAACACAGTCATCCTTGGCACATAGCAGGCTCAAGGACAGCCTGAGCTAAGGAAACCCTGCTGGGAGAGGTGGGGTGAGACCAAAGAGCACACAGCACCCTCACCATGTCTCCCCAAGAACTGGAAGCATCCACAGAGCCCATGGTAAGGTGACTTACTGATGTCTACTTCTGAAAAGCTGAATTTATGAGGACTATGTGAGCTTTTAGAGAATCTCCTGCTCAGGGACGCACAACCTCACAAGGATTAGCTGTCAAGTGACAACTTAGACCTTACAATCTTAGTAGGAGTCCTGGCCTCAAGGAGAGGCCCTAAGGCTGCCAGCGAGATACTTAGGAAGAGAACTACATACTGTGCTATTCATGTCATTGGAAAGTATCCACAGAGAGCTTAGACAGGACAGTCTGGGTGTCCTGCAGGTAGAGCAAAGAGCAAGCACATCACAGGACCTCATGTCATCGCAGGCCATGGGTTTTAGTATAAATAGAGCCATTGAAGAACTTTGCACTACAGAGTGAACTCAGCAGGCAGACTTACATTCTGGAGCAATCACATCTGTTAATGGCTTGTGACCAAGTGCTACACTGTGTAAAGCTAGTGCCTGGGCCTTCAGGGATATTTTTGCACTTATCATTCATATCTAGGGTAATAGTAAAAAGAATGCATTCCTGAGCCATGCAGAGCTAAGCTTTATTCCCACTCTCCCTGCCCCTGCCTGTGTGGTTTTGAACAAAGTATTTATATGGACTTGAACCCTCCCTCTCATGTCTCTCCAATGGAGGTGATGATACCTAGCTCATAGGGTTTTGAAGTGCTCATGAATGCTTCAGAGATGAAGATAGTGTGTGTGTGTGTGTGTGTGTGTGTGTGTGTGTGTGTGTGACACTGAGGACTGAACCTAGGATCTCATGCATGCTAGGAAAGTGCTGTACAACTCAGTATATCCCCAGGTCTTATAAAAACTTCTACCAAAGGGGACAAAGAGGTGGCTCGGTGGTTAAGAGCAAGGGGTCCTCTGCAGAGGTTCAGTTCTCAGGGCTTATAGGGTAGCTCACAACCATCTGTAACTTCTTCTAACTTCTAGGTACACACGTGCTACAGAGACATATGTGCAGGCAAAACACTCATACGCACAAATAAACTTAAGAGTAAAATAAAATTCTATCAGAGCATGTGTGGGGAAAAAATGACATTCTTATTTTGTAAATGAAAAAGGCAAGGTCAACTCAGGTCAAAGCCAGCCTTGGATATGACTCAAACCACCCAGAAACAGTGCTGCAGAGAGTGAAAAAGAGTTGTGAGGGGCCAATATCATGAGAGAAAGCTCCAGTTGCCATAGCAACTTTTCTAACCAAACACTGGAGATCTGCTGGCGTGTACACCACCAAGGACATCTGGCCTTTCTATTATCCCCTCACGAGTAAAGCATAAGAGTGAAAATGGGAATAAAATGCCCTGTAAACTAATCTTTAGGCCAATTACACACCCGGGTGTCTCATGTTTATGCTGGCGCCCCTGGCCTAGGTTTTTAGAACACTCTGGAACCACGCCTCTCTTTTGAAGAGCAAGTCTTACAGTAAATTGCCCCAGGGTGCATTTCTGCTGAGTCTGCACCTTTTCTCAGCAAGATAAGTGCAAATGTATCATCTGTCAGCTGCATGTGCAAAGCACTGTGGGAGGTCCCGTAAGAAATAAGTGACAGCGGTCATGTTGCAGCATGAAGGCAGGAGGGGTTCCAAGGCTGCCTCCATCACCTCCTATGGTTCACTTATTCATTAACGAATTTCATTATGGAAGCCACGAACCCTGTGCAACTCACTCAGCACCAAAGCTACCTCCAGTTGTATATCTACCACAGGCAAGGCCATCTCTGCCTCCCACATCTGTTTCCCCATCAGCAGAGGGAAGCTCTAAATTCAGCTGTTTCCCAGACACTGTTCTAGACCCTTCTTCCCTATGGTTGATGAGAGGACTGTCACAGAGCCTGTAAATAGCCAGTGTTCTCAAGATCCCTAGTCCACATCAGAGATTTGGACTCCCAGTGTGGGCTCTGAGCAGACATTGGTGGAGAACCAGGAGCTCGTGAGCCAGTGGACAGAAGAACCGCCAGTGAAAGCAGTATGCCCTGTTTCACACAGCGAGCAAGTGGTCTTCTGGACTAATTGGCCCAGAACAATGCTAAGATCTGAAGGCAGACCCGACCTCAGCTCCGGCAGCCCAGAATCTCCCTTCATCTTTAAGGAACCAAGGCCCCCGAAGCTCTTAGTGAACATTAGGTGTCTAGGAAAGGAGGCAGAGTAGGTAGCTCAGCAAAGCCCAATTCTGAGTTGTCAACGTGGGACTGTACCACAGACAGCCATAACATCATGAAAGAAAGACCCATGTATATGGTGTCACCAGAAAACTGTCACCAGGACAGTTTCACTCAGTTATAAAAGAGCCATCTGACCAGGGGAGACTTTAAATTTGCAAGTGTTCACCCCTAAAGTTGGCCAGAGCCTGGAGCTCTGGGTGGGAAAATGGAAGGATGATTGTCATAGTTAGGGGAGCCCCAATAGAGACCCCGTAAAACTTGTCCCTGTAAAGGACATCATCTTGCGACATGCTCACATCAAGGAGCCAGGTGGGGGGGGGGGGCACATCATAATCCCTAAGCAGATACAGTCTGGTCGGATCTGGCCCTTTCTGACCCAGACACGAGCTAACATGATGTCATGGGAAGGAATTTCCAGACCATTGCTAATGATCTCAAAGCCTCTGCTTTTCCCAAGTGGCTCCAGACAGCTCTATTCTGACTATGACTCTCCTGGCCTTCCATGCAAAGCATCTTGGGAGGTTTCCTCTTGTAGAAAAGCAAAATGTCTCCTCTGTCATGAGAGGCAAAGCGTTTACAGATAAAACGACTGCAGTATGTGGGCTGGGATGTGTGCTGAAGAGCTGAAGATAACTAGAGAAACACCCAAGGAAGCAAAGGAAGAATCCAGGCCAGAGTTACAGAGAAGATGGGCGGGGATTCGGGCCTCTGTGTGCAACTAGAACACAGAACAGTTTATGACGAGGGCACACAGGAAAGGAAGGGTTCTCCTTGCGTCCTCATCTCCATTCCACACAAGCTTGCAGGTTGCTGATTCAACACAGGACAAGTCTTGGGTCTCTATCTCTGTCTCTGTGTCTCTCTGTCTCTGTCTTTCTGTCTCTGTATCCCTGTGTCTGTCTCTCTCTCTGTGTCTGTCTCTGTCTCTCTCTCTTGTCTGTCTCTGCCTTTCTCTGTCTGTCTGTGTGTGTGTGTCTCTGCCCCTCCCCCCACACACATACACCATGTTTCTTAAATTTACCGCCTAGCTCTCTGCATTCCCCTTCTGGCCCTTCTCTGAGGTCTGGTGAGGGAAACTGGGGGGCTCTCTGGACATGCCTCCACCGAGGCTAGAAGTGCAGGCCACACATCAGTGCGGAGAGATGGCCAGGCAGTGCTCTATCCCAGCAGTAGGGGAATGAAAAGGAGGAGAAGAAAGGCGTACTCAGAGCTGACCCCACACGGCCTTCCTAGGAGGGAAGATGATTCTGTGACACAGGGTAGAGACAGCCATAGACGTTCCATGGGCCTGAGAAGCAAAGGGAAGCTGGGAGCACACAGGGGTGGCCTGACTGGGAGCCTGGAGGAAGCATGATGAGTGTTCGCACGGCTCTGCCACAGGGCAAGTGTGGGGCCCAGTGCCTGATAAAAGAAGACAGAGAGGGTTCAGCAGGAAGTAGGGCTGCCTCAGCGTGACTTCAGGCTCTGTGCCCTCCGGAGTCTGTTTGTGGAGAGGGCACAGGGGTCTCTCAGCATTGCCCTGTTAAGTCCCTAGAAAGCCAAATTCAGAGATATACCTGCTTAGCAATGAAATGTCTCTGGTGGAATTTCTTACAAGAAGCAGTATAGACAGATGCCTGTGACCAGCCCCAAAGCAGTCTGAGGTGCAGGGCCTGGGGAAAGGGACTTGTTTCTCTACCCCAGTTTCTTCCCCCAGGGAAGGAATGCTGGTCACACCCCCACTGGCAAAGCTAAAAGTAAATGGGACACCCTTCATAATGTATAGCTAGTACCAGCCCTCTTTCCTCTCTCCCCACCCAAGACAGTGAGAGACTGTGAGGGAAATGGACTGTGACAACTCTGAGACCCAGCCAGCTCAGGAAGGGACATGGATTCAGAGAGACCAGTGACTCATGTGATCACAAGGTCAGCAGGTCACTAGGTCAGCAGCAGCATGTCAGCGCATCTCTTGTCCCTCAAGGGCCACCATGCTCAGCACTTGCTCTACCTTAAGACATTGGCTCATGGTCCTCCTCTGATTCTCTTCCAGGGACGCTGTATCAACTTCACCAGAGTGAAGAACAGTCAGCCAGCCAAGTATCCCCTCAACAACACCTACCACCCCAGCTCCCCACCTCCTGCTCCTATCTACACACCCCCACCCCCTGCTCCTCACTGCCCTCCCCCAGCCCCCAGTGCCCCCACTCCTCCCATCCCTTCCCCACCATCCACTCTTCCCCCTCCTCCTCAGGCCCCACCCCCTAACAGGGCACCGCCCCCCTCCCGACCTCCTCCAAGGCCTTCTGTCTAGAACCCAAAGTCTGAGCTCTGGGCTGCCTGAGCAACTCCAGCAGGAGGCTCCTCTGCTGACAGAAAGATCTGCCCAGCCCACGTGGTGAGCAGCAGCTGATGTTTGCATGATTTAAAAGCAAGTCGTGATGGGCAGACAAAATGGGAATTTGGAACTGCCTGAAGACAGACAATGAGACAATGACAGTCACATTATCGCCTGTGACCCCTCACCTCTAGAGGGAGGTTCCAGAGATGGCCACATTGCCATGATGCTCTCATCCAGATTATGTCCCGTGGAGACCAGGAAGAAAGTGATTTCTGAGAATGGAATGCAGCATTGGATAAGAAACATCCTGGCTGAGATTCTGAATGCCACCTCACTGACTTGACTCTTGACCCTTGGACTGGGAACCAGGCCATTCTTAACCCTAGGTACCACCCAGCAAGTCTGAAAATGTGTGGTGTCCTTAGTATGCATCAAATAGGTATCCAGCTGGGATCCGCAGGGTGCCTTATATAAGAACATATGCTCTATTCTCTTTCCCAAACTTCCTGGTTTCCCAGTGAGGAAGGAAGGGGAAAGGTGTTGTCATGCTTAGAAGTTAGAGGAAGTCAGTGCTCAGCACTGATGGAAAAGCGTTGATGGGAGCTTCCAGCTCTTACATCTAGAAATGGCTGGCTTCAGCGAGGCACAGGTCCTAAACCAACAAGCCTTGTCATTGTCAAAGGCAACCTGCTAATGATTCACCTTAAACATCAAGGTTGGCTGTGGCACAGATCAGAGCTGATTACACAGACTCTTCCACACAAGATCACAAGGTCCTTGTCTTCAGTACACCAGAGATTTCTAAATCCAGCTAAGAGACAGTAGTCCTGACTTGGTAAGAAAACCATTCCCAGCTGATTTACTCTGAAACAGGCCATTGTATGTACAGTGTATCTCTCCTTGGCCTTTCAACCTGCTCACAAATATTACCAGTTATGAAACATCCATTGTGGAACAGAAAAGCTCTGCCCAAAACCCCCACCCCACTCCTCCACATTATCCTGAAGCTGCTTGATCATCGAGCCCTTTAACCTCATGTAAACCCTAGACACTGTTACCCAACCATGAAAACAGAGGATATTGTCAAAGGCAGTGTACAGCCCATCCAAAATGATGCTTCTTTCCTTAGTTTTCCACAGGCCCCAAAATTTCTGTCTCAGGTTCCTAAACCTCTAAACTCTTCCCTGGAACAAAAGATATAAAATGAGTGTAAGTTTTTATGCTTTGGGCTGTGATCTCCAAAGATCCCTTAAGAACTCAAGATAGCCTCATTCTTTCAGCTTGGTTAAAAAAGAGGCATCCAGTGTGGTGTACTCCATAGACACCGACCCTTATTCCCAAGGCAGACATTAGTCAATCTCAGCACTAGTTCTAAATTTAATCCAATTATATTTTCCCACAATACTTCACATCTCTTATGACCTGTCAGTCATCAGTTAGAATTGAGAGAGATAAACAAACACTATTTGTAATCCCAACCTTAGAAAGAAAAGCAGAGGAGAATGGGGGAACCACCAGCATAAAAGGAATTATCTGAGAAAAATTGACCTGGAAGAATGCCTAAGTCCAAGACCTGTGGTGCTGACACCAAAGTAACACTTTTCCAAGTGTACCCCAGACCTCACCCTTCTCCCCGTGGTTGCCACTCCCTGCTTTTCAGGAGTTATGAAAAAGATCTCCCTCACCCTTACTGTGCCCCCACACTATCCTCTTGTAGAACAAGGCTTGTTTAGTGTAGTCCGTGTTAAACAGGGGCCATAATGTCTCAGCCACCTGAGGAGACATTGCTGGGCCCCAGAAAACCATTCCAAGGAGAATGGGCTCCCCAGGCTCAAAGCGTGCAGACCATGAGCCCATGGCACCTGTTTTGACTGCTGGCAGTACAAATCAGGCCACCCCACACTACTGCTGCACAACTTGTGCAGCCATAAGAAAGTACAAACCAAGATGCTGGCGTTGCTCCCCAATGAGCATGGGCTCCGGGGAAGGCAGCAGACTCCAAGAGCAGGCTATCCTGTGCCTTGTATGGTGTCCCAGGAGGCCATGGTGAAGTGTCTGAGGAAAAACGAATGCTGATATATGGTGATTCTGAGAAGAATTTGCAAGATTTGACCTTAGGATTGACTGACTGTCTTCCCTGGTCATTCAGAATTATGGCTAGAAGTTTCTCGAAACTATCAAGGTTGCTACCTTTCGTAGTAGGTTACTACAGGCAGGAAAAGCCTTGATGTGGTTTACAAAGTCCATCAGTTCTGTGTCATTCCCTGTAAGCAACAGGAGATGGTGGTTGTAATTAGCAAACTGCATGTGTTATTCGTTTGACCCCTTGTTATTGTCCTTATGGCGGGTTTTTTTTTTTTATATAAGCCAAATTTTGTTGTATATATTCATATTCCACGTGACAGATGGAAGCACATCCTATCAGTGTGAATAAAAAGAACAGTTGTAGTAAATTATTAAAGCCAGTGATATTTCATGGCAGGTTACCCACCAAGCTGTGCTTGCTGATCTCCCATGACCACACTCCTTTTACAATGTACAAATAATAGTTACTGAGCGACGACACCCTCCTTTACACAACACCGATAACAGCCTTGCTGAGAACTGCAGTCCTTCTGCTATGACAGCCAGCTCGAAAACAGGGTCCTGCCTGGAGCGTGGCTCACACTTTTGGGAGACATAAGAGCTGTCTTTCCCCAGCATCAGGGACAAGCTACCAGAAACAAGTGGAAAAGTCTTGGCTCTCCAGCCTGGGACAGGGGTCTCCCTGGAACTCCAAGGAGGAGCAGAAATGATTCTCCTTGCCACCTGCACACAATGTGATGGTGGAAAATCCATCAAAGAAAATCGTGAGGTAATGACTAACAGTTCAGTAGCAAAAGGAATGCATGCTGTGTAAAGTGGGTGGAATTTGTTTGCGAGCTACGGAAAGCCTGTTCATACTCACCAGGAGGATGGAAAGGTTTTTTAGTTATCTGAGCTCGGCTGCGTTATCACACTTGGAGAACCGAAGTAATTAGAGTATGTTTTCTGAATACACATAACATTAAACTCTTCTCTTCTTCTATCATAATTTAGTTATGGATGTTCAGCGGCTCTGAGTTATTGTTGTAAAAGACTTGTCATCACCACACTGCACTGTAGGAGACTGGGCTGAACCTGTGCAATGGTATACTCTGGAAGTTGCTTTTCAAAAATAATAATAATAAAAACCTAAAATCGGTGCTTTTTTACTTGTTGTTTCTACGCTTGTCATAAAAATATAGTGCACGTGTTCCAAGACTTACCAAGGATCGTAAAAACATCCCTAGCGGGTCAGTGAGACAGCTCAGCAGGTAAAGGGGCTTGCTGCCAAGCCTGACAACCTGAGCTCAACCCCTGGGACTCGCACAATAGAAGGAGAGAACACAAGCATCCACATACATGCACACAGAGACACAAAATAAATCTAAAAAACTTTAAATAAAATAACTATCATTCTGTACACTGAAATTTTTTTTTTCAAATTACCTTCGGCCCATTAAAAGCTGTACTACCTTCTTTAGCTCTAGGATTTAAAGTGGTCCTCATTTCTAGTAATAATTTTCAAATTTAAAAATGCATTCTTGGTAAGTGAAAAATAAAATCCAAAGAAATGAAAATGCAGACCAAAAAAAAAAAAAAATGAATTGAGGCAGAAACAGGAGGATTGCTGCTAGTTAATGGCTAGCCTGAACTATATATTCAGTTCCTATCTCAAATTAGCAAAAAAATACTGTGTTGCTAAGATCTGAATCTGACACACACACACACACACACACACACACACACACACGGGTTTCTGTATTTGAACATCTGGTATTCCAAAGTTTTGAGGGGCTACCATACCTTCATGGCTGGGACCTGGATGGCAGAGAAGAGTCGCTGGGTGGGATTGAGGGTTAAAGCTGCAGGCCCACCATGTGAGTAGCGGCCACCACTGAGTCACCCCGCCACACACTCCTTACCGCGATGCTGTTCACTTCTGTGACTGAGACAAGAGAGCCTGCTCTTCCTGAAGTAGCTCCTGCCAGGAACTTGCCCTCACAGGGAAAGAAATGAATATAACCAGTGAAGATTGGTTTGGCTTCTGAGACAGAAGGGAAATGGGTTCTTCTCTCAGAGCTGCTGGCCAGGAACCACTGTGGAGATACTGGTCTATCACAGAATACATTGCTGTTTTTATGGTGTCTCTGCGTGGTCCCAGAGGCTTTCCCTCCCAAACCTCCCAGTGAAGTTGTTTGCATTTAGAGAGACAGTCTCTTACTAGTTTCCTAGTTTATTTCTATAAGACTTCACTAGGACTAGATTCATCTTAAGTAGAGTAAGAAGATCTGTAAACACAATTGGGCCACCATTTGTTCCAAATTTTCATTAATAATTCACTTTAAGTATGTACACTTTGAGTATATACACTTTAAGTTGCATGCTTAATACACAATCTGAGATAATTAACAGGCATTTGAAAGGGAAATAGAAAAGCTGAGATCCTCTTTTACTCCTTACACCAATATTGATTACAGTTGTCTTATACTGGGAAAATGGAGCTGGAAGGATGGTCAGCAGATAAGAGTACCTGCTGTTTTTCCAGATCATCTGAGTTCAGTTACCAGCACCCACGTCAGGAGGGCCACAAGCACCTGTGACTCCAGCTCTAGTGGGATCTAACGACCTCTTCTGGCCTCTGAAAGCACTGCACCCACATGCTCATATACACACAAAAATATACACATGGAAACATAAATAAAGGCAGTAGAATAACTCTTTCTTAAATGGAAAAAATGTTTTCTGTATGGTATAAAGAACTTAAGATGTTTGCATTGCTCTTGCATGACCTGTCGGCTTTCTCCTGAAATCACTTCCGGTTCTCTGAGGAGCGTCACAGTGCACTGGGTTGAATACGCAGAGAGGTCATCAACGCAGGGGGAAGATTATGGACCAGCTGCTGACTGTGAACAGGAGCTTGAGTCCCTTGGCTGCACGCCACTAAATCTATATCTTCTATAGTTGGTTAAATCCATCTTAGTTAGGGTTTAATTTGCTGGGATGAAACACCATGACCAAAAGTAACTTGAGGAGGAAAGGGTTTATTTCACTTACACTTACATATCAGAGGAAGTCAAGGCAGGAACCTGGAAGCCAGAACTGAAGCAGAAGCCATGGGGGAGGTGCTTTTTATAGGCTTACTAAATTTCTCTTGATCATAGTGCTTTCTTATACTGTCCAGAACCACCTGCCGAGGGGTGGTGCTCACTGTACCCTATGTCTGAGCCTTCCCATATCAATCATTAATCAAGAAAATGCCCCACAGACTTGCCTACAGATATATCTATGAAAGCATGTTCTCAGTTGAGATTCCCTATAGCTTGTGTCAATTGATTTTTTAAAATGTCAGCACATTGTCTTTTGAAGTATTCATACTCATGTATAAAAAAAGAGAATATTATAATATACACATTATAAAATAAAATATATATTATATTTTCTGATGCTGTGATAGAATACCCAGACAAAAAAGCAACCTATGAGAGAAGGGGTTCTTTCAGCTCACAGTTCCGTAGGTCATGTAGTCTATCACGTGGGGAAGGCATGGCCACATGATCCTGAGGCTAGCCTGGGACTCATCTAGACACAGGAAGTAAACAGCAGGAACCGGAAGTAGGGCCAGGCTACAAAGCCTCAACGCTGGCCCGCAGGGTTATGCCTCCTCCAGCAAAGCTAGGGGTTCTAAAACTCCTCAAACAGCACTACCAGCTAGGGACCAAGTATTCAAACACATGAGCCCATGAGGGCCATTTATCACTCAAGCTGCCGCATGTGCCAGGCAGGGCTGACGTACACGAAATACTTGGTTTTTATTTTGACAATTGCTCCATAAGCATTGGTACCACCACAGCTCACGCCAAAGCTAACCACATCCAAGGAGCTTTGTGCTCCCAGCCCGCGTGATCTGACGCCTCTCTTGTTCCTTCAGCACTCCTGGAGCCACGGAATTAGAGGTGCTGTCTTCTCTGCTTGGTGGGACATGTTATTTTAATATTTTGAAGTCAAAATTGCAACATCTTTTCATCATTTTCAAGTGCCACTGCGTGGTGTTCTGGTAAAGCAGTGGTAGCAGCCCACAGAACTTTGTCAGCCAGCAGAGAGGCTCTTTTGAAAGGTGTCCAATTAACTATGCAGTCACGACTTCCAACACATCCTTAGAGGGGAATTAACTTTAAATATTAAAAGTGGGAGGGGCTCGTGAAAGGCCTTTTCCCTTATGTCACCGTTTGCAAAAGATTTTTAAAGCCTGGGACCTGTTAGCTGTGTATACCACGAATGCAGAAAGCATGCTTTCTTCATAAAAGTCGTAAGATGACCTGTCAGCCACCGATGCTTCAGCCTGTCCAAAACCATTCACCACCCCGAGAGAACCACGGCCTGTTCTCCTCCTTTTCACAGTCTTTTAGATACAAGATATTGGTAGGAGACACCCACCTCTGCAAGACTCAGTTTATGGCTTTTTAATCTAGCTTTATTCTTCGTGTTACTTGCAAGATACCAATAGATGCTGTGAGAGATCGGAGCCTAGAATGATGGCTTCCTGCTCTTCCAGAGGACCAGAGTTTTGTTCCCAGCACCCATGCCAGGCAGCTCATTAACTCCATTGCCAGGGGATTAGATGCACCCTCCGGGAATCCTTGGGCAAATGCATATATCACACACATACACACCTGCAGGCACATATCAAAGATGCCCTAGAAATAAAATCTTTAAAAAAAAAAAAAAAGATAAACCAAAATCAATGATGTCTTATGTTTCTAGCCATGCTATCGTGTAGGATTTCAGGCAAATCCTGAGTGTTCCATACAGAAGACAGAGCTAAACCATTCCAGGATCCATTCCAGGATCCACTGTCCAGAGACTGGCTTCTGCCTGGGCTCCACTGGGCTCCATTCCCCAGGTTCCCAGTGACTGTAAAGACTGCAGACCCCAAGCATCCAGTGGGTGAATCACCGTGCACAGGAGTGGTACAAGTCACAGTTATCTCTCCAGCAAGAGAAGGTTCCTTTCTCACTTCAAACAATCATTCCTAACTCTGACCCCTGCCTGGATTGTCTTCTCGCCAGATACCCATTGGTACAAGGAGCTATTCTCAGCCATGGCTAGTGTCTGTTCCGTCTGGGTCAGTGCTAGGATCACATGAGGATTAAAGATAAAGTGGAACCACTACCTCTGGTGTATGGGAAATTTCAGATGTTTTCACGATGCTGCAAAAGAAGTTTTCCTCTAATTAGCAATAACTGTATCCATTGGCCAGCCAGCCTGTTGACGCAGGGTCTCACCATCTTGTCAAACAGGCAGGCTGAACAAGGGTAGAGAGGAATTGCCCTGTTTGTGGCTGAAATGGGAATCCAGAGGAGGCAGGGTCCTGCTGCTGTTATGTGTCCCACAGTTACAGACCATCAGTACAGCCCAGTCACCAACAATCCATACACACACTGCCTGTCACACAGTTGCCAATCAATGTCAATTGTGCAGATACATATAAACAAGGAACCTCATTTCCGAGGAATCTCATTTCCAAGCATTCAAGAAAACTAGCAATAAATATGAAAACTACATCTGGGGTAGGATTTCCATTTAGGAACTTGGGATCACCAGATGTGTTGGCATTTGCCTTTGGTCTCAGCAGAGGAAGGGGAATCTCTGCAAGTTCCAGACCATCCTGGTCTACACTGTAAGTTCAAGGCTGGCCAGGGCAACATAGTGAGATTCTGTCTCAAGATAAAACAAACATAAACAAACATCCAGAAAGTACTTCTCAGGTAAGCATGCAGCCTGAGTTAGAATCCCAGCACCCACATAAAATCTGGACCCAGGATTTAATCCAGGAGCTGGAGATGTGGAGGTCAAAGGTCACGGCCAGCCTGGTTAGCTGGATTGATGAGTGTGGGATTGATAAGGGGCGTTGTCTAAAAGATAACAAGGGGGAGCCAGTGAGGTTGCTCAGTGTGAAGGTACTTGCCACCAACCCAGACAGTCTGAGTTTGAACCCTGGGACCACAGAGTGGCGGACACGAAATGACTCCTGAAAGAAAGCTATCTTCCAGCTTTGGTACAGAGGCTCTGCCGTGCACACCCACGCACCCATCTACCAGGCACACCCACACACCCATCTACCAGGCACATCCACACACCCATCTACCAGGCACACCCACACACCCATCTGCTGTGCACACCTATGCACCCATAAGCATTTTAAAATAAGGTGGAGAATGACCAGGGAAGACACCTATGTTAACCTGTGCTCTCTACACACATATACACAACTGTACATGCACAGAGAGAGGGAAACAGGGGAAGAGGGGGAAAGAAGGAGAGGAGGAGAGGGAGAGGGGGAAGAGAGGGAGAGGGCACACATGCAGAGGCAATAATTAAAATCTCAGTTCCCACTTCCCCATTCCTTTCAAGCAAATACCCAAGCATTCTCAAGTGTGAGCTCTTATCCAATATACAATCTCCAAGTATTCCCTAGGTGGTACTGAATGGGTCCTGAATTCCCTGGGTGGGTACTGAATGGCAGCTCATTAACTCTGTCCTCTCTGGGTCAGTTCTCAATGTGTATATACACTCCGAGTCATCTGGGGCCAAGTCCCTTTTTGCTTTTCACTTGGGAAGAAAAATAAAAACAGATGCAAAGAACTCAGGGTAGACAGCAGCAGAGAGTGCCAGCCCTGGCCTTCATTAGAAGAATCAACTCTATTTTTACCTCTATTTGTTTACTGAGCTTCCTGTCACAGGATGGGATCTCTGCTATCCCATAACTGGTGGAGCAAGCAGCGTGTCTGCCTCAGTCAGGAGTCCAGCTGCTGTACTGACAAACATGTTTGTGTGCTCACGTGCAGGTTGCCCACACCTGCCAGAAAGGACCCTCTCTTCTGCTGCTGTTAAGTTCAGTCACATGACTGCTTATGGACATTACTGCTCACTTGCTCTCTGTTTCTCTTTTAATTAACTAAACTTATTTTTTAATATTTCCTGATATACAGAAGATTAAGAAAATGTAGAGAGTACCTGACATCGCCTCAACTGTCCCTGATGTTAACAGCCTCCAGGAGCCTGGTGTGTCTAGTATCCTGAACTTGATTTTGATTTTAATGCCCACAGTTAGAGTCTGGCCTGCTTTCTACAGTTCTGTGGAACATGAGTGCTCTGTTGTGTATACGCATCCACCAGCAGGCACACCGTGGCAAATGGAATAGAGGCATTGTCCTAAGCAGTCCACATGGTTCACCTGTTTAATCCTTCTTTCCCTCCCCCCAGCCATCATCCCTGCATACTAGAATTCTCCAGAAGGACAGAGTCCTGGTGCATCCATAGCTGCATCTATACAGAGATATCTATGTAGGACAGGGGCTCTATTAAGGTCTCTGTTTACATGACTATCTATGGTGACTGAGAAATCCTTCAGTCTGAAGGCATAGTAGTATGGCAGACACAGTGTGGGCTCAGAGCCAGGGAACCCAAAAATGGAGCTCTGAGTTCAGGGGCAAAAGCCTGAGAACCTGGAGAGGCTGTAGTAAGTCCTGAGTCCAAACACTGGAGCACCTGTGGGGTACTGCTACCAAGTACCAGGCGACAGTAGAGCAGCATCAACACAGGAGGCCTCATGGGATTCATCCTAGTGCCTCAGAGCTCCAGGTGTACAGCAAATGGACAAGAAAGGCCACCCTGGCTTGAAGAACAAAGCTCAGACCCTACAAGGATAAGGATCCGATCAGTCCTTCAGGCTGCTATCCAGACAAGTCAAGGATGCTGGCTGAAAGTGAGAAACTAGCAGAAGATGGAGGTGGCCATGAACCACACCAGCCTCAGTATCGGCTACCATAACAATGGTTTAATGCAGTCCACCAATTACATATCATGTAAGTTCTCAGGAAATGAGACAAATTAGAACCATCGAGATAGAATACTCTGCTGTGACAGCGTGACACCAAAGGCTGCTCTCTGCTCAGGATCCCTCTCCAAGGCCAGAGCCTTGTTCCCAAGCTGCTGGGGCTATCACCACTAATGGCTCCTGACTGAGTCCCTGCCACAGAGAGTTCCTTAGTTACACTCCCTTCCAGTAAGTCAAACAAAACCACAGCCTAGCCAGGAGAGCGGCGCAAAGACCTCCCCCTTGCCTCAATTTTGGAATGTTCCGAACAACTCCCAGCTCTGGAACTCCCCTGCATCAGCCCTGTACTTAGGCTGCAAATCTACTTTCCTTTGCTGTTTATACGAACAACCTGACTTGAATTACAAACCAACCAACATTTAAAAAACTGAAACCATAATAAAGTTGTTTACTTGAGTCAATATGCCCAAAGCTTTATCATTTCAGTATATAATCAATATCTTGAAATAAATTTAAAAGAGATAGTTTCACTATTTTCTATTAAATCTTCAAAGCCCACCCGGGTGTTTTATATTCACAGTGTCTCAGTGCTGGCTAGATGCACTTCACAGACGCAAGGACCACATGTGGCCAGCAGCTACCACATTACACAACACAGCGGCTGGGAGTGTTCCAAAGAATCGAATCGCTAGGTCCTAAGATGCACACACTTCAACGTCAGTCAATGTTGGCTATTGTTTTCCAGATTCTGTACCAATTTATACTTTGAATGAAGCCTTTGAGAGCAGCGTTAACCCACATGCTAGGCAAAGCATGGCTTCACTCAGAACCTCTGAGCTGAATGAGAGGAGGGGGCAAGGAAAGTAAGAAAGACATTCAGAAAATGTTGCAGAAGCTAACTGACAGAAAGTGGTGGACAGCATCAGGACAGTCTGCATTTCAGCTGAACTCATAAAGAATGGTCTCATTGTCTTGACTGTGTCCCATGCCACCGCATGCGTTGTCCTAGTTAGGATCGCTATTGCCGTGATGCAACACCATGACCAAAGCAGCTTGGGGAGGAGAGGGTTTACACGGTTCATAGTTCCACATCACTGTTCATCAAGGGAGTCAGGACAGGAACTCAAGCAGGGTAGGAAGGTGGAGGCCATGGAGGGGTGCTGCTTACTGGCTTGCTCACTGAGGCTTGCTCAGTCTGCTTTCCTATAGAATCCAAGGCCACCAGCCCAAGGACAGCATAACCGTGATGGGCTGGGCCCTCCCTCACCTATCACTAATTAAGGAAATGCCCTCCAGGCCTGACTGCAGCCCAGTCCTATAGAGGCATTTAATTAAGGTTCTCTCCTCTCAGATGACTTAAATTTGTGTCAAGTCAACATGAAACTATCCAGTATAGCAGTTTATATACTTATGAACACTGTCCTCATCAAAACTATGACTTGCTTAGAAGAGCAGCCTGTGATTCCAAACACTGTAAGTGCTTCAGTGGGAAAGAGAAGGGTACTCTATGACGCTGAAGGAGCCATTGGCCAGGTGTGGTGAGGCCTATAGGTTCAACAATAGCACTGCGTTTATATTGGTTTTATTGTTTTTACCTCTGTTGTGGAGTCGGGGGGAGAATACACCTGTATGAGGGGTCCACGCACAGTCTCAGAGCTGTAGACATGGGTATGGATGTGGCTGTGGCTACAGAGATGCAGATACTAACAGGATGGGGGAAAAGTGGAGCCACCACATGTGTGGCTGCCCAGGACAGCTGAGTGGAAGAATGGAAGAGCCAAGGGCTTGAGGTGTGGGCCAAGAGAGCAGAGGTGGGGGCCTGAGGCAACAATGGGGTGTAGACAGCTGTGCCAACCATACCTGGTACTCAACACCTACAAAATCACAAAGCCTTGCTGACTACAGGCAGCAGACCAGCAGAAGATTCTGGAAAAACAGTCCCCACATAACAGTGCCTAGAGCGAGCAAGGGGACTGTTTCCCTTTGCAATATCTACTTTGCATTTGGAACAAAAGAGCAGAGAGTTTTAATGTGAACTCATCTGATGTAAGACTGGAAATTCTGGCAGCAGATACTGGTAACATGCCTTCAGACCAGTGCTATCCAGGACACCCTTGCTAGCCACCTGTGTCTATTCTAATTTAAATACACAAACTTTAAAATCAGTCCCTTGATCACAGGCACACCAAGTGACCATCATGACCATGTTCCCAGTACAGACGGAGACATTTCCATTGTTGACAAAAATCCCAGGCATTCTACAATTCTGGACAGCATGTTTGGAAAGGACATTTAAAGATTGTAACAATTTGCAAATGTAAACATTGTTGTCCTCAGAAGGTTCATGAAGGCTCAGAACCATCCAGATAAATCTTAGAGAAATCAATCGGCTCCATGTGGCAGAGACCTCCAAACAGCGGAAGCCAGGTCCCTGGGTCAGGGTGGAGCCCCGTTGGAATTATACTAAGAAGTTGTTTCAACAGTAATTCAAGCAAGGGTGCTAGCGGAGGGAGAAGCACTCGGGGAAAGTCATACACACAGAGCTGCGAATGAGCTTCTCAAGAGAGACTCACCCAGTTGCTGTTGTTTTCTGAGGGGTGAGTAGAACTGGCCAGTGAATTCATCTGATCCTTTGGATTTCACTGATGAAAGGTTTCCCACCACCATCATCGTCATCATTACTGATGTAATCGCTTCTCACACAATCATTGGCATGTAAGATTTTCTCCTCACAGTGCATTTTGATACGTTGCAAGTCAGAATTGGTTATCCAGTGTGTTGGTGGATAATTACCCTTAATTCCCTCATGATAATTAATGTCTCTGTAGCATCTTCTATGGTGTATCTTTTTTGTTCCTGAGGCATCTATGTTTCTTAGTTGGTCCAACTTAGGCTTCTTGACCTTGAAAAAAAAAAAGGAAATAAAAAGAAAGAATTTAGCTGGGCAGTGGTGGCCTTTAATCTCAGCAGTTGGAAGGCAGAGGCAGGAGAATCTCTGTGAGTCTGAGGCCAGTCTGGTCTACTGAGTGTGTTCCAAGGCAGACGGGGCTGCATAGTGAAACTATGTCTCAAAAACAGAAACAAAAACAAAAAAAACATAAAAAGAAAGAAACAGCCCAAGAGACAAGGAAGAGAGGCAAGGGAGAAAGACTGGACATCATGGCTGTGCTAGAAGCTCATTACTGAGGAAGATGGCTGTAGGTTCTTATTTCAGTCCTTGACTCACAGAAAATATCAGGCAAACCATGAGAACTAGCCTTCCACAAAACCCAAACATTCCACTTCCTGTCGGGTTCAATACCAGGAGAGGTTTTTTGTGCCAAATGAGAGCCTTTTTGTTAAGAATAAAGAGGAGAAGGAAGCTTGGGAGTGTGTCAAGCTATGGCGGGTGAGCCCTGGGAACTTAGGGTCCAGCTGTGTGCTCCATCTCTCGCCACCCGCTCCACCTCCTCTGCGCTGTGGAAAATAGTGCTCACAGCTTATCCATTACACAGATTGGTTTGGCAGGAATAATTCTTGACGAACACAACTTCCAATAATAAATCCTGCAATATTATCCACAGAAGTGAGGAAACAGACCTGAACGTCCACATTCAGAACTGAGAAGTAGAGGCGTTGACTCATGCAGACAGAGAGAACCGTGAGACACTGAGCTTCCCAGAGCCTGTGACCACCTCCTGTCAGAGCTGACAGACTGATGGCTCAGCACAAACGGAAGGCAACACCTACATCACCGGGGTAGAGACCAGGAATCAATATAGAGAGTTTGGTGCTATTTATTCAATATTTGAAAAAAATATATGAAATATGTGTTTGTGTGAGAGAGAGAAAGAGAGAGAGAGAGAGAGAGAGAGAGAGAGAGAGAGAGAGAGAACCTATATACTGTTTTTTGGATATAGTTCAACACTTAGAGCTGGAAAGATGGCTCAGGAAGTACAGGGCTTGCCACCTAAGAATGAGGCCCCACGTCGGGCAGTGGTGGTGCACGCCTTTAATCCCAGCACTTGGGAGGCAGAGGCAGGTGGATTTCTGAGTTCAAGGCCAGCCTGGTCTACAGAGTGAGTTCCAGGACAACCAGGGCTACACAGAGAAACCCTGTCTTGAAAAACCGAAAAAAAAAAAGACTGAGGCCCCGCAATTAGAACCCCAGCCCTGATGTTAACATCAAGATGTGCTGACACAGGTCTGGAACCCCAGCCTAACATTGTGACCCTTCAATATAGTTTGTCAGGTTGTGCTGACCCCCAACCATAAAATTATTTCATTGCTACTTCATAACTGTAATTTTGCTACTGTTACGACCCACGGGTTGAGAACTGCTGCAGAGCAATCCAGGAAGACACCTGACATTGACCTCTGGCCTCCATGCACATGGAGACACACACACACACACACACACACACACACACACACACACACACACACAACGTACAAACACAACACACATGCAAAGAAATGTTGATACCTACATGGAAAAAAATACAGCTTGAAATAGTGACAACTCTTAGAGGAAGAAACCTCAGGAAAGGGATTCAGAGCCTGCCTGGATAGCTTTATGTCAACTTGACACAAGCCAAAGTCATCTGAGAGGAGGGAACCTCTATTAAGAATATGCCTTCATAAGATCGGGCTGTAGTCAAGTCTGTAAATTATTTTCTTAATTAGTGAATGGTGCGGGAGGGCCCAACCCATGGTAAGTGGTGCCATCCCTGGGCGGGTGGTCCTGAGATCTATAGGAAGGTAGGCTGAGCAAGCCATGGAGAGCAAGCCAGTAAGCAGCACTCCTCCATGGCCTCTGCATCAGCTCCTGCTTCCAGGTTCCTACCCTGTGTGAGTTCCTGTCGTGACTTCCTTCTAGGATGGACTATGATGTGGAAATATAAGTGAAATTAACCCTTCCCCTCTCCCCAGCTTGCTTTTGGTAATGGTGTTCCATCACAGCAATAGAAACCCTGACTAAGACAGAGCCTCAGCTGGGTATATTAATATTTCATTCTTGAGAAAGTCTGATGCAGAAGTGGTTTCACATCGGAGTGTTGGAGAGCTAGTGACTGTTAAAAAGGCATCAGTTATCACGGTCATTGGCTGTTTGTTTAACATGTTTTATAACAGGGGCTGGAGAAAAAGCTCAGCAGTTAAAGACACCGGGTATTGCTCTTGCAGAGGACCAGAGTTTCGATTCCAACACCCTTGTCAGATAGCTCACAACCACTTTAACTCCAGCTCCAGGGGACTCACATGCCCTCTTCAGGCGTCCGTAGATACTGCATTCACATGTACAGACTTACACATAGAAACACTCATATAGACATAATTTATTTTTAAAAAATCTTTAAAATATTTAAAAGCAAAAAATATTTTTGGTTTGGTTTGGGGTTTTGTTTGCTTGCTTCTTTTTTCCTTCATTTGTTCTGTAGTCCATGCGTCCTTAACTCTCTGTGCAGCCGGGGATGACCCTGAGGATGACCTTGGACTTCTTATTCTTTTGCTTCTGCTTTCCAAGTGCTAGGATTACAAGCCTGTGTTACCACACCTAATTAATGCTGGGCAGGGATCGAGCTGAAGACTTTATGCATGCCAGGCAAACAACTGAGCTACAGAAGAAAAGTTTACTTCTCCCATTTAGTGTTTGTGCAGTCTGGGCTTCCTCTCTTTTCCAGTTTCAAGCAAGAAAAACATTCTGCCTAATGGACAAGGTGTCAGACACACAAAAGATGCCTGAAGCCAGCCAAACACCCTCCCAGACTTACCCCACTGAAGCGAGGCCTCCAGTGTAACTGTGGCCCCAGGTGTGTGGTGGCCAGGACAATGGACACATGGTACACGGTCTTTAGGCTCTGCCCTAAAGGAGAGTCAGCAGAGGCCCATTTCCCTGGGGTCAGAGCAGATGGGGGAGCAGGGCCGGTCCTGCTGAAATGGAAGGAGGGTGTAAACTGGAAGCCTCTGGGCTTACCTTACTTTGTCTGGCCAGGCTTGCTATTTCCAGCTCTTGTCCACAAGTCAGAAGAGCAAGATCCATGGCTGTGAACATTAGCAGCGGTCCTCATGTGCTAACAGCTCAGGGTCTCAGGCTCCACCATGATGATCTGTGCAGACTGGTGCCTGGGAACAACTGAGAATACAGGGGTGCCTCCTCCCTTGCCTCACCTTCCTTCTAGGCTGTCAAGGGGCCTCTCTCCACCTCAGACTTCTCTGCAATGCTACTCTATTTGGGTATCTGGTGAAGAGGATTCTCAGCCAAAACAAGTCCAAAGCGGTAAAGAAGGGCACTGCATTTCAATAAAGAGAACAATCCATCAATATAGTTATAGTTATATAGTTATAACTATATAGTTATATATAGTTTTATATATAGTTATATATTATAACATTGTATATAATGTTACATAAATAATTGTAATATTACAATTGTTTTATATATATGTACTTGTGAAGTTTCTGTGGTTTCTCTTGCTGTTTATTTTCTATATATGATATATATATACACAATTGGGGCTCTCCATTTCCTAAAGCAAACACTAATGGACAAACTGTGGGATAATCCCTAACACTGCAACATTAGGGCCTTCAGCACTCTCAGTACAGATAGTTCGTCCAAACTGAAAACCTCCAAAGCGGCTTCAGATCTAGGGCTGAAGAGACGGCCTGGCCGTCAAGAGCACACGCTGCACTTGCATAGGACTTGAGTTCAGGTTATAGGCTCCATGTCAGCAGGCTCACACTAGCCTCTAACTCAATGTACATCTCCTGCTAGCTTCTGAGGACAACTGTGCTTAGGTGCACTGAGTCACACACAGATACGTGCACATATATACACAATTTAAAATAACGAAACTGAATCTTTAAAAAAAGGAAACTTCAACATTAAGTCATAGCATCACAGACTGGACAGACGACTCTAGACTATGCCACCTAATAGCTTCAGCTACACACATTTTCATGGGACTTTCTCTAAATGGATCACATTTTAGGGCATAAAAAGCAAGTCTTAACAAATACAAAAGAATCAAGATGCATTCTTGCATCAGATTATAATGGCACAAAACTAGAAAATAAACAGCAAGAGAAACCATAGAAACTACACAAGTACTAGAAATGAAGCATCACCCTCTTGAATGGCCAATGAGTCACATGCAAAGCCATGCGGGGAGGATACTTGTCACACTGTCTGGGACAGAGCAAAGGCAGTTCAAAGAAAAAAAAATATAGCTGTGAAGTGTTTGCACTAAAAGATCAGAGATCCCCAATAAATAATGCATGCCAAAGTCTTAGGAAATAATAACAACCCCAAAGCAGTTAGTGAGAAGCCATAATTAAAACGGAGGCAGGGAGTAATTAAAATGGCAGTAAAAGAATGATAAGAGACAGTGAACAAAGAGATCAACCTTTAGCCACAGTAAACAAAAAGAGAGACCTGAGTTAATAAAAGTAGACTAGAAAGAGGCATTGCACCAGAGAGATCCAGAGGGCTGATGGAGAAGCATTCTAAAACTTTATTTCAGAAAAATCCCAGAACGTCTAAAGGAAAATGGAGCGATTTCTAGATACCTGTAACCTGGCAAAATTAAATCAAGAGGATCTAGGCAACTTAAACAAACCCATAAAGAACAACAAGATTGAAGCAGAAATAGTCTGCCAAAAACAAGAATTCCGAAGAAGTCACTGCTGAAGTCTACCAAGTCTTTGAAAAAAGAGCTAATAACACCCACACTCCACAGACTGCTCCACAGAATGAAAGAAGGGGTGTGACTGGCCTTCTGTGAAGTGAATAGTATCTTGATACCAAAACCAGAAAAAAAAAAAAGACACAATAAAAATTAATAAAACTATGGGGCCAGGAGTGGTCTTGTACACCTTTTTAAACCTCAGCCCAAGCTAGCAGAGTTCTGTGAGTTTGAGGTCAGCCTGGGCTACAAAGTAAGTTCCAGGCCAACCAGGGCTCCAGCGAGACTCTAACACAATAAAAAAACGAAATGAAACCATGAACTTGAACACAGATGCCAAAATTTGCAATAAATATTTGCAAACTGAATTCAAGGCTACACTAAGAAAATTATACAGCATGATTTCACTGCAGGGATCCAAGGATGGCTCAATACATGCAAATTAATAAATGTAATACAGCCAATAGGCAGACGTACAGATCAGCTCCACAGATGCATGAGATGCCTTCAACAAGATTGCACAGCCCTGTCTGATAAAAGTTCTAAAGAAACTAGGAATCCTGGAATATGCCGAGAGATAGTAAAGACTCTATCTAACACGCCTGTAGCGGCCGTGAGAGTGAGCCTTGTCAATAGGCTCTGGTACCAGTTACGGAGGAGACAACCCTCTAAGAACATCTGTAAGGGGTCACCTTGATTAGGTGGATTGAGGTGGGAAGGCCCAGCACACAGGTGGGCAGTGCAGTTTCCTGGGCCCAGGTCCTGGGCTGTGTAAAAACAAGGAAACACCTCACCACCAGCCATCACTCCTTTCTTCCTGCCTGTGAACACAAAGCCACCAGCTATGCCACTTGACTCCCCGCCACGGTGGAGACCTTCAAACTGTGAACCAAAATAAACTTCTCTTCTTTAAATTGCTTCTATTGGAGTTTTTTAAATCACAGCAACAGGAAAAGCAGCTAAGGTGTTAACCGTTCCCTAAGTGGCAGAAAAATACTGAGAGCATTTCCTGTAAAATCAACACTAGACAAGGGTCCCGGTTCTCTCTGCTTTTATTCAGACTAACACTGGAAGTCTTCACTACGGCCAGAGTCAAGAGAAATTGTTATATGCTAATGAATAAAAAATAAGAAAAATAATAAGTTAATCTCTAAAAACGGTTCCACTAAGGAAGAAGGTGACAGTATAAGAGATGAAGTCCTAACACATTTTCTGCTTGTTCATTCTTTTAGACTGCACACACACACAAACCCCCCCACACACACACACACAAACCCCACACACACGCACACAAACCCCACACACACACACACAAACCCCCCACACACACACACATACACACATGCATACACACAGTTTCCGTTTATAATTTTCTTTAGAAGCTATAATTCCTTGAACAAGAATCTAATGAAAAATGGAAGCTTGCCGTTTTGGCGTTTGCAGAAGCACTTTGCAAGTCTAAAGCGCCCTGCAGATTCGGCTTCAGCCTTGGCCGGAGCTGGGTGGGAAGGACAGCTCAGTCAGTAACTGCTAAACAACACCTGCAAGAGGTGAGAGCCCACAGACTGCTGACCTACAGGAAGCGTTGCTGAGGGACTTGTGAGGTTCTCAGGGACAGTACTCCAGGCTTTGGTGAGAATAAAGAAAAAGCCCCCAGGATACATGTCCACGTGTGTTTTCGGTCACAGGCAGGTGCTTCCAAGAGCGTGGGGCACACAAGCATGGGCCATCATGACCAATAGCATTCTTTTAAATATTTTATTTTCCTAAACTTACTAGAAAAGTGGGCCAAAGTTGGACTTTCTTTTTTGTGACCCCAGGAGTATGCCTCTCCTCTGGCTCCAGGAGAGGAAGCTATCACAATGCCAGCTCCAGGTCTCTGGGAAGGGGGGAATGGAAAATGTGAGATTTCAGCCCAAATCCTGACAAATTTTCACTCATTATAACCCGTGAGAATTAAGCTCCTCCAGAAACCACACTGGAGTTGGGGAGAATCAAGATCTTAATTCCCCTACACTTGATGGCACCCAGATTTATAGCAAACCCTTGCTTTGTGAATCCCAAATACGTTGGTCAGCCGAACACGGCCTTCTCCGACTGGTCTGAAGAAGTTGTGTCAGAGTGAGGGCTTTGTGAGGAATCCTGATGAAGAGACAAGCCCAGATGTCCTGGGAGCCTCAGAATGGAAAGGCTGAACCTGATCCAGCCTGCCCAGCCTGACTGCTCTCGGCTATGATAAAACTAAATCCCTCCCCAACCTGGGCCCATCAGGGCAGCCAGCTGGAAGTCATGCCAACACAAAATTATACACCCAGCAAAGCTTATCACATTGAACCAGGGCAATGGAAAGCTGTGCTGAGGAAATGGGACAAAGAACCAGGAAGCATCAGGACTGGGGAGCCGGCTTAGTGGATAAGTGGACCTGAGTTCAGCTCTGCAACACTCGGGTAAAAAGCTAGGACAGTGAGGGAGCCTGTGACCCTGGCTCTGAAGACAGGAGGACCCCAGGGCTCAGTGGCCAGCGAGCTCCAGGTTCAGTGAGGAATCCTGTCTCAAAATGAGTGGCTGGGAGTGGTGATGGAATGGGAATGGGTGAATGGCTGGAGTGGCGATGCACACCTTTAATCCCGTGTTCCGGAGGCAAAGGCAGGAGGATCTCTTGAGTTCAAGGCCAACCTGATCTACAGAGCGAAGTCCAGGCCAGCCAGGGCCAAATAGTAAGAAAGACCTCTGAACTCCACATGTCTCCACATGCACAAATATGCACACACACACACACACACACACACACACACACACACACACACACACACTCACACAGCCAGTATGTTTTTATCATAAGCAAAGAAAACACATTAAGACCTCACAAGAGAGAATACTCTGATAAGGACAGGCAGGATTCAGTTCTGGGCAATACCAAGTAGAGGAAATAAAAAGGGAAATTGGAAAGATGGTTCAGTGGGTAAAGTGTTCCCATGCCAGCCCGAGGACCTGAATTCCCATGAATTCATATCCAGTCATGTAAAACTTCATGTAAAAGTCTACATGAACCCCATAGGCCCAGAATTCATGTAAATCAAGCACAGATTTTATACATCAGAAGTCCCAGTGTGCCACTACAGTAAAATGACAGGGCTAGACAGGAAACCCTCCTGGCAGCACACTTACCCAGCTACACGTGGAGAATGAGAGATACTGCCACAGTGGGGCGAGGCGGAGGAAATCTGAAACCAGGTAGGACAGATCTCACATTGCCATAATGAGAGATTTTTTCTTTGAAATTTGTATATGTTTTGTCCACTTCTGCCATAATTATCTTAAGAACTTTTGTTGAAATTGAATAAACTTGACTTGGGGAGAAAACTGCTATCTTCCACATTAAGTCTTTCTATGAGGTTTTGTCACTAACAAGTTAGAATTGACTTAATGCCTTTTAATGAATCGTTCTTGGGCTGGGGGTGGAGTTCAACTGGTAGAATAGTTGTCTGGCACGGGCAGAGGACTAGATCTGATCCCCAGAACCACAGAAACCAGGCCTGGCAATGGTATCTGTAAGCACTCAGGAGGTAGATGCAGGAGAATCACTCCCATCTATAAAGAGAATTCCAGACTAGCCTGGGCTACACAGGACCCTGTCTGTAAAATATATAACTCTTATTTTTCCATGAAAGTCTTACACTCATGTATTTTCTTCTAGAAGTTCATGGTTTTAGCCTTTGTTGCTGTTACTGTAAATATATTCTAGCTACAGTTCTGGTGACCATGCTTCTGGTAACACCAGTGAATTCTGGTGTCATTTCCATGATTTTGCCTGTAGATGTCACATGACCCATTTTTCTCATCTCACACAATCGTAACTTTTATTCTTTTTAAGTGTTTTCCTGATTGTGAACATGGTGGGATTTAATTTTTGTTTTGTTTTGTTTGAGGCTAGGTCTTGCCATGTAGCCCTAGCTGGCCTGAAATTCATTACATAAACCATACTGGCCTCTGATTCACAGAGGCCTGCCTGCCTCGGCCTCTGCCTCCTGAGTACTGGAAGCAAAGGTGTACACCACCATTCCCGGCAACCTGATTGGATTTTTTTTTCTGAAACAGGGTTGTTATTTCCCTTGAGGAATTCCAGCCACAGCTCTTTCGAGCCGCAGTCTGCTGCCATTTCTTCCAGACTGGTTTTCTGACCACATACTTGGTGCTCCTTCTGTTCAGTGTGTCTACAAATTCCTGGGGTTTCCCACTGGCTTTTCTAAAGACTCCTCTTCAACTGAGCTTTTATTTTCCCACAAAATTTTTTCATGGCCAGTGATTTCCAGTCAGTATCTTACACATATACCATGCATTCTGTTCTTTACATGTGGGGCATAAGACTTAAAGGGAGTCACCCATGGTACACAGTCAGGCTTCAGAATCTCTCAGAAAGGGCCTGGAGAGATGCTCAGCTGTTAAGGGCCCAGACTGTTCTTGCAGAGGACCCACACTCAGTCCCTGCCATCCATATTAGGGCTCAGAGCTCCCTATCACTTCACCCCAACGGATCCAATGTCTCTGGCCTCCATAGGCACCACACTAATGTGCACATGCAGACATAATGTAAAATAAAAATAAATTAAAAAAAAACTCTCTTGGCATGTAAATTAGGATTTTGGTTTCTTAGAGAAAACTTTTTTTTGGACGGCTGGCGACATGGCTCTGCCATTAAGAGCACTTGTTGCTCTTGTGAAGGACCTGGGTTCAGTTCCTAGCACTCACATAGTGGCTCACAACCATCTGTAACTCCAGCTCCAGAGGATCTGAGGCCTCTTCTGGCCTCTGCAGACACTAGGCATGCATCAGTGTACTTATATTATATTCAGGCAAAACACTCATACATATAAAAATAAAGACATCTTTATTGAAAAAAAGACTCTTCCCCCACTGGGGAAAAACAAACAATAATAAAAACGCACAGGAAAACCTTTCTTGACATCGATTCAACTCAGTGGGTGATGTGGGTTTGGGTTTGCTTTCACCCTAGGTCCCTTTCCCTGAGCATTCAGCCCCATAACTGCCCAGCTGTTTGCTTTCTTGTTCTAGTTCCTGTGTAGAACTGGCCCAAGGCCTTAACTGTCATGTCCTCACACCCACCTAATAACAGCAGGACAGGCACACCCTCATCCCAGATGCTGGCCAATTCGTTCCCCTCTAAACCCTGCTTCTCCATCCCTTGGACTCTAGTAACTGGTCTGATTTGGTTTCCTTCATCCTACATTTCTGTTTTTACATTAGTCTGCTTCTCCTGGGTCCCACCTTTCCTCCATAGAAGCCCCCAAAGCTAACCAGATCTCAGAGCCTCTGTTGGAAGCCAAGAAATATGGGTCTAGGCAAACTCGCCAGCAGAGACTTCTCCAGAAGTTGGCCAGCACCTTCTGGGGAAGAAGGGACTGGCTCTGTCTGATTGCTGACTGGATAATTTCTACTTAACAATCACCTTTCTGTGCTTGTGCTGAACCAGATCGGAATGCTTCTTGCCTGCCAAGCTCAAAGGATGAGCTCATCCTCACAGGCCACTGGGGAAGATGCTCAGGGAGGAATCTTTTACCAAGTACATGTGGCCTGAAAGACTGAAGGAACTCAGCAGTATACCCTTGGGAAATCACTCCCATGGAGTGTGGCTGTGGCTGCTGCGGCTGTGGCTGCTGCTATGGCTGCTGCTGCTGTGGCTGCTGCTACGGCTGCTGCTGCTACGGCTGCTGCTGCTACTGCTGCTGCTGCTGCTGCTGGTGGTGTGGATATTATCAGGGCTGCTGCTGTCTGTGTTACTAGATCTGGGGCCGCTGTTGCTTTGGCTGCTGCCGCCGCCAGTGTTGCTAGGTCTGGGGCCTCTGGTGCCATGGCTGCTGCTACGGCTGCTGCTGCTGCTGCTACTGGTGATGGTGGTATGGATATTGCCGGGGCTGCTGCTGCTGCTGCCTGTGTTACTAGGTCTTGGGCCGCTGTTGCCGTGGTCGCTGCTGCTGCTGCTGCTGCTGCGGCTATGGCTGCTGCTACTACTGCTGCTGCTGCTACTTCTGGTGGCGGTGGTGGTGTGGCTGTTGCCAGGGCTGCTGCTGCTGGTGGTGGTGGTGGTGTGGATATTGCCAGGTCTGCCGCTATCTGTGTTACTAGGTCTGGGGCTGCTGTTGCTTTGGCCGCTGCTGCCACCTGTGTTGCTAGGTCTGGGGCCGCTGTTGCTGTGGTTGCTGCCACTGCCTATGTTACTAGGTCTTCTGCTGCTGCTGTTGATGCTAGGGGTGCAGGGGCTGCTGCTGCCGCTGCTGCCGTTGCCGTGGCGGCGGCTACTGCCAGTGTCACTAGGTCTGGGGCCGCTGTTGCCATGGTTGCTGTCGCTGCCGCTGTTGCTGTGGCTGTTGCTATTGCTGGTGCTGGTGCTAGTGCTGGTGCCACTGTTGCGGCTGCTGCTGCTGCTGCGGCTGCTGCTGCGGCGGCGGTAACTGCTTGGGAAAGGAAACATCTCAGGGTTTTGTTGTTGTTGTTGTTTTGTTTTGTTGTGTTATTTATTTGCTTTGATTTAAAAAAAAAAAAGCAGTACACACATGTCTTCTGGGTCAACCAAGTTTAAGGGTTATAGCTGAACTCATCCTGTCTAAAAGTGTTTCTTCAGTGTGTGATGCCAGGAAAAGTCAGTGTTTCAGGGAAGGGGGGTTGTAAAGAGTTCAGGTTTTAAACTCCCTTCCAAACAGCCCGACCGCCAGTGTTCTTCTGTATAGACATTAAAAGTGGAAAGATCAAAGGCCTGGTTACTGCATGTGAGGAACCAGCCCAAGGCTGAGTATGTACCCCATCCCAGGTACACTTTGTTTTTGTTTTGTTTGCTTTTTGGAAATGGTGCTCATGTATCTCAGGCTGACCTTGCCCTCACTGTCACAGTTAGCTTTAGCTGTCAACTCAACACAAACTCAGTCACCTGAGAAGAAAGAACTTGGAAGAATTGCCCAGATAAGATGGGCCCATGGCCACGTCTACAGGGCATAAAATCAACAACAAGAAAACACCACCACCACCACTATTAACTAGTGTAGGAAGGGCCCAGCCCACTGTGGGTCTAAGCTATAGGAAAGCTAGCTGATGCAGTGAACTCACTGTGTAGCCAAGGATAGCCGTGAACTCTGATCTTCCTGCTTTTACCTCCCAAGGGCTTCAATTACAAGCATGTTCCACCCGGGAGTCCTCACGTCTTACGCCCTGTGGGAAACCCACCTTGCAGGTCAGGACCACCATCCTTTGGGTAACGAGACTGCAAGGTGTGAAGGCATCCGCCGTGCACTTGCTGGTGCTGAGGGCAGAAGAGGTGGTTGTGTTTTGTGTGACTGATATTTAGGACACTTGGACTTTTCTGTGAGAATCTGAATGGTACTGATTGTGGACAGTAACACCTGCAAGTCTCACAGCCACCCAGGGCTCCCTGTCCAGATCCACTGTCTGCGGTACCAGGGCCCTACCCTGCTACTCTCAGCATATCCCACCTCCTTTCTTCAAAGCAGAGAGGCAGCCTTCCTTTCCAAAAGGCAAGAATGGAAGTTGATCCAGATTAGATTTCTCTCCCTTTCCCCAGGCTGGGCACATTCCCAGGCAGCTGCCCAGGTTTTCCATAAGAAGTGAGTTCCACTATGTGGAATCATTGTAAAGTGCTAGCATCCAAGTATCCCCATGTATAAGGCCAATGTCGTAAATGAGCAGAGACGGCCAGTGTGACAGTAGCTCTATCTAGACCAGCGGTTCTCAATCTTCCTAATGCTGCAACCCTTTCATACAGTTCCTCATGTTGTGGTGACCCCCGACAATAAAATTATTTCATTGCTACTTCATAACTCTAATTTTGCTACTATTATGAATCCTAAGACAAATATCTGATATGCAGGATATCTGACATGTGATCCCAAAGGGGTTACAACCCACAGGTTGAGAACCCATACCATGACTACCTACAGGGATAGGGCTGTGCTCTATCCCACCAGCCTCCTCTATAGTATGGCTTGTTTTGAAAATATCAAAATTTCAGTTATTTGGGGACAGCATGCCATAGTCACATATGATATAAGTGGTTTGGAGAAAGCTGGAAACCCAAGATCAGGACCACATGTGGCTTCTGCCCTCTAGTACCATATTCTTACTCCCCAGGGCTGTGTGTGAGTGGGTCTGAAGGAATAAGACAGCAATTCTTGAGCCAGGAGCATAGGTCATTAGGTAGACTGCTCACTTAGCATACACACATCCTGGGTTCTAACCTCAGCACCACACAAGCCGAACACGATAGTACGCATTTACAATCCCAGCACTCAGGATCAGAAGTTTGGCACTGGCCTGGTCTACATACTGAGTTCAAAGCCACTCTGAGCTATGAGGACTCTGTCTCAGAGAGAAGCAGTTCTTGCCCTGAACAGCTAGAACCTGCTGGAGGCACAGACTTGGACCAAACTGCTCACATAGATACCACTTAGTTCAAAAGCTCAGAGAATAAAGGAGCAGAGCTGTGTGGTCAGAAAGTTGGGAAAGCTTAGGAAAAAGGAGGCTGAAAGGGAGACAGAAGGAGTCTATGGGCCAGGGGGTTGGCAAAGAACTAGTAAGGCCATGGTAGGGTCTGTAAGAAATAGACTCTCCTCACAGATGAGGATAGTTATGGCTTATTCTGACAGATGGTTTGCCTTAAAGGGAACCCAGGAGAGGAGCATGTGCTTAATATCTGTCCCAAAACAAACCAATGGAACCAGGAGACACATCAGCCAGAGGCTGACCTGGAACAGTGCAAAACAAGGGGAGTCTGGGCTTAGGGAGGACTATGCAGAGAGCAAAACCTAAACCTTGTCCCACAGAGGGTTCACTGAGGGGAAAAGATGAGAGGATGCATTCCAGAGCAAGGGTGCTATGGAATGAGAAGACTGCTGTGAGGGAAGTTCA
Source organism: Uromys caudimaculatus (assembly GCA_028551405.1). NCBI lineage: Eukaryota > Metazoa > Chordata > Mammalia > Rodentia > Muridae > Uromys > Uromys caudimaculatus. Next base: position 55,735,296 of record CM052700.1, read on the forward strand.
GAGAAATATAAGGGAATCCAGACAGCTATCTCCCAAGCAGGGGCCTGGAGCAGCAGGTCTCCCCGCAAAGGCACTCAGCCACTGTGCTCCCAGCTCTGCAGCTGGCATCTCCACACACCACCACCACAGTGCCAGCACCCACTGTCACAGGAAGCCCAGGGGGATGCCCTGAGTCCACAGCTCCAGTGATGTCACAAGTAGCATCACCAAGAACATGGGCAAAATGGCAATGCAAAGCAGAGAAAGATGGCAGACACACAATGGTCTTCCCCCAAACCCTGACCAGTGAATCTGGGACTGCAAGCTGAGGCTCACAGGAGAAATACTGTGGCAGCTGTTGCAGAACTACCCATGAGTGGGGCTGATGCAGAGCCTGGGCAGATCCAGAATGGCTCGTCTCAAGGAGGAGGAGAAGCAGGAAGTTGGAGGGACCAGAAGGAAGTATTGCCACCTCAGCTGCAAGAAGGCAGATTGTCAGCTAGAACGGCACTCCTGGCATAGCCCTGCCGACCCACCACCCATGGGGTAAGAAGAGAGATAAGTGGTGCCCCTGACAGAAGAGGGCTGTTTGAGTTAGTTAGGTTCTAGTGCTGTGGTAAAACACCATCACCAAACAACCTGGGGAAGAAAGGGTTTAATTCCTCTTACAACTTGTAGTCCATCATCCAGAGAAGTCAGGGCAGGAGGTACCTGGAGGCAGGAACCAATGCAGAGCCCATGGAGGAACTTCTTACAGACTTGCTCCTCCTGGCTTGTTCAGGTGACTTTCTTATGCCCACCTGCCTGGGGTGGCCCCACCCACTCTGGGATGGGCCCTCCCACATCAATCGTCAATCAAGAAAATGTGCTGCAGCCTTGCCCAATCTGGTGGGAAATTGTCTCAACTGAGGTTCCCTCTTCCAAAATGATTCTAGCCTGTGTCAAGTTGACACAGGAACTAGCCAGCTCCAAGGACAACTCCAAGCCCAATTCCTGATTAAACAACCTGGCAAGGTACCATGAAATCCTCAGTTCTCGTCATAAAGAACAAAATGTCTTAACAGATAAAGAGTTTGAAATGAGATAACGGAGCAAACTACAATTACATCCTGGTGGCTGTGTCTCTTGAGTGTCAGGATGGTCCTGTGTAATTAAACATCCTGAAGATAGGTTGTTTTCCCGAGTCAGGTGACTCACAGCTGCTTGCAGCTCAGATTCTGGGTATCTGAAACCTCTGCCCTCCATGCTCAGTCCTCACATGGCACACACACACCAACATGGATGCATAGATGGATGGATGGTTGGATAGATAGATAGATAGATAGATAGATAGATAGATAGATAGATAGATGGATGATACATTAAAAAAAATATTTGGGGGGGGTTTCGAGACAGGGTTTCTCTGTATAGCCCTGGTGGTCCTGGAACTCACTCTGTAGACCAGGCTGGCCTCGAACTCAGAAATCCCCCTGCCTCTGCCTCCCAGGTGCTGGGATTAAAGGCGTGCGCCACCACGCCTGGCCACATAAAAATATTTTAAAATCGCCTTTTTAAAAGGTGGTAATTTCTTAGGAAAATCCAAGTTTTTTCCAAAAATTTAGGAATGAGGAATTAGCAGATATGGCACCTACCCTGTGAGTGATCTACGATCTGTGTGACAACTATCCCAAGTTTGGAAACTGAAAGTCAGTATTTATCTTTTCTCAGCTCCAGCAGGCTAAGACTGTGCATTGGTGTAGCTGAGTGCACTCTGATCTCCAGTGATGCTGGAGTCAGTCTGTAAGTTGGGGCAGTGTCAGATTTATTGCCTCCTTTCCAACTGGGGCAGTTGGAAATGCTCATGTCCAAATGCATCCACACGGTGATGAGGACTCCTCCATTATTTATGGTCTTTGAAAGTTTTTCCTGCTTTGTTGGTTGGTTGGTTTGGTTTGCACTCGGGATTGAGTCCAAGGCCTTAGGCATGCTGGGCAAGTACTTGCTACTCAGTACTATTCCCAGCCCAGTTTTATAGGCTTTGGAGCTCCCCGCATGGCAGCTCCCTGCAGAGCAAGCAGCAGGTGACAAGCAAGATGAGGGCCAGAGACTTTCCAGAGGCCTCCCTCATATGCAGACATCCTTCAGAATGAGGAGAGACAAGTTTGGGGCACAGGCCTTCTCTTGTGTGACAGGGAAGGCTGGGGTGGGGGTTGGGAGCTACCACTCCTATCTGGATTGGAGGTGGGATACAGATGGTGGAATGAGGCTTGAGAAGCAGGCAACACTTTACAAGCCCAGGTGTGGGGAACAGAAGACAGGTGTGACCAGGGAGGCTCAAGTGAAGCCACGCTTGGCTGTGGGCCCTGAGCACAGAGAACTTTTGAAGCTACATACACTGTATGGTAAGGTTCTAGATAGTCCTTGTCTATAACTTAAACCACACCCCAGAATCACATTTGCCTTTTCCTGGGAAAACCATCTTGCATGAAGCAAAGTCACACCTTGGGATCCCTACAGGACTGTGGACCCTGACTGTGGATGTTGTGTGCAGACATGAGCTCTGTCTAATGGTGGAGGGAGAAGGGGGCCCCTCCCCCATGCACATGCACAGTTCCCAGCCCTCAGGGCCAGGATGCAGAGATACATCTGAGACCATGGCTGCTGACCTCAGGAAGTAGGTGACCAATCTGACTGCTGAGAATCACAGCAGAGGCAAAGCTCCACACAGGTGAGGATGGATGGAGTCTGGCCCTTCTTCTCCATCACCATCATTCATACCCCCACCCCAACCCCCACCCTAGAGCTCTAGGGCAGGCATCCTGCTTACTTCAGAGTCACCAACATTCTTTGTGGGTCCCTAATGGGCTGTGGACTGGGAACTGTCCCAGCCTCCCTGACTTCAGCTATTCTCCTGATGCCAAAAGGGCTAGAAGCCAGAAAAAAAGCATGGTGAGAACAAAGACTGAGAAAAATATGTACAAGAGGCTCCCAGTCTTGCCTTCAGCCTTGATCTCCAAAGCCTTAGGAAGACACAGTCAGATGTCAGATGCCCCTAGCTGGAGGACACTGCAGCCAGTGTCCTGGGCTCTCCTCCCAAAGTCAGTCCAAGGAAACCTCTGATAAATAACATGCAAGGATATCGCACAAAGCAGGAGGAGGGGCCTGAGCTGGCTGCTGTAAGCGAGCGCCCAACACCTAGGACTTCAGCAGCCTTCCAGCTGCTCCTCTTCCACAGAAAGCCAGATCCTCCCAGTGAATCTCACCTCCTGCTTCAGTTAAGGAGGCAAGAGAGAAACCCACAGAGCAGGAAGGGAAGGGTCTTGGTCCAGGTACAGTTTCTGCTCAGAGCTGGGTGGAGACAGCAGGACCTGCAGACTGCTGGGTCTGTCTCTGTGCTCAGAGAGCTGGGACTGCTCTGAGCCAGGGGTGGGGCCTTCCAAGGGGAGGGTGGCCTGGTCTACTGCTGGGAAAAATAAATAAACTAATTAATGCATATACACACACACACACATATACATATATATATTAGTATGGTTAGCTTACAAAGTCACCAACTGCAAAGAGAGTGTGCCCCCTCTCCTACCTCTATGCATTCATGTCTGCCCACAACTTCTACATCGAGGACCGATGTGGCTTCACAGTGTCCTGCAGGGAACCCAAGGTGAGCCTTTGCTTCTATGCAAGATGATTTTCCCAGAAAAAGGCAAATCTGATTCTGGAATAGGTTAAGTTATGAACAGAGACTACCTGGAACCTTGACATTCAGTGTGTAACTTTGGAGGGGAAAACAGAAGCTGGAATATTTAGAGGAGGGGGGAGACAGTGGAGAAGGATGATAAAGGCAATGTACATGAAATAACACTTTCAATAGGTGTATGAAAATGTCACAATGTAGGTTTTCCAGGCTCAGGCGCCCCCTTGCGGCTATGCGCTTCCTGCAGCTCTCAGTCCCCACCTATGTCAAGAACCTTAACAGAGCAAGGCTTCGGGAGCGGGAGCCCAGGAACCTCTTAAGAGAGCCCACTGTTCTCTTACGGGTAAAGGAGGCAAGTCGAGCTGTGTGTCTCTCCCTACAGGAAGGAAGTCCGGGGAGATGCGCAGCGAGCACAGGCTGTGTTCTTAGCCAGGTCTGCAGCCTCTGATGCTGGGCAAGGTTCCTTCGAGGCGGATCTTCCTGCCCTGGGTGGTCCAAGCATCCCAGCTGTTTCAGGGGATGCTCCCCGCTGAAGTCAGGGGGCTCTGTCCCCCTCGGCAGTTTCTGGGACTGGTAGCATGCTGCCCCCTGCTGGCCAACCTGCCGTGAAAGACTCTCCAAGCTGACTCTTCCTGAAATCCTCTTCAGGGCCATCCATACTTTCTGGGCAGTGGGTACAAGAGAGCCCCAAGAACACCAGAAAATAGCCCTTTTCTGGGTCCGCTCCACCTGGAGAACTGCGGCTGCCGAAGCCTCCGGTACAGTCCAATCAGGGGTGTTGGAGTAGCCTCCACCCCCCACCCCTGCATCTGCCCCTTCCTTTTCTAGAGCTCAGGTCTAAGCAACACTGTCACAGCCTCCATTACTTCGCTTTCTCACACAGTGACAGTGGCTAGACAAGAGGGTGCCAGCGCTCGCTCGCTTGCTTCCCTGGAGGCGCCTCAGACCCTCAGGCAAACCGCTCCTGTGTGGGTCTCGGATTGGCCACTTGTACTAACTTACCTGTAAGACTTAACAAGGGTGATCTGTTTTGACATTTTAAATCAACAATCCTTCCAGTTATTGATAAAGTGTTGATTGACCATAAATGAGAAAGGCGATGAGTGATGCCGTGGAATTCCAGCCCTGTCTTCCCTGAAGGACTGTGACCCCAGAAGTGGCCTCTGTGGATAATGCAGTTCCTGAGCTTGGAAACGGGCTCTGACAACTTCTCAAGGGCCTAGAGGCCCCAGAAGACAGAGACAAAGACTTTGGGAGGGCAGCAGGCTGCTCCCAGCTTCTGGACGAAATGCAAATGAGTTTACTCCAGCTGCTGAAGTTTCTGGCCACTTTCTAAGTTTCCAGGTCAAGGATGCCCAAAAGCACCCTTCAGAACCTAAATTTCTAAAACTCGTAAGCTGGAATGTGTAGTTTACAGACAGGGCACTTTTTCAGCCAGCATATGAGGCCCTGATCTCCAGAAGTGGGATAAGAGAACTGTCCTTCTAGAGATTGGAGTTAGAAGTAGTAACGATGCCAGCTGGAACAGAATCTGGGGCTCCCTGGATGCACAGACGCTGAAGCAGGAGCTACTGGCCCCTGGATCTTCCTAGGCCTTCTCCAGCTATACGATCCAAAAAGAAACCCTTTTTAGCTACAAGAACCCATCTCAAAGCTCCTCTGCTTCTGTTCAGTAGTAGAGTATTAGAACAAGCCCTCTCATACATTTAAGATTTCACAGATAACCAGACAGGGCTTAAAATGGGGAGGGGGTTCATCTCTAAACAGTGCCCCATGAATGCTGCAGAGCTCGGGAGGGAAAGATGGGTGAGTGGAATACAGGTTTTGACTAGAACGCTAACAGAATCAAAGGAGAAATCTCTATTTCTGAATGCTCACTTGGGGGCCAGCCCAGCAGACTCCAGTTCTGTGAAAGGCCTGCTTTGTGTTTTCATGCTGCCTGGCCATCACCCACCCCACCCCCACCACGTGCCTCTTTGTGCTACCCCTTAGATAGCAGTACTTAACACTCTAGTTCCGAGGGCTTTGGTGTCAGAAAGCAACTGCAATAATAAAATTCTTCCCAAGTTAAGATGGCATGAAGAGGCCCCTGTGGACTGAGGTTTATTAAATATGAAGTATGCTTGTCAGGAAAAAAAAAAAAAAAAACCTTTGTTTTTATAAACAGCAGAAGTGTTGCCATGGTAACATTGCTTGGTTTGCTCTGCAGCCCATAGAAGCCTCAAAGCCAAATTACAGTCGCCTCTCTCTCTCTCTCTCTCTCTGCTTGCCTACATTCTAGAAACATCGAAGCCAAAATTCCATGATTTGCCTGCCTGCTTTCCTAACCCAGAAAATATCATTTTAAAAGTCCCAGGGACGCAGTGGAAACCACTGCCAAAATTTCTAAATGAAAGTCATTTCTCACACATACACAAACACACACAAAGACACATTCTGTCTGCCAATTACAGTATGTCTCTCCTTTTTAAAAAGTTTTTATTTTATGTAGCCCAAGTTTCCTTGGACCTTACAAGCTCTCAGGGTCAATGAAATAGCATTAGTATGTGACCCACAGTGACCCCTTTCCCACCTGCTCACAAAATGAACTTCTTATGCATGCTCCTGAGAACTCGGGGGTGGGGGTGTAGATGTGGTACTGACAAGAATCCACTTCCGGGGCAGTTGGCCTATCATCAGTGTCCCGTTTCTCCCGTTGGTGCTGAGACCCTCCAGAAGCCAAGCCCTTGCTGATGTGTGAAGCAGCCCCGAAAAGCGCCTCCCATCTCCGTGTATCACACCCTGTACCCTCTGTCATGCTGACATTTTTTCAGTGGGAAACTTAAACTGTACTCAGATGCCCCTGCCATGCAGAGAACCCAGCACCATCCAATGGCCAGGATAGTGTGACTCCTCTTAGGACTGTATCCCCTACACACAACTGCCCATGAAGTCTGGAATCTTCCAGGTCACCATGTTGGAGCATGTGTATACCCTTAGCCCTAAGCAGTGATTCCCTGAGACACTAAAGAATGTAAGAGTGATAGCCACCCTCTGGTCATGGGGTGGAGCAGAGAAGAGCCGGGACCCAGAAGCAAAGAAGAGGGCTGCTCGGCTCCAAGAGGAAAGTAAATTGACAGCAGATTATTTTCCTATGGCACTCCCACTTCTGTATTTGCCACATTGAGCTTCATGGTCCAACCCTCTAAAGGACGGGAACATTGGTAACAGAAAGTCAATGGGATGGAGAACTTTATTACTTTCAAGCACATAAAGTGTGAGATTTATAGCTGAGCATGAAAGATGGCTCTGAGATACCAGGGAAATGTCCTGGCGTGGAATCAGACCTGCAGACGCTGGTGCTGCAATAAATCAATAACCATTGTTCATCAAGTTTGGTCAGACTTGGGGGTTCCTCTGTTTTCCAAAGGACACCTTCCCATACAGGAAGCCTAAGAGCAGGACAGAATAAAGCCGGATGTGGGGAAATCTAAATGGGCATCGAGAGCATGTGGTGATTTTGTGATGTTAAGTAGAAGTATAGTTCCTAGGTTAACAAGACAGGTGAGTAAGGGGACGTTCTAAGGCCGGCCTTGGGAGGAGTAAAGCAAAGTGAACTTGAGATTTGGTGGCGCTGGACTTGGATACTGTAATTACGCCCATGAGAACAGAAATGAGATGTTCTGGATGAGAGGATGAGAAGATGGAGAGGAAAAGGATACAGGCCTGGGGGCCAGACAGAAAACGGAGGCGATCACAGATGTAAATACTTTTTAATGTAAAGACGCTACCTGTAAAAAAAAAGTCAAGCTCATTTCTGTCTAGTAATGTGTCGGTCCTAAGAATTCACATCCAAGAGAAAGATTCAAAAAGCTGAAAATAGAGATTAAAAGTAAGTGTTAGCTGGACCTGATGTGGTGCACGCCTGTAATCCTAGCACACGGAAGGGTTACAGTAAGCTCCAGACCAGGCTGAGACCTACCTCAAAAAAAAAAAAAAAAAAAAAAAATCAACTAATAAAAATAATGTATCTGTACACAAATAGGAGGAAGTTAGTGGATTACATCCCTAGCCAACAAACAGCATTTTAAAGTGAAAATTATAACTAATAGATTAAATTACATTTCATTAAGGAAAACAATCCTTGGCTGGGCAGTGGTGGCACACGCCTTTAATCCCAGCACTTGGGAGGCAGAGGCAGGTGGATTTCTGAGTTCGAGGCCAGCCTGGTCTACAGAGTGAGTTCTAGGACAGCCAGGGCTACACAGAGAAACCCTGTCTTGAAAAAACCAAAAAAATAAAAAAATAAATAAATAAAAATAAAAAAATTAAAAAAAAAATCCATAACAATTTACTGAAAAATAGTATCAAAATGAAGCAAAAGGGGGCTGAAGAGATGGCTCAGCAGTTAAGAGCACCAACTGCTCTTCTGAAGGTCGTGAGTTCAAATCCCAGCAACCAAATGATGGCTCACAACAATCTGTAATGAGATCTGATGCCCTCTTCTGGGGTGTCTGAAGACAGCTACAGTGTACTTACATATAATAAATAAATAAATCTTTTTTTTTTTTTAATAAAAATGAAGCAAAAGGAACACACAAAGCGGTCACGTGGGAGGAAATGAGGCAAGCACATATGGAAGTGTGGAAGCACCTCTCTCAGGAGTTGGCAGAACAGCCACAACAAGAATTCAACAAGGACAACATGATTTAGAGCCCAAAAAGACAGACGACACAGTCAGCATCCACAGAAGCCCTGTGTAAAAACCTAAGACTGCTGTCCATCCACCACCCTGGCAAGCTCCAGCAGCAGGGAGATGACAGCACCCAGAGCATGTGCCCTGGCCACGCTAGAGTTCACAGACAAAGAGATAAACAAAACCACATGTCTGGAAATGAAGAAACACTTCCAAGTAACTATGAGTCAAAGAAAACCTCATAAGGCCAGTTTGAACATATCTTGAACTGAATAATCCAAAGATCGTTCATTAGAACATAAAGCAACTCACAAAGGGAAATCTGCAGTCCCAAAACGACCAAATTGATTATCCCAGGAGACAATGTCATCCAACTCCCAGGTAAAAGCTAGGCGTGGTAGTGGACCTATAACCTAAAACATTTCACCCTGAAGGAATTCTTTCAACAGGAAGGTAAACAACTCAAAGCAGCTTTAGGAAGTCCCTGAAACTTACCAGTTGCTGAGCTGCAAGACTCTGAGACCAGACCAGTTTCCTGGAAAAAGCAGAAACCACTGAGCTGCCTGGAAGAGATTTAGACAACAGTCACTTGGAAAGGACACTCTCCAACCTGTTGAGCTGCCTGCAGGCTGTACCCTATGCAAAAGGCTTCCCAGCCTTGATGAGCTGTGCCAACCATGCTGGGGTGGATCTTGGTGACACAGCTGTCCTGCTCCTGTAAGTAACCCTTTGTCTTGCTTAGGTTTTTTGGGTTTTGTTGTTGTTAATATTGTTGGGGGGGGTACTTGTCGGGTTGTTTTGTTTTGTTCTCTGTGAAGAGACACTATGACCATAGCAACTCTTATAAAGAAAAACATTTAATTAGGGCTGGCTTACAGTTCAGAGGTTTAGTCCATTATTGTCATGGCAGGAAGCATAGTGAGATACAAGCAAATATGGTGCTGGAGAAGGAGCTAAGAGGTTTTCATCTGGTTCCACAGGCAGCAGGAAAAGAAATGAGCCACTAGGCCTTGCTTGAGCTTCTGAGACCTCAAAGTCCACCCCCTTGGTGATACACTTCCTCCAATGAAGCCACACCTACTCTAACGAGGCCACACCTCCAAATAGTGCCAATCCTTATGGACCTACAGGGACTATTGTCATTCAAACCACCACACTCCTCATACATACTCCTGTAACTAACCCCAAGAAAACTCACTGGTTCACCAAGATGTACTTTGGTGGTATCTGTACTTTGGTCTGTCAAGGATTTCTATCTGATGGGGTGAGTAGATGTATGTGTTGTGTCTCTCCAAGAAAAGTTATGTCACACAACACCCCAGCAATGGCATGGGGACAGAGACAGGAGGATCCAGCAAACCTCACCAAAATCAACAGAGCACCACTTCTAAGAACCTGTCTCAAAGGATTCAGGTGGAGAGATACACAACATTGTCTAGCCTCTGCATGCACAGGCAGGGGTGTAAGGGGTACTCAATCACACACACACACACACACACACACACACACACACACACACACAGCACAAGCACTCGCTTATCTAGCATACATGAAGCACCACATAAACTGGATATAGCTGTGCACACCTAAAATCCCAGCAAAATACAAGATTTCAAGTTAAAGATCATCCTCAGCTGTAGAGTGAGTACAAGGAAGGGGTGTGAAAGAGAAGCAACAGAAACAAACAAAAACCTCTTATAAAATCAAGACTAATAAAGGATTAATTTAAAAACAACTTCCTGGAACTGGAGGTGCAGCTCAGCGGTACCCTGCCTAGAGGCGGGGGCACACTTCTGGAACCTGATAGGGTATCATGTGTATGGTAACACTGCTCTGTGTGACATCTTCAGAGCCAGCTTTCACTTCAGATTCTTTTCCACTGTCACCTTACGCATGCTTGCTGCAGCTCTGGGTTTCCTTTCAGCTGTCTCTGGGCTCCCTTACCATTCTACTCCTCTGCCATGTTAGACTCCTGATGCTTCTGACTCAATTTCAGAGGCTCTGTAAATGATTCCATCATTTGCCATTTTATATTCTGGATTCTGAGCTTGTGGGAACTGTCCTGAAGCTTGTGTTTAAGATACATTATTCTAGGAAAGAGTTTGGGTTTGCTTTTGGTCAATGCTTGAGGCACTGCCAGGGGCCACAGTAAATAAAACAAGCCCTCTGTGGGAGGCTTCTCTGGACACAGGCCGGGCACATGTGGGCCTGGAGTTCTGATGGGAGACTTCTCCACCCTAGTGCTGAGGCCCTAGTCTCCCTCTCTCGCCCATCTCTGAGGAGCTTCATTTGTAACATGACCTTGTTAGGATGTTATGTTCTACTTTGCTCAGACTTCCTGTCTTTCTCCAGCTTCCATCTGCCTCCTGATTTGGTGTACAGCCACTAAAATCGACGGATACCTCTCCAGTACAGCCAGTGGCTCCTGTATTTGTATCCTTTTCTTTCTTGATCGATCACCTATTTGAGCTTGTGGTTCAAGGTTCTTTTTGTTTTCAGTTTTATCCATCCTACGATCTGAGTAGTAAGAAGTTTCTTAGGCTACCTGCCAATCAGACATTACACACACACACACACACACACACACACACACACACACACACACTTGATTGTACAACCTTGCTAGAAAGAGAACCACATGGTGCACAGTAGGTGACAGAAGATTAAATGTATACATTTAACACCCTTGGGCATTTGTGTATAGTAAACAAACATTTGAGAAATTTGGACCTTACTCACAATGTTTAATTTTCTTCTCTTTTTTCAGGCTAGCCCTCAAAGTGCCGGAAGGTGCTGTACAGACAGACAGCTGGGGGAGAACTGTCCTCAGTCTTACTACTCAGACGTCCACCATGAATGTAACAACACTAGCCAGCCAGGCCTGATGGGCCCATTGGTGCAACTGACAAGTCTGTTGGCTGAGGGTAATAAAAATACTTATTTTGCCTTTGAGGCCACTTCACAGGAGGGAATTCGCATCTGGTACTGTAAACCCATTCAGAAGCCGAGGGCTGGGTAAGCCATAGGCCTTAGTGAGGAACCTACGGCTGCAAACAGACAGCCTTCTAAATAAATACGATTCTGTCTATAGGTTAGAGCTTCATCAGAGAAGCTTCTTGCAGGGGCCAGTATAAATGCAGAATCTCATTCCTGGTTAAAGAGGTGAGAAGTGACTGCACTCAATAGGTCATTGATAGGGAATGTGGAAAAAGAGGAAGAACCTGACCGCTGAAGAGACAGAACAGTGAGCGGATGGAGCACTGCGGTGCTGACATCGCACTGCTGTGTGGACATCACATCGCTGTGGCACTCTTGAACTCACAGCAGCCTGGATTACCTGCACAAGATTTGGCCTGTCGGGTTAAGAGCACTGACTGCTCTTCCAGAGGTCCTGAGTTCAATTCCCAGCAACCACATGGTGGCTCACAACCATCTGCAATGAGCTCTGATGCCCTCTTCTGGTGTGTCTGAAGACAGCTACAGTGTGCTCATATACTGTACATACATACAATAAATAAAATAAATCTTTAAAAAAAAAAAAAAGATTTGGCCTGTCAACATCCTGTCATAGAGAGAAAAGGTACCCCAGGCTTCACTTAAGGATGTATATGAAGTGATGAACAGTGAGAGGAGCGGCATCTTCTCCGGTGGTGTAGCCACTGGTAAGGTACCCACGTGTGTGAACAAACTGTCATCACTCGTGCTCCTGTAAACAACACTAAGGAAACTCAGAGTCACAAAATAGGACTTGAAAGTAGAAGGTAAGATGCTAGCTGAGAAAAGGGCTAGAGACAGTAATGGATGGGGTGGAGGTTGTGATCAGAATACATAATACACAATGAAACTGGCATAATGAATCCCATTACTGTATATAATATATGATACAGACCATTTAAAAATCGGGGGGGGGCTATAGGGATGGCTCAGCAGTTAAAAACACTTGCTGCTCTTCTAGAGGACTGGTGTTCAGTTACAATACCCACATCAGGCCACGTAAAAACCCCTGTAATTCCAGCTGCTCTAGGGCATTGGACCCCCTCTTCTGGTCTTTGCAGGTATCTGCACACACCTGGTATACAACCATACAGACACATAAAAACCAAAATGTTGCTGAGGTCCATGATACAACGTATTTGCAGCTTTGGTTTTTAAGTGCTAGACACTCTTTTTCTTAAAAGATTTTGGTTAATTGTGCATATATGGGGGCAGTGCACATGAACAGTTCCTGTGGAGGGTGAGGGTGTAGGAGCCCATGAAGCTGGAGTTATAGGTGAGCTGTAACTGTGTAGGTGCTGAGAACCAAACTCCAGTCCTCTGGAAGAGTGGCTCTTACCCACTGAGTCATCTCTCCAGCCTGTTACACGTTTCTAAATCACTCAGCACACCACTGGAATTAACAAAATTAAGTGTTCTACATGAGCATGATCTTCCAAAGTTACTCAAAACATAGAGTTATACTGATATAACTGTATCTAGAAAGGCATTATTATTATTATTATTATATTATTTAAAGGTTTTCTTATAACATTATTTTCAATTACACATCCATACTTCATATTCAAAAATCTCCTGGATAAAGAATATGGTTCTAAGCATTCCCTCTGACAGAATTACCAGATGAACCCTGGCATCTGAGTCATGAGTTAACACAGGTCACAGGTCTTGGGAATAATTTGTTGTCCTCATTGTCACTCAAGAGAATGGCAACTTCACACTTACATGCTCACTTCCTGGAAGCAGGTTCTGAGGAGGCAACTCACACTTTAGCAGATATGTTAGTAACTGGGGAAAAGACAGAGACTAATTTCCCTTCAACTCAGTGAGGGAGTGGCCTCGGCTGCACCCTGTCATCAGGCAGCAGGAAGAACCGTCCTGCTTCTGGTGCCGCCCCAGGGAAAGCAGATTCTTTAACTTTTAGGACTTTCTGGCTCTAGCAAACACTCAGTAAAACCAACAGGCAATTGAGGCAAATTTAAATTGAGTTTTATATCAAAACCGTGGTGGGGAGGTGAGGGGCTGCATGATCCTTGTAGCATAGAGCACAAGGAGGAAACGCTGAGGGGGGAGCAGCCAAGCTGCAGCCTCCTGCCAGCCAGCGTGGACACATCAGTGTGGCGCCGCTGCTTCTAGCTCTCTAAAGGGCATACTATCTATGACAGGCCAAGTGCCAGGCCAGCCCTGATCACACTCACCCCGCCCGCTCTCCCCGATCTCCCAGATATCAACGCACTTTCAGCTTTCTAGTCACCCTGTGTTCCAAAAACCTGCTAACAAATCATTTTTAAAATGTAAAGTGCTATGAGAAAGTGTAGTTCAAAACACTGACTGTATTCTTAAGACAGCACCAGCTTAAAACTGCTACATGCCTATGTGTGTTTCAAACACTAGTTAACCCTCCAAAATGAACTACTAGGCTTGTAGCCTAATGTGTGAGGCCCGGGGTGCCATCCCAAGCCTAACCAAATAAAGAAAAAAGAAACACACAGCAAGGTTTTGGGTAATTTATTCACAGTTCCGGTGTAGTCACTGGATTGAACAGGACACAAGGATGAAATAACCATCTGGCTCAGAAAACTAAACATTCATTTAAAAGAATACAAAATCAAAACAGAGCAATGATTATTCTAACCCCCAGTCCCACAGAAGTATAATTTAAACAAATATCAAAACTTTATTAATGGAAAAACACATTCAACCAGAGAACATTCAAAAGGTAGCAAGACCATTTCTACACCCTCTGGAAACTAGCACAGAGCCAAGACAAGGTGAGCATTTCCTGCGATGTCATCATCAGCCTTTAGGTCATCACTATCAAGTGAGTACGGACTTACAGTTAACACAGCAAAACTTAGCAGTCTTGCTTAAAATTATGGACGTCACTATTCAAAGCCAATGTTGTCAGTTTTATTATCTGTCACCATCCCAGATCTGAGGATATGTTTAAATTCAAGCTATGAAGATACTGAAATACTTATTAACAATCTTTAAATACAGTGAGAAAGACCAACTTATGTTAAAACTTTTAAATGTGAAACTAAATAAAAGCCATGTGAAATCTGTCTCCAAGCTTAAAACCCTGCCTAGTATTACTGTACCCACAACTCACTGAATGTGTGGATATCATAACCCAAAATGTCTTTACCTTTCCCTTCCATGTCTTTGGCCTTCCCAAATTGTGAATTATGAATTCTTTTTTTAACAAACATTTTACAGTGACATTGTGCTTTTTTTTTTTTTTTTTTTTTAGAAAAATTATACCAGTTAAAGTATATAATAAACAGGTAACCTTAGTCTCTCTTATTGCTCTAGAATATCCTAATTATAAAAAAAGATAAAAGAGTAACCCCAAAGACTGAAGGTGGGTGGTGTTAGTGTCCCTCTAAAGGGACCACATCCAGGCTCTTCTCTCCCATCTTCAGACCCACTGAGGCAAGAGGCCTGGACTGAAGGGATAGGACCCTGTCACCTCAGAAGCAACCCGCTATAGAAAAGCTGGTGTTAGTGTTCTGAACTAACAGTCTTCTGCACAGTACTCTGTGACATCCCTGAGGAGCAGGGACACACAACTGCCTGTCATATTATTCACTGCAACTCTTTATAGTACCGTAGATATGTTTCATGGACAGGCTAGGGCAACTGCTTATGAACACGTTAACTAAACCATCCACAGCAGTTAATACCTCAGCCCAGCTCCACCTTTCCACCCTCCCACCTGTGCCTCACAAGGACCAGGCCCACCAGGGCAGTCAGAACTGCTCTGAGGGTGTAGCTCTGCTGCCCAGCGCAGCAGCTCGCACATACACAGCTGCTGAGCCAGTCACAGGTTGAGTGAGCAGTTCACTTTCTAGCCTTTCTACTCTTATGGGATAGATTGATTTTCTTTTTTAAAGCTGATTTCAAAGTAATAACCATCAATGGGCCATGTGTCAGGTGCCTCACAGTCCTCCCTGCCAGATAAAGATGAAAATGTGAACTTAAACTTTAAACACACTATAAGTAATGTGCTTGGTCCTGTGGGGGCTTGATGCCCCAGAAAAGGGAGATGCTAGAGAGGTGAGGCAGGGGTGGGGGAGCACCCTCTTAGAGGCAAAGGGGGAGAAGTGGTGGGAGGTTTGTGGAGAGGAGACCAGGGAGGGGGACATTTGAAAAGTAAACAAATATAATAATTTTTAAAAAAGAAAGAACTTTAGCCAGGCAGTGGTGGTGCATGCCTTTGATGCCAGCACTCTGGAGGCAGAGGTAGGAAGATCGCTATGAGTTCAAGGCCAGCCTGGTCTACAGAGTGAGTTCCAGGACAGCCAGGACTGCACAGAGAAACCCTGTCTTGAAAAACTAAAAGGGGAGTCGGGGGAAGAATTTTAATAGAAAGCCTCCCTTTTATGGGATATTTTTGTTTTGAAAAATTAGATTTCTATGTCCTGTATTATACCAAATTAGTGGGACCTACTCACCTAGTGCCTTGCCTTGCTAAAATATCTGGGTATTAAGAATTAACTTAATAAAAGAATTTAGGTAGAAAGCAAAATGGGATATGGAAAAGAATATCTGTTTAGACAATACTACTCTGGTCCTCATTTGGGCTTCTGACTGCTTGGTTTAGTATTTGTTCTAGCTTGGAGTGTGTATGGAAGGGAAACTGCTGAATGGGTTCAAAGTCATAGACAGAAGATGAAAAAAGCTGTGATGTTCTGCTACACGGAGGGTGGTTAGCAAGACTGAGCTGTAGAATTCAAAACAGCCCCAACAGGACTCTGGGTTAGTAACTGAGCTGACAGTGACCAAAGAGCACTGAGCTGATCGTCTCCCAAGTTCAGTGTCTCAACATACCAACATCACCCTGTGCTCCAGAGCAACACAGGAAATGCAACAAACCAAACAAAAGCCACACCCAAACATGAGCAGTTGTGCTACTACATCCGACATAAGACACGACATGACACACGTTACACTAACATGAAGTCTTAGAGATTAAATACAACAGAGAAACGTAACCAAAGCATCAACGTGGGGTATGAACTGTGGCCCTGTCTTATGTTTTTAAAAATCAAGTTTCCAGTCTCCATCAGAGTGAGTGAAGCCTTCCAAAATGCCTAGAATCACATCAACTCTTTCTGCAACCCCTTCACAAGCCTACACTTCTGTCACAGCATTAACTGCTTACTATCAAGTTCAAATGCAAAGTGTGAGCTGCTCACTCCACTAAGTACTGCACTTTCACAGTGTACAGGTGAACGCTTCTGAAAAAAATAGACCTAACCTGAACATAAACACACCTTCCCACTGCCCACACAATCTGACCCAAATAGCTTTGTGAAGAAATTACTCTGCACATTTTTGGTGTGTCAAACTAATGTTCTATTTTAAATATTTTATCCAAATTCCTGACTTACATTTCTGACACTGTCAGCTGAAGGCATGACAGTATCACTTATTTATACTGCATTCATTCTTGAACAGGAGTCAAGACAGTCCAAAGGAAACCATCAAGAAAACAACCCTGAAACTGACGTCATTCCACAGTGCCAAGTATGTGCCCTTCTAAGCCGAGCCTACCACATACACTGAGGGTCAAATGAGCAACAAAGTGTACAAATCTCCCAAGGGATGCTTTCTGCAACAAGGCAGGGAAGAGAGTTAAACATAATTGCAGGCAACTCTTCTTGGGACAAAGCTGAAGAGAGAAATTACCATGCCGATACCAATTTGAGATGCTTGCTAGCAACTCTGTGCTATGATTTCAAAGGCAGCTATAAAGTATGTCATTCAACAAACAGTATTTGTTTTTTCAGCGAAGTTCTAGAGTTGCAAGAAAATGCAAACTACTCTTAGGAGATGAAGAAATAAGGAGTAGATCCCCATGTCCTATCTTCAAATGTCCAGTCACAAGTCAGTGTCTAACAGGACAAATTTGTGAAACTCTGCAAGGTCTTCTATGCAGGTGTGGAGGACCCAAATGCACTGTCTACAGAGATGACCAACATGTTCGAACTAATTTAACTAAACTTAGATATAAATCTCACCAAGTTTTTTGGTGTACAGATTGATTTAAAAACAAAACAGAAACAAGCTTCAAAATAAACTGCAGTATCTTCTATTTATAAATAGTATAGCAAAGCGTTCAGTGGGTCCAGGCACTGGCACACACTGACTTTGAGTATTTCAATTCAATGCACTGGTCTCCCTCAGTCTGACTGAATCAAGTTATGCTAAAGCAAACAGCAAGCACCTCAAACACTCAACAAGCCTCCTTGACTGAAGTAGAGGACCCAGAAATCCATTATCCAGTTCTTTAAACAAACTACAGCTAAGATCTCTCTTGATTTTAGGTTTAGATTTAAATTCTATGAATCAAACTCCCCCATGTATTATTGAAAATGAGGCAATTGCACAAAAATCATTAGTTGAGTAGGATAATTATAACTGATATATAAATAAGATTTACTAAAAAAGGCTTTCAGGAGGCAATAGTTTAAATCAAAAATTTAAATACAAAAGGTATTTTGTGTTGCTTAACTGTCTTAGGTTTCAGGTGTCTTTTACTCTACTGTTACAGATTTGGCAAGATTCCGTGGGAAATCAACCTGCAGAAAAGAAAATTATATTAGCAAATATAATCACGTAATTTATCTTGGAAAATAATTGAAAAACAATAAAGGAAAGGTGCTAACATACACACGAGAGCTACCCTGGTCCCCTAGGAAGGTGGTCCTCGCAGGGAACCCTGGAAAAACTACCAGGTATTTTGGTTCCCACAACACTGAGAGGATTAAGAATGCTGCGAGCCCTGCAGCCCTCACTGTGGGAGAGGTCCAACCAATAACTTGTCCCACCCAAAAATGCCAGTCACTGCCCATTAAGAAAACAGCCCTGCTCCCCATCAATGTCAGGCTTGGAGTGAACGTACAGTCCTATGGGTAAGAAGGAACTGATGTAATCTGCTGTGAAACTGATGTGAACTGGCCGTGAAAAGATAACAGGCAATAACATAAATGGGACAAATTTTTCAAGCTGGGAGGCTAGTAAGATGGCACAACAAACAAAGGTGTTTGCTAGCAAACCTGAGCTCAATCCCTAGAACCATACAGTGGAAGGAGAGAACCAAGTCCTGCAAGTTGTCCCCTGACATCCACCCATGAATTAGACAGACAGACAGACAGATAGTTGGGAGGAACTGTACCAAGATGTACCCAAGGCAAAAGCCACCCCAGAGCTCTCGGGAGGCAGTCACTCACATCGTAGCCTCTCAGCACAGCCAGATGGAAAGCCAGCAGCTGCAGGGGGATCACACTGAGAATGCCCTGCAAGCAGTCCACTGAGTGGGGCACCTTGATTGTCCTCTTTGTATTCTTAATGGTCTCAGTATCCTCCTTATCACAGATCACGACTGGACGTCCCTGGGAAGAAAACGGTACACACCACAGTCACCAGGAAACAGATGCTGGGCAACAACAAGTGGGCGATGCTCCACATTCCTGACGCACGGACATGGTGTGACTGCTTATTTAGACAGAAGCAAAAACAGGTTTTGTGGACTTGGTAGGTTTTTCAAAAAATGTCCACAAGGAAGAAATGCCAAGTTTTGTTCTTGAGTACAGGTCTGGTTCCTCTGAAGTTCAAGTTTATTCCCAGTACACTGTGCTTGGGGAGAAATATCTTCTGGAATTAAAGTATAAAGCTGCTGATGGGGAGGCTATCTGCCACAGCATCCACGAGCTGATGGGGGAACTATCGGCTATAACATCCATGGTACTAGTGTAAACTAAACATTAGGGTTTCTTTTGCAGTTAAGTACTTAACAATGTTAAGGTAAAAAGAAAGAGCATTATGTTAACTGTCGGAAAAAAGAATTTGGAGACTAGGGCCTCGTTTTGGTTTCGTTCTTCTATTATGAGAGCTGATTATGAGGGAAATGATGGTCGGGTATCCACGTGTCTGGCTCCTTATACATAAAGAGCAGAGCAAAGGCCTGGACAGGTAAGTGTGTTTGTAATCTTCTACAGAGGCCACTCTATCACTGCCAGTATAAAATTACCTGTGCCCTAGTAATGGCACTCAGATCTCCAGGGCACCGCACAGCACCTGACCTACCTGCCGGGCAACTACTTGTTGAAGCGCGTTCTGGCACTTGGCATAAGTGTGGTCTCGCATGATGATCATGATGACAGGCATCAACTTGTCCACCAAGGCCAGAGGGCCGTGCTTTAGCTCACCAGCAAGGATGCCTTCAGAGTGCATATAAGTGATCTCCTTGATTTTCTAGTGTGAAAAAACCAGGTAAGTCTTTAGCTCACTTTTCAAAGTTCCACTTCTAAGAAAACATTACACAAAGCATCTGAGATGGTTAGGTCTCCCGAAAGGTATTAAAGGCCTATGGTCTGGGTTGAAGCACTGTAAGAATATTCTTCAGACTGTCAAAGGCAGAGCCACGCTGCTCTGCAAACATTCATCTACTTGTCTTATTTTTCATTTCAATTTCTTATCTAATGAACCTTGGTCTGTTGTTCATATCTTAAATTGCTAAGCATAAATTATCAAGGAAATATTCTTCTGGGCTTTTACTTTTAAGTCCTGTGTCGTGTTTGTAGGTAAATAAACCACAATAAACACATACAGAGGCATTTTAAACATTCTATCAATTTCAATTCACATATTCTACAGGTACGCGGGGAGTTAGTAAGATGCTTCAGCAGGTTAAGACGCACACAACCAATGCACACCACCAGCCTGACCATCCGAGTTCAATGCCCAGGATTCAAATGGTGGAAGGAGAAAACTGACTCCTGTTTAAGTTGTCCACTGATTTCTACACATGTGCTGTGCACACCACCTCCCACACATGCGTGCACCTACACACACACACACACACACACTCACTTGAATGGCAAGATTCAGTGATATAGTGATTACCTGGCTCTCTGTGTTAAATTCCTAGCATTGTAGAATACATAACAGTAAATGTTCCTTGTCCCTCCCTAAGTCATTACAGTGAAATCAAGTTTAAGTGAGACAACGCACCAGTGCTCCTTCAAGGCATGTAGCATAATGGTAGCCTCGGCCCATTATCAGGACGGACTTCTGGTGGTAAAGCTCTGTTGCCAGCTTCTGAATTTCATCATCCATGCTCAGCACTTCCTTGATCAAGTCTGTTAGGACAGAGATTAGAGAATCTTGAAAAATGAGCAGTGCACTGCACAGATAAAGTAGCAAATAACAAAACGGCCAGTATTCTTTTCTTCTGTGGTGTCAGTATGAAATCCTCTTAACACATGAAGGCAAAATCAGAAAGATCTTATTAACTCTGCAATTACAAACTACAGCTTCAAGATAAGAATTTTACCCATTGCCCACTCACTCCCTTACAAATCAAATGTATAGAAAATAAGATCAAAGCCTTCATTTGGACTTTTCAGGTAGGATGGTGGGCCAGAAGATGCCTCCTGTGGCAGAGTCAGGGAGGAGTCAGATTTAGAAAGAAAGAAAAGAGGGAAACAAAGAAGAGAGGGAAGGAGGGAGGGAGAAAGAGAGGGAAGGGGGGAGGGAGGGAGAGAATCTCAAGGAACCAGAGATGTAGCTCCATTGATAGAGTGCTCGCCTAGTATGCACAAGGACTTGGGTTTGGTCCTCATAACTGCATAAAACTGGGCACAGTGGAGAACAGCTATGACCCAAGTACTCAGAAGGTAGAGGCAGGAGGATCAAGAGTTCAAAGTCATCCTCCCCTATATACCCAGGTACAACTCACCCTGGACTACAAGACAACTAGTCTCAAAAATCAACAACAAGACCAAACACAAAACAAAAACAAAGAGAGAAAGAAAGATCTTCAAAACACAAAGAATCAGAAGAGCCAAGCAGAGCATAGCTCCAGCCCCATGCTTGGGAGACGAGAAGCAAAAGTTTCATCCAAAAGGTAAGGAGACATCCCTGAGGAGGAGGTGAGCAGTCCCACCCACAGGAAAACTACAGCCCTCCAACCAGGCACTGGTCTGCTGACAGTGATTCCTCCAGCAGCCAGCCAGCAATGGGTTCCAGTTTGTCATTCTCTCTGTCTCAGGGGGCAGTGGCCAGACACCATCTTAGAAAGAAACCTACTTCTTAAAACTGAACTAACCAGGGCTGCAGACATAGCCTATCAGCTAAGAGCACTGGATGCCCTTTCAGAGGAACCAGCTTCAGTTCCCAGCACACACATGGCAGCTCTCGACTACCTATGACTCCACTTCCAAGGAATCTGATGTCCTCTTCTCTCGTCTCTACAGGCACCTGATTGCACATGGTACATATATACATGCAGGCAAAACACCTCTACACAAAAAATAAAATAATTAAATGTAAAAACTGAACTACTCTGGGCCTGAGTATAGAGAACAATCATAATCAAAGCGATGAGGCTCTGGGCTCGGCTCTGACAAGACACAAGGTGCAGGCAACAGGGAGCTCAGCCCAGGCAGTGAGGTGTTTGGCAAGGGGAGACTGCCCTCGGTACCCGGGCCCAGCTCATCAGCTATAGAGAACTCTGGAGTCGAAAGGCCTTAGCCAGCTCTCTGTTCACTGCTATGCAATCCAGAAACTCTGACGCGCTCACAAAGTGGTTCTCAACCTGTGGGTCGCGACCCTTTGGGTATGTCAAGTGACCAGCTCACAGATGTCACCTAGGACCCTGAAAAACAGATATTTACATTATGATTCTTTTTTTTAAAGATTTATTTATTTATTTCATGTATATAAATACACAATCTTCAGACACACCAGAAGAGGGCATCAGATCCCATTACAGATTGTTGTGAGTCACCATGTGGTTGCTGGGAATTGAACTCAGGACCTCTGGAAGAGCAGCCAGTGCTCTTAACCACTGAGCCATCGCTCCAGCCCTACATTATGATTCTTAACAGTAGCAAAATTACAGTTACAATAGCAACAAAAATAACTTTATAGTCAGGGTTACCGCCACACGAGGAACTATGTATTAAAGGGTCGCAGGGTTAGAAAGGTTGAGAACTACTGCTTTAGCAAAACATAAAAAAGCACAAAAGATTCCAACTCTCCAAAGCCATCTTAAGCAGAAAGAGTAATGCAGGAGTATCTGTCACACACTTGGTCTCTGACTACACTACACAGTGGTAGTGACCAACGCATGGCACTGACATAGCCCAACATGTAGACCCACAGAACAGAGGACCCAGGAATAGACCACATGGTTGCAGCCACCATTCTAACAAAAATGTCAAGAAAGTACACTAAAGAAAAATCAACTTTGAAGAAAAATTACCTCTTCAAGAAGCATACTGGGAGAACTAAAGATCAACATATAAATAAAATTACATCCATTATTTCTCACTCTGAAAAAAAACCAATGTGAAATAAACTAAAGACTGTCTTAGACAGGAAACTCTGAAATTACTGGAGAAAAACATATTGTGAAAATACTTCAATACATTGCCAAAGGCAAGGACAAGGACTTCTTCAAAAGGACTCCCACTAGTACAGGAAATGACCACAAGAACTGACAAGCAGGACTTCATAAAATTAAGTTTCTGCAGCTTTTCATAGTAGAGTATGGCAGCCAATGAGGTTTACACAGCGTGTGATTAGTGCTAATTTAAAACCTTCTGCACAGCAAAGAAAGCAATTAGCAGGGTGAAGAAACAGTCTAGAAAATGGAGTCTTTGCTAACTGGGATCAATAGATGTTTCCAGTCTTACAGTGCTCCGTGGCTGGGAATGTGGCTCTGGGGGAGAATGCCTGCTCACGGGTCACAGCGCTGGGTCTAACCCCCAGCACTGCATACACTGTGATGACATGCTTGCGATCTCAGCACCCACAAGGTAGAAGCAGGAAGATCAGAAGTCCAACATCATCCTCAGTTATATAGTTAAGTCTGAGGCCAGGCTAGCTTATGTGAGACCCTGTCTCAAAAAAAAAAAAGAAAAAAAGAAAGAAGAGAGAGAGACAGACGGACAGACACCCTACTGTTTTCTGTGCATACCCGGCAGTCGCTTCAGTCCAAGCATGATCTCTTTGCGTCTCTCTTGCATGGAGATCCTGTCATCACACATCATGAGGGCAAACATCACAAGGGACACAAACTGGCTGGTGTAAGCCTACAACACCACAGAAAACAGAACAATTAGCTCCAAGCGAATTTTAAAAACTTGGAAACTTTAACAAAAGATGAGAGTTAAATCCTAACTCTTTCACAATGTACGCCGCTCATCTTCTTCTTCTTCTTTTTTTTTTTTTTTTTTTAATTTTATGTACATTGGTGTTCTGCCTCAATGTATGTCTATGTGAGGGTGTCAGATCCCCTAGAACTGGAATTACAGACAATTGTGAACTGTCCTGTGAGTGATGGGATTTGAACCTGGGTCCTTTTTAAGCAGCCAGTGCTCTTAACCACTGAGCCATCTCTCCAGCCCCTCACTATTCAGCTTTTAAAAGTGACTCTGGTGATGCTGACCCGACTCAGTATTTGGGAATCTATCTCTACTTTAATCACAAAGCACTTAAGTTTGTGTCTCAGGCCCACACATCCTCTCACAAAACACTAGTGAGACCCCTCACAGTCCTAAGAAGGAAGGATCAAGGCTGAAGGAAGGCTCAGTTAATCTGACTGTGCCTGCCACGGTGAGGAAGAGGACAGGCTATAAACTGTGTCCCTCCCACACACACTCTTTAACCTTTGCCTACTGGCTGTTCCTCATTTTTCACTGTTTTCTTTTTAAGGTAGGACCATACTTTGTGTAACCTGGGCTGGATTCAGAGTAATCCTCCTGCCTCAGCCTCTCAAGTGCAGAAAATAGAGGTGTGAGCTACCACACTTAGCTCATTCTCACCTTGTGTTTGAGTTTATGGGAAGAGGGCACCTTGGGGGAAGATTAATTATATGTACATGTGGAAGTTGGAGGTCAGCCTTAGGTGTTCATCGGGAGCTGCCCACTGTTCTTTTTTGTTGAGACACGTTCTCTCGCTGGGACCTAGTGCTCACTGTTATTCTCCACAGGAACATCCAGGGATCCGCCTAACTCCATCTCCCCGGTGCCGAGATGCTTATGCTGGTGCTGGGACCTCACCTCAAGTCCTCATCCTAAGCACTGTCGTGACAGAGCTACTCTCACCAGCACAGGTCCCCATTCTTACTTTTTAACAACAACAAAAAACTATCTCAAAATTCAATACAAGTCTAAATGTATGCAAGCAAATAACAATTAAGAAACTGCAAACCTATGATGATGTATTTGTAATTCATGGTTTACATTTACTTATTTGTATGTGTGTCAATTGTGGGTGTGTGCATGCCAGAGAGCATGTACAGAGGACAGAGAACAGAGGACAGCCTCTGGAGTCAGCTCTCTCCTACTATGGGGGTCCAAAGGATCAAACTTTGGGTTGTTAGGCTTGGCAGCAAATTCCTTTACTTACTTAGCTACCTTGCTGGCCCTGGTTTTCCTTTCTTTATATTAAGTATGAAAAAAACCAATTTTCAATAAAAGAATAAAAAGAAAGTTAATTATTAAGCTGAGTATGCTTGCACACGTGGTGGTACACTTCTATAGTCCCAAGACTCTCCTTAACTACAGAGCGAGCTCAAGGGTACCCTGAGATACATGAGATCCTGTCTCAAAAACCATTCAGTTAAAAAATAAGCATTAAGTGTCGAAATTAGTGGTGTCAAAGAACCTTGAGCCGGTTTCATCCCTATAGCCTCAGATGCCCTACATGTTAAGGGTTCAAGAACCCAAGACTACCTTGAGAATTAGCTCAGACACAAAAAGCCCACAGTACAATTTCTTATACACAGCCAGAACACTGTGCTCAAGAGCACTGGCAGAAACTTGCACTGAAAGATGTGACTATGAATACAATGTGGACCTTCCAGCTTAGACACTGTAAACCACCTTCTCATCGGCTTTTGTGCAGGCAAGATGCTCCTGCTTTTGCCACATTTTGTCAAAAGGGTGGGGTTATCTTTTTAGACAAATGACTACCATTTTAACATTTTTTAAACATTTACTTGGAGCTGGGGACACACAGGCTTGTCCTGACAGGCATGTGAAAGTCAGAGGACAATTTGTAGGACTCAATTCTTTCCTTTCACCATGTGGAAGAGTCTTCTACTGAGCCATCATCTTGCAGCCCCGGCTCCTTTAAGACAGAGACTCCCTATGTTGCTAAGCTGATCTCAAACTTGAGAGCTCAAGTAATTCCCAACTATATTCCTAGCTGCTGGGACTACAGGTGCATGCAGCCAAATAAGACTATCATTCATAGCTTCAGTCCAAAGAAATTAAGATTGCTTTTCATATGTGTTAGTTATTTCGTATTCTCTTCTGACAATTTTATTGTTCTTCATCTGTTTTTCCTTTTCTTTCCCCATTCCTTTCCCCTTCTCCCCCTTCCCCCTCCCTTCTTTCCTTTTTTTGTTTTTTGTTTTTAAGAAAGGATTTCTCCATGTGGCCCTGGATGTCCTGTAACTCTCTCTCTGTAGACCAGGTTGGTCTTAAATCCCAAGATCTGCAAGCCTCTGCCTCTGCCTCTGCCTCTGCCTCTGCCTCTGCCTCTGCCTCTGCCTCTGCCTCTGCCTCTGCCTCTGCCTCTGCCTCCTCAGTCAAAGAAAGCTTTCAGCTAACAGCTCATTTTCATTCCTGAACTGTCAGGCACACTGCGCTGTGCACACGGCTGTTATCCAGAGTGTAGTGTGGCTTCACACTCAGTCCACACTCTTCCCTGGATCACTTCCTCAGTGTCTACGCTCCTGCCATGCTGAGGAGGCACCTTCTCAGCCCAACCATTACCTGAGACCCTGACACATCTGCTGGACCCCTGGCCTCCACAGTCACCTGCCCCCATTGCATGCCCACAGCAGACTGGAACGCTCACACCACATAAGCACGGAGCCCCTTGTCTCCATGCTTAAGGGCCCTGTGTCCTAAGGTGCGCCTTTCGGCCAACAGGGCAAAGGAGGTCAGTATCTCGATCTCCTTAGATAAAAGCTGTTCCAGATCCAGTCTGACCTGGTAACAGGCGCTCAGTCTAGCTCCCCCACACTACCACTACAGTGTCACTCTACCACTGAGAGTGTATCCAGACACCATATTCCATCTCAACAGCACAGAGCAAGAAACTCATTATGATAAAAACAATCTATACCTCACACTTACAGTCTACTGAGAGCTGAAAAAAATTACCCAGAAAATGTTTACTGAACTTTTCAACTTGATTTTCTTTTTATTCAGCCAAAGACAAAATTACTTGAAACACATTGGGGGTGCAGGGGGGGGCACAAACTAAGTCAGCAGTTTGGTAAAAAGTTAAACATCTGCAATAACAAAAACTGCAAATTCTGCACATTTCCTAAGGAAACACCTAATTATCTACAGTCTGATGCTATGTGAAAGTCAATGACAGCCTCTAAGCCAACCACTGTTGCAGGCAGAGTTGGAAACTTGTACGCAGGCTCATTACTTAGCCAATTCTGTGATTACTTAGAACATACAGACTCGCACTCACACTCAGAAAAACAACTTGTGATTACTCAGAACATACAGACTCACACTCACACTAAGAAAGAACAATCTGTACTAAATATACCAATGCTTAGCCATAAACCGCTACACTAAGAAGACCTAAGACAGCTGAAAGTAAAATTACTTTGAAATCTAAGAAAAATGAAGCTGTATTATATTGCCATACTTATTTTTAAATGTTTACATTTATTTATTTATTAGAGGGCATGGGAGTACAATATCCCTACATGTGTGGAGGTCAGAAGACAGCTCACAGGCAGTCAGTTCTCTTCTTCCCTACACAGGTTCTAGGGAGCAAACTCAGACTATCAGGCTTGCTAGTGTTGGATATCTTTACCTGCTGAGCCACTTGCCAATACTCACTTTCTAAAACTGAGTCACTTTAAAAAGAAATCACGTTCTATAAAAAGATGCCTGTTTCCTTATAAGATGTAAGCACTGGGGAGATAAGTGAAGAATACAAGAGACTTCTCTGCACTGGGGCTAGGAGCAGGTCCCAGCCCTTGTGTTAGAGGCACCCCTGGAAGGTTGTAGAACCTCCTCCTTTTGGTAGGAGCTGGAAAACGTCTGTGGAGGATCTTGTGGGACCTCTGACTCTCAGATCATTCCCCTATCCGTGGTATGACAGTCTTGCCAGAGGCACAAAACCATGAGGCTAACTTTAGACCTGACCCTCCAGAGCTATGAACAACAGAAACCTCATTTCTTTAGAATTAGCTGTCTCAGGTATTTTGTTGATGCTAAATACTGATGTAGCTTTGCAACTTCCTATAAATCTTTGTTTCCATTTTTAAAAAAAAAATAAAAAGGATTTGCTTTCAAAGAAAGAACTACTGATATTAATAACAACACAAACGAGCTTCAAAGGCATCATGTAAGAGAAAGCCAGTTACAAAACACATGGTCATAAAACTCCCATTCATGAGAAATATCTGGAAAACGACAATGCTTTATAAGAAAAAGTAGTAGTGAGCATGCAGTGGAGGTCTGAGGCGCTCACTGACTGCAAAGGGCAGAGGAGCCAACGCTGTTCTGTGAGCAAAGCCTCCTACAACTGTGCTGACTGCTGCACAACCCTAAGTTACCACGTGACAGTGCAAAGCTGTAGAAAAGACGAAGGGTGGAGTCTAGATGGTGGACAGTGGGTGTTAATCGCCGCAACCACTACATGCATGTGAACAAACCTCCACAGTAAAACAAGGAGGAAAATTAGAGCTTTCGTAAACTCAAGATTTATTTCCCTTGCAACTCCTCGTTCTGTATGCCCCACCATGCGGAAGCACGGTGTTCACAGGGCCGTGGGTGAGGAGCCCTGTGTCCCCACCCTGCACCAGAGCTGTCTGAACACTGCTGAAATAGCTGGTTATGCATTCACCAAGGATGGGGTCCTCAACACACACATCTTATAATGTTTGAATCGCCATATGAGAAAATCCACATTTCAGCTATGTGTACATTACAGTAATATCAAGGCTCTCAATTAAAACAAAAACAAAAAACTCAAGAGTTTTTAAAATAAGAATCATACATTTTTCCACAAAAAGTTTTCCATAATAGTCTTTTAAAGATTAAAGCCTAAACCACTGACACATATCTTATTAGAGAATCAATTAAAAATATTGAGCTTAAGCAGAAAAACAGATAAACTAAGTTTTCAAAATCCTAAAAAGTAACGTATTTGTGGAGATTAACCTTTTATATCAATACAGCTTGCAAAGAGTTGGGTATTTCTTACATTTACTCATATCTCAACTTCAAAGAGCAGAGCAGCTTCCCACACCTTTAAGAAAGAATTTTTAGGCTTCTACAGATGTACTGTCTAAACAGAAACAGGTAGTCATGTAAGATCTACTTTTAAAACTTAAAGAAATGAGTTTTATTTATTTGACTGTGTGAGGAAGGGAGAGATGGGCACTGGGAGTGCACACGCCTGTACCCACACATGAGCTGTGAGTGCACACACATGTATCCACATGAGCTGTGAGTGCACACGCATGTATCCACATGAGCTGTGAGTGCACACGCATGTATCCACATGAGCTGTGAGTGCACACGCATGTATCCACATGAGCTGTGAGTGCACACGCATGTACCTACACATGAGCAGGGAGAGCAGGCCATGAGGTGTCCTGCTCTATCAATCTCTGCCTTATTCCTTAAGACACAGTCACTCACAGTCACTCAATGAACCTGGAGCTAAGTTATGGCTGACAAACCCCAGGTTCCTCCTGCCCTCCTCCCTAAGGGAAGAGAGCGCATTAACTCTCCACAGACCAGAGTCCCTTATCAACAGTATGATTAAGTAACTTCCACAGAAGAAACCAAAAATTTACCTTCGTACTGGCCACGCCGATCTCAGGACCGGCGTTAATGTGAACCCCACAATCTGTCTCCCTTGATATAGAGCTGCCGACTGTGTTTGTGATCCCCACAGTCAAGGCTCCTCTCTCCTTACAGTAACGAAGACCCATCAGGGTGTCAGCTGTCTCGCCTGTGTAAAATGAAAGTAACAGAGAGCAGTTCCAGAGAATGCAGTTTCTTACACGAAAAACCAACCGACTGCCACACTGTTAATATTATCACTTGTCTTAAATAAAGAATAAGGCATGCTCTTGTTAAATTCACAAGATATAGCCAGGCATGGGGCACACACCTTAAATCCTAGGACTTGAGTCAAAGAGGCAGGTAGATCACTGAGTTGGAAGCCAGCCTGGTCTACCTAGTAAGTTCAAGCCAAAGGCTATACAGTGAGACCCTATCTCAAACAGCAGCAAAAAACATACATTTACAAGGTGTGGGATTTCTAGGATCTCTTTTGTTTCTTATCTGAAAATTAAACTCTTTAAGCTAGATGTAAAAAAGGTTTTCATTTTTACTAAGTCATAAAGAATGCATTAACACAACTAAAGACAGTCTGTATTTACCGGGCCATCTGAAATACCAATTTAAGTATCGGTTCTTAAAAGATACGGTAAAATTATTAGGAAATTTGACTTAAAATGTCTTTTTCCCCTTCAAGTCTAAAATGAACACACCTGATTGACTAATGAAAAAGCAAACATCATCTCGAAAGACTGGAGTGTTTCTATCCAAGAAGTCACTGGCAAGCTCCACCATCACTGGCAACTCTGTCAGCTCCTCCAGGACCTGACGGGTCTACAGAGGAAAGAGAACACAATCTGCCTTCAGAGATCCTTTTTCATTGAGCTTCTTTGGTCTTAAAAGTATAGTCTCCAGTTCTCTAATTACAATAAATAACATACAGACTAGTGGTGCAGCTCAGTGGTGAGCGCTTGCCTAGCATGCACAGGGCCTGGGTCCCAACCCCAGCACTGCCGCAAGAAAAACAAGAATAAATTTGAAAACCACTAAGTAACACAGATGAAAGAAAAAAATTAAAAGCATTCACCAAAATCACTGCTAACTCCTTAGTACAAGCCTTTGAGAACAACTACCAATGTGTATGCTCTATTTTGTTTGACACTAGACTGATCTGGAACTCAGTATAGTCCCAGCTGGCCTCACATCTGCAGTAAGTTCCTGTCCCAGCCTCCTGAGTGCTGGGATTACAGGTGTGAGCCATAAATCCAAACTCCATGAAAACATTTTTATAAGCAAATATATTCACAAATATGAAACATTTTGAGCAGAAAAAGCACTGGTTCTGAGTCAACTTGTGTGTTATCACTAATTCTCTAATTCTAAACATAAAATTAAAGTTAAAATTTTAATAATGTACATATTCAGTGAAATTTTAAATGCTTTAAAAATGTACTATATTTATAAATAATACTATTTCAAAAAAGTGAATACATTTTGGAAATTCTGTTTAGGGCAGCTGATTATTGTCAACTTTGGAGCAATAGAGCATGGTGTGAAAGAGGAAGCAAAGCACTTGTGTTCAAAGGGAACTCACAATCCTTTTACTGAGGCTCATTCTCATTAAGTTCCTTTTACTCTAAAGTCAGAAAATTACAACAGAAAACAAGCCTTCAGGCACCAGCATCTTCTAAGGCCTACAGATGTACAGGTACATGGCGGATCGTTAACGCTGACCACAGACATTTCCCTCCCAGCAGCCTTCCAGCTGTTTCTTCAGGCCAGCCCCGCCTGCCGGTCACTAGCCCCCTTCTTTTATAGCACATCCTCCTTCACAGCAATAAAAACCACAAAGGCTAGCACAGGAGAGCTGCTTGCTGAGGAGAGGAGTTTGTTTCCCAGCACCTATGACTAAGGCTCCAGCTCCAAGGAACCCTACACCCTCTCTGACTTCCCTGGGTATCTGTCCATCACACACACACACACACACACACACACACACACACACACACACAC
>CM052700.1:55766581-55802099 GCA_028551405.1 Uromys caudimaculatus
CAACTTTTAATTACCTTTCTGTTGGTATAATTTACTTATAATTATTTGTAAGTCAGTTACTGACACTAGCAAATTAGATATCTCCCTTCAAACAAATGTAAGTAAAAAATCTCCCCCTAGATTACAAATGCATTACATTGGCATATATCTTCAAACAAACAAACCTAACAATCTACCAGATAGTTAAAAATAATGTAACTCAAAAGTATCTCAAACTAATGTGTTAATGGAGCAATTCTTTACAAATACACATAAATATTTTCATCCTAACCTAAAATAATAATTAATGTTGCAAATTCCATTACATGACACTGAAAACCCATAAGGTAATTAACACTTGGAAAGCATACTAAGTTTACAACAACTTGAGCATAGGCAGTTGTTACTAGTCAGGGTACAGGTCACTGAAAGAAGACACATGTGTCTGTCCCTCACATTTGACTGTATCATAAAATTAAACACTCGGTCTAGGATGAATAGAATAAACAGTACTATTTCATAGGCTACCCACAAGAAATTTCTTATGTGCTTTCATTAATTTTGGCACATATATCTCTTATAAAATCTCATTCTTAGAGAAGACAGACAATTCGGAGAATTCTAACATAGCAGTATTTTGTACACAAATTGAGGATCAGCCCTGAATGCAGTGGTAATCAAATGCTTTGTTCTGAGCAGGAGACTCCGTCACAAATGGACATTCCAGCGCTGACCTCATCCACATCTCCCTTCAGCTCTCACTAGCGTCTTTAACTTATTCGCTCTTCATGCTTAGAAAATGCCACCTTCTCAGACCAAGAAGTGTTTGGGGACAGAGTCTCTGGGAAATACAGCTTGCTGACATGCAAAGGCTGGTAACCAGACAGCTTCACACATTCGATAAAGCCCTGGACTTTATCCCAGCACTCAGGAGGCAGAGGCAAAGAGATCTACGTGAGTTCCAGGACAGCCAGGACAGCCAGGATAAAAGATAAATATTTGTGCTGCAGCAAATAAAAAATTATCATCATCCACTTTGGAAATCGATCTTAAAAGAGACCTATACATGCCAGTGTTTAATCTGCTTCCTTACAGCTAGATGCGGTTTATTAAGAGGCCAACATGTCCCACTTTCTTTACTAACAGCCAGTGTAAGTCCTTTTCATAGATTCCAGCTTTTAAAGGTTCCTAGAACTAGGACTAATGTGCAGATATCCCGATTTCAATACGACATAACTGAAATGTGAAGGGGCCACTTACTGCCATACCAGCGTGGTAACTTGTGCCACAAGCAATAAGAATCAACCGCCGACACCGCTGGATCTCCTTAATGTGATCTTTCAAACCTCCCAAATTCACTGAAACAGAAATTTGTGTATATAATTACTTAGAAAAGAACCATATAAAACAGGGAATCACTTTTCATCAGTATCCACTATCAACGTGAAAAACTAATACTACTGTTTTAAGTAATTCACATTCCTTTTTGGAACTGGCCCCTCCCCCATCTGCACTCACCTCACCCACCCACCAAGGCGTACAGACAGGCATGAGCTCTACTTTTAGTCACTTTTCATTCCTCTCTGTATGTTAAAAACCACCTCAAAGGAAAACTACGGGGACAGAAGAGCAGGTCAGTTGGCACTGAAAACTGGATCTGGAGAGAGGATGACAAGAGGGCATAAGGAAGCTTCCAGAACGGCTGAGCTGTTCTACATCGTGCCTCTGTTGAGGACATGATTATGGCTGTCACAAAGGTCTGCCAAACCCAGGATCTTATCAGGAGGCTGAGACAATAGTCACTGACACTAGTAACTCAAGATTAAGTAGCCTGGGCAACACAGCAAGATCCTGTGTCAGAAAAAAATTAAAACAGAATATTACATTTAGAATGATGAATTTGGGGCTGAGGAGATGGCTCAGTGGTCTAGAGGATTGCTGCTCTTGCACAGGACACAAACAAGGTCAGTTCCAGGCCCCCACACGGCAGCTCACAAGCATCTGTAACTCCAGTTCTGGAGGATCTAACACCTAAGAGCACTTCCTGTATTCAAAGAGACTAAACTACTGCCAGACCCTGCAGCCATATTAAATGTGCAGAGATCATGTAAGCTATGCATTCACCCTGCTATCCTACTATATACTCAGCCTGTTTAAATCAACCTGCCTTCAAGAGAGCAATGTAACAGACTTTACTAGGTGCTGGATTTCCCATGCAATCAGCTTTACAACTTAGGCTCAGTGCACAGCCTTACTCTTAGATTACGTACTCTTCCATGCCCCTGACCCAGAAGAATAATGCATGTGTGCTGTGGCAATCATTAACAAGAGCAGCAAACAGGTTAAAAGCAACCTGAAAACAAGCAACACATAAATGTTAGAAGCAACATGCACATAGCTCTGTTTGCAACTAAGTGCTGTTCTGAGTCAGTAAAGTGACTTCCTCCCTTGTAAAACTCAAAGATTTGTATAAAGAATTCCTCATTTCTTTCCCATACCATGTTTTCTGTGTTGTTCAAGAAATATAGAGCAAAGTCCCTTGTTAGGGATAACACAACAAAGAGAGAGATCAGACACAACAGAGAAACAACAGGGACAGACAGATCAGTCATATGGAACAGATATGCTACCAATAGGCCAGTAGCCACAAATGGAAGACACAGGGAGAAGCAGAACTAAGACTTGAGGTTCTTGGTCAAACTACTCCAAGAGGAAGTTCCTGTTCTCATTCCTTAATGCAACAGTGATGCATTTTGGTCCCTCACCCCACCCCTAAACCCAGTGAGGTTTTTAAATGTGGTATTGATGTGCATAGAACCCTGCAGTCCTGTCTGTATACAAGCCTTCTCTTCTCTCAGTCTTTGCAATGGCCACTGACTTAACTGTTCCAGTTCCAATGTTGGCGTCACTTGGATTGCTGGGACATCTCTCCTCTCTGCCCACCACCACACCTCTCTACTGAAATCCTCTGGATCATCTCTCTGAAGATGGTGACAGCAATATTCTCTCAGCAAGTGTGAAGACCCAATTTTGGATCTTTAGCGCTCACATAAAAGCTGAGCACAATGACGGGTGACTATAATCCCAGCATTACAATGATAGAGACAGGCAAGTCCCAACATCAGGAAGGTGGAGCTCAGTGACCAGCCAGTCTAGCCAATCCGTGAGCTCAAGGTTCAGAATATAAGGTGAAAGGTACTGAGAAAGACATATGACATTGACCTCACACAAACACACTTGCTCACGTATACTAGCCTCCTAGTCCCCAGACACCAGCAAAGTAGAAACCAAACAAAGCAACAACAAAACGTGCTGCTGGTTTCCCAAATGACTCGGAATATAAACTACACTATTCATGGTTTTCAGGTCCCCTGTGACCATTTCCAGGTTAACTCCTGTGTCTGCTCTTGATCAAAACACAGTGTAAGAGCACAGTGTTTCCATAGGCCTTGTGTGTGCTATGACTTAGGAAGTGTAATGTGTGTTATATTGGTAGAATACTGTGTACTGTTTGAATCCACTGAGAAACTACCCAAGAGAAACAAACCCAAGAATGTTTGTTCTCTACAATCTGAAGACGGGTTAGCCCTCTAACACTGTGACAGGCAAGAGAAGAAAACAGTAAACAGCCCAAGAGTTTTTAAAACATAATAAAACCATTGAGCCCTTGGGAACAGTTCCAAGGAAAAACTATTTCTAACAGATGTTATTACTGTTTTCCCCATAATAAAAGTGTCTGCAGTGGGAAGGAAAAGTTGAAAATTTAGGACCACCTCAACATCCCAGGTCTGTTTCTGCTATGCCCAGTTTGACAATGTCCTCTCTGGATCCTTGAAGCCTCCCCTCACTTGAGGGGCCATTCTACCCTGACCGAACTCAAACTGTATTAGAGGCCTTCCCAGTCAGTTTCTGCTAGACGTTTTGATATTTTGTTCTGTCTGTCTATCCATCATTTCTTATTGATTCTTTTATTTTGGCTTGCCATATACTTAATAAATTCAGTCATTCAAAACTAAATATATGGTTATAAAACAGAAAAGAAACAACGGCTGGAGGCTGGGGTGGGTCATACAAAAGCAAGTTAGGTAACTCCATATAAAAACAGTCAAATGAGCATGGTAAGGGCACACCTTTAATTCCAGAGGCAGCTGGAGATCTGTGAGTCTAAGGCTAGCCTGGTCTTCAAAAGTGAGTTCCACACCATTTGGGGCTACATACCACCCCACTCCTCCTCCCAAAAGGACAGACAGTCTACCAGAGAAACTAGTATTGCAGATGGAGATCAAGGAAAACAGGCAGGTTAAGATATAGTTAGCTAAATACCATGTTTCCTAAACTTAGTCTAACAAGTTCCCTGACGGCATTTAGACAAATTCTAAGAGTCCTCCAAGGTCTAAAATATCTTATATACAATATATAAGACAGATTCTCACTATGTAACCCAGGAGGCCTCAAACTCTTAACGTTCCTGTGTCAGCCTGCAAGGCATATCATAATCTGGATAATGCTTTAGTCTAATTCTGACAATATAAGCCATAATTAGGAAATAGCAAGAACACTTAGGAGGTGGGGGTTTCTCAGGAGCATCACTGAACACACACAGGGCCAAGTCTGGCTCCATACATGATTACCAATGTGACCTTCGGCAAACACTCAAACTGAAAGCTCTGATGCCCTCTTCTTTAAAACAAAGAAGATAACTGCTATCCTGTTTATATTAGGCAACTTGTATGCACATCATACATGTAAAAGAGTTTTTTTAAAATAGTAAGTGTCTCAGAGCTGGTGGTATGACTCAGTAGTAGACTACACACATAACACGTGCAAGATCCTAGTTGTGTTCCCCAGAATGTGGCATAGAGGGATTAAGACAACACAGTAATAACAGGAATAAAAGCAGACCATGAAGTTCTCAAAGTCAGCCTCATTCTCTTCGCCTAGCAAACAGATCTTTTTCCTGACTTTAATTCCATGAACCCTTTGAGCACTGTCCTCTGCACTGGGACTCCCCGCTCACAGATCTGTCTGGGTCTTCACTGCCTCGCTCCTGTCGCTCCAGGCTCCCCATTCTCCCTCTTTTCATTGAGCCCACACAGATGGACATCCTACTGACAGATGTAACCCAGGCGCTCCCTCCTCCTGCACCTAGAGACCAGCTAGTACTCAGTCTTTTAAAGCTACTCAGCTTCCATAAGAGAGGAACCCCACTGAGCCCCACCCTCCACCTCCTTAGGACAGTTCCTCTTCCCAACTTTCCTGAGCTGACTTTCTTTTAAAACTCTTCAATTCCTAGATCTGGGACATACTCTGACTACAGAGAACTCCACGAGCAGCCTCCTTGTGGTTTTCCCACCAACGCTTTCAGCTACTACTTCCCCAGCCAGCCAAGTGTTCCCATCTGACTTCCACTTACATCTTCCAAGCCTACACCTTCTTATTTCATGGGTCTTCCCCTCATCCCAACACCCCTTTCCACAAATAAACTCATTCTCTGCATTTTCGAAATTCAATACTAAACTTTAAACCCTTTCTAGAGCTAGGATCATACTTTACTTTTATTTTAATTGTTAATTATGTGTTCACATGATTAAATTATTGAGGCAAGACGACATCAGAAACCTTGCTGTGGTCTACTCCTGTGACATGAGCTGGAGACAAGAGTCCAGGCATGAGATGGGTGTAAGCTGCCGTGGTATGTGCTCTAGACCAGAGCTGATCTTTGACTTCCGCTTTCAACATGGAATAAGGTGCAAACATGAAAGACCTCTGTGGAAGTTCCTGTTTTGTTACTTATGAAAGAAACCCAGGGGCTGGAAAGATGGCTCAGTGGTGAAGAGCACCTGCTGTTATTACAGAGAACTTGGGTTCTGTTGCCAGGGCGTGCATGATAGCTCCTAACTGTATCAAACTCCAGTTCCAGAGGATCTTACTTCCCCTTCAAATCTCCAAAAGCATCAGGCACTAACTAATGTGGTGCACATGTATACAGGCAGGCAGGCAAAGCTCTCAAATACGTAAAACACCAGCAACCACATGGTGGCTCACAACCAGCTGTAATGAGATCTGAAACCCTCTTCTGGTGTGTCTGAAGACAGCTACAGTGTACTTACATATTATAATAATAATAGATAGATAGATCTTATAAACACACTCAAATACATAAAACAAATTAATCTGAAAGAAAGTTTTAGAAAGAAACCTAGCCTGACCCACACATGAAACCTGAACAAGCAGAGAGGTTCTTTTCAGAATCTACAGTGCTCAAGGCCTGACAACCACAGCAGGAACCCAGTGTGTGACAGTCACCTTCTCAGTGGGTTTCAGAATCTACAGTGCTCAAGGCCTGACAACCACAGCAGGAACCCAGTGTGTGACAGTCATCTTCTCAGTGGGTTTCAGAATC
Organism: Uromys caudimaculatus; assembly: GCA_028551405.1. Taxonomy (NCBI): domain Eukaryota; kingdom Metazoa; phylum Chordata; class Mammalia; order Rodentia; family Muridae; genus Uromys; species Uromys caudimaculatus. The sequence continues at coordinate 55,772,964 of CM052700.1, forward strand.
TACAGTGCTCAAGGCCTGACAACCACAGCAGGAACCTAGTGTGTGATAGTCACCTTCTCAGTGGGATTATGCACATTCACACTGTGGGCCCCCAGCCCTGCTCTCCAACTCTAGAACCCTCCAGCATACCCAGTAGAAACTACCTAGGAGACCATGACACCCCACCAGCATCCCAGAAACTGGTCGCCACTGGCCCACTTTCTGTCCCCGAATCTGAGCTCTGTCTGACTCAACCCACAGTGCAACCATACTTTGATGTTTGGCAATCTCAGCTATTTCACAGATCTATAGGAAGGCCAATACATTGTCAGGTTGCTAATGGCACTCCCCCAGGAGACTGAAATGATAAAATACAAAATGTCATTACCAGTGTAGTCATCAAAATTGACTCTTCCTCTCATTGTGTTCACAACAGATTCTGGCTGCTCAAAAATTTCCTTCTGCATAAATGAACTAAAGTTGCCTACAAAAATAAAAATTATATAATTAAAACAACAGCAAATAAGCTAAGAAATCTGTACACAATCAACTATCTCTTCAATATAAACACACTATTTTTTTTCAACTTAATCTTGAGAGATGAGACAAAGGTCATGCAATAAGGAACATTCATTCAGACTGACTTCCTAAAAGCCTGGATAAGTATTCTTATTCTACATGAAAAATGAACAAGTAAGTCACTTTTATTTACTTAATAGCTAAAACTCATAGTTATACAAAAATAGGGGCATAGGATAAATTTTGAGTCAAATTTAAGTTCAAATCATCAAGCTATCCTTTGCTATGTCAACTGAGAAATGTCCTTACTTATAAATAAGATCAGTGTTTGTTTCCTCGAGTGGACTGTAGCAGGGCTCACAGAACTGAAGAATGAAGCTCTATGATACATCTCTACTACAGCACAAACAGAGAGGGGAATAAAACCCTAACAGTTAACGGCAGCACACAGTATGTGGGGCACACAGGGATCAGGCTTGTGTAGATCAGCCTTCTTGACCCTCAAACCTTAATGCGATAGATTCTATTCCCCCCCCTCAATACCTGAGGAGGCTGAAGCACAGAAGAGAACGCAAGAGCACTGAACAGACATGAGGCATACTTACCCTTACAAAGCATCTTTAAACATTTGGTACTACCTCCTTCTTACAAAGTTAAAAACAAGCCATGAGTTAGTTTCAAGAACTACCCTAAGACCAGCAGACAGTTTCTCCAGAGCCATCCCTTTCCCAGTTGACCATCCACTCATCATGTGAAGACCCCACAGCCTCACCAGCCGTAAGGGAAGTAGAAGCTTCCTTTCTTGAAGCACCCCAAGTCCTAACACTACGAGGTGCTCACCCTTCATGATCTGCTGGAGTTCCATTTGGAGAGTTTGCACAGCGCGGCCAGGATGGTCTCCTGCGGTTCGTTTGATTCGGTGGATAGAGAGACGGCCATCCACCACTGCTGCAACATCATCATCCTCCAGAAAGATGACACGATTCGTGTGCTCTATCACAGCACTACAAATGGCCAAGGAGAAGTTATCAACAACCAGGGGTAGAACCACGGGCCAGGCTCAAACACCAACTCTCATCTTACACCACATGCCCATGCCCTCGCTCCCTACCGGGCTGTATTACACATGTGGTCCCTGTGAACAAAAAAAGGAAGTGGCCACCTAACCAGCAGTTAATCAAAACCAGAATGCAAGGCTATTCGTGCCTCCTGCCGGCTCTCCCCGAAGCCTGTCATTTTAACCCCAAATGTTTCTGAATGCTACCTTCCATGTCACTGCCACTGCTGCGTACAAGCTGCCACCAGCTCTGGCTGGCTTCTGCAGCATCCCTAACTATCCACTGCTTTCTCTTACCTCTCTGTTCTCTTTTCTGCCCAAGTCAACAGCAAAAGGTGATGCTAATCAAGAAAAATTTCCTCACCCAACAAATCACTTTTCAGCCTTCTTCTGGCGCTCAGGAGAACTCAAACCGCCATGCACGTCCCAGCAAGTGCCCTCTTACTCTCTTCAAGCTGCTCGATGCCCTTCACCAGCTCACGCTGAGTGTTCGACCCCCAACCTTTCACCTACGTATCTCCTGATCTCCCTAAGTCAGATTGAGCTTCAAGGTCTACTCACGAGGGATTAAGAGAGCCTGCTATAGGAACTGTGTAGCTCTTGTCACAGTAGGAACCCCACAGAGATGCTTTAACATGTTGTCTCCCCTGCTATGGCAGTATTGTTATTGTACCATTCTCCTGAGACTAACATATGGTGTTGTAGGATGTTTGACCACACTGTGAATCCCAAGATTGTGTTATTTACGGGAAAAAAAAAAAATTGTTTCTAGTTGTGATGTGGCTCAGCCCTTAACACACACCTTTAGGCCCTCTGGCTGGAATACGGACACGCCCTTACTACAAATCTTTAATCCCAAACAATGAAGTAAAGTTAGTTTGTAGAAGGAAGCATCCATGTTTGAAAGTGATGTCTAATTGAGAGGCAGACAAAGTGACCAATCAGAGAAAGATTTGACCGACTAGGATATGCCCAGCTCTCAGGAGAAGAGAGAGGAAAGGGAAGCTATACTTAAGACTGCGGGGGGGGGGGGGGACCCTAAGAGAATAGTGTAGAGAGAGAGACAGAGGAGGCAGTTCTACCTAGACAGTTATAGAGAGACAAGTGTAGAGAGACACAAGTGAAGTCAGAACAAGCCAGAGAATGAGAAGGAGCCAGAAGATCAAAACAGATTGCCAAAGTTAGTATTAGGCCAAGCAGAACAATTCAGGAAGCTGAGATAGAAAACAGATTGAATCAGTCAGCCTGGAGAGGAGTTTGAGGCAGAACAGCTGAGTTGAACCAGCCAGCCAGAGATCAGAAAGAACTAGAACGGGTGAGCCAGTCTCAGAGGCTAAGAGCATTCTAGGTCTAGATTAGCTGTACAGAGGCTAGAAGCTTCCAGGACTAGGCCTAGGTTAGCAGCCTGAGGCAGTAAGCCTTGGAGACAACAATTATTACAGGAGAGTAAAAATTACTTTTACAAATATGGCTCTGCTAGTAAACATGTAAGAATGAATCAAAAGCTGATATGCTTCTGCAATTTCCAGTTTGAGTCTTGATATCAACTCTGTAATAAACCCACTTAATGACACAAAGACAAATTGAAAACTCTAGAAAATAGTAAGGCTGTTTCTCAGATAATACATTCCTTGAAGCACTAAGTGGTACCCTTCTCATTCTTATTTCCAGTCCCAGTGAATGCATCAATTACCTGCAGACAATGAGCGGCTCTATTCTATCGCCACTCCTACAGGATTTGAATTACCAGTGCCTCTAAATATTCTACTGTTCTCTTTTAAAATTTCAGTCTTCCTTTGTAGAAGAATTATGCTGTAAGTTAACTCAAAATGTAAAAGCTAAATGTCCACAGGACCCACATTATGGTATCCAGCAACCCCCCCCCATAATACTTAGGTACACCTCCCAGAAATAAAACAAAACAAAGAAACAAAAACTCCAGAGTAAACAAATTGGAACAGGTCTCCAAGAATGCAAGTGCAAAGCGACCATCAGGCTGTGAGGTAGGAGGAAGTGTTCTCAGTGCCCACGCCTCACAGGTGAGCACGTCCTTTCCAACTAAAGAGTTCTGAGCTGAGGCCTCACGTAGTGGGAATAAGCTGCTTGCTTAGCATTCCGAAGTCAGTTCTAGTCTCAGCACTCAGATTTCTGCAAGATACCTTCATGGTTTGGAGCCGTTTTCCTGAAAATTCTCTTGACTCAATGAAGAAAGCTCACCTTGCATCAGAAGCAAAGTAATATTCAACTGCCTTTTCCTCAACAGGGAAAAGGCATGTCGTGCTGTCCACACGGGAAAGACCACAGCTTCCTTTCTTGTCTTTGCCTGGAGCACAGAGATAAGTTATGGTTAACAAGCACAGAAAGTCATGCTACAGTTTAGAAATACGCACAACTGTCCCTAAAGTCAACAACAAAAAGTCAAGCAGCAATTCTCACAGTGAGATAGCTCACTGGGATTCATGCAATAAGCCAGTGAGAACAGACGGAAAGAGCAGTGAGATAGCACCAGCGAAGCATTCATCGCAGACAACAGTGCTGCGCTGTAAACTCCGTAAGATCATTTCTTTTCAACTAGAAATCCAAAAATGTATTAATAATAACTTTTAAAAATCTAGGGGCTACAGGGCTAAAGACAAGTCTCAGAGATAAAGGACACGCACTGCTACTGCAAGAGGACCCAAGCTGGGTTCACAGCGTCCACATGGTGGCTCACATCTACGTAACTCCAACTCCAAGAGCTCAGACTCCCTCTTCTGCCTCCCCAGGTACCAGGTACACTTGTGATGCACATATAAATACATGCAGGCAAAACATTCATACATAAAACTTTTAAATAGAAAAAAATCAACATTGTGCAATGAAAAATAAAGACATAAAGACAGACTAGTGCCAAAATGTGTTTTTAAACAAAACCTGTCTAGATTTTAACAGCAAGTCAGCCCAGCAAATCAGGCTTAGAATATTCATTAAAGTCAAAGCAAAGGAAGACGATTAGGTAAAGGCTAACCACTAAGCATGAAGACCTGAGTTCAGTCCCAGATCCCACATGATGGAAGGAGAAAACTAACTCCTACAGTTTATCTTCTGACTGCCACAGGTGTGCACAGCATATATACACATACATGAACAAATGTAAATAAAAAACAAGTCAAAGACACATGCCATTTTAACCATGATATGCCAATATGGCACCTACTGCTAGCCACAGGAAATGCTACAAGCCAAGAATTTTTCCTGTCTTAGTACTGTGTTTTCAGTATCTCTTTAATCCTGGCACTTAATTTTTCATCAGTAATAATTGTTCTGTTTTGTTTTTCTTTTTTGCTAGGTCACAACTTATTTAGAAATAAGGAAGTATGTTGGTATGACAAATCCTCTAAGTTAAGGCCAACCAAGCTGGTGCATATATGTATGTATGATTCAGATCCTATCCTCTAAAACGTATGTACAATGACTAGATAATCCTTCTTAGAGAGACGCATCCCAAGTCCAACCTCTGGCTGTCTGTAATAAAGCATGAAACCAAAACTGCACTTCCCAGCCAAACTCAAAAGCAGAAAAGACAAACTTTAAAACCTAAGAATGAACTAACAAACAATAGAAACGCAACTCACTCACAAAGATAGAGCTCCAGAGGACTCCACCGCAGTGCTAATAAAACAGCCATGTGCACCTGGCAAAAGTCTTAAACTCGACCATCAAAAAGGGAATTTTAGGCCAAGGAGTTCAGTGGCACCCAACTTTAGTCCAGCACTAGGGAGGCAGAAGCTGGCAGGTTTCTGTTAAGTTCCAGGCCAGTCAGAGCTACATAGTGAGATGTTGAAGAGATGCTCACTGGTTAAAAGAACTGGCTGCTCTTCAGAGGACCTGGGTTGGATTCCCAACACCCACATGGCTGCTCAAGCCAGGGGACTCACTGCCCTCTTCTGGCCTCTACAGGTACTGCATGCATGTGGTGCATAGCCATACATACAAGCACTCATACATAAAATAATCTCAAAACTTTTCAAAATGAACCTTTTTTTAAAAAAAAAAAACCAAAACACTGAATTGTTTCTAGAAAGAGTAAAGTCACATGTGCATGCCTCTGATCCTAGTATTCTGGAAGTTGAGGCAGGAAAATCAACATCTCAGCTATACTTTGTCACAACACACAAAATCCAAATTGAAAATCAAGTAGAAGTGAAGCCCAGAACAACATTTAAAATTACAACTCACTTCGTTTCTAAAATGTCCTAAAGTTGAACATCACTGCGAATACTTCTGATTTCATTGTTAAGAGAAGCATCTCCGATTGAAATATTTAAAAGAAACTGAGACATCACTGACTATAAATGTCTACAAAATTCTTTTCCATATGGGAATTCTCAAATGAAACAGAATTCCAGTAGGAAGAGGTGGCTTTAAGTTGGAGACAAAGGCGAAAGCCTGAAAGCCAGTCCACAGCTCTCGCTACAGCCCTCCCACCAAGCCTGCTCTCTCGACAGCATAGCACTGGGCTCCATACCATCTAGCTACCAGAACTAGTGAAACACAGGTAGCCAGGGTCCTCTCCTAGGAAAAATGTTTCTTCCAACTTTTGAAGACCTCACCCAAATTTGTTTAGCTATTATTTTAAAAGCCACCTAACACAGCCTATGAGATGGCACTCATGACACAGAGGCAGTGCGGATGCAGGAGCCTGGAGCTGTGGATCCAGACTCCTCACTGCCTGACTGGTCTTTCCTCTAGAACGGGTGGGAAAGAAGTGATACAGCAAGGAAAGGAGCACTGTCAAGCACTGAAGGCTAGTTAAGGAAGTAATGTTCTTCCCACGTAAAGCATGAAAGCAGTCATCCGAAGATGAGCAGGCTCAGCATTCTTTTGGTAACTGTTATTCTAGAAGCCAAAAATTACATATTAATCGTTAAGGTTTTGCTTTTCTAAAGCCAGCATTCCCCTACCTTTTATATGGAAAGCTCTCAGCAGTTAGTAAAAAAAAAAAAAAAAAGTACACTGTTGCTCTCTCTGTGTGTAAGTCAATAAAAGGGTTCAGAGTTTGCATAATAAAGGCATATCACAAAATTAATTTTGACCATGTGTGGGAGCACACTCCAGCACTCAGGAGGCATGGTCAAGATTATGAGGTAAAGGTCAACCTTGGCTACACAGAGTGCGTGAAGTTAGTAAAGGCTATACAAGATCCTGATTCAACCTCCTCTCAAAAAACAGACAGAAGTAAAGAAACTAGTACTGGAGAGATGGCTCACCAGGTAAGAGAGTTTCCTGGTCTTTCAGAAGACCAAGGTTTGGTTCCCTGAACCCAGATCAGGCAACTCACAATCATATACGACTCCAGCCCCAGGGGATCTGATGCCTCTGGCCTCCCAAGGTACCTTCACTCTCAGCCACAGACCCACATGCAGACACACACGCCTACATATAATAAAATAAATAAATAAATAAAAAGTAAATCTTAGAAAAAAAAATCTGCCCTGGAGCTGGGGATACAAGCCAGTAGTTAGAATACTTGCCTAGCATTCATATGGCTCTGGGTTTGAATGCTACCCCAGGACCAATAAAAAAGGATAAGCCCTCAAACATAAAAAATAAAGTATGGCTCCAAATTAAATAAAACCAATCATAATACCAATGTAAATTTAACAGTAAAATGTCATGCACTAAATAAGGGCCATTTAAATCTAGTTAAGAGTGAGGCTAAATCACTCAAGAAGCGGCTGCTCCTTTCCCAATCTAAGCATGCATCTACATGATTTAAACAGGAAGGAGGGAAAGCCTCTAATTTGAAATATTCTTCAAACCTCCCATTTCAACAAAACAGGTATTAAGTAATGCAACCTTCAAAATGGCAAAAGCAAACAGACAAGATGTATTCTGCACATTAGAAACACACTAAAACATTTCCCCATAAAGTAAGCACATGTTTATTTTAGAGCCTCAGTTCATTTCAAAAACAAAGAATTAGTAAATGAAGGAAGGCAGGAGAAACCCTTCCATCCGTGCAGAGTGCATTCCCACCTCGTTCTGCCTGGGGTCCCCACCATGTGAACTTTGATCCAATCTGAGTCCTAGCTATGGATGTACAACAGAGAAAAATTCTCTTGTCAGAGTGTTCACAACAAGCTTCTCATGTCTAGACAGAACTATGTAATTGTATGCACACGTACACAAAGATCTAACCAAAGAACATTTACTGCAGCACATGGAGCAGGTTCTCAGAGCTCCTGCACCATACTTACAGTGTACTGCAACAGCTTACCTGTTCTGTACAGAATCGGAATGTGATCTGTAGAAAGCTTATGTTCACTCCGCACACCAATCAAGAGAGGGCTACCTCGCCTGAAATGCAACAAGTCAGAATCAAACCTTTTCCATAAATAATGCACTAACAATATAAATTTTAAGTATAAATTCAAAATCCATTTTAATTTGAGATGTAATGCTCTTCAAATGATTTAATTTCCCCTCTGACTTGAACTTCAGGTATAACAAAATAACTACATTGGAAAACTGAGTCCCTAGGCCACACCTGCCTACTTCTAATAAACAATTTTTCAACTGGCAAATTACAATTGCATTGAAGTTTCACTGGACAGGGAGGCCCTTCCTCTGCAGCTGCTTTCACGCCTGACAGCAGCTCTGAGTGCTGGCGAGGAGGCCATGTGTCCCAGCACACTCAAGTATTTCCTATCTGACCCACTGACCCACTCTGGAAAAGAAAACTGCCAACTCCTATCTCATAACATTATATTTTAAACTGTTCTTTTAATGTGAGGCACTTTTCATTCCATTGTACAGACACCAATATATCCTTAGGCATCCTGCCTTCAGATTAAAGATAAACTTCTGTTACCAGATCTTAAAGGTTCATTTTTTTTTTTTTAAGATCTATTTATTATACACATAGCACCCTGCTTGCATGTATGCCTGCATGCCAGAAGAGGGCACCAGATCCCATTATAGATGGTTATAAGCCCACAAGTGGTTGCTAGGAATTGAACTCAGGACCTCTGGAAGGACAGCCAGTGCTCTTAACCTCTGAGCCATCTCTCCAGCCCCCCAGATCTGAAATGTTCTTTTTTTTTTTTTTCGAGACAGGGTTTCTCTGTGTAGCCCTGGCTGTCCTGGAACTCACTCTGTAGACCAGGCTGGCCCTCGAACTCAGAAATCCGCCTGCCTCTGCCTCCCAAGTACTGGGATTAAAGGCGTGCGCCCACTGCCCGGCTTGAAATGTTCTTACTGCTCTAAGAACTTCATGATCATTTCTAAATATCCTAGCAAAACCAGTGGTTCTGCAAGTCCTTGGGAATCTGTCTGACACATATTTCCAAAAAATATGGAGAAAGTTAATGCTTTGGATCTGAAATTAAAAAATATTCCATATCCAAATTCATAAAGAGCCACTGTGCCCACCAAAGACAAATCAAAATACCAAAATGTGTTCTCTTTACTAAAAGACTCTTTAAAGCGTGCTACAGAGAGAAGGAATGGTGAACAGAAACAGAGCCAGACCTCTAAGGAAACAATGAAGGGCTGCTCACAGATTACGGAGAATTATCCTGTAACCTGAAGATTTCAACATGCATGTCATCGTTAGTCCCTAAAAGAAAATCGACTGTACCTTGTGCCAACTGCTTGCCCGGGAAAATGGACACTTTTAAACACAAGAGCAAAGGCGCCTTCCTATGGGGAAAAAGGAACATCAGTAATATCCTTGTTAGCGATTCTCAAACAAAAACATTTAAAACATAGAGGATTCTGCATAGACACCTCCTGTTCACACTTGTGCTCTTTTGAACCAGTTTTTAACAAGTCTCCATTTTAGATGTCCCAGCAAGATCTCCCTAACATCCGACCCCGCACCTTAGGTAGACACTGTTCCTGAGCCCTGACGGGAGCGAACTCCTATCACCAAGCCGCCTTTCCATCCTCATGGAACACACGGAGCAGCTGGGAAGTCACCGTGTGCACAGCACCTTCCTTAACAGCCTCCTCTCTCTCAGACTGCTCATCTGTTCAGGAGAAGAACTAACAGAGAGCCAAGCTCTACATCCAAACCCATCCTTGGCCCTCACTCACACCCACTACTAACCTCCATCCCCTGCCCTCAGTCTTGGGCTTGACAAATATACACAACTGTAGTTATTAAAATGAGGTGGAGAGACGGCTGTTAGTAGCATGTGCTGCTCTCGTAGAGGACTTACAATTGGTGCTCAGCACCCACACTGGGCATCTCACAATCACCTGTACCTCCAGCTTCAGAGGATCCAATGCCCTCCTCTGGCTTCAACAGACACTAATACTGACTGATACCTGCCTCTACATGTATGTACACAGGTGCATGCATGCTGGCACACACGAGTACCACACACACACAACAACAACATCAACAAAAAGACATACATGTAGGCGTTAGAGGACACCTTTTCTGGAGTTGGCTCTCCTCTGAATTCTGGAGAGCAAACTCAGGTTGTCAGCCTTGCATAGCAATTGCTTTTGCTTACTGAGCCATCTTGCCAGTCAAAACTTACTTTTTACTATCTAACTACAGAGAAATCATTAGAATATAGCTATTGCAAAATAAATGGAATGGTAAATGCCCCCAGGGAAAGCAAGTTAGTAAGTCAAACAACATTTCTCAAAATTCCCTGCATTGAATTGTGTGTGTGCGTGTGTGTGTGTGTTTGGGTGTGTCTGTGCATACATGTGTGTCTATGTGTGTCTGGGTGTGTGTTAACAAAAGCCTAAAAAAACACCCAAGAGACCAGCACAGGGCTGGGGAGATGGCTCAGCTGTAAAAATGCTAGCCAAACAGCATGAGTTCCGATCCCTAGTACTCACATAAAAAGCTAAACAACAACAGTTTTAAGAAGATACCCAACACCAGCCTCTTGCCTACACACACACACACACACACACACACACACACACACACACACACACGAAAGAGAATAAAATATCTCACAAATATAGCTGTCTAATGTTAGAATCCTATGAGTTAAAAAAAATCATAGTTCCTGTTCATCAAACATTTTAAGAAAGCTACATGAAATTAGTATTAGCAATAAATACTTTTCTTGCATGTGTGTGTGCTAGGCATGTGTATTAGTATGTGTGTGGTCACGCATGGCTGTGGTTATAAATGGGGGCGTGCAGGCCCATGTGTAAGTATGGGTAGAAGCCAGAGGTTTGAGCTAGCTGTCTTCTTCTGTTGCTTTGTGCCTTACATACTAAGAGGTAGGGTCTCTCACTTGAACCCACAATTTGCTGACTCACTAAGGTAGCCAACCAGACAGCTTGCTGCAGAGTCCAGTCCCCCCACCTCCTGGGAGCTGGAACCAGAGGCTTCCATATCCACCCAGCATTCACGTGGGGCTGGGGATCTGAACTCCGGTCCTCATACTTGCATTGCAAGTGTTTTCTGGCAAGTTATTTCCTCAGTCCTGACATAATAATCTTTAAAAGTATGGTTTAATACCAATTGTTGAATAACTCTCTCCACCAAGGTAGTAAAACTGACGTCCTGACTTTCCCAGTTGTCATACATGTACTTGACGAGCTTGGCAATGGTTTCTGTGTCTGTTTCAGATTCAAAGTCATAGCCTTTGCTTTCCTGCAAGTAGAAAAAAGGAAAAAAGACACATTTAAATATATACAATGTTTGCTTCTTTTTCACTTATGGTCCCTTTTTGTTCACTTTTTAAAAAATATTAGATTTTTCATTTTATTTTATGTATTTATGTATGTCTGTGCATGAATATGACTGGTGCCCTCAGGTCAGAAGGCATCAGATCCCCTGAAAGTGGAGTTGCAGACAGTTTTTAATCAGCATGTGGGTGATGGGAATCAAGTCTTCTGAAGAGCAACAAATATTCCAAGCCACTGGGCCATCTCTCCAGCCCCCATGCAAATATTTTCTAGGATTTTTTTTCTCAAAAACCAAATGAACTTCTAATTGTGTGTGCGCATATATGTGTATGTACATGTGTGGCCTGTGAGTACAGGCTAAGTGCGCCGCAGTGTGTGCTCGAGGGTTAGAGGCAACCATGAGGAGTCGGTTTTAGCCTGTCACCTTTATGTGGGTTTCAATGCTGTCAGGTGGCAAACACCTTACCCACTGAGTCACCTCACCAACACCGAAGACCTTACTAATTACTAACTTTTTTGGATGTCATACTGAATTTATTCTACTCAAAATTTAAATTAAAATTACCTAAAAATTAATTTACAATGGTAAATTTAATAAATATGAACCAATTAATATAGTTAAAAAATTAATTTTAATCAAAACTAAAGTCTGATTGTAGAGAATTCAAAATAACATATTATTGAATACAACTCAAAAAAGGCTTAACTTATATTTGCCTCATATGAATTCAATTGTAATTAAAATATAGTAGAATATATAATATTCAAAATACTAGTTTCATGAGTAACAATTATTTGGTGATCCTCAATTGTCCAATGAAGAGTAATTAGTTATACAGAGTTATTTAAAATCCAGTTTCTCTGTCAGAGCAGCTTAACAGTCCAACATGCACAGCTCCCACAATGCTAGATACGGATAGTTCTCATCACTGCAGAAACTCAACAGACGACACTGAGATGGCCCTGTATATTCACATCATAGAATATAGCTTGTCCTCAAAATGCCATGTAAGAAATCAGAACTATGGGACTGAAGAGATGGCTCAGCACTTGGGGTCCAGAGGACCGGGGTTCAGTTCCCAGCACTCACATGGCAGCTCACAACAGTCTGTAACTCCAAGACCTGATACCCTTACACAACAGACATGCATGCAGGCAGGACTCCAATGCACATAAAATAAATTATTAAAAAAAAAAAAAAAGAAAGAAAAAGAAATCAATACTGTTCCACAGTCCACAGAGAAATACAACAAAATACCACACCCTGGAGATTATTATGGGAATTACTTGAACACGCCTAAATAATGCTGCATGTCCCAACAAACTACCTCCTGACTCTCAGTAGACCATGTCTTCCAGGGTCACCTGACTTACCAGAAACTTTTTCAAGTCTTTGTAATTGGTGATGATTCCATTATGAATAACAATGAATTCTAGAGGAGATAAAAGTATTGACCGAATATTAGAGTCTGATAAATGCTGTGAACAGCCATCATTATGCATAAGCTTCCCTTTGTGTTTCCTTTCTGGTTGCTGTTTTAGTGGTAGCCCTGGAGTCTGAATCCAGGACCCCTCCATGTGAGGCAAGCATTCTGACACTGAGCTACCTCCCAACCCTGCTCTTCCATTTTCTTGAGACAAGGTTTTACTATATAGCCCAGGCTATCTTTGAACTAGTGGTAATCCTTTCACCTGTCACCCATCACACCTGGTCTATAAATAGATTTTTCTCAAATCAAAAAGTTAGTAATCTACTAAGTGGGTGTCCTCGGATGCCACATTCTTCTTACTGTGGCTTACCATCAGGCAGCTCAACAGCACTTTTTCTGCATAGATGCATACAGCATTAGTGGGCATGTACGTGAGGAAACACACCAGTGGACTTCTGCTCCACTAAGCTACTAGCCTAACGTTAGGGGATGAAAGGAGCAAGTCTCCTGTGCCTGTCTCCTCACTTGGAGAACACTACTCTACTCGAACACTCGGGTCTCTATTTATTTATTCTTTGGTTAAGTTTAAACATAAGTCCTTTCCAACTACAACAATCCCAGTGACATTAAATAAAGCTTAGGAACTAACACCTACATATTTATCAAGTTCTATAAATTGATTTGGGAAAGGTCCAGATCACTCCTGGAATGTCACATGAAAATGTCAAAGTAGCATACCAAGAGCAAATAAATATAATCCTGAGAGATCAACTTCATCTATTTTTATTAAATGATGACTGAAAAATGTTAAAAATAGATAACCAAGAGTTCACAGTATTATGTGCAGCCATGACAGTATACACAGTATACAGTGTAGCTTTAAATTCATATTTCAAAAGAATAATTATAACTGGATAAGGTGACACATGCCTTTAACAACACTCAAAAGGCAAAGGCAGGAGGATTTCTATGAGTTCCAGGCCAGCCAGGTCTACACAATGAGACCCTGTCAAAACAACAACAAAGAATAATTATTACTAAATACAATGGTTTTGTTGCCCTGGTGGGCCTGAACTCCTAGACTAAGCACTCTTCCTGCCTCAGCCTTCTGTGTAACCAGAACAAGAAGCACATGTCACCACACCTAACGTAAATCTAATTTTCTATTATATTATTCAAAATGTTTTCAATATACCTAAAGATCTCATATTTGGGTCTTAAAAGTAATCAAGACCACTGAGTCTACTGGGATCACTTCAAAAAGAAACAGGAAGTAACTGGAGTAAGCTCCCAGTGGAGCAAAACAGGAAGACAGCTGCTGCAATGCAAAGGACTACCTCAGTACACAGAAATAAATCAAGTAGCTACCACAAGCCACTCAGAGGAGCTTCAGAAGTGCAGTGCGAAGTGTGTCCGTCTCAAGAACTATTTGGAGGGAAGGAGGAGGTGAACAAGAGTGAGATAAGGATGGAGTGCAGTCAGTGTGGGAGCAAGCACTAAGAATGTGTAATGTGTAATGGCATAAAGAAACCCATTCTTTCTATAGTAACTCAAAATTCAACTTTAAAGACACTCAAAATAATTATCCTGAGTTTATAATAATGAAAAAACCACATTGCTCAGGATAACTTAAAATATCTTAATGTCTGAAAAATGATAACTAAGGGAAAAGATTCAAGCATTCGCCCAACCTTTCCAACACAAGCTGTCCCTCAGGGTGAGCAAGAGACTGATGGGAACTTCTCCTTATAGACATATCTAAGCTCAGAACTGAAAGATCTGACGTGAGGTGCTAGCCTGCTTGGCATTTGACAGTCCCTCCAATCTCCGCAGTAATCACCATGGCTAGCATGACAAACACTGAAGCTCCAGGTGCAAACAATCACAATCCTCATTTATGGGAAATACTCAGGCTGAAGACACAGCTCATGGTAGAAACCTGCCTAGCAGCACTGAGCCCTGGATTCAGTGCCTGGGAAAGTAAAAATGAAACTAAAATGTCTGTTAACAGGGCATGATAGAACACACCTATAATCTCAGTGCTTGGGAGGCAGGGAAAGAAGGATTGGTGCAAGGGAAAGGCCAGTCAGGTCTACAGAGTAAGACTGTTTTAAACAAACAAAGACAAAAATGAAGGTATAAAGAAACATTAAACAACATAACAGGAATAGATGTAATTAGCAATACATAAACAACAGGAAATTTACAAATAACACACTAAACTGCAAGAGAAAGAAATAAAAAGATTGACATATTGAAGAGTTACCATTTTTTGTTTGTTTTGTTTGTTTGTTTTTGTTTTTTCGAGACAGGGTTCCTCTGTATAGCCCTGGCTCTCCTGGAACTCACTCTGTAGACCAGGCTGGCCTCGAACTCAGAAATCTGCCTGCCTCTGCCTCCCAAGTGCTGGGATTAAAGGCGTGCACCACCACGCCCGGCGAGTTACCAATTTTTATTATTGGAATTCCAAAATAACCTATACAAAGAGAATGGGATTAAGTTCTGTACACTGTCTGAATATGTTTTGAAATTTCTGGATGAACAACAAATCAAAGCAACATAAGCACTTTGATTCCCCTCCCATTACTGCCCACTAAAATCAGTTCAAAGCACACACAATCTACTCATACCATTATTTTTATCAGAGCGCTGGGGGTGGCTATTGACAGGACTAGGTTCTCCATGTGTCGCCCAACGGGTATGAGCTATTCCAAGATGCACATCAAATTCTATATCCAAGTCCATATCTTGTTGTTCTGTAGGAGATAAAGTTTAAGACTCGTATTTGACAATGCTGTAAATGTAAATTATATTAAAGAAAACTATACCAGCCCCCCATCTACAAGGTTTGTGTTTCAAAGATACTAAGTGGACACGGGAATCTCCAATGGCACTGAGCTCTGCATGTAGCATGTTCGCCTACGGTGTTACTTTGTTTCCACTTCAATAAACCACACACTGTGGCCTGTGGCCACAGCTTTTTCAGCTGGAGACCTGACATCAGACCTGGCACCAACTTGTTCTTTCTTCTCAATTTTAGATGGAAGGTCCGTCCACCCTAACCACACCTCTTAGCAAAGTGAGCATGTGATCTTCCTTCTTTCCTCCCCCTCCCCCTTCACAAGAAGCTCCTTCAGCCTTCTCCGGCAGGTCAGCAAACCAGCACCAGCATCTTGCATCTGGAGTCATTATAGAGCCAAGTGGAGACATGAGCAGGCTACCTATGCGAGAGCCATCCTCAGGATCGTGTTTCTGAAGCTTCTGCACTCGGAGGTAGGAGCTTGCTCCAAACCCACTGCCACCTAATTTCTAATTGCTATGATCATTTTTGAAACTCAGGAACAATTTAAACCCAAGCAGTAAGAAAATTACTTTACTTCCTTCTCTTCAACCTTTGAGTCTTCCTCAAATGTGTCCCCAAAAGGAGGCCAATGGGAAAAATCAAATTAAGTACATTACTGTGAACTTCTTCATCCAGTGCCTTAACTTTTCCTTTCTTCTTAATGAGCTGGATTTTGCAGGCGTTGGCCTCCCAGTCTTTGTCATTGCCTCCATCAAGTCCCACACCTAAATTGGCAAGAGGCAGGTAGAAAAGCAAGACTTAGAAACAGGTTAATGGCCGGGCAGTGGTGGCACACGCCTTTAATCCCAGCACTTGGGAGGCAGAGGCAGGTGGATTTCTGAGTTCGAGGCCAGCCTGGTCTACAGAGTGAGTTCCAGGATAGCCAGGGCTACACTGAGAAACCCTGTCTCAAAAAAAACAAAACAAAAACAAAAAAACAGAAACTGGTTAACAATACCAATATGAGGAAAAGATAATAATAATTTAGGTAAATTATACGTTCATCTAAGTAACTCATTTACCAAGTGGATTTTCTGAAAACCTAGTATGTGTTAAGTGACAGCTATTTAAAACAAAAAATAAAACTAAGGCTGGGAGCGTAGCAGAGTGGTAAAGAGCTTATTTAGCATGCATAGGGCCTTCTGTTCAAACCCAGCATCAGAAAAGAGGGTATGAGAAAAAAGGTCAGCAAAGTGGTTAGGAGTATTCAATCCCTGTCTAAGTCTTTTGAGAAAACAGACAGAGGAAGAATAATGATGATCAAAATTATTACTTAGACAAGCAACTGCTACATAAATTATAAGCTGAGATAAAGTGCCATAGGCACAGTGGAGACGTGCAAAAGTGAAGCGCTCACCTCGGAAGGAAAACAGGGACGGTCAGGAAAGTATCTTCTGAGATTTTACTTAAGTTACTAAGAATTTGAAAAGCTTACTTAGACTGTGAAGATCATTTCAAGCAAAAATAACATGGCAAGAACAGTTAGCAAATGCTCTGAAAATGGCTCAGAGGGGAGGGTGGGTTGTCGAGGAGAAGAAGGAGATTACAGCTAAACAAAGCGCAAATGTGGAAGGCCTGATTGAACAGGGACAAGTAAGAGGAACAGAAGGGCCCGACGGGAGGTGAGAAGGCAGCAGCCGAGGTTCCCTCCTGGGTTCAAGGACGCGTGGCATGGCTGTTGATGGACAGGACACAGAACAGAATGAGGTCTGCAGTGAGGACCACAGTGTGTACAGTTCAGCCACGAACCTGCAAAGTGCACTGCACCGTGGTCTACCCAGGAAGATATTTCTAGAAGGCAACTAGAAACACAGGTCTGCAACTTGGGAAGCTCACATGGATTAGATACATAAGCCAAGTATGGTAGCACAAACCTGTAAATCCTAGCACTTCAAAGACTAAGGCAGGAGGATGGTAAGTTTGAGGCCAGCATGGTCTACAAAGAAAGACTGTCTCAAAAACTTTAAACAAACAAACTACATGGACTGTAAATCACAATGTAGAGTTGATGAAGTCATCTCACCATGAAAATACAAAGACAAGTGAGCTAAGCAAACAACCTCAGTGGATGAAATGGGCATTCATGCCTGTAATCTCAGCACTTGGAAGACAACATCTGCCTGAGCTATAGAACAAGACCTAATCTCAAATAAATAATAAAAAATTTAAAAACCCTAAAGAACATTCCTATTTAAGCAACAGACAAAAGAAAAGAAGCCTCCAAGGCTGATAGCAAACCTAACCAGCACCCATGAGAAGCTGCTATGTGAAGAAAGCTAAAATGGAGAACAGAGATAAACACCAAACAAACAGGACTGGGGGTTGCCCAGCACCCCTTTCATGTGCAACCTTGGCTTCCATTCCCAGTACCTATCAAAACAGGAAATGAGAAACCAGCAGGATATCCTTCTGAGATCTTAGATTTCAGGGGGATCCCTACCACCTGAAAGGCTCCTGTGCCTAGACCGCTCATGAAAACAGTGTCTCCTTGGACGGACAGCTGCTATGTGTCTGGGCTCTGAGTCATCAGGAGTTTACCTAGTAGGCAACATTCACGTTACTATCACAACCTGCTGCTAGGGACATGAAGTGCATCCTGATAAAACAGGTTTCTTGGAAGTTGGTGCCTGCTTTCCTACAGACTTCATCCCACACCGTTCCCTTTCCTGATTTTGCTCCTGATTCTTCTGCTGTAGTGAATCGCAGAGCTATGCATGTAACTCTCTGCTGAGGCTCATGAGTCACTAGGAACCACTGAAAGTGAGCTTCTGATGGACCAACACAGGGAGCCAGAGTCAAACAGACTCTGCCAATCTCCAGCCCAAAAAGAAAAATGAGCTTATAGGGCTGGGCTGGAGAGATGGCTGAGAGGGTAAGAGCTGAGCATGCAAGAACCTGAGTTTAGTCGATGGACCCATTTTCGGTAATCACAACTACAGGTACCTCCAGCACCTGCAGTCATGGATGCAGACACACAATTAAAAACAGACCTTTTTAATTGAAGAAGAGCCGGGCAGTGGTGGCACACGCCTTTAATCCCAGCACTTGGGAGGCAGAGGCAGGCGGATTTCTGAGTTCGAGGCCAGCCTGGTCTACAGAGTGAGTTCCAGGACAGCCAGGGCTACACAGAGAAACCCTGTCTCGAAAAAAATCAAAACAAAAAAAAAAATAGTTAATTAAAGAAGAAAGAATTTTGCAGTACAGTGTTCTACAAGTTATTCCCACAAAATGTCCCATAATTTGTATGTTTATAGTTAACATTTGTTTTGTTTTTTGAGATAAAGTCTCCTATAGCACAGGCTGGCCTCAAACTTAATATGTATCTAAGGATGACTTTGAACTTACCTTCCTGCCTCTACCTCCTCAGAGCTGAGATCATAGGTCTGAGCCACCAAACCCAGCTTACCTGGTGCTAGGGATGAACCCAAGGATTCATGTACGCTAACAACTAAGTGCCTCCCTGAGCCCTAGAGTAACATTCTTCCTAAAGGAAATCACTGAGAGCATAAAAGCATAAAGCAATATCGCATAAACGATATTGTTGAAATGACATTCATAAACCCTTTAGACATGACCAAAGTTAAAAATTCTTCAGACCTGCATTTACAAAACAAAGCAAACACAAATTAAGTCTCCTAAAAATAATAAAAATACTATTTAGATTCAAAGCAAACCCCATAATATATTTTAAAGGAAATACCAGCAGAATCATATCCTCTGTACTCCAGTCTCTGAAGGCCTTTGATTAGTGTCTCCAAGATTTCTCGTCTTGTTCGAGGAACGTGGTAATTTAAATAAGCAAATATACCTGCAAAAAAAAAAATATTTAATGAACAACTCTGATGAATCAAACCTCACATAATTATGTTTAGGCTATGCAAAAACATAAAGCTGGATTTTACTTTTAAAAAAGAAATGAACCTTCATCTCAACTTGTTTAGAGTCCATGTAATTTTTTCAAAAGGGAAGTTTTTATAAACATAAAAGATTAACAAAAATATGTCAAAATAAGTATTTAGTTGTTTTCAACAAAGCTTGTAAGGCTAACTATTTCCTTAACTGGCATTTTGTCAAGTAAAATTTTTTTTTAAAAAAGTAAATTTGTAGGATATATCCTATATACTATTACATTAAACATACACATTTTCTAGTATTTTAAGCCACAAAATAGTTCCTACAACTATAGAGATAAAATAACTGAATACTTCTACTATAGTGTTTAGTGATAAATTCTGTATTAAAAACAAAACAAAAACTCACAATTTAATTTTTTTCCAGACCTGTAAGATCAATTTGAGTCAATTGCTCTATCATTCAGCTACAATCCAATACAATAATTTAATAATAAAAAAATCTGACCTAAATATGTAACTGACTCAAAATGACTTGAATCAGGTTCAGGTACCATTGTGGAAGAGCACAGACTGTAGAAGCCAGAGGTAGGAAAGCACCAGAGCAAAGCAGTGTCTTTGCTACTTTTTTTGTTCTTCTTTTTCTCACCCTTTACCCCCTGGTTTCACCCCCTACACTAGATAGAAGAGAAACAAGGACAGAGGGGAGAGAGGAATTAAGAAAATCCCTGAAATTTCTTTCCTTTTGTTTCTTCTTTAACCACAGGTACACAACCAACCTCCCTAAATCACCAACAACTACCACTGCCACCTCTATATACCCTCTGAAAAGTTCCCAGAATTCCAAATGTCACACAATCACAGGATCAGCAGCTGACAAAACCATGCCTCAGCTAGAGCTTCAGGCAAATCATGGTCAGCTGCTGCAGCCAATCAGAAGCAGTCCCATATCCCCAACACCTGGAACTAAAACAGAAGCACATTCTAATAGTTCTGTATTTTAAAGAAACAAAATTGCAGAATTGTCACTACACAGGACCTCTGCACTCATGAACTCACAATTACTGTGGTTGCTTGCTCTAACATGGAGTGGAAAAGGGTTCATGAACCCTCACCCCTAACTGAAGAGATGTGGACAACTGGTCGCTTCTGAGAGTCAGTTGTCTTTAGGGTGTGGCCCCTGGTAGGTCTTAGCACCTTCTGCATCCCTAATGTCCCTCTTTCCCCCGACTTCTTCCCTATTCTGTATTTCTACAAGGGTGATATTAATGCTCATACATAAGTTAGAAAGCGTATGTGCCATTTTGAGTCTGGTTGATTTCACTCAACACAATGTCCTGAAGTTCTTTACCTGTATTCCAGCAAAAGGCAGGGCTTCACTGTTTTAGACTGCGTTGTAGTCCATTGTACGACATTTTTCTTACCCATTCATCCAATGAAAGGCACGGTTTGTATTTTGTATTGGAAAGTGCTTCAATAAATTGGGGTTAAAACTCTCTTTGGCTTTGGCATCTCAAATGCCCACTACTGGAATTGCTGGAATTGTTGTCACCAATGGAAAGCTTTTAGTTTGAGACAAGTGGGTGCAGGTGTACATGTGCCCCGGTGACTATGTGGAGTCAACGGACTACTCTTGGGAACTGGCACTTTTACCTGAGTCGCATCACCGGCCCCTTTTGAGGCAAGGTTTCATTATGCAGTCCCAGCACCCACATGGAGTACCTATAACTCCAGTCCTAGGGGAGCCAAAGTCTTCTTTTGGCCTTCATGGATACTGGCCACACAGACATACTTGAAGGTAGATCACCCATACATATAAAATAAAGGTTAAATTATTTTTTAAATTAGGACTATTCTACAAAATCATACCTAAGATGCCCCATTACTGTCTAATGTGATGTTCATGTTAAAATTTACCCTAGAATTAAAAAGTCCTTTACGGCTGACATGTTTATTTTAAAATCTAGTAATGGCCCACCTTTCCCATTGTTGTCGCTCTTTTTTTTTTTTTTTTTTTTTTTTTTTGAGACAGGGTTTCTCTGTGTAGCCCTGGCTGTCCTGGAACTCAGATATCCACCTGCCTCTGCCTCCCGAGTGCTGGGATTAAAGGCATGCGCCACCACGGCCCAGCTGTTGCCGCTCTTAAGACTCTTATCCAGAGTGTTCTCCCCTCATCAGACCGTTTCCCCAAGACAAGCATGGACCAATACCCTGCTCAATGCCTTCCCTCTGGAGTTGTCTTTAGTTGTTTCCATAAGGTAACTAATCTGATCCTCCACCCCTTGCATTTGGGGAAGATAAGTAAAAAGCTCCACTAAGGTTAGAGCTAGAGGCAACAATGGATCAAGGAAGCACATTCCCTTGAGGCTTTTGCTGGTGATGGCAGGTTTCCAGAAGAGAAATCAAATCACCCAGCTGTGATGGCTATTCCCGGTTGTCAACTTCACTATATCTGGAATGAACTACAATCCAGAAATGGAGGGCACACCTGTGATCCAGATCTTGAGTCTAGAAGACACACACTTTTGACCCAGATCTTGAGGCATAGTAGCCATAAAAAGCTTAGGCCCAAGCAAGGTAGTATATGCCTTTAATCCCAGGAGACAGAGGCAAGCAGATCTCTGAGTTCAAGGCCTGCCAGGGACAGAGCAAGTTCCAAGTAAAGAACTTAGGTCCAGGCATGGTGGTACACATCTTTAATCTGGGCCATACCTTCTGTTGGAGGCCTACATAAGGACAATGGAAAAAAGAAGAGTTCTTTCTTCTTTGACTGCTTGCACTTACTTGCCAGCACATGTCTTAGAACCTTCTTCTTCAGGATTCCAGCTTATACAGAAGACCAGCTGAAACACCCAGCCTCATGGGACTGAGCAACCATTAGATTCTTGGGCTTCTCATTAACAGCTGGCCATTGTTAATTGGGACTATAGACTGTAAGTCATTCCAATAAATTCCCTTACTATATACAGACATTCCATAAATTCTATGACTCTAGAGAACCCTGGCTAAAAGTGTCTCCAGAACTATTTCTAGGGCTGACAGACCCTACTGATTTAACACATTGATTTAAAGTATGATTATGTATAGTTTCTTTCCTTGTGTTTCCATGATGATGGTGCATCTTCCAATTACTGGCATCTTTGATTCAATGAACTACCAACTTAAGTTACAACTGAAAGACTTCACGCAATAAAGGCAGCACTACTATAGCCAATGATCATTATCATCATGTTTGGCAAACTGTCCTTTGGAACTATTGGCCCAAGAAAACCCCCTAGTTAACCAGTCAGTGGTAGCATATGTCTTTAATCCCAGCATCTGGGAGACAGAGGCAGGTAGATCTCTTGAGTTTAAGGGCAGCCAGTTCTACAGAGTAAATTCCAGAACAGCAAGGACTACACAAAGAAACCCTGTCTTGGAAAAAAAAAGAAAGAAAGAAAGGAAGGAAGGAAGGGGAAGGGGAAGGGGAAGGGGAAGGGGAAGGGGAAGGGGAAGGGGAAGGGGAAGGGGAAAGGAAAGGAAAGGGGAAAGGAAAGGAAAGGAAAGGAAAGGAAAGGAAAGGAAAGGAAAGGAAAGGAAAGGAAAGGAAAGGAAAGGAAAGGAAAGGAAAGGAAAGGAAAGGATCTACCAGTTAGGATTATGACATTATCTGGTATCTCAGAGTGGCCAGGAAGAGATGACAAGCAAATACCTACTCAGGCAGGCAGGGCAAGTCCACAGAGACATTCATACTCACATGGTTGCCTCCTAGAAAGAAGTCACTACTTCAGCTTGTAATTTAAGGTCTTTGTCTTTTTAAATTCCCAATCTGCAATCCTGCTTAAAGTAATTACAAAAGCTTAAAAAACCACCCTTTTGTAATTGCTGCAATATTGAAGAGTAGTTATGAGCAGATTATTGATTCATACTCATTAACTGAGCCTTCTTATAGTGCCATATTATAATATGTAATAGACATATCATACTTATACGACCACATCTCTACTGAGATTTGTTTCTTTGTATTGACAATGCTACATTTAAGACTTATATACACTAATCTTTTCTCATACATACATATGCTTGGTATTATAATTATGCAGCCACATAAGATCTCTTTTTAAAAAAAAAAAAAAAAATTTATTGAGGGGCTGGAGAGATGGCTCAGAGGTGAAGAGCATGTGTTACTCTTGTAGAGGACCTTGGTTCTGTTCCCAACATCTACACAGTGGTTCACAACCATCCTTAACTTCAGTTCCAGGGGATCCAATGCCCCCTTCTGACCTCTGTGGTACCAGGTAAGTTTTTTGGGTTTTTTTTTGGGGGGTGTTTGTTTTTTGTTTTTTTGTTTGTTTGGTTTTTTGTTTGTTTGTTTGGTTTGGTTTTTTGAGACAGGGTTTCTCTGTATAGCCCTGGCTGTCCCGGAACTCACTCTGTAGACCAGGCTGGCCTCAAACTCAGAAGCATTTTTAAAAGCATTATCTCCAAAAAAAAAGTTCTCAAATCTACTTTTACCTACATTCACTGAAGGTCTGACCAACACCACCCATGGACTGCCTCCCTTGTCACTAGTCTCTGTATCCCATTACTGGAACATTCCAGGTCTAACAGAGTAGTACAAAGCTTTCCTGTGTCTGATGAATTTCAGATTGCCACAGATAGGACTATGACAGCACCTGCAGTCATTGTATCTGCATTCATTTTGTTTCCTCTGACCAGAGAAAAATCCCTTGAAGGCAATTCTCTTGAGTCATCTCTCCAAAAGACAAAGAGTGCCGTCAATCACTTCATAATACCTTCTGATACTTTCTAGGTACCTGAAAAATACAGTTGAAAATTCCCAAGCCACAGAAAACACTACTAAATTTTGCTCAATGCTAAAAAAGGATAAGATAGAAGTCTCCTAATTAAAAGCTTTAAAAAAAAAAAAAAATGAGCCCAACAAAGTTACTAGGTTTAAAGATTTCTAGAACCTTTAGTCAGGCTAATAGTGGGTCTCTGGGAACAGACTATCACAAACTAGTATTACAAAACCCTTCCCATCTTCTATTGCTCATGTTTATTAACCCTGACACCTATTAACCTCTCCCTTCCCCAGGAAATGTGTATTAAACTATTAGTTAATTCCCCTCACAGCTTCTTTATATCAAGTGTGACTTCTAAAGAGCTTAAACAGTACAGTTTTATGAGTCACCCCAGCAGCCAGTCTCAGCATCCCTCAAAACCTTCAGAAAAGTGTCTCAAAAAATAATAATAATAATAATTTTAAAAAGGCAAGAATCACTAGCTTAAAAAAAAAAAAATTGAAAATAGACACCTTGGGCTGGAGAGATGGCTCAGCGATTAAGAGCACTGGCTGCTCTTCCAGAGGTCATGAGTTCAATTCTGAGCAACTACATGATGGCTCACAACCATCTGTAATGAGATCCAATGACCTCTGCCTGTGAGTCTGAAGACAGCTACAGTGTACTCATATACATACAATAAATCTTTAAAAATAAAATAAAAAGAAAATAGACACCTAATTTTCTGGAAAATATTTAATACTAATATAAAAAGTGTTACTGGATTCTAGGACAGCCAGGCCTACACAGAGAAACCCTGTCTCAAAAAAAAAAAAACAAAAACAAAAACAAAAAAACAGAAATGCCTCAAATACTGTGTGCTAACGTTTATTTACTTCTTCTTCATAATCAGTGAAGCGCAGTTTAATGGCTGTCTTGCACTAGTAGCCACTATGACTAACAGTTCTTCCTTATCTGAGCCTTCATGAACTACATCCATCCCATTTCTTTTTCTTTTTTGTTTTATAGTATACAAATACTTTCCTTCCTGGAACAAGATGAGGAAATACCCTGCAACCAGAATGTCAGGTTCACTAGGTACACAACTCATCACTCCAACACAGGTTAACTAGCTGGGCGTGGTGGCAGGGGCCTGTCATCCCAGCACTTGGGAGGCAAGAGGAGGACCAAGGTTCAAGGTTATTCCCAGTTACACAGTGAGTTCAAAGCCAACCCAGGCTAGTGAGAGTCAGTATCAAAAGAGAAAACAGTTAACTACCAAATACAGCACATTAGTAATTAACCAGCTTGAAAACTCATTACTTTACAACTTGACACTAATTTATGTATGTCTTGCAAAACCAATCTACTAAATAGTAAAAGTATAACTGATTATGAAGTCAATTCTAATCCAATAATTCCAACACAAGTGTTTCTATTTTGATGTTTAGAATCTAGAACCTCTTAAGCCTAAACCTGCTCTTCATTTTCAGGTGAAATGATTGAACACAGGGAAAACACACTGAGGACAACCTACCTCTTGCTGAATTCTTCCAAGTCAAAGACTACAAAGAGTTCTCAAACAGCTTCAAGTCTTACAATACCTCTCTTTAAAACCTGTTCTCTCTTGGGAACCAGGCATGGTGTTCATGCCTAGAATCTCAGCATTCATGAGGCTGAAGGAGAACTGTGATCTAGGCCAGCTTGAGGAACAACAAGAGACACTATCTCTAAAAAATGCTCTTTGGTCTTGTGGTCATTGTCACTTTTAAAAGGAAAGATAAAAATATAACTTTTTAAGGACTACTAACGGCTCATTCCCATTTTACAGTATTATTAGTGGTATGATAAATAATTCTCACAGTATCTTTCAGTAACACTTTTACACTTTTAGATAATTTTGGGGGCCGAGGGGGTGTTGAGACAGAGTTTCTCTGTGTAACTGCCCTGGCTGACTTGAAACCAGGTTGGACTCAAAATCACTGAGCTCCACCTGCCTCTACCTCCTGTGTGCTAGGATTAAGGACAAGCTCCATCACCGCCCAGCTAAATAATAATCCTTAAAATACGAATTAAAAGAGCCTATTTTTTAATGGATGTAGTAAAGACATATGTTAAACAGGTGCACATGCATGATGTGTGATCTCTAGCCAGGACTCTTCCTGTCTCTTCCAACAAGATCAGCTCTCAAGTTATTGATTTTGTAATGGTTCCTGTTGAGAGACTTAAGAATGGCAGGAACTTAATGTGTAGTATCACTGTCAGTGCATTAGCCTGCCTAAAATAAAGTGACTAGAATGAAGTATTTTTAAGACTGCAAGATAAGTAAATTCATGAAATGCTACCAGCCAGGAGTGGTCATTCATACTTGTAATCACAACACTTGGAAGGCTGAGACAGGACAATGTGAATTACAGGCCAACCTGGGCTACCAAGTAGGACCCTGTTACAAAGACAAGGAAAAAGGGGGAGGGGGAGAAAGATAGATAAGAAAGACTGGGGGTGTGGCTAGGGGACGGAAGACTCACTCAGCAAGCTGCCTTTATGAGTTTCACCCCCAATACCACACAGTATGTTTCCCAGGTTGCCTCACTCACCTGCTGGACCTTCCCTAGGCATCCCTTCAATACCTCCTCGGTCCGCACTTTGAACCCCACACCTCTTCTAACGTAGGCATTTATCCTCTGAGCTCTATGCAAAAGAGTCCCTTGAGCGCTCTGATACCCTCCCAGACCCACCCCCCAACTCTCCAACCCCTTTAGCCTCTGACTCCTGAGGCCCCCACAATCTCCTCCGTGGGCCCCTCTTCTCAAGCACACTAGCTCCGGCCGCCCCCTCAACCCAGGAATCCCCATCTTGGAGTCTCTGCCCCAGGGACGGTCCTTCTCCCCAAAGACCCTTCTCCAGATCCCGGCTCCCCCTCAGGACCCTCAGTCTCCTCGGAACGCCCGCCCCACAGACCACCTCTCTCTTCAGAACCCCCGCCCCAAGGCCGCTCCGCTGACACGCGCCGTCCACCTCTGGCTTCACTGCGCGGGCCCTGCGACCACCACACACCCCCATCGCTGCTCTTACCGCACATGATGTTGGTCACGGGCGAGGACCGAGCTGTCGGACTCGTGAGAGCTTCGGAAGCGAGGATGAGCTCGGGCCGGGGTGGCGGCGATGAGATGGACTCCGGGATGAGACAGCTCAGACACAACTGCCGGACTCGCCGCTCTCAACTGCCGCCCCGCCCCCCTGGCCACGCGCGCCGCCGCGGCTCTCCCATTGGGCCGCGCCCGCGCCGCTCACGCGCAGGCCTCACCCCCGCCGCGCGCAGACGCAGAGCTGCGGGCAGCGGCGACGTGGCAGGGGCTCAAGCAGCATCCGCTTCAGGTTCCTGGAGCCGCCCGTTGAAGGCGAGCCGAGCCTCGGAGGGGGGAGGACGGGAATGTTTACACAACAGTTTGTGTCTCTCAAGGGGAAAGGGAAGGGGAAAGGGAAGGGGAAGGAGGGAGACAGAGAAAAGCTGGAGGGCAGAAGGGAGAGCCTGGGACAGACGCGTCTGTGTGCAGAACCATGGTGGCCAGAACTGCGCTGGTGACGCAGAGGTGCGCGAGCCTGCAGGCCGCTCTGGAGCAGCCATTCCGGTGACGACCTGAGCTGTAGGCAAGGTGCTCGGCGCCCCACTCCTTGCCTTCCTCACTGTTCTTTGCCTAGGGTACCACTATTCGGTGGTCCCAGCACTGCGCCTGCGCTCAGGGAGGCTGTGGGCACGTTGTACACACGAATGAATGAACTCTCCATTGAGAAAGAGGAGACGTGTTCCTGAGAAGTTACGGGGCGTTTCCTTTCGGAAGGTTTAAATAATACCTTGGAGCAAAGGTATCCGTTTATCAGCCCTCTGGTGATAGCTCTAAAGGAAATGAATGAATAGGGCCCACAGAAGCTGGTGTGCTTACCACTGTTGAGCACTCTCAGCCAGAACCCCATTCCTACCGCTCCAGGATTCAAAACTGCACGCCTGGATTATTCTGCATAGTCCCACATCCCTGCCACTTTTAAGTGTGCCCTCTTTGGGTCTCCCCAAGACGGTTTTAACATCCATTGAACTGTCTCATACAATAATAGCCTTCTGTATTAAAGGGTTTTTTCCTCTCCGCGCTAAACTGTAAGTTCCTTTATGATGGAGTGAAGTTTTTTAATAACTAACACCTGCCTAGTCATAGACCCTAGCAATAGGTGGCAAACCAAAACTGTTCTGGTGGCTGGAAAGAGTGATAAAAGCCATACTCGCAGAATTGTCGTCAGCTGATTGTTGATTGTAGGTGCAAGGAAGCAAAGGCTTCTCAGTTTTTCATCGCCTACCTCAAATAGAGGCTAGAAAATGTAATCAAGGAAGTACTTCTCATCCAAAAACGTCATTATTCCAAGCCATTAAAACACCTCCCTAGATTATCTTGGCAGAGCTAACACAGTGGACTGTTTGTTAATAGGCAGTGCATTTCATAGCTCAAGAAATGGGCCCCTGGATAGAGGACATCTTAGTCTAAAGACCCTCCATTGGGAGAGGACTTGAATCCAGGTGTGTTAACCAATCCTACATCCGATAGAGGGCTAATATCCAATATATACAAAGAACTCAAGAAAGTAGACTCCAGAGAACCAAATAACCCTATCAAAAAATGGGGAACAGAGCTAAACAGAATTCTCAACTGAGGAAATTCGCAGGGCTGAAAAGCACCTAAAGAAATGTTCAACATCCCTAGTCATCAGGGAAATGCAAATCAAAACAAGTCTGAGATTCCACCTCACACCAGTCAGAATGGCTAAGATCAAAAACTCAGGTGACAGCAGATGCTGGCGAGGATGTGGAGAAAGAGGAACACTCCTCCATTGTTGGTGGGATTGCAAGCTGGTACAACCACTCTGGAAATCAGTTTGTGGACCCTCAGAAAAATGGACATAATACTACCTGAGGACCCAGCTGTACCACTCCTAGACATATACCCAGAAGATGCTCCAACATGTAATAAAGACACATGCTCCACTATGTTCATAGCAG
>CM052700.1:55802199-55813164 GCA_028551405.1 Uromys caudimaculatus
CTCAGCTATTAAAAATAATGATTTAATGAAATTTGCAGGCAAATGGATGGAACTTGAAAATACCATCCTGAGAGAGGTAACTCAGTCACAAAAGAACAAACATGGTGTGTACTCACTGATAAGCAGATATTAGCCCAAAAGTTCGGAATACCCAAGTCTCACTTTACAGTAACCGCTGGACTGAGAGCGAGGTCCCAGATGGAGTAGTTGGAGAAGGGACTGAAGGAGCTGAGGGAGTTTGCAGTCCCATGGAAGGAGCAACAGTGTCAACTGGCCTGACCCCCCTTCCCCCCATCCTCCTGGAGGCTGGACCACCAACCAAAGAATATATATCGAGGGACCCATGGCTCAGACCACATATGTGGCAGAGGAGGGCCTTGTTGGCCTGGCCATCAGGGGGAAGAGAGGCCCTTGGGCCTGAGGGTGTTAGAGGCCCCAGTAAAGGGGAATGCCAAGGTGGGAATACGGGAGTAGGTGGGCAGGTTGGTGGGAGGTGGAATACCCTCATAGAGGCGGGGGAAGGGGAGGGGATGGGGGTTTCCAAAGAGGAGACCTGGAAAGGGGGAAACATTGGAAATGTAAATAAAGTATCAAAAAACAAAAAAATAAAAATAAAAAGATGCTGCGGGAAAAAAAAAAAAAAAGAATCCAGGTGTGCTTCTGGTGCCTTGCATCCCTTGTTTGCTGGCAGCAAACCTGTTGATGCCACAAAGAAAATGGCAGCAGTTCTAGCAAAGGGTTTGAACTACAGTAATCTGTTCAGCTGTGTCTACTGACTCACTGTTCACTGTTCCTTATCTTATCCATCTCTGTTCTGCTGCTGTCTGGGTAGGTGCTCAGCACCAGCTGAAAGGAAACTTTAAAGGCCAATGTTCTCCAGCCCAGCCTTGAACAAGCTCACTAAACCACCATACAAAGAATGCTTTGTAACCTTGTGCCAGCTGAGACACTGCCCCTCCTCTATGTAGAGCTCTGCCTTCTCTGGGCCTGTAAAAATAAACCCAGAGGAGAAAATAAATGCTGTGTGAAGGAAAGAGGCCATCTGAGTCTAATTTGAGCATCTGAGAACACAGGAAAGGTTTTTTTTTCTCCTAACCAGCAACACTAAACAAATTTAAGGAGGGTGAGCCTCTGTCTTAATTAGGGTTTCTATTGCTGCAACAAAACACCATGAGCAAAAAGCAAGTTGGGAGGAAAGGGTTTACTGGTCTTATATTTACACACTGTAGTCCATCACTGAAGGAAGCCATGACAGGAACTCAGACAGGGCAGGGGCCTGAAGTCAAGAGCTGGTGCAGAGGCTATGGAGGGATGCTGCTTACTGACTTGCTCCCCATGGCTTCCACAGCCTGTTTCTTATAGAACCCACGACTATCAGCCTAGGGGTGTCACCACCCACCATGGGCTGGGCCTGGGCCCTCCTCCTCCATCAATCACTAATTAAGAAAATGCATTGCAACTGGATTTACAGAGGCATTTTTCTCAAATGAGGTTCCCTCCTTTCAGGTAAATCTAGCTTGTGTCAAGTTGACATAAGACTAGCCAGTGCAGTCTTATTTGTCCTTGCTTTAAGACTTTTTGATCTTCCTCATCTTTGTGATTTTTGTTACCTGTAAGTATTGCAGCTCTGAAAGGAAATGCTTCCCCCTACATAAGTATTAGAGCTCTACTCTGGCTATGGTGGGAAGGTTTCCCCAACCCAAGTGGAACAGGTCTGCCCCTCCAGTTGAAGTGTTGAAGTTCTCCAGCAGGGGTAAGTTTCCCCAAAGAAAGTGTTACAGCTCTACTTAGGTCTCCTGGCAATCAAGAGTCAAGGATACTACACAGTCACACTGCACAACAAACCTCACACAAGAGATTTACAGAGTGCAGGGAAGGAAGGACCCAGGAAGGTGGTTGTCTCTGCTCTGGTGAGAAGCGGCAGAGAACTGAGCAGAAAGAGGGGTTTATAGTGGATTTGGAGGGGGGTAATTCCAGGGTGGCCTGGGATTGGTGGGATTCTGTTTCTTGGCCCTGGTCTTGGGGTCAAGTCTGGGTCAGAGTGTTTATCCTTGCCCTTTTACCTACATTGGCCCTCTTATCCAAATTCTAATAAATAGCAATGAAAGTATTGTGTAAAATGAAAATGGAGGTGCTAGGATACATATGTTTGAAATTTAAGGGAGTTTTGTAGTACATCTTGGATTTTTCCAATGGATGGAAAAGATGGTGGCAAATAGGAAAGGAAAACCAGCCTGAGGCCCTTGAGAAGAAGAAACTAAAACCTGAACCCAGGCTGAGGCAGTGTCAGGAGTTTAAGGTCATCCTTGACAGCAAAGAAAGTTCCAGGCTAGCCAAGTCCAGGTCTCAAAAGACACCCCAGGCTGGAGAGGCAGCTCAAGGGGTTAGAATGTTTGCTGTCCTTGTGAAGGACCAGAGTTCAGTTTCCAACTCCCAAATAAGGTGGCTCACTATGCCTATAGCTCCAGCTCCTGAAGTGGAAATTTCTGGTTTCTTTAACAATGCAGTTGTATCATGTGATGTTTTCCTGGAAGTTGTCTTGTGAGAGGGCATGGGATGTTTTTCAGAAAACAGACACTTTGTTTAGAAAGAATATAAATAGAACCCACAGACAGAAGACTCTCCAGCACCATTACATCCCGCAACTCTTCTTTGAGAAAGTAAAGCCAGCGTAAACCATCTCAAGCTTTTACAATTTGTTTTTTGTTTCATTTTCTTTTTGAGACAGTATATCCCTGGATAGCCCAGGATAGCCTGGACCTGGTGAACTTTCTACCTCCATTTCCCCAGTCCTGGGATTACAGGAACACACCACCACACTTAGTTCTTTTTTTTTTTTTTTTTTTTGGTTTTTCGAGACAAGTTTCTCTGTGTAGCCCTGGCTGTCCTGGAACTCACTCTGTAGACCAGGCTGGCCTCGAACTCAGAAATCCGCCTGCCTCTGCCTCCCAAGTGCTGGGATTAAAGGCGTGCACCACCACTGCCTGGCCACACTTAGTTCTTTATATCTGCATCTTTAAAAAAAAAAAAAAAGATTTATTTATTTATTTTATGCATGTGAGTACACTGTCACTCTCTTCACACACACCAGAAGAGGGCGTGAGATCCCATGACAGATGGTTGTGAGCCACCATATGGTTGCTGGGAATTGAACTCAGGACCTTCGGAAGAGCAGTCAGTGCTCTTACCTGCTGAACCATCTCTCCAGCCCCTGCCTCTTATACACACACACACACACACACACACACACACACACACACTTTATATATATATACATATGTATGTATGTGTGTGTGTGTGTGTGTGTGTGTGTGTGTATATATATATATATTTCAAATGTTATCCCCTTTTCCAGTTTCCCCTCCGGAAACCCCCCTATCCCATACCTCCACCTCTGCTTCTATGAGGATGTTCCCACACCCTGCCCTGGCATTCCCCTACACTGAAGCATTGAGTCTTCATGGGAGCAAGGGCCTCTCCACCCATTGATGTCCAACAGGGCCATCCTCTGCTACATATGCAGCTGGAGCCATGGGTCCCTCTATGTGTACTCCTTGGTTGGTGGTTTAGTCCCTGGGAGCTCTTGGGGGGGGGTCTTATTTATTGATATTACTATTCTTCATATGGGGTTGCAACCCTCTTCAGCTCCTTTAGTCTTTTCTCTAACTCTTCCATTGGGAACCCCTTGCTCAGTCCAATGGTTGGCTGCGAGCAAGCATCTGCCTCTGTACTTGTCAGGCTCTGGCAGAGGCTCTCAGGAGACAGCTATATCAGGCTCCTGTCAGCAAGCACTTCTTGGCATCCGCAATAGTGTCTGGATTTGGTGACTGTATATGGGATGGATCCCCAGGTGGGGCAGTCTCTGAATGGCCTTTCCTTCAGTCTCTACTCCACACTTTGTCTCCGTATTTCCTCCTGTGAGTATTTTGTTCCCCCTTCTAAGAAGGACTGAAGCCTCCACACTTCCTTCTTCTTGAGCTTCATGTGGTCTGTGAATTGTATTTTGGGTATTCCGAACTTTTGGGCTAATATCCACTTATCAGTGAGTGCATACTATGTGTGTTCTTTTGTGACTGGATTACTGTGGGACCATGAAAGGCAGCCTGGTTCCTGGTCCAGCACAGGCTTAAACCCCGGCGACCCAGTAGGGGGTAATAACCCTACAACGGATGGAAGGCATTTGGCCATGCTCCTGGAAACCAGGCTCCTGACACAAGGCTGCAGCTCTCCATAGGTCTGTGACTACTGGTCACATAGCCTCAAACCCCTCCACAGGTAGAGGTGTGGTCAAGGTGTAGCCTCAAGACATCCCCATGTTAATGAGACAACTAAAGGCTTAGCCACTCCCCTTGGGGGGGGGGGGTACGGATTCACTCATGCCACTCACCACCTAGACAATAAATGCCCTGAAACCTCGGACTGTCTCTCTTCATCAGGATCCACTGTGGGGAACAATGAAAGAGGCCTTTGTCTAAAGAGCTGTGTCTAGTCTCCCACAGAAGGCCTCCCAAGGCATCCAGCCACCAAACCAAGTGAGCTAGTTGGTGACAAGCCTCGAACTGTGGTCCCACTGGACCCCACCGCACTCCTCCCTGCTTTTCCCCCTCTCGGCCTGGGCTAGATCCAAGCTGTGGGCCCTCACTTTGTTCTCAGCTCTCCTGCAGCATCCAGCGGCGCCTGGGATGCCCAAGAGCATGGAAACCCTACAAACTGGCTTCTGGCAGTCCCGGGACCCCAGGTTGTGCTCCTCCACCCCTGGGCAGTGTTCCACGGTGGCTTCTCACAGCCCAACACCCGCCCGGAGGTGCTGTGGGATGAGCTCAATCAAACTTCCTGTATCCCACCTCTCCAAGGGGCCCCGAGCCCAGGGCAGAGATACGGGACTCTCACCACTTCTCCATTTAATCCAACAGATTACCTCGCTCAGGATGATATTTTCTAGTTCCATCCACTTGCCTAAGAATTTCATGAATTCATTGTTTTTAATAGCTGAGTAGTATTCCATTGTGTAAATGTACCACATTTTCTGTATCCATTTTTCCGCAGGAGCCATACAGTAGCATGGTCCTGTTGAGAAAACTAAGGCTGCAACAGACAAGGTCCTCACTTCATGTGGCACTTAGTCATGCCTGGCAGAACCAGCCCTGCCTTACCGTCACCACGGTCTCCTCTCAGGGCTCCCTGCCTCCACCTTCATCTTTCATGACAGTGAGACAACCATTACAGAAGACAAGGTCAATGCCCTCATCAAGGAAGCAGTACAAAAGCAGAATCTTGGCAAAGGTCCTGACCACATGTACTGTGGGGATGCCAGCATCTGGCACAGCACCAGCAGGTCCTGCTGAGAACTGGAAACAACAAGAGTCCTAGAGCAGGATAGTGACTTGAGCTTTGGTGTTCTTGACTAATCTTCATGACATCTGATTAAAAAAAAAAAAAAAGTCAGCCTCTAGGCTGAAGACATAGCTTGGTTGGAAGAGCCTTGGGTAACCTGCCCAAGGCCCTGGGTTTGATCCCCAGGATGACCCACGAAGGGGGGTTGTGGTGAAAGCATGTGCTTCTAGTGCTCAGCGTGTAGAAGCAGGATGGACTCAGGCTATCCTCAGCTAAATGGTGAGTTTGAGGCATCATGTCTCTTGGGCTATGTGAAAGAGCCTCTCTCAAAAAAAAAAAAAAAAAAGAAAAGAAAAAAAAAAACAAAAGAAAAAGAAAAGAAAAGAAAAAGAAAAAAAAGAAAGAAAGAAAAACTGAACTATGAAGAAAAAAATAACTTTACCAGTGAACCAGATCCCCAATCCCAGAGGACCAATTTTGTTTTCTTTTACTTCTGTCTCAGTCTTACTGTTCTATTGCCTGATGAAGCAGCATGACCAAAGGCAGCTTCTAAAAGAACGTATTTAAGTGGGAGCCTTCTTGCAGTTTCAGAGGTTAGGCCACGACCATCATGGCAGAGTGTGGTGGTGAGCAGGCAGGCATGGCACAGCCTGGTGCAGGAGCTGAGTTTGTATCCTATCCACAGGCAGGAGGCAGAAAGAGAGAGCAAACCCACCCTCAGTGACACACACCTCCAACAAGGCCACATTCCTTCCCAAACAGTTCTACCAACTGGAGAACAAGCATTTAAACATATGATCCTATGGGGGTTGTTCTCATTCAAGCTACCACAACTAGTGATCCATAGTTCCAAGTCTAGAAAAAAAATTATGTGTGTGTGTGTGTGTGTGTGTGTGTGTTTACTTCTATTTTCTGTGTATTGAATTCCCGGAAGCTGGAACTACAGATGGTTGTGAGCCCCCATGTGGGTTCTGGGAATTGAAGCTAGTGCTCTTAGCTGCTGAGCCTCCAGCCCATAACTCTGTTCCTGAAAAATATCTTTTCACCTACTACTGGGATCACTCACAGGCCTCTAAGCACAGAGCCCTTTCTCTAAGATGAACCAGCTATCACCTGGCTCACTGAGCTGTGCTGTCTGGCAAGTGTGTCAGCACTTCATTGTCACATGAAATCAGACTCAGGAAGTCCCATCAGCACAAGTCACATAAAGGAGTGGGACTATACACCTATGTGGTCCCCAACAGAACCGCACTGCCTTCTCTCTCTCAGCCTGAACCTACCATGAGGGGAGTAGACTGAGTAAATGAGGAAGAGAAGACTGGCTTACACATGGTTCTGCCTAACAAGCAAACCCCACCCCAAAGTAGATATACCCAGCAAGACAGATCCTCCCCGATGTGTCCTGGAGAACAGTGGTGAAAAGAAATTCTCCCAGGGAGCAGAGCCTGGGGCCTTTCATAGACGACGGTTGATGGTTTGGCTAGATGTCTGTGGTCATGGAAAAGACAGGATTGGAGGCAAGGAAATCTGTGGAAGAAACACTTGGACAGACTTTGCTGATAGGCCACAAATTGTGAAGATGTGCCCCATGTGGTGGATCCTGTAGTCTCAGGCTAGGACAAGTCTCAAAGTGGGGAACATGACTTACTCTGTAGACAGCAGGCAGCCCTAGTTCCCAGACACTGTTAACGCCAGATGGACTCATGTACACAATGACTGATAGTATGAACAGGAACTACGATGGGCTCAGAAACACAGACCACTGTATAGGGAGCAGTTCTTTTTTTTTTTTTTTTTTTGGTTTTTTTTTTTTTTTTTTTTTTGGTTTTTCGAGACAGGGTTTCTCTGTGTAGCCCTGACTGTCTTGGAACTCACTCTGTAGACCAGGCTGGCCTCAAACTCAGAAATCCACCTGCCTCTGCCTCCCAAGTGCTGGGATTAAAGGCCACTGCCCAGCAAGGGAGCAATTCTTATGCTAAGGTTCTGTTCCTCAATTGGTTCTTGATTTGTCAGTAAAGAAAGTCATGGGCCAATTGCTGGGCAGAAGGGACAGGGGGGACTTATGGGTCCCTAGAGCAGGCAGGAAGATGCAAGAAAGGAGAACAGAGTTTGCCATGCTTTGGAGAGAGAAGAGCTAAGAGCCAAATGAGATAAGAAATTGTGCCAAGAAAGCAAGTTGAAAATGATCAACTGTGTCTTTTATTCAAGGATCCACGGGAAGCTGAGGGAGGGCTGGTAGCATGGTCACTTCCTAGAGCAAAGTCCAGTAGAGTTAAACTACACTCTACACCACAACCCTTCATGGCTGACCTGGGTGTCCGCTGAGCCTTTAGAGGCATCAGTTCTTGTAGTGGGGTGGTCTGATGCTGTTTGTATTCTAATGCTAAATACTGGCTCTCATGGTCTGGTTTCCCCCTGAGCAGATCCTCTTGTACACCAAGTGATACTATGTAAACCTTGTTCCCTGATTTAACTGGTCAATAAATGGGTAGAGCCTGTGATTGAGCAGTAGAGGAAGAAAGGTAGAACTTGAGGGTGGAGTGAGAGGGTTGCAGGTGGGGGGAGAAGAAAGGACATGGAGGTGGAGGAGGCCACCTTGAGAGGAGATGGACCATGAGCACATGGCCAGGAAAGGGACTTTATACCTGGGGAATAGATTAGAATAACTCCAAACCTGCCCAATCTAGGCTTACGGGTTGTAAATAAAACGCCTGGACTGTGTGTCTTTTTATGGGCTAGCTAGAGATATAAACAAATACTACGAGTGCTTTCATCACGGAAGTCGTGGTGATTTATTACTGGAGTCAACACTCCAGACGAGGGTTTGCCTTCCTCAAATACAACACCTGACCATTTACAACCCCCATATTACACACACAGCAGTGCTTTGATCAGGAAACTCACATCACAGCTGAAGGGCAACAGTGGGCCTGGCTCGCTGACTGCACTGAGCCATGCTCCCACCTGAAGACTTAGTTACAGCACCAGAAGAGAACTCCTTGTTATGCCAAGGCAAAGGGCCTTGAAAG
The DNA here is from genome assembly GCA_028551405.1 of Uromys caudimaculatus. Classification (NCBI taxonomy): domain Eukaryota; kingdom Metazoa; phylum Chordata; class Mammalia; order Rodentia; family Muridae; genus Uromys; species Uromys caudimaculatus. The sequence goes on from CM052700.1 coordinate 55,810,563, forward strand.
CTGCCTGTCCCTAGTATGTGACATCTTTTACCTTAGCCAAGGCTTAAAGGTCCAGAAAAGGGGCTCCATTTGGAGGTGATCAGTCACTATTATCCCTAGTGACCCACAAGCAAAATGTTTTGCTTCCTTATGCTCTGCTGGTCTAGAGGTCTTAGTCCTGAAGAAAGGCAAATTTGTATCCGGGACATACAAGAGTGACTGTATTGACCCAGAGGTGATGCTACCCTGCTGCCCTGGGCTCCTCATGCCTCTAAATCAGTAAGCAAAAGAGGCGAAGAAGGGAGTTATGGTGTCAGAGTGAAAGATCCTATCCTGTAGGAGTTGAACTTCTGTGGCACAAAACTGAAAAGGAAGGCACCTGGGAGGAGGCACCTTTCATTCCCCTATGTCCTAAGATTGTCAATGGGAAATTACAACAACACAGTCCAGGCAGGACTGATAGTGGGGCACGCCTTCAAGGAAGAAAGTTGGGTTGCCTCACTAGGTCAGGACCACACCTAGCTGAGTTCTTTGCTGAAGGCCTGTGTAATAGGGATTAAATACCAGCCACCAGCATGTGACCAGTTACAGACAACCTTAACAATCCTGTTTCTCCCTTACACATAAGTATACAGTGTGTATGTGTGTGTAATAGATATAGATATATAGATATAGAGTATAGAGATAGATATAAAGATATAGAGAAATAGAGATATAGAGATATGTGCCTATGTATGTGTATATATAAATATGTATATATAAATGTGTATTTATATTCAAGGAAGTTTTCTTCCCTCATATCCTCTACAGGTAACATAAGGTATTACAATAAAGCACCCAGGCTACATATCATTAAGGAAGGACTTGGCATCCTCTCCTGGGGCTAGAGTTTCATCTGTGCATACCAAGTTAGGTGGAAATATGACCCTACTGCGGCTCTATCTAGAAATTACAGTTTAGTGAGACTCATAAAGGTTCTGAGTGGACAAGGAGTGGACTTGAAATGGTTAATTGTATGCATCAACCTAGCTGGGCCAGGCCACTGTAAACAGATATTTAGTCAAATACTCTAGATGAATCTGGAAGAATGTTTTGGATGATATGAACACATTTCTTTTTTTTTTTTTTTTTTTTTTTTTTTTTTTTTTTTTTTTTTTTTTTTTTTTTTTTTTTTTTTTTTTTTTTTTTGGTCTTTTTGGGGCCGGGTTTTTCTGTATAGCTGTGGCTGTCCTGGAACTCACTCTGTAGACCAGGCTGGCCTCGAACTCAGAAATCCTCCTGCCTCTGCCTCTCAAGTGCTGGGATTAAAGGCGTGTGCCACCACTGCCTGGCTGATATGAACATTTCATTCAGTGAACTTTGAGCAGTCCTACTAAAACAAAAGACTCATCTCCCTAAGCAAGACCGTGGGAGCAGCAAGGCTTCAGATCCCTGAGTCTCTCAACTGCCCATCCTTCAGATTTTGGATTCATCAGACTCCATAGCTGTGTGTGTGCACATTGATCTTTCTCTGCATATTTTACATATGTACACATGCACACTCTGGAAAAACAAGAAGTTTATTGATTCTTCTCAAAATTGAACTTTTTTTTTACTTTATAAATGACAACAAAAACCCATTTAGATTAGAGAAAGGAAGGATTTATTAGCTAACATTAAGTATGAAAGGAAGGCACACAATAGCCAACGAGCACCGGAGAAAGCTACCCTCCCAGGAGCTTGGAAAAGCCATGAGTGGGGTTAAGGGGAGCAACACCTTTCACCCAGACCCACCCAGATCCGCCGGGATCCAGGACCTGAGAATCCAGGGGCTGAAAACCTCTGAACCTTCCGGTTTCCATCTGTGGATGGAGACCTCTGCCTGGGCCACGAGGAGTCCATAGCCAACGCACGCCAGAGAAAGCTACCCTCCCAGGAGCTTGGAAAGGCCATGAGTGGGGTTAAGGGGAGCAACACCTCTCACCCAGACCCACCCAGATCCGGCGAGATCCAGGGCCTGAGAACGCGGGGCCAGGAAACCTCTGAACATTCCAGTTTCATCTTTGGGTGGAGACCTCTGCCTGGGTCACCAGGGGTCTGTGTCTGGGGACCTCAGCCTGGGTCACAAGGCTCCAGGAGAGAGCAGGTATCCCAGGAGTGCTGACACACCTTTGAGCACAGGCAAAACCACCACTTCTGTTCAAACTCACTGGATCAAGAGGGACCCTTGCAAAACCATCAGGGCATAGGAACCAAGAGACAGCTGGGGACAAGATCCTACTGATTTCTTTCTGCACCCCAGAGCGGACCCTGTGCCACAGCTCTCCAAACCCAAATACCTCTCAGAGAGAGCTGGTCTTCAAGGAGTATTGACACAGAGGTCTGCAGGAGGGGCAAGCCACAACTAGACAGAGTAAGATCAGCTAACATCAGAGTTAACAAGATGGCAAAAGGCAAGAATAAGAACATAAAGAACAGAAACCAAGAGTACTCGGCACCATCAGAACCCAGCTCTCCCACCACAGCAAGCCCTGGATACCCCAACACACCAGAAAAGCAAGACTCAGATTTAAAATCATTTCTCATGATGATGATAGAAGAAGTGAAGAAAGAAATGAATAACACCCTTAAAGAAATACAAGAG
>CM052700.1:55813664-55851863 GCA_028551405.1 Uromys caudimaculatus
TCCCCATTACTTTGCCACCTCCGTTCTCTCCTATGGAACTTCGCCGATCACCATCTACCGCGGCCACACACTGTCTCCTGTCTGCTGCCTGTCAACATCGGAGACCAAGTCCTTCTATCCCCTCCAGGTCATCAGCCCTCACCCCTCTCTCCCAAATGGCAGGGCCCCTTTAAAGTAATTCTTGTGATTCCTACAGCTGCTAAACTTGAGGGAGTCTCTCATTGGGTCCACCTGTCTCACCTCAAACCTTTTCATCCCTCCACCTAAAAATGACTCTTCTTCATACACGTCAACCCTAACAGGACCGTGCTCTGTTAAGCTCCGGAGGACATGGAGACCACCCACCTTGTCCCCAATCCCAGAAAATGAGACTCCACTCCGGCAGCCAAGCTCGACCTCACTGGATTAGACATGGGTTTCTTGTCTTCTCCCTGCTGTTCATTAAACTGTGCTTACTATCCAGAAACAGGTTGATTCTTTGGCAGCTGTGGTGCTTCAGAACCGATGGGGGCTAGATGTCCTGACAGCTAAAGAAGGTGGTCTTTGCCTGTTCCTCCAAGAAGAATGCTGTTTCTACGTCAACCAATCCGGGATAGTGAGAAATAAAATCCAGGAGCTACAGTCAGACATACAGAATTTCAGGGAACATGAGACCTCCAGTTCTGGGATTTTTGAAAACCCTATATGGAACTTTTTAAACTCCTTTCCTAGTCATTTTCCTGGTGCTATTATTTGCCCACTGTCTCACTAATCTTGTCTCTGTGTTCCTTCAACGGCAAATGCAAAAAATTTCTAACCAAACTATTAATCAGTTCCTGTTACAGGATTACCAGCCGCTGCCCACAGAAGACCTGCTGTCCAAAGAGAAACCTGATGCAAACGTCTACCAGGTGGACCTCAATGGTGAAAGTTAGCTACACCCCAAAATTAACAACGCCCCTACACAGCAGGAAGCAGTTTAAGAGACACGACGCCCTGATTCCCTTTTCACCATCGGCTTCCCCCCTCCCTTTTTTCCTCCTTTTTATTAAAATAAGAAGGGAGGTATGTTGGCATCAGGAGCGCCAAACCAATGATGTTGCACGCAGGTGACGTCACCCAGGCGACAGTGTGACCCGCCCACCTGTTGCTAAGGCAACAGCCACCATATTCCCAGAATTCACCTTGACCCACTGCCCACCTTTACCTGTGGCTATGTCACTTTCCTTATATATACGGAAGACTTCTCTCTCTCTTCCTCTTTTTCCTCTTCTTCCCTTCTCTCTCCTCGCCACTACCTTGTCTCCCCGCCCCCCCAAATAAACCCCTCACATGGAACTGTTTGGCTTGGCGTGGTTTGGAACGTGCAACCGTCTCCACCACAGCACATACTGGACCCGTATCAGCAATTTATACATTACAACAAAAACCAAAAAAAACTTAAGAAAAACATCATTGTGGATATCTTGTAGGAAAAACTATGTCATTTTAGGATATTTTAAATGCATTCATTCTTTTTATTTCTATATAACAAAGGCAAATGGGTTAAATGAGAAATGTATTTTAAAATGTTTCTCCCAGCATGCAAAGAAAAAACCAGCAGAGATGAGTAAAAACAAAAATACCCCTGAAGAAGACCCACGAGCGTTGGGATAAGACTCAGGGGGCTCGTGGGTGGGGATAAGACTCAGGGAGGTGTAAATGACTAAGACCCACGCGTGCAGGTGACTCAGAGCTGTGTAAATGACTAAGACCCACGCGTGCAGGTGACTCAGTGTCAGAGACAAAGGCTTTGGCCTTGGCATATTCTGCTAGATGAAGGATCCCAGGTTTGATTTATTTTGCTAGCCACAGTGTCTCGGACCTCAGCGGGCATTCCTTTGATTCCTTTCTGCCAGATATCAGATTATCTTGCTTTGTATCTAGGGCCTTGACTTTTAGGCTTGGCTTGATTAGCAACACAAAGAGTTCCAGCTTCACAGCAGGCATTCCTTTTACTTCTCCCCAGCCTACTGCCCTCAGCTAGGGATTAGACTTCCTGTTCTGAACCGCCTACAGTCCCGGGACAATAATGGCATATATTATGTATATGATGTCTGGTTGCCTTGTGGATTTCCCCTCCTTCTGCCATTTCCCACCCAAAAGTGTTTAAAAAATATGTAACATTAAAGATTAAATGGAGCTTGATCGGGTCTCGTCTTGCTCCTACGCATCTCTCTGTCTCCTGTCTCTTTCACCGCCGACAGTTTCTCTCTACAGCACAGAGCACCCGCTGGCGGGAACTTCGAACCTAGTCAATAGCCTATCCTGGAAGAGCTCTCCGGGACATGGCGGGTAGCGAGCTCTTTGCAACTCAGAGCTGTGTAAATGACTAAGACCCACGCGTGTGGGTAACTCAGAGCTGTGTAAATGACTAAGACCCACTCGTGCAGGTGACTCAGAGCTGTGTAAATGACTAAGACCCATGTGTGTGGGTAACTCAGAGCTGTGTAAATGACTAAGACCCATGCGTGCAGGTGACTCAGAGCTGTGTAAATGACTAAGACCCATGCGTGCGGGTGACTCAGAGCTGTGTAAATGACTAAGACCCGATCACAGGGGTCACCCACGCGTGATGTGACTCAGGATGGCGTAAATGACTAAGACGTCCACACATGCAGGTGGCTCAGGACAGTATAAATGACTAAGACCCGAGGGCATGGGTAACTCAGGGTAGTGTAAATGACTAAGAGCCACGTGCACGGGTGACTCAAGATGGTGTAAAAGACTAAGATCTGAGTGCGTGGGTGACTCAGGGCGTTGTAAAAAACTAAGACCCAAGCAACCCGAGCACTAGGGTGACTCAGGGCAGAATAAGGCAGCATAAAATGACTAAGACCCATGTGCACTGGTGACTCAGGGTCACGTTAATGACTAAGACGGAGCAACCCCTGCACATGGGTGACTCAGGGTGTCAAAAGGCAGCTTATATGACTAAGACCCATACACACAGGTGACTCTGGGCCACATAAATGGTGAGCGCATTGGTGACTCAGGATGACGTAAATAATTCATGAGGGAAAGCAAATGTATTTATATCATTCTGGAGGAAGGAAAACTTTTATTAACAAACTTCCATAGCAGAGACTAATAGAGGCTGAGTAAAGGTAAGTCCGATGGTTGTGGCCAAAGAAGATGCAGATTATTTAAGGTGAATTTGCTTCTTTTTCATCTGATTCATCATCATCCATCACCTAAAGCCAGAAAACAAAGAGAATTCAAGAGTTAAGAAAAAGGTTAGAAAGTGTTATTTTCCCAACATGAACATCTCTTGCCTGCCTGAAATAATCTATGATAATGCACAGCACGCCAACATAGCCCAAAGCACAAGATTCAGTCACAACTGGGGTCCTAAGAGAATAAAGCAAATTAAATGCATATAAAAGAACTAGGACCCATTTTCTTGTCTCAGAAAATCTCATCTGGGCAGACTGAATCCTGTCAGGAGAGGGCGTGTCTGGAATCACAGAATCACGAGTTCAAGGCCATTGTCTGCTACACAGCAAGCCCTAGGACTAGTCTAGATGACTTGAGACTTTGCCTCAGAAAACCAATAGGACAGCAAAAACTAACTGGAAGAGACCTGATCCCCATGCCCAACCTTGCAGATTGGTCTAACTTCAAGGCTCCTCTTGTGCACCATGGTGTGTGTACATACACACACATACATGAGAAATAAAATGCAACTACATTTAAAAAAAAAATAGGGCATGGAGAAACAAGCATTTATTTCTAGCACTCAGGAGGCAGAAGCAGGCACATCTCTTGTGAGTTCCAGGCCAGCCGGTCTACAGAGTGAGTTTCAGGGCTTCATATTGAAAAGTCAGCTCTGGAACTCTGATATATTCCACCAGGGTCCCCTACCCCTCCGAGCACAGGGGCACCCCTCCCCTCCTGGAAGAAACAGGTTAGAAAGCATGTAGGCTGGAAGGGAGGGGCTGATTAAGCCCCTGCTACCTCATTCCCTAAAGACCAATCAGTTTAAGAGTCACACTGTTCTGCCAATCACATTGTACCTAATGGTGGCTGCTCTAAAATCCTATACAAGGGCCCTGAACGGGCTAAGCAGGGTCGGCCCTCCTGTCTTGGTATGCAGAGCGACCTCAGCATGCTGATCAATCAGTAAATTTCTCTTGCATTTTGCATCAATCCTTGACTCCATGTGTTCACTCGGAGGGTCTTTGGTAAGTTAAGACTCCCCAAATTCTTACATATGGTGGACTGGCCAGGAAATGACCCTCTGTGGGGATGCACTGGAGTGCGGGGGATTGGAGAAATGGCTTGAGAAGGTAACCGCTCTCAATGTTTGTCTGTTTGTCTTAGTCTGTGTCTGTAAGTCTGTTTAAAAGTCTTGCTTGCTTGTGATCTGGCTTCTGCTGATTCGGCAGGGCCACCTGGTTTCCTGTCTGGGCACTTCTGTGCCACCTGTCTGGGCATTTCTGTGCCGCCTGTCTAGGCATTTCTGTGCCGCCTGTCTGGGCACTTCTGTGCCGCCTGTCTGGGTAGCGTTTGCGGCAGGTAGACATACCTGAACGCAGTGGTCACAGAGGGACTGAGGGATGCCTTGGACCCACTCAGTTTGCCTGAGTATCTGGCTTCTGCTGATGCGGCAGGGCCACCTGGTTTCTGTGTCCGTGGAAGGGACAAACTGTGTGTTGGTTGTTTACACCCACCGCCCATGGCAGGGGTGGCAGGGTCGAGCTGTCTGTAACCCAGCGCAGCTGGGGCTGGCTGGGAAAGTGTTCTATGTCCCTAGAAGGGACAAATCTGTTCTGCGCTTGTGGCAGGAACGAGCTGTGTTTGTGCTGGGCGAGCTGGGGCAAACTGTTGTTTTCTGTTCGAATTGTTTTGAGTTCTGTGTTCCTTTTTTTTTTTTTTTTTCTGAGACAGGGTTTCTCTGTGTAGCCCTGGCTGTCCTGGAACTCACTCTGTAGACCAGGCTGGCCTCGAACTCAGAAATCCGCCTGTCTCTGCCTCCCAAGTGCTGGGATTAAAGGCATGTGCCACCACTGCCTGGCTCATAGGACAGAATTTTAAAGATTGGTATAATAAAGTCCTGCAAGATATCTCATATTCTTTGAACGTGGGCTCCATGGGAATTTCGGGTTAATATGCTGGCATGACCAGTTAGAAAATGCCTAGGAATAGGTCCATACAGTATTTGTGTAGTTACTTCATTTGTTTTAATTATCAAAATGGGTGTGATTTTAAGTTTTGTGATTGTTTTATTATTCCTCTGGGAGAGAGGTCAAGCTAAAAGTTTTCCTAGTTAACTGGTTAAAGGGCATGCTGATTTGAAAAAAGGCTTTGCCTTTGTGGTTTTAGAAAAAGTGATTTAGACTCTACACATCTTCCAGAGTTATATGAATCAGATTTGATAGAGGGAAACCTCCTAAAGAACTAGATTCAAGAGAATCAAAAAAAGGTAAACATTCTTTGTGCCATCCTTCACATGGCACAAATAAAGACTTATTATTGGTTATAATTAAAATTGACTCATAAAATTGACTGCCTTTACAAACTGATTTTAGATTATTAAGCATACGAGCTAAGGACCAGATAGCATGGTCTACAGAGTGAGTTCCAGGACAGCCAGGGCTACACAGAGAAACCCTGTCTCAAAAAACAAAACAAAACAAAACAAAAGGACCAAATAGCAAATTCATAGCTCTGAGTTAATTGTTAGGGTGTTTTCAAGATAATTTAATTAAAAATAGCTGGGAATAGTTAAAAGACAACAGTGTAGATCTCTGTGCATAGATAGATAGCTTTCAATAATCTCAGAAATCTACAGAATATGCTCAGAATTCTGATGGGATTAAAGACTGATTATTGTCTCATAGCCAACCCAAGTGGTTTAATATTAAGAAAGATGATATAGACTTTGAGAGGATGGTTTTCAGATAGTATACAAGCTAAACCAGGACATAACAGGTGTAGAACTATAAGACTTTTTAAGTTAGGATATATAGATGGCAGATAGACTGGGTGTTAGGTGTATCTTATACTTTATAAATTACAGAATGTTAATAGTTGTGCTCAATTTATATCTGAAAGAAAAGAGCCTTTTAATTGGACAAAAAGGGGCTGTCTGTAGGCAGGTGAGGGCAGGTGAAAGATAAGGCCTGTGGTTTGGTAGTAGAAAAGAAAGGCAGGCTGAGAGTTTTAGAGTAGGGACAGAGACAGACAATGAGGGAGAAAATCTAGTAGAAGGCCCCCTCCCCCTCCCATAGATAAAGGCCTTTCTTTCCCCAAGACCCACCTCACATCAGGAAAAAAGAAGCCCGGGGGGAGGGGGGGGAGCTCCAGACCTGAGAAGAAATCAATCCTCCAAGACCCTTCAACAGTAGACCTGTTACTCCAAGACTCTCCTCCTCCATATCCTCTTACCCTGGCCCTACTAGCACCGGCACTGGTCCCGAGATCCACAACCCATATGAGACTGGGGCCACTGTACCCCCATTTACCAGATGGAAGAGTGGGAGGTTCCAAGGGGCCAATTAATCTCTCTAAAACTGTCTTATTTACTCATCAGTCCACCTAAGATGAAGTTAGAAAGAATACCCCCTCAGGCACCATCGATTGACCAGGCCATCATCAACATCAGGCTTTTCCTGACAATGGCAGAAGGTAAGGGGCACCTGACCTGAAATCCATCACCAGACTCCATTGGCAGGTCTCAAGGGGGCTGCTTGAAATAACAGAAAAAAAGCTTTCAGAGGCTAGAAAGACAGGGTAGGCCGTTAAGAGAGTTAGTGCAGGTTGCTGAGAAAGTCTACCATAACAGGGAGACAGGAAGAGAAAGAGCAGAGAAAGAAAAAAAGGAAGAAAAGTGATAGGAAAGGAATCTACAAGAAGTCCTGAAACAGGCTTCAGGCAGGAATCTAATCTTAGGCTAGAACAGGGAAATAAGTTCAGGTAGGAATTTTAATTTTAGGATGGAACAGAAGAAGTAGGCTTCAGGCGAGAATCTGATTTTGGGCTTGGACAAGGAAGTAGGCTCAGATATTTCAGTCATCCTGACACGCCCTCAGAAACAGGAAGGATCATAGGAAGGATCACGGACTTTTGCTTATTGCCTTGCTCATTCCTTGGCTATTTGCGTTTACTATATTGCAACCTAGAACTGACCTTATTGCTTGCATGTAATTAAAATGGTATAAAAGCAGATTGGGAAAAAAGTATACCTGCCTTCAGTCTCAGAATTGACTGAGGCCATTGGGCCTGAGAGTGTCCTAACAGAAGTCGGGAGCAAGAAATCCCAGGCCTTGGGAAAAGCGCCCCCAAGCAGCAAAAGGTGTTAGCCCTGAGAGAAGCCAGTGATTAGGGGAGACCTTCTCCCTGAACCCAGGGTAACTCTGAGAGTGGAGAAGAAACCCACTCAATTCTTGGTGGACACAAGGGCTCAACACTCAGTCCTCCAAGCCGATGGCCCCATTTCAAGAAAAGATCTTGGGTCCAAGAAGCCATTGGCACCAAAATGTATTCATGGACTACCCGAAGAACAGTGGACCTAGGGATGGGCTGGGTATCCCATTCATTTAAGGTCGCCCCAGACTGTCCCGACCCTCTGTTGGGGTGAGACATTCTCTCTAAAATGGGGGCCCAGATACATTTCCTGCCTAACTGGCCCAAAAGGAGAGACCTCTCCGACTGACCCCTGCCAAAAGCTGAGGCTACATGGTTTACCAATGGGAGCAGTTTTCTCCATGAAGGTCAGAGACAGGTAGGTGCTGCTGTGGTGGATGGCACAAATGTCATCTGGGCGGAATCTCTACCCCCTGACACAGAAAGAGAAGCTAACTGCCCCCACCAAGGGCTTAGAACTTAGAGCCTGCAAGAAAATCAACATTTACACAGATAACAGGTATGCCTTTGCCACATCCCATGACCACAGAACTATGTGCTAAGAGAGAGGACTACTCACACCAGAGGGAACAAACAAGAAATCCTAGATCTCTTAGATGTCCCAATGAAGCAGGTAACCGTGAGTATTATTCACGCCCAGGACATCAGGAAAGAAGAAAGTCAGTGGCCCGGGGGCAATAACCAGGCAGAACTAGTCGCTCAAAAAGTGGAAATGCAGGAGCCTATCCTGGTTATGGGCCTGCAAGAAACACCTGCTGGGAAATGAGACTGGACTAAGGGATGGCCTCATATAGAATACACTGAAGAAGAAAGGACTCAGATTGCTAGCCACCCTACCAACTCTCACCTAGAGAAGGAAGAGAAATGGCACAAAAGAAAAAACAAAAACAAAAACAAAAAACTATGCTCCCCAGAAAGCAAGCAAAAGACTTACTAGGACAAATGCACAGATGGACTCACTTTGGGAATAAAAAGCTTTTCCAAGCAGTTAAGGGGCCTAGAGTATATATAATAAGACTCAGGTTCTGGGCCAGAAAGATAGTAGGACAGTATAAGGTATGCCAGCAAGTGAATGTTTATGCAGCCAAGAGTAAACAGGGCAAAAGACCTAAGAGGAGAACAGCCTGGAGTACATTGAGAGGTCGACTTTTCAGAAGTTAAGCCAGGAAAATGTGGTTACAAATACCTCAGGTGTTCATAGATACTTTCTCTAGATGGGCTGGGACATTCCCCACCAAGCAGGAAACAGCTGCCATGGTATCCAAGAAGAAATTAAAGAAAATTTCCCCAAGGTTTAGAGTGCCCAAGGCAAGTGGATAAGACAATGGGTCTGCTTTTGTCAGGTAAGCCAGGGGGTGGCAAAAGTATTGGGGACAGATTGGAAACTTCATTGTGAGTACGTCCCCAAGCTCAGGGCAGGTAGAGAGACCTTAACTTAATTGACCTTGGAGGCTGGCTCGGACTGGGTGGTGCCCCTCCCCTTAGCCCTGTTCCGAGTTCGGAACCCCCTACCATTTTAACCTGACCCCTTTTGAGATCCTGTGTGGTACCCCAACTCCCTTGGTGTACACTGGGCTCTCTCCCAAGAGGTATCCCACAGCATGAGATTTGACCCAAACTGTCTGCCTTAAGTGTTCCAGGGGTGCCAGAGACCCCTCACCGCTTCTAGCCTGGTGACAGGATCTATGTAAAGAGACATCGGACACAGTCGCTGGAACCCAGATAAAAGAGACCCTTCCTGGCACTGCTAGCTACTCCCACAGTCCTCAAGGTAGATGGTATTAAGGCCTGGCTGTATGCTTCCTGGGTGAAACCTTCGGATGCCCCGCTCCCCAGAGACCCCCGCTGGACGGTACAGAGGATGGACGGTCTTGCTCAGGCTCAAGATCACTTGTCTTTTATCATGACTGTTTGTAGTACCTTTGGACAACACTCACTGTCTCCCTTCTGTTGTGGTTGGGGGTGGCTGGGGCAGGCACTAGGACATCCGCTTTGGTCTTAGAAAAGGAAAATTATGACAGTCTGAGGGCAGCCACTGATTTAGATATAGAGAGAACAGAAGCTTCCCTCAGTCATCTTAAAGAATCACTGACTTCGTTATCAGAAGTAGTGCTACAGAATAGGAGGAGAGTAGACTTAACTTTTCCTCCAGCAAGGAGGGCTATGCGCTGCCTGAAGAGTGTTGCTTTTATATAGAACATTCTGGGGTTGTTAAAGATTCAATGGCCAAGGTAAGAATAGAGTTAGCCAAGTGGAAGAGAGAGAAGGAACAGAGTCAGGGCTGGTTCAAGTCTTGGTTTAACCTCCTAGTTAACCGCCCTTATACCTACTTTGTTAAGACCTTAATTGTTCTCCTGCTATTGTTGACTTCTGGCCCCTATATTTTGAACCGCTTGGCTGCTTTTGTTAAGGAACGCATAGGTGCAGTACAGCTAATGATCTTAAAGTAGAAATACAAAGAGCTAGATACAGAAGACCATGAGTGTGAGCTGCATAGCTATCAACAATAGCTTCAGGATTGAAGAAAATGGGGGGTGGGGTGGGGGGGAATGAGAAGTCAGCTCCGGAACTCTGATATATTCCACCAGGGTCCCCTACCCCTCCGAGCACATGGGCACCCCTCCCCTCTTGGAAGAAACAGGTTAGAGAGCATGTAGGCTGGAAGGGAGGGGCTGATTAAGCCCCTGCTACCTCATTCCCTAAAGACCAATCAGTTTAAGAGTCACACTGTTCTGCCAATCACATTGTACCTAATGGTGGCTGCTCTAAAATCCTATTAAGGGCCCTGAACGAGCTAAGCGGGGTTGCCCTCCCGTCTTGGTATGCAGAGCGACCTCAGCATGCTGATGAATCAATAAATTTCTCTTGCATTTTGCATCAATCCCTGAGTCCATGTGTTTACTGGGGGTGGGGGGGGTGTCTTTGGTAAGTTAAGACTCCCCAGAGTTTTACAATATTAAGAAAAAAAAGAATATTTTTTTTAAAGGTACCCTCCCCAATCTCCTAAAATAGTAAAAGGAAAAAAAAATACTATAAATTATTTTGATTTTATTCAAATAAAAAAAATATTTTAAACCTAAAGAAGTGTGAAGATTTTCAGGAAAGAAAATACTTAAAAGGAAAAAAGAAAAGGTTAGTCCTTCTGTGCGCTGATAAGCTATTGGATAATAAAGGCTAACACCTCTGAAAAGGAATAGTTACAGAAAGCTATGACTTTCCTTGCCACTCCCACTACAATTATGTGGCAGTTGGAGCTTGTGACCAGTCAGTTCTGCACCCACCCTGGACATGTGGATAACAACGTTACTCTTTGTTAACCAATTGGCTGCAACCAATGCTACTTTTTCAAAAGTGGGCTGAGGGAAGAGGGGAGTAACAAGCACAGGCACCCTGCTGGGAGGGGCGGGAGGGCTCAGCGGTGGAGAAGGCCCAGCGCCTTGGAGGCTGGAGTAGAAGTCACTCTAGCCCAGGAAAGAGTGCAAGACCAGCCAGGCCAAAAAGCAAAACTTTATCACAAAGCTTCTGGATGGGCAGGTTCTCTCCTAGTTTTCCTTTGAAGTATTAAAAACAGGTCTTTTACTCTAAAAGAGGAAAATATATCCAATCTCAATATATCTAATTCAAAGAATTTTGTAAATCAACTCTTACTTAGGCAGAAGCATCTCTAAATTTCGAGTAAGATTCCCAAGAACTTTTTCGATGTCAGAATGCAAATGACGCTTGTGAGACCCAGCAGACTGCTGCACAAAAAGACAAAGGTGGAGCCAGGGCCTTGAGTCTCTCTCTCAGGAGGCCCACGCCTACACACAGTGCTGAGACACACAGAACTTCGCACTGGCAGAGAACTAAGGATTTGCACTGGACCAAAGCCTGGGCTTTAATACTACTCAGGTAAGTGATTCTCTAAGCAACTGGGAGACGACACCTTCTAAAGTCACAGAACCAGTCCTGGGTTTCTCAGTTTTCTAACCTCCATTACTGTTTTCTTGTTGACAGCCTTTCCTTAAAGCCCCGCTTCTCAGCTAGAATCACTGCAGTCTCACTATGATAACCTGACACACTTGGGAGACAAAAACATTCCAACATGCTACAGCCAAAGCCCAACTAAGTATTAATTTCTCTGTACAATACTATGTGTCCTTGGTGGCACTGCCTGTAATTCCACCTTTCAGGAAGCTTAGGCAGGAGGACTACACAGCAAGCTCCAGGCCACTCTCGATTATATAGAGAAATTCTGTCTCATTAAAGAAAAACTGGGTCTAGCAAGATGGCTCAGGGGTAAAGACACTTGCTCACAAGGCTGATATCCTGAGCTCTGTCCCCGGAATCCACATAAAGTAGAAGGAGATAGCCAGTCCCACAAAGTACCTTCTGACACACACACACACACACACACACACACACACACACACACACACACACACACGAATGCACACCCATATACACAAGCATGTACATACATACTCACATACATGTAATAAAACTTTTTAATTAAGGCCAGGTATGGTGGCACACATCTGCAATCTCAGCACTTGGGAGGCAGGAGTTCAAGGTCATCCTCAGCTACATAGGGAGTTCAAGGTCACCCTGGGCCACGTAAAACCTATCTTAAAGTAAAAAATAGTGGTAGAAATGGAGCATGGGGAGGGGGGTAAGAATGGGTAGATCCATGAGCTCCTCCTCTTATTCTCATCTACAGTCGCATGGTGCATAGTGCTTTGAACCCCTCCATGACATCTGCAGTTGGAACTCTATCACCCATGGAGTTTCCCAAGTAAAGACAGGTCATCGACTTGGTCCCCTTACCATGACACCAAACCCACTTGCAATGCTTCCTACCTGCTCCACGCCTTCTACTTCTGGAATATAAAACTGCAGCATGTTCTGAATCCCGCTCTTGAGGGTGATGATGGAGCTGGGGCAGCTGGTACAGGAGCCCTGGAGCCTCAGCCGTACGATGCCATCTTCAAAGCCTCTGTAGATCACGTCGCCCCCATCCTCCTGCACAGTCGGCCTGTGGCCACGGGACATTCAGAACACATTTCAAACAACAGACGCCTTCGATGAGAGAGAGTAGGGTGGCTCATTGCTTTGTGCATGTTTCTCTCCCCCCTTTCCCTCTCCCCCCCTCTGTGTTTGTGTGTGTAGTTCATTGAGTGGGGTTTGTGAGCACATACAGGAGCCAAAAGACAACCTCAAGTGCTATTCTAGGTACTGTTTATCTTGCTTTTTGAGACACGGTCTCAGACTGAACAGAAATCCATCCTAATTATGCGAAGCTATTTCTGTGCTCCAAACGCTGGGAGCACAAACGGGCAGATCACAAACTTACACATGCCCAGCCGTCTCTGTGGATCCTGGGGACTGAAGTCAGCTCATCGTGCTTATGTGAGAAGAACTTTGCCATCTTGGTCATCGCCCTCCCCAGTTCTATAACTTGGTTACATTTAATTAAATTTGTATTAACTTGTGTGTATGTGCACACATGAGCATGTCTGGCATGTGTGTAACCAGATGAAACCTTCCATAGTCACTTCCTCCTCCGTGTAGGTTCTGGGACCGCAGCTCAGGTTAGCAGCAGGGTGGAAGCAAGTGGCTTTCCCTATCCAGCATCCTCACTGGCTTCTTTTCCCCTCTGGATAACTTCTTCTTGCTGAGTCTAAGAGCCCATCCGTCTCACAGCTGCACTGTATTCCACCACACTAATATGGCAGAGAGGGTCAGCACCCTGCTGTAGATGGGTGCCCTATCTGCACACACAACGCGCTGTAGAGATCCACCTGTGCGTCTTTTGGTATGGACAGAATTATGGCTGGGCATATACTTGAGGTCAGCTTCCTGGAGCAGGAGTGGAGGCTCCTGCTTGAAATGCTAACACTGACAGGACTGCCAGGAGTCCGAGGCTAGACGGGGCTGCAAACTCAGTTCTAAGCCAGCCCAAATTACAGATTAGAACCTGCCTCAAACAAAGTGTAACTATGTAGGTTTGGTGGACAATGCCAAACACTTGGAATTACACACCCTGACATGCCCCCAGAAAAGGTGACGCCACCACTGCCTCCTGTTCTCACCACCACTGGTGCCAATCAGAATGGTGAACTGTCTGCTGGGTGTGACAGTTTATGGAGGTTTGATCTGGATATCCGTGATGAGTCTGACGGCTGTGCACGCTGCAGTCTAGTGGCTGTGTCTGCTTACTGCCTTGTGCCTCTATTTTATTTTTTCCTTGTCAATTTATAGTTCTTATGTATTCATAAAATCAAAATCTTTAAAAAATAAACTTTAAAAAAGATACTTATTTTATGTGGAGGAGTACCTGAGTATTAGCAGAAATGCAGGAGCCTCCGGAGGCCAGCAGAGGGCGCCTCACTGTGCAGTCCTAGATCCCCTGGACAGTGTGATGGGTGGGTGTGAGCTACACTGGACCAGAATCTGCATCCTGGGGAAGAGCAGTAAATGCTCCGAACCACTGAGCCATCTCTTCGGCCCCCTTGATGTTTTTGTGTTTGTTTTGTGTCTGTGTACGCGTGCACACATGTACCACAGTGTGCATGTCATTTGGAAGGTAAGGGTGACTGGGAGTCGTCTCTCCTTCCTCCATGTGGACAGGATAGAACTCGGGTTGTCAACCTTAGCAGGAGGTGCCTTTCCCCACTAAGGCATCTTGTCAGCCCTATACACTACAAAATCTTCTCTGCCTTTCCATGAGAAAGGTAGAATTTTACTATCATCTAATTTGTCTTTTCCTTGATCTTCCTGATTTTTTTTGTGTCCTTGTGAATAAAAAACAAACAAAATAAAACCTGCCTAGCCAAGGCCATACAGATATTAATTAATTTATTGTATTTATTTGTTTTGGGGGTGTGTATATGCTGCTGTGACAGCCACAGGACAATTTTTTTTTTTTTTCGAGACAGGGTTTCTCTGTGTAGCCCTGGCTGTCCTGGAACTCACTCTGTAGACCAGGCTGGCCTCGAACTCAGAAATCCACCTGCCTCTGCCTCCCAAGTGCTGGGATTAAAGGCATGTGCCACCACTGCCCGGCTCACAGGACAACTTTTAGGACTCAGTGTTTTCCTTCTGTCATGTGAGTCTCAGAGATGAAACTCGGGTCACCAGACTTGGCAACAAGTAACCACCCAATGAGCCACCTCACTGGACCCGTACTATCTAATTGTAAGAATCCACCATGATCTTTGTTGAGCCATATCAATATTGATTTTGACACCCCACTCTGCCCCCAGTCCCCACCCCGCCCCTGCCTTTGGTATTCTTGACAAGCACTCTACCCCTGAAACTACATTCCCAGCCATTCTGAGGAGCCCTCAGTTCCACTGTAGCCAGGAAACAGTATTCTCGGGCTGGCGATGGGGCTCATGAAGAGCACATGCGTATGAAGTGGGTGTAAGGCCCAGCACCAAACAGCAAAGCCCAATATTCTCAGTGAATTTAACTCTGAAACTAGGTTAAGGGCCGCTGTATGAACAAGCATCCAGGCTGTTCTAGTGCGTGACCCAGGAGCACGTGGGAATAACACCCATTCTTGCCACGAGCATTACACATGTCAGCATTCAGTCAACTGCTAAATCACATGTCTAAAACTCTTATCTTCACCTAGGTATGGTGATTTATGCCTTAATTTCAAGCTACCAGAAGGTAGAGGCAGACAGTTTTCTGTGAATAGAGATCAATTGGGTGGTATATACAGCAAGTTTCAGGGCAGCCAGGGCTACATAGTGAAACCTTGTATAAAAAAAATACATAAACAAAAATAATAAAATTTAAAACTCTCTCTTTCCTGATTATTTTTGTGCTTTGTTAGACAGAGGTGTTAATTTCCTCTCATACCTGTGGGTTATTTGTGTCCCTTTTCATCTGTCAAATAGTCTTTATTTATTTTGAATCTGTGCTATTAGATGCTTAGACTATATTCCTGGTAGCAAATATCCTCATTGTGTGGCGGCATCCACAGTGTCAGTCAACACACTGTGTTCTGGTGTCTGCACAGATTCAGAAGTTCTCAGTAAATGTCTGAATGCTATGCATTTTCCGGCTTTTCTTTTCAGTGTTTCTGTCCTTATATTTAAGTTGTACATCCCTGATAAGGAACGTGGGCGGAGCTGGGTTTCCCACATTCTGACAACTTCAGCCGTTGCTAGCCATTTTATGCACTATTAAATCACCTGCCAAATCCTGTATAATGTTTACTGTGCCCAATCTGTATCCTTTTGCCCTGAACAAGGCCTCTTTTGTCCTCTTGCCTTCTACACAGCTGTTTGTTATATAATGTTTTACTGATCATCGTCACTGCCAACCTACCTACTTTTACCTCTCTCAAACAAGGCCGACTCAGAACACTTCTGCTCACACTCACCTTCCATTTAGGACATGTATCTTACTTCTGTGCCTTTAGCCCCCCAGGACACTGATGGTAAGGGCTCCTTTCTTCTTCTTCTTTTTTTAAGATTTATTTTATTTATGTTGAGTACACTGCAGCTTTCTTCAGACACACCAGATGAGGGCATCGGATCCCATTACAGATGGTTGTGAGCCACCATGTGGTTGTTGGGAATTGAACTCAGGACCTCTGGAAGAGCAGTCAGTGCTCTTAACCGCTGAGCCAACTCTCCAGCCCAATTCCTCCTTTCTGTGTGCTTTGACATGGGTTCTTTACTACTGCTCTATATTCTAGTGTGAGTCCACTCCTTCAACTGTGTCACATCTCACTGAAATTAATCTAATGAGTTTTAAATTTATTATATTTTAGTTCCATAAATACTCTTTTCTTAGATTTCTGTTCTCGCAGGAATTCATCTTTTCATTTATTTTTTTTTAAAGATGTTTTTATTTATGTTATGTAAGTGAGTACATTGTTGCTGTCTTCAACACACCAGAAGAGGGCATCAGATCCCATTACAGATGGTTGTGAGCCACCATGTGGTTGCTGGGATTCAAACTCAGGATCTCTGGAAGAGCAGTCAGTGCTCTTAACCACTGAGCCATTTCTCTAGCCCCTTATTTTGTTTTTCAAGACACGGTTTCTCTATGTAGCTCTGGCTGTCCTGGAACTCACTCTGTAGACCAGACTGGCCTTGAACTCACAGAGATCTGCCTGCCTCTGCCTCCCTAGTAATGGAATTAAAGGTGTGTGCCACCCACCCGGCCACTTAGCTTGCCTCTTACTATTAAATATCTAAGTTGTTTCTTTAAATAATTAAAGAATAATACATTTTCTTAAAAATCTGGACTTAAAGACTGGAGAGATGGCTCAGCAGTTAACTGACTGCTCTTCCAGAGGTCCTGAGTTCAATTCCCAGCAACCACATGGTGGCTCACAACCATCTGTAATAGGATTTGATGCCCTCTTCTGGTGTGTCTGAAGACAGCTACTGTGTACTCATATAAATAATTAAAAATAAATCTTAAAAAAAAAAAATCTGGACTCAATGGCCTGCCATGAGAAAAGTGGAGATAGGCTGCCCACTAGTCTTGTCTTTATTCCTGTTTTTTGTTTGTTTGCTTGCTTTGCTTTGGAGGCACGGTCTCACTGTATGTACCAAGCTAGTCTCAAAACTCAGAGATCCTCCTACCTGTTTCCCTAGGGACTAAAGGAGAGTGTTGCCAAGCCTGGCTTTTGTCTTTACTCTTTTTGTGGCAGTTGCTACATGGGTGCTACTCTCTTCACGATCCTCACAAATAAGAAGTCCACTCTTGTTCCTAAACACTGACTGTGAGGGGAATCCCTCTCGCCTATATCCATATGGACTACTGTAAAGATATGACTGAAGACTGAGGCGCAGGCTCTCCTCTTACGTTTAATTGCAATGATGGCCTATGTTGGTTTATACTGATTATTGATCTGGAGCCCTGCTCCAATCTCCCAATGAAAGCTTGCTGCTTTAATGAGAACTGTCTCCACAGCACTGGACTGCAGGGCATGGGGGTGGGGGTGGGCGTGACACATACCGTATTCTAGTATCTAACAGTTCTTTAATCATTGCCACAACTTCATCATCTTCCTCAGAACCTAGAAAGAAAGAAAACCAAGAGTAACCATTTTGAAGGCATATAAGCATTCAAACAGGAGGATTTTCACATAAAAGCATAGCCAAGCACGATGACACTCAAGTAGATGCAGAAAGATCACAGCTTAAGGCCAGCCTGGTCTACATAGGAGGGTCCAGGATAGGTAGATTTAGCAAGATCTTGTTTCAAAATCCAAAACAAGCCAGGCAGTGGTGGCACACGCCTTTAATCCTAGCACTTGGGAGGCAGAAGCAGGTGGATTTCTGAGTTCGAGGCCAGTCTGGTCTCCAGAGTGAGTTCTAGGACAGCCAGGGCTGCACAGAGAAACCCTGTCTCAAAACAAACAAACAAACAAACAAAAAAATCCAAAACAAAACAAAAGGAAAAAAACAAAACAGAAAAACACGACCTCACAGAAACCCTTCAGCCTCTGCCCCCCACGGGCTGTGCGTGGGGAGAGCTAGCTGCTGACAGGGTAGTTGGTACTGTCCTCTCGACAGACCATTACCAGCTTTCTGTGTGTAAAGGCTTGTCCTTCCTCACCTGCCCCAAAGATGATTCTCTGAGCTTATCCTGTTAAAAAGCAAGCTGCCAGTGAGGGAGGTTTCAGAACCCTCATCTCTGTCAAAGGACAACCCAAAGTGGTGGGAAGGACGGGTGCTGTCCTGCTGGAGGGAAATATATCTGGTATTGTAACCTGGTCAAAAACCTGTGGTAGGGAGGTCATAGACCCTGATGGGGAAGCTACAACTGTTTTACTAAACAGACACAATGTGCTCACCAAGCTTCTTTTTAAATGGCCCTATTTATGCCCACAGATTAGCACTGCTATCTGGTTTGGTCCAAGCAGCTCTTCATATAGTAGGTGGAGGGTACTGCAGAGACTCATAACTTGTCAAGGTGCTGAGACCAAGTGACTGCTGAATGCTCAGCCCTAAGTGGGACACCCTTACCAGCAAGACTCTGAGACGATCATGGAGTGTTTGGGGAGGAGAAGAAGGACTGCAAGACCTGGAGGAGGGGGTGGAGAGCTGTGGAATGCTATCTGGCTGTTCTAGAGGACCTGGGTTTGGTTCCTAGCTCCCACATGGTGGCTTGTAATTATCTGTAACTCTAGTTTCAGGGGATATGATGCCCTCTCCTGGCCCCCACTGGCAACACACACACACACACACACACACACACACACACACACACACACACACACACGCAGAGTACACATAGATAGATGCAAATGAAACATCCCTGAACATGGAAGGAGGGTCTCCTGAGGCTCCACCCTCCCCCAGGACCTAGACAAAGTGATTGCTGGGAAGGCAGGATATCATCTACGGTGGTGTCTCCACTGGTAAGGTGCCGGTCCGTAGGTGAGCCACACTATCGGGCCTCATTTAAGCCTTCACAAGATGAAACAGCGTGAGAGTGGAGCTGGAGTTAGTGGGAAGAGGAGGAGGCTCATCAAGAATAAGGGAGACAAGAAAGAGCAATAGAGGGTGATTATGATCAAAACACAGTACACACATGTATAAAAGGCCACAATTGAACCCATAATGTCGTATAATTAATACATAAATAATTCTAATAAAAATATTTTAAAAGTCTGTACTCTGTCACTTGGAATCCAGGTGAACGGGAATGAGGTGGGAAGTCAATGAAGACTGGACAAGCAGCGACAGACCAACCAGCACTACCTGCTTCTCCCGGGGGCGTCTCCTCGGTCACTAGGGGTAAGCCAGATGCAAAGAAGTCCATAATTGTTGCATAAATGTCTGGTTTCAGTAAATTCCAGTCTAATTCTTCATTCTCCTATAATCACATTGAAGAAGCATGTTGCATTTCCAGCCAAGTTTGAGACAAATCCAGATTCCCACCTTTTTTTTTTTCATTTTGAGACAGGGTCTCACTGTACAGCTCTGCCTGGCCTGGAACTCACTACATACACCTGACTGACATTCAACTTGCAGACATCCATGCTCCTGCCTCCTGAGTGCTGGGCTTAGAGGTGTGTACCACCACAGCGAGTTCACAGGGTCACTGCACGATAGTGAACTATGCAAATACGCTTATGTGTCTAAAGAATGACTAAGTACCCCCTGTCAGAGAGGGCATGTGCACTGTGACGTCTGACCGAGCACATAGGCAATTTGTTCATAATGTTTCCTTGATTTCTTTTTTGTCCATCAAGTCACAGAAAGAATTAGTAAAAAATACTACTTAGGGGCAGGCAAGATGGCTCAGTGGGTAAAAGCACTTGCTACCAAGTCTGGCAATCTGAGTTCAATGCCCTCAACCCACATGGTGGAAGGAGAGAACTGACTCTTGTAAATTGTCTTCTGATCTATGAATGCCTAAACACAAACAGACACACACAAAATTATAACATGGAATTAAAACATTTAAATTTTTAAAAATTTTATAAAAAATAAAATAAATTTTATTCCAGTAACCGGGAAGCTGAAACTCTAGTCCTGCTAAGGTTGTGTCCTGTTAGGGCTAGCCCTGTAATCCTGGTCACTGGGTTGACTCTGCTGAGGTTCAAGTGTTCCACCTGAATGGATGAGGCTGCAGGATTACAGTTATACCTGGAGCACAATTAACTGCAGCTAGAAAGAACCCTTTGTTAACTTGACAGATGAAGTAGACATCACCTCAGGTTTTTAATGTACTTATTTATTTTATGTGCATGCATGCTTTGTCTGCATGTACATCTATGTACCATGTGTGTGGCTCATGTCATAACAGGACATTAGGTCCTTTGGAATTGGAGGCATAGATGGTGGTGAGCTGCCACTTGGTCCTGGAAATCTAAACTGGGTTCTCTGCAAGGGCAGACAGTGGTCTTAACTGCTGAGCTGTTTCTCCAGCTCATGACCTGCGATTTTTAATACCTGTGCCATTAAAAACCCTAACATATTAAGAATGAAAATTCTAGGTTGGTATGCTTGTAATGCCAGCCATGGGGGGCCAAGGAAGGAAGGCCACAGGTTTCAGGCCAGCCTGGATTACACAGCAAGAAAACCAAAGAACAATGAAAATTCTAGAGAGGGGCACTGGACTGAGAAAAAGCTAAAAGCTGGCTAGTCTTGCTTTACACTCCGAAGATCACTGTACCTTTGTGACTGTGATGAAATCTGGGCCGAAGAAGACACTTTTCACGCCTTCAATCCTGAATAACTGCCTGGGAACACAGAAAAAGAAAAAAACCATCTCATGAAGAAGAGAAACAGATGCAGAAGAACGTTATGGAACTGCCCCGAATTGTCCCCAAACTGTCTCTGGTTAAAAAGCTATCACCTCAAGATGGCCATGTCCCTTCTTAGCCTACCGTCACCTGCCTTGCCCCAGGGACTTGCCCAGGAGCAACAGCACACTTGGTCCTCAAGGAGTCAAGTGAATCTGAGCAGCAGGGTTTGTATTGCTCCAACACCCCCGACCTGAACACATCCATCGCCCCGGCAATCAGTGAAGAGGCTGTGGTTCACGCAAAAAGCACAGTACAGCATCACAAGAAAAAAGACGGCATCACCACAGAGCCACAAAGACGACTCTGAGAGCCTTCCTGAAGTAAGATATATCCATGTCCATTCACTCAACAGACAGCTGACATCTCTAAATGCCAGGCTCTAGGAAGACAGAAGACAGACTGGCCTTTCCTCGGGAGCTTACAGCAAAAACATACTCTAAAACAGCTCACGGACTACAACAAAGAAAAGATCAGTAAACTCCACGAATACAAAAAGCAGGATTTTTTTCCCTCCTTTTTTGTAGTGGTAAAAAACTGAATCCAGTGCCCCATCTCTGCTCAATGGGAACTCTGTCAGGTAGCTCTCTATATTCCTAGTGAAGTTGTTTTGTTTTTGTTTTTGTTTGTGTGTGTATGTTAAAACAGGGCCTCACTGTGTAGCCTAGGCTAGCCTCAAATTCCCAGTCCTTCTATGCCACCTAGGTTCTGGGCTTATGGGCATGTGTGACCATACTAGACTATACTAACTCATTTTTGATGTAAGCATTTCAACAATACATAAAAGGTCTTTATACAGGCATCACAGCATAGCCTCTAATCCCAGAACTCAAGAAAGGGAGGCAAAAGGATCAGCAGTTCAAGGCTAGCCTGAGCTATCTGAGAACCCATCTCAAAAGAACAAAAACACTAAAAAATTACAATCAAACTAATTAAGAAGTTAAAATTCTAGGCTGTTCTTCTGGTGTACATTTCTCCAGGAACTGTGACGGAGGCATTTGCCTCTTTTTATTTAGGTGGAGGGTTACACAGATATTATCACACTGTACCACTCTTCCCCCACTTGCATGCCCAAGGCCCTAGATTCAACTCCAGTATTTCAAAACACACAGAAACACAGACACAGAGGACGTGTGTATCTGTGTAGATCTTAGTTTTATATTTATGCATTTTACGTGTGTGTTTTACTTGTTCATATGCATGCATGCATGTGTGTGCAACTAGACTAATACATATCCCTAGCAAACCTTGTTTGCCTGGGTGGCTGTTTACTGAAGTTATATTTTTCTTAACAAGCCCAGTATGGAGCTGTGGAATCAACTAAATAGTGAGGAGGAATTTGTTATGTTTAACAAAATAAAACTAGACTACATAACAAAATAACCTATTGTTCTTTTTAAAATAATTATTTTATTTACTTATTGGTTCGGTTTTTGTTTGTTTAGGGGTTTTTGTTTGTTTGTTTTTTATTTATTTGTTTTTTGAGGCAGGGTTTCTCTGTGTAGCCCTGGCTATCCTGGAACTTGCTCTGTAGACCAGGCTAGCCTCAAACTCAAAGACTTCCACCTGCCTCTGCCTCCTGAGTGCTGGGATTAAAGGCGTGTGCCACCATGCCCAGCTTTATGTTATTATTTTTATTTATGTGTATGCGTGTTTATGTGTATGTACGTGCAGTGTCTGAAGAGGCCAGAAGAGGGCACTGGATCCTCTCGGAGCTGGAGTAAGTGATGGAGACCTGAACTAGAACCCTCTGCAAGAGCAGCAAGTGCTCTTAAGCCCCTCCGCCATTGCCGACTGGACAAGTGCAGAGGGTGGAAGGACCTCAAACATTTGTTTCATGCACACACGCACACAGATATGTGCGCCGAGTCATAGCACACACATTTCTTACTGTTTGTATGAAAAGCATGAAAAACAAATGCTCTACAGTGTATTCTGAGGAACAATGTGTTTAAGTCAGAAAAACTATACACATTTATGAACTAGAAATTTGAAAAACAATTTGTGAGCTTGACTTTTGGCTGCCCTAATCATGTACAGGAGGCTACCTATGCCTTCCTCAAATGCTCAGCAAGCAGGACCAGCGCAGAAGGTTCATTTGGTGTTAGGGTGCAACCCAGCAGCAGAACACATATTTAGCATACACAAGGCCTGCAGTCAATCACTTTCTGCACACAACAAAGAAATAAGGAAGAAATGAGGACGCAAAGAGGGCGGGGAGCAAGAGGAGAGAGCAAGCGGCAGCTCCCTGACACTGACTCTAGTGTATCTGTATGAGTGAGGGCCTGGCATGCCTAACCACTCTGGGACATACCATGGCTCTCATGAACTAAAAAACTGTCCTCATTGATTTTAAAAGGTCACCTCACATCTGACAACTGTAATAATTTATGGTTCTGAATGAAAATTTAGAACCTTGGCTATGCTTTTTTGAAATTAAAGAAGCACCTTTTCATGGTTCTTGAAAATCAGAGTTCAAACTGTGTGAAGTGGTATACATCTGTAATCCCAACTCCTAGGAAGTGGAGGCAGGAGTTCAAGGCCAGCTTCAGTTACACAGTGAGTTTGTGACCAGTCTAGAGAAGTGCTGGAGAAAATGTCTCAGCAGATAAAGTGCACGGCACACAAGCGCGAGGATCTGAGTTCAGATCCCTAGCAGATTTGTCTAAAAATAAGACAGAGAATGACAGAGGACGCTCAAGGTCAGCCCTGGCCTTTGTGTGCGCACACACTCACAAAACTCATACTGTGCTCACTCAGTCACACAAACTCATACTGCACACTTACACATTCACACAAACTCACACTGCACACACACCTACACGCACAATTTTTTACTATTTAGAGTTTTAGAGGTTTGGATCAGAATTTTATCATAATTACCCATTTGGTGAACTTTCATAAGTAAAATATATATATATGTGTATACACACACACACACACACACACACACACACACACACATATATATGTATATATACACACACACACACACACACATATATAAATGTAAGTATTCATGCTACAGAACTGTCAAATACACTCCTGAGGAGAAAGCTTTTGTAATTTCAACTCAATTCTTCTAAAACCAGCCCTGCCCACAAAATGTACCAGTTCTGCAAGGCTGCATAAACTACAGAGGGCTGCTTTGCTTCCTAGTAAAAGCCAGCAGGAACAGTACCTGGCCAGAGGGGAACGGAAAGCCGCAGCTGGTGTGGGGAAATCCATGGTCCTCGTCTCAAGAACCGGCTTTCCTGGTATAAACTTTAAGCTGTTGGGATTTGGGGTGTCTTGTGTTTGAATAAACATGAATCGTACTGAAAAAGAGAAAGAGTGTTATGCTAGAAAAAACAGTTATGGTCAACAAAGTGCTTTTAATTTAAAGATGTATTTATTTTTATTTTTTATTTTTATGTCTGAATGTCTTGCCTGCATGTGTGTATGAGTACCGTGTGCCAGCAGCATCGAGGAAGCCATCAGACCCTCTAGAATGCGGTCATGGATGGCTGTAAGCCACCACAAGGATGCTAGGACTCAAAACTACCCCTTCTGCAAGAGTAGCAAGTGCTCTAACCACTGAGCAATCTCTCTAGCTCTCGGAAGTGCTCAACTTTTAGAGAAACAGAAGTACGAAACATTGGGAAAAACAGCCTCACAAGCTTTATCTCCCAGGCTGACCAGAGAGATCCTTAAAAGTTAAAATGCTTGAACCTGAAGGTCAAGCAATTCATTAAGATGTCTGAGCCTCCAATCGAGGAAAGTCTGCTTTTACAGGGAACAGTTTTTGAAATAAAACTTAAAAGGAAAGGCTGTCACTTCTTTCTATTCTGAACCAATCATTTTCTATAGGTTTGTTGTTTGTTTGTTTGAGATAGGGTCTCCTATCTAGTCTTGGCTGGCCTGGAACTCACTATGTAGATCAGGCTGGCCTCAAACTCATAGAGATCTGCCTGCCTCTGCCTACAGAGTGTTGGGATTGAAAGTGTGTGCTACCAAGCCTGGCTTTGTATTTTGCTGTCTTAGTGATTTCCTGGTAACTAAGGTCACTGTATTCATTGGGCATCTCACTGAATCTGAAGGACCTAATCTGGCTTTACCCTGCTTAAAACACTGAGTAATCCAGCTCTACAGAAAAGGGGGTTTTGAAATAACAGAGGGTGGAAATATAAATGTAAAACCAAAGAAGTCAAAACAAAATCTCATTGGAGAGCTAGAATCCGGCAGACACAGTAGCCCAGGGCCTGCAGGGCTGAAAGCAGACATAGTAGCCCAGAGTCTGCAGGGCAGAAGACAGATACAGTAGCCCAGGGCCTGCAGGGCAGAAGGCTAAGAAGAGGAACCTGAGTTCACGCCAGTCTCTGCAGTGTGCAGCAGGCTCTAGGCCAGCCTAGGGCAGTTAGCAAGAGCCTCTAAAAACAAAACAAAATTTAAAAAACCCAAAAACAACAACAAAAAACCAAAACAAACAACGAACACCATCTATTTACACTGGGGGAGAAAAATTAAGGAAAAATATGGTATCACCACACAGCTTTTCTCTCCTGACATAAATAGTACTGGAACTCACTCTGTAGCACAGGCTGGCCTCGAACTCAGAAATCTGCCTGCCTCTGCTTCCCAAGTGCTGGGATTAAAGACGTGCGCCACCAATGCCTGGCTTCTAATTATATTCTAAATTCAGTTTAATTAGGTGTTTTAAAACCACCTCCACATACATACAGGTAACATTATATGAACTTAACAGGTTATATTTAGGAATATATATGCATATGCAAATACACATATTGATACTATAACACCTGTTGAAAAGGGCCATGAATTTGAAGGAGAGTGGGGAGAGGTATATGGAGGTTATAGAGACGAAAGAGGAGGGACAAACATCATTGTTAAAGTCCAGTCTCAAAGGTAAGCAAGCAAGCAATCAACCAAGCAATCAACTCCTAGCTCTAACACCCAGCCAGACACGTCTGGAAGTGCCCTGAGTTAGGGCAGGATAGGACAAAGTGAAGTTTTCCTTTGGGGAGTGATACTATACAGATCCCTAAGTAGGCAGGCACCAGCTCCTGCACAACACAGACTAGAACGGAAAGTCACTGTCAGTGACTGAAATCAGTGGGTGTCCAACTGGAAAAGACTAGAACACCACAAAGTGCAGTTCCACAAAATACTGAGTTCTCAGTATTTACATCCAAGGCATTTTGTGATTCGAGGGAGCACTCCTCATCTCCAGTCTGCAGAAGAGATAAGACTTCTTCCAGAGTCAAGTCATGCCCCAGCCACCCTCTATCTCACCCCAGAACATGGCCATAGGAAGGGGCACGAGGCAGCAGGAAGAAAGGATTAATCCGTGACCACATCAAGACATGCACACCCACCCCTCTCCAAGCTCCCCCAGTGCTGCAATGACCACATTCAAATTACATTCAAAACCAGATGCTAGAAGGTTTGATTAAAGGCAGGAACTCACTACTGTACAGATACCCCTATAGAAACAGAGAATGCAATACCTTAAAATTCTCATTATTCTCTCAAACGCAAACTCACTTGTAACTTCTTTCTTATACTATTTCGTTTTAGATATCACTTATTGAGCAACTCATGGCCTAAAGAATGTGTTAACAAGACAGAGGATTTCACAAGTCTACAGACAATGTCCTCTGACTAATAATAGTAATGTATGGTTTTATCACAGGGACGGGGTGGGGATGGACAGGAAATCACTAAGCCTCTGAATAGAAAACTGACAAATTCTTGGGCTGCTGAGATGGCTCAGGCGGTAAAAGTGCTTGCAACCAAAGCAAAGGCCTGAGCTCAATCCCCAGAACCCAAATAGTAGAAGGAGAGACCCAGCCTAAACAAGCTGTCCTCCGGCCTCCGCACACGCAGTATGGCACACTCGCACACATACAAAGACATTTTTAAAGAAAACTTTAGCTGGGCAGTGGTGGCGCACACCTTTAATCCCAGAACTTGGGCGGCAGAGGCAGGTGGATTTCTGAGTTCGAGGCTAGCCTGGTCTACAGAGTGAGTTCCAGGACAGCCAGGGCTACACAGAGAAACCCTGTCTCAAAAAAAAAAAAAAAAAAAAAAAAAAAAAGAAAAAGAAAAAAAAGAAAACTTTAAAATTTTGTATTTTATGACCATTAACTCTAGTACTGTACCTGTGTTACACCAGGGTGTGTGCAGTGGGAAAAATGGTCTCCGTACATATTGGTGCAGAGGTTGTTTCTTAAGGGTGTGTGGAGTCACCACGTGACAGAACCTACATTTGAAACAAAGGAAGAGTGACATGGTAAGGAATCTAATCTGTTTTGTTGTTTTGAAACAGGTCTCTGTGACACTCTGCCTCTGCTTCCCTAGTACTGGAGTCACAGACATGAGCACCACACCCAGCAAGCAGGATGACCTGTTAACACCGATTTATACTTCCCTTGTATAAGTATATATAAAACAGCTAAGATTTAAACATACCAGTAATAAAAATAATTAGAGAGTTAACTTTCCATTTTCTATCTGCGACATTATTTCTACTTCAGCATATGATACAATCAAAAACAGAGGTAGAGGGCCTGGAGGGATGGGCCAACAGTTAAGTGCGCTTGTTGCTCTTGTAGAGGACTTGGGTTTGGTTCCCAGCACCCTCATGGTAGCTCAGAATCGTCTGCAACTCCAGCTCCAAGGGCATCAGACATGCATGTGGCACATATACATACATTCAGACAAAACACTGCTCTGCATAAAATAAAAATGCTGGTAAACCACATGGAAACCCATTTGGTTGGTAACTGGAAGCACACACTAACGTCCGGGCATCAGGATCACAACCGTACTGACAAAGCCATTGAAATCTGCCACCCAGACCCTCAGCCACACGGCGGCTTTGTACTTCCTCTTTCTTTCTTCCTTTCCTTTCCTTTCCTTTCCTTTCCTTTCTTTTCTTTTCTTTTCTTTTCTTTTTTTTTTTGGTTTTTCCAGACAGGGTTTCTCTGTGTAGTCTTGGCTTTCCTGGAACTCCCTTGTAGACCAGGCTGGCTTCATAACTCACAGAGGTCTGCCTGCCTAGTGCTGAGACTAAGAACAGGTACCACTACCACCCCGCTTACTTTTTTTTTTTTTTGGTTTTTCGAGACAGGGTTTCTCTGTGTAGCTCTGGCTGTTCTGGAACTCACTCTGTAGACCAGGCTGGCCTCAAACTCAGAAATCCACCTGCCTCTGCCTCCCAAGTGCTGGGATTAAAGGCGTGTGCCACCACTGCCCGGCACCCCGGCTTACTTTTTAAAAACTAGGTAGTAGAGCCACATGACTGAAAACAGCTAAGAAAAATAAATATCCAATGAGAAGTTTTCCCTGGTCTGTCTCACAGTCTGTGTCACAGCAGTCACCTGGAGAGAACTAGCCCACTGGTCTCTGGAGCAAAGGCTAGGAGTGCAGCCCAAGGGACAGTGCTTGCCTAGCATTTGCAAAGCCCTTGATTTGAGAGTTCCAGATTTGGGAAGGAAAAAAAAAAGTAAAAAATGAGCATCCCTGAGTAAAAACCCGAAATGTTCTACGCTTCAACCCATCTCATACCTGACCTCTCGTAAGGGGCCTGCCTGCCAAGTCAACTGAAAACAATGCATACAACTTCCATGATGGGTAAGGTGCACATGAAGAAACGAATTTTGTGTTTAGACATGGGTTCTATTCCCATGGTATCTCAGTAAGTTCCACTGTCCCAAAATGTAGAGTTAGAAACCCCACTGAAATATTTAGGATAAAGGACACTCGCTTCATCCCAACGATTCAAAGTCTAAAGTCTAACAGAACACAGGCAATTGCCAAGAGCAGCCAACATTCTATATACTTGATTCGGAACCTTAACCCAGCATCAGACCGTCATTTCACTCTGATGGAGAAGCATTTCACTCTGATAGAGAAGCACTGACTGGCTATTTTCAAAGCTTCACCAAATTAAAAAGGAAGGCAGCTCTGAGAATAACTCCAGCTAGAAAGGGAAATACAAGGACATTTCAGTAATGAAAAACATTTATTTTAATTTGAGACTGGGTCTCACTGTAGAGACCAGGCTGACCTTAAACAGAGATCCACCTGCCTTAAGTGATTACTTAAAATTGTCCTCCAAGACCCTTTGTGGGAGCAAAGCAGCCCAAGAATGAGAACATCATGTCCTTGAGACCAGAACGAGTAAATTGTAGGAGTAAAACCAGTCGATGAACACAGTTGGGAAGTAAATCACTCCCAGGCCACCTTCCCCCCAAAAAAAGGCTCAGCTACTGTTGAAATTCCATGATATAAAATGCCTATGATAGAAATGGCTAGTTAAATGCCATACCCAGGAGAAAACTCCTTGCCAACCAGAGTCCCAGCTCTCTTGGCTCCTGGGGTTTCCCCAGCCTATTCTGCTGGACGGTGTGTCTGCTTTGGTGCTCTACTCACTGCCTGCTTGCTCTTATAATTGTACTATTTGCTGTATCCTTAATAAACGCACTCATTTGAAACAAAAGGCATGAAGAGCCTTGTAGATCACTCTCCCTAAGGAACACCTTGCAATCAGGGACATACTAGGTCACACAGTGAGTGCTCAGTAAAAGGTAGCTGTTAGCACTACATAGTAACTAGTAACTACCCATTAAGTGAATGGCATGAATACTCCAGGATTTGGAAACACCCTAATATTCCAGTATTACCGTTCCTTCAACCCTGGGAAAAAGCAGCAAGTGTGGACAAACCAGTATACTCTGGCAGGAAGGTTTGAAGTTTAAAGGATCCTGTGTAAAGTAACTGAAGGAAAGTCATGGAAAATGGGGGGTCGGGGGGCGCGCCAACCCACAAAATCCTTCAGTTAATCTGCTATTTTTATGAGATGTATTTAGGAGTTTTAAAATGGGGGTGGGGGGTAGTCTCATAAATAGTACAGGCTGGTCTTGAACTCCTGGTCTTCCTGCCTTCACCTCTCAAGTACTGGGATAAAAGGCGTGGGCTTCCATGCCCGGCTGACGAAATGCATTTGAAACTTCAAGGCAGCCATCAGTCCTGCCTTCACCTCTCAAGTACAGGGATAAAAGGTGTGGGCTTCCATGCCCGGCTGACGAAATGCATTTGAAACTTCAAGGTAGCCATCGGCATTCTGTCAGGCCCTTTTCTACAGGGGTCACACGCGGGAGTGACTCTAGAAGAGGAACAGGACGCACTCGCACAGGCCTGGGCGGTGGATTCCCTCGAGTCGCTTCCCCCAAGCCGTGACCTCCAGGGAAAGGGAACGACCCGACCCGACCCCGGGACCGCTCTTCCCTTCCGAGCCACATCTCCATGGAATTTACAAGGGACGTCCGTGGAAGGTGGCTGGCCTTGGGCTCTGGAGCCAAGGCAAGGCTCTGTCAGATGCCAGCTCCCGCCCCGTGAGAAGGCGGCGACAGGGATCTGCTGGCCCGGGAGCCGACACCTACCGCCTGCACAGCCGGGCAACACCGACCGCTGCTCCCCACATCCGCTCGGCCGCCGCCATCACTTCAGTGCCAGTGCGCTTGCGCGGACCCGCCTCCTTCACGTCTCCAAGTCCTACGCAGACTCTGGCCCTGCAGAGAGGTCAAGGGAAGACAGTTCTCTACTGGTTGAGGACGGTGCTGCAGGTGGCCTTTCCCCCCTCCTTTTGCTGAAAGTAGATTTTTTTCTCACATAATATATCCAGATTACAGTTTCCCATCCCTCTAGTTCCCCCAGTTTTCCCACACTTACCCTCCGAATTCACCCCCTATCTGTCTCTCATTAGAAAACAGGCTTCTAAGGGAATATATGATGTATGATATGATATTATGATATGACAACAAAAACTAACACATCAGAACAGGACAAAACAAACATAAGGAAAAGAGTCCAAGAAAAGGCACAAGAAATGCATATAATGCAGACACACACTTGGTCACACACTCAAGAACCACATGAAAACACAAAACTGGAAGCCATAATGTGTATGCAAGGGACCTACAGGGCAAAAGTGGAAGGGAGGGATGGAGGTAGGCAGGGAGAGAAAATTTTAAAAATATATGCATAAATAATATAAAAAACAAAAACAATGTAATATAAACAACAGAACCGTGTAATTAAATAAATACACAAACCGCTACCCATCCCGCCTCCCCCAGGGCGCTTCAGATGCAAGACCATACATTAAAGAGTTTGTGTTTAAGAGCTGAACGTCTCTTACCCAAGATGATGAATGCTGACATGGACGCAGTTGATGCAGAAAATCAGGTGGAACTGGAAGAAAAGACTCGACTTACTAATCAGGTGTTGGAATTCCAACACACACTTGACGGTCTTTCTGCAAGAGTAGATGCAGTTAAGGAAGAAAAGCTGACGCTAAAATTGGAAAATCAAGTTCTTGGACAATATATAGAAACCTCAGGCCTGCTTCTAGTGTTTTCCAAACAACTGATACAAAAAGCAAAAGGAAGTAAAGGGTTCACCTCCCTGTCTTCTATGGATTGCTGCTTTTTTTCTCCCCCCTTAAGGCTTGGATATGATCCAAAAGTTAGAGTATCTCTGTTTGCTTCCCCGAGTATTTATAAAGAGAACGTCAGATCTAGGTAATACTAATGCTTGCAGGAGCATCTCTGAGTTAACGCCGTATGCATATATTAGTCTATGAAAATATGCACATGTAGAGACTTTATATTAGAATTACAGATATTTATAAAACTTGAAGATGAATGTTTTGCCAATTTGCATATATATATATATGTTTATCATTGTCTTTTATCATAAGCCTAACTAGTAAAATATACAAGAAAATACCATGTTGTGAAAAAAGTGATCAAAACCACGTACTGAATGCACAGCTTCTGTACCTGTGCACTGCCCTGTGCCTCTTCTCCATCTGCCTCTTCCTCCCCGTCTCCCTTCCTGACAGTAACTTCAATAGTTATCTCCTACAAGAGTGACCTGGACGGTAACTGTTGACACTTGACCAAAATAAGATACTTATCTAAGGCTTGCCATTTGTGATATTTAGTAATAAGATATGATTGCTGGTTTCTCTTTAATCAATTGAAAGTAGATGGAAGCTATAACAAATGAAGGGTTTTCTTAGAAATGTAAACTGTCACACCGAGAAGCTAAAAGCTCCCTGTTATATAAAACAGTCCATTTGGTGTTGAAAATATGGGAATGTTAGTTATATGTGTGTGAGAAAAAAAAAAGTTGAGGTAAGATAGAAATAGGAAAACTGGATAAACAGAAATAACCAACTCCCAGTGTTTTCCTCTTGATGTGTGTCACCTCCTGCCCACAGCTGCACTTTTGGGACATATATGAAAGTGGACTGAGTCCAGTGTAAGTGGATTAAGAGAGACCTGTTAAGAGTTTGGTTTCAAGGTTTGTTTGTACCCAGGAGATGAACTTTTGCAAAATTGAGAGTATATTAGTATCAGAATCATGAATATAAGAGAGCTTTGTATATGTGATAATTAAACGTTAGTATTTTATCTCAGTTGTTTTCCCAGATTTTCTGTAAATTCAGCTACTTAGTTTGCAGAATTTTAGTCATTCTTTTAACAAATTTTAAAAATTTAGTTTGTAGTTTCCATTTCATAAGGAGCTAATATCAGAAATAATAGTAAAGTCTTAGGAAAGACCCACTAATGCAGCTGGTGGCTCTTTGACTTGTGGAATCATCTAACGTATTAACGTAAGCCTCGATGATCGACGTTAGTTATGTGGATGTGAAAGCCTCACATTGCGGACATTTTGCAACTCTTTTGTGACCTTGTTACAAATATTTAAAATTGTGTTCAAGTTATGCTTTGCTGTTTAAAAAAACCTGTTTCAGAGGAAAAAAAAAACAAAATAAATAAATACGCAAACCAAAGCTCTGGCCTAACATTATGAGACAAGGGACCTTCAAAGATACCACGGAGTTGGTTTTCTGTTGGCATTCTACAGCGGGACATGTGGCCTATGCTTGGGAATCGGTTGTCTCCCTAGTGAGATTCCCTTGGAGAAAACTAGATTTTCATTTGCAAGGGGTAATCAACTGGAGATGGCTTAGGAACAGACATATGCCTTCTTTCTTCTTTCAGCTCTGGGACTCCATCTGATGCCGAGCCTGCTTTATTTTCTTGGTGTCCTCCATCTCCTCTGGCTTGTACACCCTTTCTGCCTCGCAGGTTCCCTGAGCCCTGAGAGGAGGGAGCTGATGGAGAGATCCTATTTAGAGCTGCGTATTTCAAGGTCTGCCACTCTCCTGCATATTGTTTGGTTGTTAGTGGAAGGATTAGAATCATTTTTCTTGCTGCATTCTTTTAGCCCCTAATTTTAGATCTCTCTCCCTGTATTCCCGCCCTTGTTCACCCTCTCATCTTCTTCTCCCAACTTGATTCTCCTGTTCTAGAGATTCACCTGCCTCTGCCTCCCTAGTGCTGGGACCAATGGAGTGTGTCACCATGCCTTGCAAGAGCATTGATATTTATATTTAGTATTTCCAGTGTGTCACATGGATTTTACTACTCAAATTATTCTAGCTTTAAGCTTGAAAGTTCTTCCAGGTAGATTCTGGGCCCCTCTGTATTACTGTTTGGCACTAATGGAAGATGCTTCTCCAGCCATCTTGTGTCTACTTCAGGCCCTGGAATCCACGCTTCTCCTGAGAGATCTGACTCCCTTGAGAATGGTGCCTAGAAACCAAGACCTGGGAGTTGGAGAGAGCTCAGTTGGTACAGTGCCTGCCACAAGAAGGACTTGAGTCTGGATCCCCAGAAACCTTGTCAAAAATCAGCTCACCTGTAAGCCCAGTGCTGAAGATGGAGATAAGAGGAGCTTGCTGAATTAGTGACTTTCAGGTTCCGAAAGAGATTTGGTTTTCATGTCTCAAAAAATATGGTGACAAATTATAGAGGAAGACCCCTGTGAGGGCTATTCCCAGTGTCAACTTGACTTATATTTGGAGTGAACTACTATCCAGAAATGAAGGGCACACCTGTGTTCCAGATCTTGAGGTTGGAAGACAAAAACTTCTGATCCAGATCTTGAGGTATAGTGGCCATGAAAAGCTTAGGCACAGGCAAGGTGATACAAGCCTTTAATCCCAGGAGACAGAGGCAAGCAGATCTCAGTCTAGGACAAAGCAAGTTCCAAGTAAAGAACAGTTTAGGTCCAGGCTTGGTGGTATACACCTTTTATCCTGGCTATACCTTCTGCTGGAAGCCACATAAGGACAATGGAAAAAGGAAGAGTTCCTTCTTCTTCTGCTTGCACTTGCTTGCCGGCACATGTTAGAGCCTACTTCTTCAGGATTCCAGTTTATCCAGAAGACCAGTGGGAACACCTAGCCTTGTGGGACTGAGCAGCTAGCTACTAAGTTCTTGGACTTCCCACTCTCAGTTGCCCATTGTTGGGTTAGTTGTCCTGCAGACTGTAAGTTATTCCAATAATTTCCTTTATTTTATAGAGACAGTCCATCCATAAGTTGTGACTCTAGAGAACCCCAATAAAGACAACGCCCTACACTGACCTCTGTCCTCCAAACACAAGCACATTTGTGCACAACATACAAGAACACAGAAATAAAGACAGAGCTGGGTGCCTTTGTGCTCCTTGTCCACTCCTTCCATTCCACCCTACCCTTTCCCTGCAAATGCGAAAAAGGGAGTTCAGATCCCCAAGGCCATGTAAATGCCACTGGGTGATGCAGCCAGCAGTCTATGGAGACAGAGAATCCACCAAGCAGACTGGCTAGCCATATCAGCGGGCTCTGGGTTTAATTGACAGGCTTTGCCACAATGAACAAACTGATGATAGGGTCCAAAAACTGAAAACAAGCCAAGCAGGCACAAGAATCCAGCAAAGCAAGATTTTTATTTGAATTAGGCAGCAAAAGCTGACCAGTCAAGAACAACGACACAGACTGGAGAGCTGACTGAGCTTTTGAACGTTCATCTTAGCAAGTATTTAAGCAGATGACAACAATTTTTTTTGTACTCAGGCCACTATTGACAGACTAAGGCCACAGAACTGAGGAGCTGAATTGCAACTCTGAGCCAAAATGGTAACAGTTTTTAGGCTTCAAAACCACAAACATCTGTGTCAAGTTATCTCACCAATCAGGAATTAGGGATAGGGACTTCCTTAGGAACATGTCTTTGGGGTATACTTATCCCATTTCCATTGGGGCTATTCAACTGTGGCAGGGAAACTCGCCTAGCATAACTGACAACTGGGATGTTAGTTACCCATGTACATGTCTCTGCCAAGCAGAATGTCAGTTACCCAGGGAGGTCTTGGGAACTTAAATTTTATTTGACCCCTATTCAAAATGGCGGTTTTATTAAAAATGGCTTCAGTTTGGTTCCTTCTTACAGTAGAAGAGCAACCAGGGGTCTCTACACACAAGTGTGCTGAGACAGATACACACACACACACACACACACACACACACACACACACACACACACACACACACGGGAGGGGGAGACCTCATCTTATCTGGTAAATGCTTTAACACATGCAGTAGCATCCCCAGGGTTTTTTTCTTTTGTATAACGTGTATAGGTGTTTTCTCTTCATGAGTGCCAGTGTGCCAGTGCATGCAGTGACCAAGGGGGCTGGAAGGAGGCACTGTTATCTGTCTTAGTCATGGTTTCTGTTCCTGCACAGACATCATGACCAAAAAGCAAGTCGGGGAGGAAAGGATTTATTCAGTTTATACTTCCACATTGCTGTTCGTCACCAAAGGAAGTGAGGACTGGAACTCAAGCAGGTCAGGAAGCAGGAGCTGATGCAGAGGCCATGGAGGAATACTGCTTACTGGCTTGCTTCTCCTGGCTTGCCCAGCCTGCTTTCTTATAGAACCCAGGACTACCAGCCCACAAATGGTACCACCTACAAGGGGCCCTCCCCCCTTGATCACTAATTGAGAAAATGCCTTACAGCTGGATCTCCAAGGGAAGCTCCTTTCTCTGTGATAACTCCAGCTTGTGTCAAGTTGACACACAAAGCCAGCCAGTACAGTCTCCCATGATAGTGGAGTTATAGAGGTTTTTGAGTCACCATGTTGGTGCTGTACACCGATCCCAGGCCCTCTGCAAGAATACTTAGTGCTCAACTGAGGAGCCATCTCTCTAGCCCCTACCATCCCAGGTTCTAAGGATTAGGACACTAACATGTGGGTAAACTGTGAAGCAATTCCATAATTTAAATCTTAATCCCTTTCCCATAGAATTAACGTTTGGCTCCCACCATTTTCTTTGAGACATTATTTCCTATATTCTGTGGCGATATTAGTCAACTTTTGATTCGCTGAAAATTTTACAAATGATTGGGCAGCACACATTCTAATCCTAGAACAAAGTAGGTTGAGACAAGAGATAGCCCGTGTATTTGAGGCTAGCCAGGGCTACAGTGTGAGATCCTGTCTCAAAAGTTTTTTGTTTGTTTTAACATCACCTTCTTCCACTGTGCTGTTTTGTGCCCCCTATACCATATACCCCCTGTACTTAATAAATTCAAATGTCCCAAGTCAGCATTTGCATTTAAATCTTGTCAACTTTTGGCTATTTTGGTCTTATTTCCACTAATATTCACAATAAACCAAATAAAAGCTCATAGCTTCTACTTAATGTTTGCTTACTTTATAAGAAAACTGTGAACATTTTCCTCAGATAATCTCATTTCTCTTGAGTGAAAATGTAGGCCAGTCTCCAAACAAGATGAGACATGGAATGTGATACTTAAATTTGGTAGAAGTGTGGGTTCCACCAGCTCTGTCATCTAGAGTGGGTCACTAGAGACTGCTACTGCATGCTGAAGGAGACTGTGGACTGCCCCTGCACTAAGCTTAATGAAAGCACCTCAAGGACCTGTGTTCTCTCCTTCCACATGTTCCCTGCAAACTTGTCAGTGGGGATTTTTAATAAATGTTTGTTGCAGTTTTCCTCAACTGAGCAGTATTACTCTATTTTAATCTTCTAAACTAATCTGGCTACCTCCCAGTCAAAATCCCAGTGATAGTTTCGTTTGAGTACTGATCTGGCTCTCTGGGCTCCAGATGGTTTCTCATGGTCCTAGAGAGAACTCTCTGGCCAGGGCAAATCCCACCCCTTCCTCTCTTCCCTTTCCTCCTCCCCTGGCTTGGAGAAAGTCCACCCCTATTCTTTCCCTGTTCAGTCATTGGATAATCAGTTTCTTTATTGACTAATCAGGGAATAATTGGGGAGCAGCGTTTTGTAACCAGATATGGGGGCACAGAAATCAGCATTTTAATAATACAAGGATAATCTTTACACAGTGCACAATATTTACACCCACACGAACTGCAGCCTAGATTCCACAACTTGAATCTAAGGTGAACTCAAGGAAATATACAAGGAAAGACAAGAATCTAGAGAGACAAGTCTCAGCCATCTGGTAGTGGTTTTTACCTGGCTCTTCCCACTGGGAGTCCTGTTCTTCGTAGAAAGCTCAGGGGGAATCTTTCAACCAGAGTACCTGCAGACTCTCAGGTAAGAAAGACAGCAGTTTTGTTTGGGGCTGCAACCTCGAAACAGAGAACACTTGAGTACTTTGTTGTCGGTTTTTTGTTTTGTTTTGTTTTCTCCCAAACAAGGTTTCTCTATCTGTAGCCCTGGCTGTCCTGGAACTCTTTCTGTAGATCAGGCTGGCTTGGAACTCAGAGATCTGCCTGTCTCTGCCTTCCCAAGGGCTGAGATCAAAAGTGTACATCCCCACCTCCAGGTAACATTTAAGAACGTTTAAATCATAGACGTAGTCAGGTGTGGTGGGTGGCACATGGCTTTAATCCCAGGCAGAAGTAGACAGATCTCTGTGAGTTTAGGGCCAGCCTCATTTACATAGTGAAACCCTGTCTCCAAAAAATACAAAATTAAAAACAAAACAAAACACGGGACCAGGTGGAGGTTTATATTTAGATGGTAAGTAAACTCAGAAAATGTGGGCCACTTTGGTTTCACTCACACCTATTACACCAGAACCTTCGGAGCCCTGGGTCTTCCAATACCATCTCTATGAACACAGCACATTGCCAGTTCTCCTGGAATCCTGCTGAGTCAAGCTCAAGAAAGTTCAAATACCGCCCTGTCTGCTTCAAATTTGGATGTAGGTAGGCAGGTTCTTCCTCATGACAGGGGGTTTGAAATGTCCTAGGTTCTTGTGGGCCTCTCAGTGTCGACACTGGCTTCTGTTCAGGAGGATTGGTGCCTAGTGACCCTTTCATCCCCAGAAGATCCCACTTAAGAAAAAACACACAACTTAGTCTCTTAATTAGGTTCATTTTAATAAAGAGTATAGGAGTTTACAACCCAAACGATTATCCATAAAAACTATCAGATACATAAGATAAATCACCCCGAGTGAACAACACGAATCCAACAGCCTGCAATGAGAGGTATTACAATAACTGCTAGGAATGACCTTCTGGTTTCCCCTCAAGATTGTTTGCATGTTAAGGATTCCTGAGGCCTGCTGACCTCAGCACTCCTTCCAGGCTGCTGAGAGCTCCTCACTCAATCAACTCCAAATACTGCCAGCAGAGGGCG
>CM052700.1:55852363-55868760 GCA_028551405.1 Uromys caudimaculatus
CACTCACTGCTGGTGAGGGCACTGCATCTCCTGGGCCCTGGTTTTCCACTTTAAGTTTCCTATTTGAAGTAATGTGTACATTATCATACAATTTGATACATGTTTTGATTATTCTCATTTACACAATAAAAATACAGAATTTCTTATCATCAGATCGCTCTAATACTTCACACAGCAGTGAAGACTAGCTGAAAACACTGACCAGCACAGACTCCAACACAGAATACACAACAGGCTGCTAAGGCAGCATTTTCTTAACCATTTAGAAGAACTCAGTTGCCAGAAGAAGCTGAGACATACTATGGGTTAGTGAGTAGAAGACTGTTTTACTTGAACACACGTGCGCTAGGCATGTGCCAGTACATAGGTCTTCAACTCCACAAGTAAGCCAGGACAAAACAGGCTGTATGA
The DNA here is from genome assembly GCA_028551405.1 of Uromys caudimaculatus. NCBI lineage: Eukaryota > Metazoa > Chordata > Mammalia > Rodentia > Muridae > Uromys > Uromys caudimaculatus. The sequence continues at coordinate 55,852,775 of CM052700.1, forward strand.
ACTGAAATCTGCTTTCAGCACCAACTTCTGTTCACTTTCTCTGGTGAGACCGCTCACCATCGCATGACAGAAGCATCTTGTGCTGTCTCCTGGGACTGGAGTTAAAGAAACCCAGTGGTCTCACATGCTAGGTAAGCACTCTACCGTCGAACTATAAACCAAGCTGCTTGAAAGTTTGATAGTAAGATCTTGCTAAGCTGCCTGGGCTTGCACTGATTTGAATTCACACTCCTTTTGCCTCGACATGCCACAGAGGTTCATTTCAGTATTTCATCTCATTTGTTTTGACTCTAACCATGAATTTGGTGCTAAAAAGCTGTACTGTAAGCCTAACAGTATATAAGTTAACTCTGTTAACTGTGTTCATTAGTCAGTTAATAGGGATGAACCTAGGGCCTCACTTGTGCCAGCTCCATCTGTGAGCTATGCTCCCAGCCTAGCAAATCACTTAGGAGTTCATTAGTACATGATACAGTGTAAGGCGTTGCCTAAGGATACACTGGCTCATCTCTGTCTACTGAGTCAAAAGTCCAAAATCTCTGGTGTTTCCTATGAAATATACAAAGTGACGAACACACAGCAGAAACTAAAACAAAGAAAGTGCAGTACTCTGTTGACAATGTTTTCCTCTTCCTTATTAAGTTGTTACAGTATGGCCACTGGGAACTTGTTACTGATTCACAGATTTTAAGCACTCATAATTCCCTGTAAAACAAACATGTCTGGATTTCCACCCAGGGTGGCATCCCACAAGGACACCTGATCTTTACACTACACACTGAACCTGTAATCCAGATTCTTCCCAGCACCTCCTTCAAAACTCATCTGTTGGGTTATCCTGTGTCAGATTTCCTTAACGAATCACTATGTAAGAAAAAACCAGTCTGCATGGGGTCACATTCATACTCTATTCAAAGATGGTGGATAGACTTTCCACTTAGTAGCTCTCTAGCAAGAATAAAAAGAGGCCCTAAGCCCACACTTCACAAATTAAACTGTATAAGATAAAAAAAACTCATGATTTTATTTTAATTTGGACCTTGTGAGTTAAAATGACTGTTTGATTAGGCGGAGCAATTCAGTAATCAAAGGAAGAACAGCTTGCAGCACTGTTACCAAGGTGATGTTGACCTTGCATTCTGAAGTTTCTCATCAAGAGATGGGTCCTTCTGTGTTGCCAAGGCTGGTCATGAGATCCTGTGCTCAAACTGTCCTTCTGCCCCAGCCTAAGCAGCTGGGACTACAGGTGTGTGCTGCAACCTGGGAGGAGCTGTGACATCAAGCAAGGGCTCTCTGAACACTGCCATCCTTTCTGCAGAGGACTTCATCTGACGACAAGCGTGGGAAGTTTGGTTACAAAGTTCCATGTGTGTTAGTCAAACTACTTATTTAATAGAAAGACAATTTTGTATCCACTATTATACAGGAAATTCAAAAATAATACCTGTGAGAAAGCAAATTCCTAGAGACAACACTTAGCCTTTACTGAAGTGAAAGGCAGGTTTCTGGTGAGGTGGAGTCCTCAGACGGCACTGCTACAGGCCCCAACGCACTGCCTGTTATTTAAACAGGTGGAGAATGCTAAGAAGAAAAGTAGGGAAAAATAGGCCCTTTCCCTCTTAAGACAGGGTTTCACTCACTGGCTGTCCTGGAACTTGTTATGTAGACAGGCTGGCCTCAAACTCAGAGATCCACCTGTCCTTGCCTCACGAGTTCTGGGGTTAAAGGTCCTGACACCCCAAAAAGTAGCCATTCTTATGTTGCTGTCAAGACTTCTAGACTTTACTGTATTTTTGTGTGCTGACGATAGACCCCAGGGCACTGTGCATGCTAAGCATGTATTCTTTTGCTGAGTTGTGCACCCACACCCTGACTTTCACATTTAAAGGCTAGCACAACTAAGTGACTGCAAGTGCAGCTGGCATTCAGGCTGCAGTCCTGGATGGATTTTCAGTCATTCTCCTTTTCTTTTCTGGGACAGTGTCATGTAGTCTAGGTTGCCCTGGAATTCCTTCTTCCTGCCTACCTGAGTGCCCTGCTTGCAGCAGTATGCTACGTGCCGAGCTTCTAGCAATTTTTACATCCCTAATCCAGTTTGGTACATAGCTCTCCACACCTCCCCAGGCAAGTGGAGGAAGTGTCTGTGAAAAGCAGTGGGTGTGCACCTGAGCTTGGTGCCGACTCTTTCCTCAGTAGAACGCCCCCGCGGAGTCAGGGCTTATTTTAAGGCAGTAAAAATGAAGGGCATGAAAAACACTAGGAATGAGTCAGAGCCGTCCAGACATAAAAACACACTTCTGAACACACAGCCAGTCACCTGTCTGCTCTACTTTAACACTTGAAAGGAACAGATCATTTAAAGATTTGCAAGGACAACTGACCAGCTCTTTTCCATTCTCAGTTTACTTCTAGGTCTCAGGTCTGTTCCCACTTAAGAGGCAGTGGAGGTGTATGGGAAGGGTTTGGGGAAAAAACAGGCAAACTTAGCTCGTGGCATGGGCTCCTGATTAATGAATTTCACAACAATGGTACCCAGGCAGGATTCCCAGTGGCTGGACCTCTGAAGATTCTCTTCCCCTGTTGCCAGGGAAACACAAGGACCGATGACTTTTTTGGCTGGGAGGAGAGGGTGTTGAGATATTCAGTATTAAGCCCAGGCTAGTCTCTAACTTGTGGCAATCCTCCTGCCTCAGCTTCCCAAGTGCTAGGATTACAGTCATGAGGTACCTACCATGTCCAGTTTTAGGAAATTGATTTTTCAAAACCAGGTAAATGGAATTTAAAAATGCACTCTGACACCTCAGTTTCAGCAGGACTGCCCCAAATCTCCAACAACTTCAATTCATGAGAAGAAAAATCTAAACAAAGCCAAGGTTCAAGTCAGGTCAACAGTCACATGCAAGAAAACGAGTGATTTGATAATGGAGGTAGGCATGATGGCTTCACTCAAAGGACAAAGGTTTCTCACATGCATGAGCACGCAAGCGCCCACACTAGTCTAAAAAGTGGACTGTGGGAGGCAGAGAGAGTGCTTCTCCCACCTGTGTGCTCCTTTACACGACAGAGAATCTGACCCACAGTGTGCACCCAGACACTTGTGCACAGGGCCAGCTTGGCTCCTACAGACTCAATGACAGATCCCAGAGTACTTTGTGAACTGCTGGCTCCATAGGAATGAATGATGAGTAGACAAAAGATTAACTTTCCCAGATGTACAATAGGTTTGTATTGCTCTTCTTTCTGTTCCAAGAGTATTGCTGAGTCCTGGAGAAATCAACCTTAATTCTTCAACGCAAGTGACTCCAACAGGAGCTGTAGGAATTCAAAGTCATGGTAAATATAGCCCCTGTTAACTGGGGGTAAAATATTCCTGGATTAAAACGGTTTCTGGGCAGAAAAAAAAAAAAATTAGAGTTCTGAGTGCAGTGGAAGGCCTCTGTGACGGTGACACAAACACCTACAAGCCTGGGAATGCACATAAACAAAAGCAGTAAATATAACGGAAGGAGCTTTTGCCAGGTCTCATGGCAACTTGGCTAGTTGCCTTGAAGGGATTCTGCTCAGAGGCAGGGGACTGCAAGGTCACAGAGGATGGGATTTGCTCCCTGAAAGGCCAGTCAGGAGTGGTGTGATGGGTGCTGGTGGGGTGGGTGGAGGCAGGCCTCAGGCTAGTCTCTGCTCCTAGGGTTTCTGTTTGCCTGCTTTTGAAGGAAAGGGAGCTAAAGCAAAAGGATCAGCAGTGGCCAGCTCTGTAGTCCTGGAGGACAGGGATGTGACAGACACAGAGCCAGCTAGCAACTGCTTATTGCTTTGTGAAACAATCTTGTAGGCAGCAATGGGCTGGGCTTCTGGACTTGGCTCATCTTCCGGGCTATAGTGTCGAGAATATTTGGATAAAGCCTGAGGGCGGAATGGCTTGCCAGCCACGGGCCCTGAGAAGGCTTCTTTCTGGGACTGCAGTCCTCTGTTTCTGTCATTAGGATGGCCCCCAGAGTTCATGGAAGACCCCCTGGGAGAGTTGCTGTCAAAATGGTCTGCCACTTGGACAGAGTGGGAGGCGAGACCAGCCTGCGGTGCAAAGCCAGTCACAGAATACTGCGCCTGTGCAGGCGTGTACCTGGCTCTATCTCGGCCTGCAAACAGGGGCCCTTCGATGGGCTGACTGAGGCTGGCCTGCATCGGCAAATCCTGTGAGGAGCCCTGCACAGCCAGGAACTCCTCCACACTCCTCTTCTTGGTAAAAGGAGCTCTGGAGAACACGTCCACTTCCTCCGTCTGGGAAGGAGCCACACTGCCCTTGGAAACAAAAGGGGCCTTGGAGAAAATGTCCATGTCATCTGCTGGAACCAATGAGCTCCTGAAGGGGGCTGTGGCAAAGACATCAGGCTCCCCAAGATCATCTGAGGCTTGCTGGTTGATTGGCAAGAACTGGCTCTTTTTCCCGCCTTGTCTCCTTTCTTCTGGCTCAGTGGACACTCCAGGTTCAGAGAACAGGGTAGCTTCTCCCAGCTTCTCCTGGAGAGGCCTGCAGCTCTCGTCCTCCTCCTCAGACTCCAGAAGGAGAGGCCGAGACCCACTGCAGTCCAGCATGTCCCCTTCCAGGTCAGTCCCCTCCTCCTCACTGCTGTGGAAGGAGCTGTTGCTGGAAGGACCCTCTCGGGCCAGAGAATCAGACTCTAAGGTGTTCTGAGTCTTTGTGCCAGGAGCTTTGCAGGGATCTGGATAGAGGGGGAGGCCTTTGGTGCCCACGGATTCTTTAAAGTGCTCTACAGTAATTACTGGACAAGGACTGGGCTCTCTCTGGAGACCTAGAAAAGCATAAAACTTTGAATTAATTTGGATGCTGGTTCAGAGCTTTTTTTTGGAACATTTAATGTTCAACCAAGCAGACACATCGTGGAACCAAAGGATGGATGTTGACAATGGAAAAACAGGTAAATCAAAGAGTCAAGCAAGGTAAATGCACACAGACTGAAGAGCAAGCACCACCTCACACTTTGGATCATGATAGACACAACGGGCAGGAAAGGTGAATGGATGTTAGGCACAACGACACTCAGGGCAGCGAGGCAACACTCCTACTTGCAGGCCAGGCACAGACACCTGCTCTACCTGGCTCAGAGGCAAATGAAAGCAGCCCAGTCATTCTTCTCCACACACACCAGACAGACTTGGGCTATGGAGAACCACTGCCTGGGGAGGAACTTAACTCAGCATCTGGCATGTGCTCCATGTGCAGAGGGACAGACCCCCTGACAAGCTGAGTTTGCTGTCAGTAAGTGCACGCTTACTTGATGACATACTGCAAATGGTACTCACAGAGCAAGTGATACTTGACGCAAATACTGAGGGTACTTTCTGAGTCATACTAGATGTTATCAACTTTGGCTGGAGTTGCCCTACAATTTTTGTTTTTAATGTCCCAGGTTAGCAAAGTTCTCTTTGATGAACCCATCGTTGAATTCTTTAAGCAGAACTACTAGAAAACTCCAGATACTAGCACAAGTGCTTATGTAGGTAGAGGTGCCTCTGGGTGCACTGGCTTTTAAAATCAAATAGACAATTATCAGAATGCAACAGAGCTTACCTTCCAAGAAATATTAGCAGGTTAGAAGTATGTCATTGGGCACATGTTAGCAGGAGGGTAGGAAAAAGGCATATGTAACTAAGCAAGAAGAATCCAGAGAAAGGGTGGTTGGGGTGGGGGTGGGGACAAAATATATTTCTTTATGGGCTCAAAAAAGAAATACCACCAGAATGTCCCAATACACTAGGATATTAGCTATTGGCTATTCCCTCCCCACCTGGGCCCTCTCCCCCACCCTCTTCCACTCCCAATGAATACCTAGCCAGACAGGAATTTCTCCTATATACTGCTGGCTACTAACGTTCTTGCTTGAACTAAGCACACAGAGCATACTGGAAGGGGCTACAAAGCCAGGTTTATAGGGAAACTTATTGAGGATTTACACTGTCAAGAACACAGGGTGGGTGGGGGACCGAACATTTTATTAAAAGACACTATACAAAATACTGTGTTTTTCAAATCCTATAACTTTGTAAAAGCAGTGCTTCACGTTAATCAGTTGACAATAAATAAATTTCAGGTTCCCCCTCCCATTTTTTATCTCTAAACTCAAATTTTAAGTTGAATTCTATATGGTACAGTGTGACTTTTTGAGTAACATTTAAAGATGTGGATTTGAATGAACTTTTCCTTTGCGTTGTAATTCTGCTGTGTGCAGTGAAGTGTTGCTAGGGAAACCAGTAGGAAATAAGGACTTCCTGTTCCCTCACAGTGTGTAATGACACAATTCTAATTTATCAGGCAAGAGAACCAAGGTTACATTTATCTCAGAGATACCCAGGTGACAAATTCTGAGGGAACTAAAATGATGGGGGGGGGGGTAGAACTACTAACTTTCAACATAGAACTCACCAAGAAATGTTAAGGGGCTTGTAAGAGTCCATAGGTCACTCCCTCTTACATGTCAGCCTCAGTTGACAAAATTAAGGTGCACTTCCTTTCCTTTCCAAAACTACCTGAATGCTGGTGCTTCTAAGCTGGCTATCCTTTAGCACAAAGAGACAGAAGGTTGTCGGGTCAAGCCAGTGACTGACTCTGCTATTGTACGGACTGATCATCAAATGATCGTTTTCACTGCAGTCAGGGGCTTGAGGAACTGAAATTGGATTCATTCAAACCAAATTCGTACAGACTGCAAAAGGCAGCTATCGACCTGGAGACCCAGGGCCTGCTGCTGTCAATGCAATTCAGAGGCCTATGGGTCAGCGAGGGAAATCTCCCTCATCCATAATGGTACATGAAGTACATGCCTAGCCCATGCAAACTACTCTGTCAAGTAGCAAAAAGGCTTTGAGTCAAGAATCCAGGAGAAAACCCACGCAGGGCATCTTCTTTGACTTTTGAAGTGAATAGTAAGATTTTATATTTAAAATACCAACAGCTTTAAAAAGTTCAAAATCACCTGGGTGTATAGCGACTCATTCCTTTAATCTAGCTAACACTTGGAATGTCAAGGCAGTTGGGTATCTGTGAGTTCAAGGCTAGCCTGATTTACACATAGAGTTCCAGGCTAGCCCAGGCTACATAGTGAGAAACTGGCTCCAAAATAAATAAATAAATTAATCAATCAATTAAATAAATAAATAAATAAATAAATCGTGGAGTCGTCATAAAACATCATAGCATCAAGTCTAAAGGGAAAACCAGCCTCTTGTTATTCAAAAGTTTCACAGCATATTTTCCTTAATCTCACTGACTGGAAAACATGTCTGTGATTGGCCTTCTTGAAAAGCCTGTTTCTCAACCTTTCTTGTAGGTGCAGTGTGACTGAGGCAGAGTAACTAGGCCCAGCATTTTGAAGGTCAAAAACACACTATATGGGGAACCCAGACATCTATGACTCCAGAGAATTCTGGTGGTAGTAACATGGCAAACAACAGAGTTCAGGGGAGAGGCATATAAAACCCTACTGACAGCTAAGGGTTTTACTATTGTTCACCTTTGTGGTGAATGTGCTCTTACAAGGGTTTTTAGGGTGAATACCCTTTGCAGTGGAAGCCAATGGCACACTACTTCTGAAGGAGCCTGCCTTTTAGGAAGGATTCACCCAACTTACCCTCTGCCATGGTCAAGTTCTTTTGGTTATGAATGACAGTCACAGCAGATACCTTGTAACCAAAGAACAAAAACAAAACAACAGGACCTGGCCTCAAAGGGTGCAAGGCTTTTTTGTTCATCATGAGGCATTCTCTTATAACTTCCTCAACCTGGGTCCTTTCTCTTTTGTTTTTAAAACTTCTAGAAATAACCCCACCTGGTTCCTGTACGGTTTGAGGCCATAAGTTATACAGGTTTCAGCATGAGCTCACACATCTTCACCATCCCTGCACTCTCCCAGTGTGGCTCTCCTGGGGATGACTGACCCCAGGAATGCGATCTGATTGACAGTGAGGTCATTAGAGTGCTCCCTAAAGAAGCAAAATCTAAGATTTAAAACAGATTTGTGGTATTACTGCATGCGCACACAAGCATGTGCCACAGTGCTCAACAGCGGTCACAGGACAGTTCTCTACCTCCACCCCACGGGCTCTAACTTGGGGTACCAGGCTTGGCATAGGTGCTTTTACCCAATGAGTCATCTGGCTGGCCCCAAACCTGATAGTTACATTCCGGGCTGGCTACTCCGTAGTGTGTGTTAGAAGTTTTCTTGTCTCTACACTCTAACTGAAGTAAAGGTTTGGGCATCAAGATTAAGAAGCAAAATGCCCCCAACGAGGTACGTGGCCTCAGCTGAAATTCAATGTCTTAGACCATCAGCTGAGCCACCTGAGACCCCTACAATCTCTGGTGTTCATGTAACCCCAGCACTCGGTGCTCCCTTATGCTAGGTAAGTGTGAAAAAGCCCACAGCTGGATGCCAGGAGCAATTAAAGAGAGCTATTTCTCCCCGGGCTAAATACATTCTTGCTATCAGTGTTTAACTCAATTGGCCTGGGTGTATTAAAGACTAAATTAGAGGAGAGCAGCTGCTAATTGGTGCCATTTTGTTACCTAGGTATGGTCCCAGCTAATGTGTGTTGGTTGGTCTCTCATTCTTGACCATGATGGGCTTCATTCCCCAGGGTGGTCATAGCTCACTAAACCTCAGGATATCTTGCACAGCTGCTCACACTTTTGTCCACTGGTACTTGCAGCCACTAAATAATGTGCTCAAGTCCTTTCGTAGGAATAAAACAGCTACCTTAAGCTATTTACACATCTAAACATCATGCACTTGTTTGAACAGATAAAAGCTTTATTCCTCTGTATGTTTACATAAGAAATTTGTTTACAGGCTTATTTTATACAATACTTGCGAAGCAGTATTCATTTTTCACATTTTACTGCACAAGATAGCTTCATTACATCACTTTGCTTAGCTTCCCCAGGGAAGACAAGTTAAAGACCAAAGGTAAGAATTCATCCATGTGATAAAGGCATGTACAACAGGGCAGAGGAGAATACCCACAGAGAGTGAATTCAGGACACTGCATCAAAGTGAGAAGCAACGAAGGACTTCCCTCCTACCAACCTTTGGGAACTCTGCATAAGGTAGCATTACCCAGGCATCCAACAGGCCGCAACCCTCCCCCTTCAGAGAAAGGAAACCCAGGGGAAACTACACAGGCTATCTTGTTAGAGACTTTGAAATGGAGGCCAGCTGGGACTCATTCAGCTCACAAAGCCAAGTACATCCAACTCGGGGAACATTATCATCACGGAAAGGAAAGGTCTAATTTTGCACTGGTAAAATGAGTCTCTAGAGAGGACTATGAATCAGCTTGCAATGTCTGAAGTGCCTCACTCAACAACCTCACTGTAAACCTTATGTCAGCAGCCTCTCATTTGCTGAAGTGTTCTGGGTGATGCTGTCATTCTCGAGACACCATGTCAGTGGCAACAGACTGTGGGTCATCTTACAGAGCAGGAAGGTAAAGACTGTCAGATGCCAGAGAAGCCTGTCACAGAGACTTTAGCTTGGCCCAAGGTGTCTACAGCATTCCTTTGTTCAGCTGAGCGTAGAACCCCAGCCCCATCTCAAAGGTCTCCTCATTTCCATAGCACTGCTGAAAACAGAATTAATCACCTAGGGGAAGGCTATGTTGGTTTGAATCAAAACAAACACTTATCAGGAGTAGCATAGGAAATGAGAATTGCAAACCACAAAAATATCGAATCTTCAATTATCAGTAATCCAAGTTCTAGAATTCTGATCTGATTGGGAAGAGCCAAGTCCAACATGAAATGTGAATAAGTGACAACCTCTTCAGGAGTTATCTTTAAATACTCCACAGACCAGGGATTGCAAACTGACCCTTACTTAGAGTGATGGTGAGCTCTCTTTTGGCTATGAAGTCTTCTCTAGAAATTACCTGTTGATTTCAGTGTCTTCAGTGGAAATTGCTCTTCTTCTCACCCGGTGGTTTTGCTTTTTGGAATAGCTCAATATTACTCAAAGACAGAGGTGTGGGGGAATAGATAGGAAAGAATGTGCTGTGAGGGAGGCTACTGGGAAAATGCAACCACCCTTGCTACCTCATCTGGTGATGTCATGTCTAAGAACAAGAGTTTAAGCAGCTCAGATGCCACTGGCCTGCCTGCCCAGGGTCACCATTCACTTCCCAAGCACAATCAGATGCTTCTGGAGGGAACATTCAACCACATAAAACATTTCTGATATATCTACTTCAGAAATCATTGTAACAATTATAATACTACTTAGAGGTATTATATTTAAAAATATCTCCTCTGAGGACCATACTTTTTAGAAACTTTGGGAATTAAGTTTGGTTTTCTAGGGGGAAGTAATTACTTTCACTGAGCAGAGAGAAGATCAAATTTAAAAAAATGTGCACATTGTATTTGCCCATATTTTAACAACAAATCCCTGATTATACAGATTAAAATAATAGAAATCTCTGGATTCTGTTTTACTGCAATAGGTAAGGTTGTATGTACTTAATATTACAGAAGGAAAATCTATCTCCAAGCTTTTGATGACGTGGGCTTTCGTTAGGTAACAAGCAAATAGCAATAGGTTAGTAACTGCTCATTCTAACTCTGTGAGTAACGCTGAAGGAAGCTGTAGGAATGGCAAGAGCACAGACGCTACCCGAAGGACATCTGGATTGTACGATCCTTCATAGTCCTTCCGAACACTGCAACACAACGATGCTAGCCATGCTCTGCTGTCTCACAGAGCACCTAGCCGGATTAACTCTGTGTAAAAAGTCAATAGCAACTCTGAGGAGTAAAATGACTGTTCAAGGTCATAAGCCAGGGTCTAGATGAGGTCCTAGAAGTCTGAGCTGCCCCAGCTCCCTGTCTCACCACCCTGCCTTCACCAGCTTAGCACACACCAGTGAGACAAAGTAAATGGGCTAGTGAACAGGCACACAGCGCCTCTTACACTTCAGTCTTGTTCCATGCATCTCCAGTTACCACACACCATGCTCTTCTCAGGTCACTCCCTCAGCTTAGACTGACGCTGATCTAAGGAAGGCTGCGCTGACCAAGTCACTAGAATGCATTCCTCAACAGGAAAACAGCTCTGCCCGAAGGCTTATTCCTGAAGAACCAGCCCAGGTCACTTGCTGTCTCCAGGCTTTAACCATCTTCCTTGGCGATAGTCTGTGAATTTTCATTAGTGTCTCTATTAAGCCTTATTGAGCCAAATGACTACACAATATATCTTAATATAATTACGCTTGACACACGGAAGAATGGTTTAGAGACACTTAACCTAATTTCTAGACTGAACTCTTCATAGCTTCAATTAAACTGGGAAAGTAGACATTTCATTATATTGCTAACGTTTGTATGAGGAAAAAACAAATATGAAAACACAGACCTAAAACATTATCCTTATTTAAAAATAAACATTTCCTTCATTAGTTATACATTCTTTCTATGTCCAGGAAAGAGGACACAACCATTTCCTGTCCATCAAGGGGTTAACCAAGTCCTGCTCCCCTCAGCCCACGTGTGGAGAGCTCTTCGTGACATCCTCGCTGCACACCGCGTCTCGCTCACTTGTGGAAACCATCTCTTCTATGAGAGGCCTTTCCTCAGCTCATCTAGGTTCAGCTGGCACAGGAAGTATTTAAAGTCAGAAGGAAGACTGAGTGTCCACTCTTCCTGCTGTCACATTGCTGGAGACAACGGTGGCCCTCCAGAGGGCAGTGTTTGCAGGCTCCTGCCGCTGCTGGTTCCCCACCACTTAAAGTGCAACATGAGCAAGAAAAAACAACATCGTGGTAGTAGAGAACAAGCCATCGGATTTGGGATTTTATTTGTACAGATCTGATGGAACTTAAGAGTTTCCCATCTGACCCCAGAGGACAGCACTGGAGGAAGGAAGCTCTCTGCCTACTCCTTTTCTAAAGGGTGATTTTTATAGACGTGCTCTCCACACACCTGGATGGTAAGTGCACAGAGGGTGACCAGGAGGCATAGTGCAGGGGCTTTATTTAATTCCATGAACAACAATCTAAGGTTAGTGAAGAACTACTCTGTTTGCTCTTTGAAATCTAGGAAGCCAAGGAAAGCCAACCGCACATATTCCATCAGCTTCAGCCTTCAACTTAAACACCAGAGAGAAGGTAAGCAGCCAGCCAAACTGTGCCCAGCACACTTATTTCTGATGATCTGAAAATAAACAACATGCTCGGGTATACAGAGACAGAGGCCCACTGAAAGCTTAGAGCAAGACATAAACTCTACTTAAAATAATTCTGTGTGTTACACTCTAGGACTGCTATATGATTATATACGGGAAAGAGATCAAAACCCTGTACAGACACCTGATGTCAGACTTGAAATGCCAAGTGGAAACAGAACTATTCAGCATCTTCATTTATACACAATTTACAATATTTGATTCAAAATAAAAAAATCACAAGAAAAATACATCTGTTTCTGCTACAATTCCTTCCCTTCCCCTCCACCCCCCGCCCCCATGAAAAGTCTTCTAGTAAAAGGTATCACGTTCCTACCACTGTTGTGTTTTGGTCTAATTCTGGGATCCCAGCTTGGGCCAGGTAACATGGAAGGACGGCAATGCCTGGTGTTTATATCACATACACATTTCTTCAAGGATCTCAAACCCTTGCAGTCACACCTCCAGATTTGAGAAACCATGATTCAATGGCAGCCAGATAGCTCGGCAAACACTGAGAAGGTTGCATGGGGTGTAAGATCCCTTGGTTCAGTCTCTTATCAAACAAGGTCAAAGCTGGCTGGCTAAAGCTCAGCCCAATTTTTCTTCACAAACACATCCTATTGGTTTTGCCCTGTTTAAACTGCACACCTGTCTCCGGACTTCTGCCTGGGGGTAAGCCCAGCCATAGCTGCCATGTCCTCATGATATTGCATCAGGATAAAAAGCAAGAATGGACACACATTCATCAGCATCTGGGAGACGGGCTATAGGACTGACATGGGGGTCATTCCTGCCAAGAATGAGACAAAGTGTCCATCACAGGCTCAGTGACAGTCAAGCTTCTGTGAGGGGATTCCAGCAGAGGTGAAGCTCAGGGCAGTTAGCGCTTGAGTTAAGATAATGCTATTGAAGATGGGGAATGAGAAAACACAGCAAACTAACGAGAGGAGCCGGCCAAGGAATGGTTCTGGAGGGTCAGAGATTTTTCTTTCCTTATCATTTCTATAGGAGAAGGCAAGGGGTAGGAGAAAGGAGCTTGAGGGCCCCTTATTTGCAGATTTAAAAAAAAAAATCATTTTTTTTCTCATAACTCCGTAATGAAAATGTGTATTACGGCGTGAAGGTTACAGAACTGTGTCTGCTCCTGGCTCACGGCTACAGGTCTATGAGCTGATCCACCAGCAGCAGAGACCTGGCTAGGTTGGGAAGACTGGACTCAGAGCTCCCACTGCTGTTCCTAGAGTGCCCACCTGGAAGCGGAAAGACAGGATTCAGTACAAAACAGAGGCTTAGGGTTAGATGTGCAGAGCAAGCGAAGGAGAAGAGGAAACAAGGAACCCGAGAAGCAACAGCTCATACTTAAAGTCTTATATGTTGATTTCTAAACATAACCACTGTGCCACCACCTCCCACCGAGTTCGCTCCATGCACACCACAGTACAGGCAGCACACTGCAGAGACACTGCTGCTTCCAAACCAACATGTTTGCCCAACAAGTTCTGGCTGCCATGCGAGCCTCCTACCAATAGACAGCCATTGCTCCCACAAAGTAAAAATTAATTTACTTTGGGGAAAAATAGCTATTAGATATTGCAATAGAACATGCTTTTCAAAACAAACAAGTGGTGTGTTTTGGTGTTTTGTGCATGCTCACATGACTCAACCCAAAGAAGAAAAGAGATGTTCCATAATGTCCACAGATGCAGCAGACACCAAAATGCCACCATCAGCTGTCTGATCAGAATCTGTATCATCACATATTTTCTAATTATGGTAAAAATGTTCAACACTTCTGACACAGACCTTTAGCCTTCTACCAACCAGAGAGACTTTCTTTTTGGCTTGACATTTCATAAAAACTTAAGTTTTCTCTAAATAAATCCAAGTCAGTGAGGTTTAAGCTACAGAGATCAGCATCTCCGCCTGCCTCACATGTTGGTCCAGCCTGCACTGACTGCCATCATCCAGCGTCTTTCACCAACTGGTGATGCTCCCATCCACTATGTAGGCTAGGGACATTGCTTTGATGAGAACTGATGTCAAGCTCTTCTCTTTTCTCCAGCCTCCTTCTTACCTTGTGTGGTTTTGGTTATCAGTACAGGAATAGGGTCAAACTCATCTTCTGCCACCTTTTCGGAGCCCTCAGCGACACCAAAACCTGAGATGAGATTACTATCTTCTGCAGCTTAATACAGAATGCAAGCACACAAGTAGAAACAACAGAGGAACAGATTAGCAAATGAGAGAACAGGAAGGAAGCACCAAGCCTTCAACCATGAACAACCACTATTCTTAAGGGTAAAAGCACTTATTTTTGTGAATTGAAATAAAAGTAGGAAACTGGAAAATACAGGTGTATAGAAGTAAAAACTTTAGAATTTACAATGTTAAAATTTCATACATAATTAAGAATTCTCCATCGTGTAGAGATAAAAAAGTTGCAAAGTATCTCTGCAATGTTGATATCTTTATTGAGTCAATGGAGGCCTGGCTAACAACACTTGAAACACTCAAAGCCTGGGGAACGAGAAACTGTAGAGGCCAGGGCATGGTTCAGTGGCAGTGTGTGCTTTAGCAAGTGCAAGGTCCTGAGTTAGATCCCAGGACCCAAAACCAACAAAAGAAGAGAAGTGACCAATATGAACAAGGCAAGCAAAGGCCCAGAGTCCCTGTTCTGTGAAAAAAGACTTTAAATAACTCCGGATGCGTCGGGCAGTGGTGGCGCACGCCTTTAATCCCAGCACTTGGGAGACAGAGGCAGGTGGATTTCTGAGTTCAAGGCCAGCCTGGTCTACAGAGTGAGTTCCAGGACAGCCAGGGCTACACAGAGAAACCCTGTCTCAAAAAACCAAAAAAAAAAAAAAAAAAAAAACCAAAAACCAAAACCAAAAAAAACCCCAAACAAACAAACAAACAAACAAACAAAACCTCCGGATGCTAGGTCACAAAAGCACACACATTTAGACCACCAGCACAAGTTTCTTAGACACCCCCTTCTCCATTTTTGGGTTTTTTTGTTTTGGATTTTTGTTTTGTTTGTTGTTGTTGATGTTTGAAACAGTCTTATTCTGTAGGACTAGTTGTCTAGAACTTACAGAAATCAGCCTGTCCCTATCTCCTTGGCACCAGGATTAAAGGCAGGTGCTACCATGCCCAGCATGTTCTCCGTTCTAATTAAAGCCAACCCCCAGCAATGCTGCCTGAGCACTATGTGGCAGGCAATGCTTCTCTGTAGTTACACATTGCTACTGTACACCTCTGCCAGCCATCAGTGTCTATACAGGTAAGTTCCTGTGCCAGCTGTAAAATAAAACCAGCTATCATCACTGCAACCCAGGAGCTTTATTTTTAGTTATCTCTGGGGGCTTTCTTCTTGAGTTTCCTTTAAGAGGAGCTTAACTTGTTCATTTTCTAATACTTCTCCATCACAGAAATAAGCTTGCTGTATGCAAGCATGCTATCACTACAACAGACCTCAGAACCTAATCCAAGCTAGTCTGCCTGCAAAATCTCAAACCAGACGAAGCCAAAACTAAGAAGTGAAAGTGTTAATCCCAGCACTTGGGAGGCAGAGGCAGGTGGATTTCTGAGTTCGAGGCCAGCCTGGTCTACAGAGTGAGTTCCAGGACAGCCAGGGCTACACAGAGAAACCCTGTCTCGAAAAACCAAAAAAAAAAAAAAAAAAAAAAAAAAAGAAGTGAAAGTGGTGAGTCAGAGAGAGAAACCCAGTAATCAATTATGACTCAAAGGTGAAGTAAT
>CM052700.1:55868860-55882577 GCA_028551405.1 Uromys caudimaculatus
AGGGTTTCTCAGTGTAGCCCTGGCTGTCCTGGAACTCACTCTGTAGACCAGGCTGGCCTCGAACTCAGAAATCCGCCTGTCTCTGCCTCCCAAGTGCTGGGATTAAAGGCGTGCGCCACCACTGCCTGGCAAGAAAGTATTTCTTTACACTCAAAAACCTTGAATTAGATTTGATTAAAATGATTTTACTTTCTTTTTGTTTTTGTTTCGTTTTTCAAAACAGGGTTTCTAAGTGTAGAAACTGTCTTGGAACTAACTCTATAGACCAGGTTGGCCTCGAACTCACAGAGATTTGCCTGCTTCTGCCTCTGCCTCCCAAGTGTGAAATTAAAAGGTGTGTGCCACCACCGCCTGGCTATGACTTTACTTTCTAAGGCTAATCAGTTGGCCCACCCATCTATGTGATTGGTCTTTAAGGCACGCACTCCCAAGGGTAGCATGGAATATCTGTATCCCAGTTCTTGTCAGAAAGCGATCCCTGCACCTGTCTGCAGTTGCTAGGGCTTATTAACTATTCTGAGAAGAACTGTGACAGTGGCTAAGACTACAAACCCATGTTTTCTACAGAAATGAACAGTTTGAACCCTTTACTAGCAAAGACTTTTGATAAGGGAAGTCCCCAGGAGCTGTTGAGCTCTTCTGCTCAGGGATACATGTGGGTCCAAGAAGAAAGACTTTACCTTTATGAGTAGGAGCAGAGAGTGCTATGGGGGCAAACTCTTCCAGAAGGTCAGCAGTAGGGTTAGAAAGCAGAGAGCAGTCAAGCAGAGAGTCTTCCCCCGTGAGAGAGTCTGAGTCCAGTTACCAGCATTCCAGGCAAGGATGGCATTAAACAGCACACAACAATATTGTGAGGTTATAGCTTGACTTTCAAATTATTGCATTTACAGGCCATATGTACAAGCCAAGGTACAGAAAGAAAATAAAAAGAAACATGTTAAGCTCTTTGAACTTCTAACCACAAAAACATGCATCCTAGATTCCCTTTGGCAGTAACACATAAACATAAGATTTTTAGCTCAGAAACTGCACGTTAGACAAGTCTGTGACTCAAACGCACTGTGACTTCACTACCCAGTCCTCAGCAGGTACTGTTTGGAGAAAGGAGCTTGCAGCTAGAGTCTCCTTTAGCTTTTAGGACACACTGAAGTGCTAAACCTGGTTCCCATGGACATGTCTCTTACTATTTACTCTTCTTTACATCTGAAGCCTCCTTTAACATATGGTATTTTTTTAGTAAAGAGTTGGGGAAAATTCAGAGGTAAAACATTTGAGTGTTTCCTGGGAGAAACAGCCAAGTGAGGAACAAGTGCCTTTGCCACATGCCATTAATTACCATCCCCTAAGGCACACCAGCAGACAGTCTTATCAAGGTAATGAGGACTTAAACAAGATTGAAATTTTCAAATTAGGGTGAAAGCAATACTGGATCCAAGGATGATTTCAATTTTGCCTACAAGCTAAAGGAAAATCACCTCTAGAGGATGGAGCTCTGATCTGGTGAAGAATTAACAGGAGGGGATGAGCTCCATAGACCCAATGAATGCCACTAGAAGGACATACTGAGGCAGCCATTTATCTGAGCAGACCTCTGATAAGAAGGTAGAGGGAACCTGCTTCCAGTGAAGACAGTCTTCCCTGCACCCCCTTTCTGGCACTGGAGATTGACTAGACCTAGGACTTTGTACATGCTCTGCAATCACTCTGTCACTGAGCTATATCCTCAGCCCTAGGGAAAGAATATTGATTAACAAAATTCTGTAATCAGGGTGAACCCAGGAGTCATTCTTAAGAAAAACATGGCTCCAAAAAGGACTCAGTTCTTTAGCACAAGGATACACTCAAGATCCAGAAGCCGGGACTGTAAGAATAATTCATAGCATCCACTGTAAAACCAACCAGAATGCAAACAAACAGGCTCATCTGCCACAGGTGGGAAGCCCTGCTCTAAGGTTCCTGCACTGACCAAGCTCTACAGCTACAAGGACCCTGACTGACCTGTGCGGTTTGAGGTCACAGACTCCGTTTGAGATGGGAGGCGCTGGGCAACAGGTGGCTCCAGTCCAGGTATGAGACTCTCAACAGCAGCATCAGCTTTTTCTTTTGTACCAGGGCATTAACAGTAGAAAGGAAGGGATAAGAGAAGGAAGAAGTCAGAGGCTGCTCAGGAAAACCTGTGATCTCAGGCAAGCTGCAAAGCACAGCCTGTGACCCTATTTCTGCTGCATCTGGGTTTCGATGGCTGAGCATGCGTGTACAAGGTTAACCATCAGGAGTGTACATTGATCATTAGCTCCTATAAATAAGTGTGGGATACAAGCTACTTTTAAGCAACAAAATCTTCCATGTCAGACAGGCAATAGTGACTCACATCTGTAATCCAATAACTATGGAGGCTGAGACAGGAGGATTGCCATGAGTTTGAGACCATCCTGGCTATATACAATGAGTGATGGAAAAACTTCATTCATCAGTAGTTCAGCAATGTCCCCCCTTCCATGGACCAGACCTAGAATAAACATCCTCCAATCTAATGTACAACCCTCAAATTTCCCCCACCCTACCGCATAATGTGGCAGGGAAGGGCTCTGCACATTACAATGTCTTACAGATAGAGGCCTACCTTTCTGTGAGGTAATGGTATTCCCAAGTGCTAGCACTAAAGTCTAAGGACTGAATCCTCCAAGAGTCCAGGCAGTTTGTATGTTTTGCTTATGAAGCATAAAAGAAGTAACTGAGTAAGCCAACCAGGCAACTGCCCTGTTTGTCGTAGGGTTGAACTGCCAGCAGACTTCCTGGTATGGGTATTTGTTACATGCATTGACCTTCTAAAGAAGAATCAGCTCAAGTCTATTAAATTCAGTGAGGTTCCAAAGACCAGTTAGAAATCAATTGTTTCACAAATGTTTTCTTTTCGCATATTCTTCCTTATTCACATGAAACTTATGGAGAAATCATAGAATATCAGTAAAGACCAGAGTTGCAGATTGTGTTCATGAAAATCAGAAAAAGACACTTCATTTGGAGTAGCAGGAATGAGCTAACAGTCTGGACTGCTGGATTCCCACCATGTGTGAGGGCTACAGAGGTCTTAGGCACTTCTGCCCTCCACCCCCAATCCCCATGCCAGAGCTCCCCCTAACCCCCATAGCAGGCGTGACTGAAGAAACAGTGATTTTACCAATCACAGCATCGGAAGTGCTGCCAAAAGGATCTGTCATAGGCAAGAGGTCAGGGAGCAGAAGAGAAGTGTCAGGAGATTTGAGTCCCTCGATTAGTTTTTCTAGGTTGGGAAAAAGGTAAAGAAAAGGCAAAATGCAATGAGGTTATAAAGCCAGTGGATAATTTACTGCTTTCCATGAAAATAGTTTAGGGATTCTCACTTTAAAGAGTCACCATAAAAACAAAAACTATTAGTATCCTGTTAACAATATGCTTTTCCAGGGCCAGCGAGGGTTCACCAGTGGAAGGAGAGAACAAATTCCTACGAGTGACCCTCTGACTTTTACATATGCACTCACACATACAACACAAAATAAACACATTAACCAAGAAATGTAATTCTAAAGTTGTACGCCCTTCAAAAGACTTTCCAAAATGAGAAGGTAAAAAAACTCCTTCCCCAGGTAAACTGAACTCAAGGTTCACTCAAGGTGAGGTCATTGGGTCTGCTTATCCCTTGTTTTCATTTGAAGCATAACTTATATGATAACCGTCACCAATTTTAAATGTGTACAACGTGGTGAATGTTGACACGCTTACACATTCATGTAATCACCATTAAAGTAATGACACAGACTGTTCCCAATATTTTCAAACTCCTGTACTCTATGCAATAAATGCTTCCTTTTTATCACAGGCACTAGCAACAACAGGCCTGGGTTTTGTGTATAAGTTTTGCCTTTTTTAGATTCCCAACCCTGCTCCCTTTTTTAAAATGCATGGCTAAAAATACATGTAGCCAATGATGATACTGACCTTCTAATCCTCCTGCCTCTACCTCTTCAGTACTAGGACTATAGGCATTATATGGCACTGAAGACTGAATCCAGAACCTTGAACATGCTAAGTAAACACTCTACCAAGAGAACTAAATTCTAAACTCCAGATTTTCATTTTATTTTTTGTTATTGTTTAGTTGTTTTTTATTTGTTTGTGTTTGTTTGTTTGTTTGTTTGTTTGTTTTAAAGAGACAGTCTTTTAGGGCTGGAGAGATAGCTCAGCAGTTAAGAACTCTAGCTGCTCTTTCAGAGGACCCAGGTTCAATTCCCAGTACCAACATGGCAGCTCACAACTGTCTGTAATGCCAGTTCCAGGGAATCTGACACTCTCACACATACATGAAGGGAAAACACCAATACAGAAAACAAAAACAAGGAAATTATTTTTTAAAAAAAGTAAGGGTCTCTCTATGCAGCCCTAGCTATCCCAGAGCTTGCTAGCTTTGAACTCAAGAGACCGTCCTGCCTCTGCCTCCCAAGTGCTGTGATTAAAGGCCTGAGCCACCACACTTGGCCTTAGATTTTCTGATCTGAAAATAGAACCCTGAAGCCTCAGTCAGTTGGAGTTCCTTTTCTTAGCACAGAACTTCGCACAGTCTTCCACGCTGCAGCCTAAACAGTGTGGACGTGCAGGTTTTGGTCCAATATCCAGTTGATTACACATAAACATACTAACCATTGAATGAGTATCTATCTAAAATTAGTGAGTCAAGGTTGATTAGCCTTAAATTCCTTAAGCCTACCTAACCTACCTCAACCTGAGGCACAGACATAGCAGTAGCTATGTCAGCTTTTACAGAGTTCTGTTCAAATCAATGAAAAAGCCTCTAGAAGTCTCCATTCGATGTGCTGACCTGTGGATTCCAGAAACAGAGACCACCTCATACTGAGATCACTTCTAAATGGGAACAATTACCCCATAGCTGAGGGTGTCCCTCTCCTCACTGGAACCAGACTGTCCCCCAAGTACTAGAGACAATGAGCAGCCAGACTGCAGTCTGGCCAAACCTTCTAGCTAGGCATATTGTTTCCCTGCTCCAGTGTTTCCTGTGTCTGGATCTAAGACTCATGTCAAGGTCGTGAAGTTGGGCTAAAATCATTTCCCTCCGTTCACTACAACCTTTGTTTATCTTTTTAAGGGTAAGTGGCAGGACCTAATTTCTTGGGGACACCCTCCACTGCCCACTAGCCTAAGATTCTGGTTATAGCTTCATTTCAGGAGAGTCACTTAAACCTAAAGATGGATTACTGCTGACACTTGGGGCAAAGAAATAAAAATATATCTGAATCTACATTTGTCACACAGGGTAACTTAAAGCATGGCAGCATACACACATCAAGATTTTAGCCCGGAGACACCAATAGCCCTCTATTTATCTTCAACCTAGTAAAAGTAGAATATTAACCTGAAACCAATTGATGAGTCACAGGAAGAGGGGGATTTAGACCCTGCACTTCTATCACAGGAACACTAAGGCCACACACATTTTGACTTGCCAAGATAAACTAAAATTACAATCTTTGTTTGAGAAAAAAGAATCTGCTTAAAGTTCAAGTACTCATATAAACCTTTTTATTGAGCTCACATTGTTCTAGGCCTTTGGAAATAGAAGCAATAAACAGACATTACTCCAGGTAGGAATGAACTTAGATGCTATGACTGAATGCTCACCCTGCTCCAATCAAGCAGAATAATCATGTCACAGCACAATGATGAATACACGGCAGAAAAAAAGTGTTCAACAGTGTGATGTGGATGTACCATGTGCTAGAGACCGCAGAGCAGACAGCTCTGAGTTATGTGACGATGTATTACCCTTCTCATTTGTACCTACTTAAAGAATGAACCGTGAGCTTCTGACAGTAGAGGACATGAAAAAAACCAAAACAAACCAGAAAACAGAGATCAAAGGCACCATCACCAGTATTGTGCTGTACAAGGCATTTATTTTAAAAAATGACATTGAGAAGATCCTTTATAATACTGGTTAAAATAGATGGTTTTCAGAAAAAATGAACATTTCTTTATCCTGAACAATAGTTTGGGGCTTATTTCCCCCCCCCTTTCCATTTTTAAAAATGTAATTTGGGCCGGTGAGATGGCTCAGCAGGTAAAGCCACCTGCCTTCATGTGTGATGACGGATCACATGGTGGAAGGGGAGAACTCCTTTGAGTTGTCATCTGACCTCTACATAAGCACCATGGTTCATGTACTCCCAACCCAAATCCAAAAAAGAATATTTGAAGGTAAAAACTGCGTGTAGGGCCAGGCAGCAGTGGCGCAGGCCTTTAATCCCAGCACTCTGGAGGCAGAGGCAGGCAGTTCTCTGTGAGTTGAGGCCAGCCTGGCCTACATAGTGAGCTTCAAGATAGCCAGGGCTACTACAGAGAAACTTTGTCTTGAAAAACCAAACCAAACCAAATCAACCCCCCCCCCCCCCCCGTGTGTATCTGGGTTTTCTGATGAACAGAAGGGTAGGGTAGGGCAAACTGATAATTTAGGGGAGGCTTGTTTCTGATCAAACCTGAAAATGCAGGCTATTCACAGACCCTCAGATGTTAGAAATGTGGGAGTCAGGGGCAGAAGAGTAGATGTGAGCCCACAGACCACCTTCTGCACAAGGTGGTAGTGTACACAGAGGGCAGCTGCACTTCCCAGGACCCTCACTATGAGGGGGTCCTCACTCGGGCAACTGGTGCCCTCACAACACAAGAAGGTAATAAACCCTTCACAAAGCAGTCTGAGTTATGTAACTGAAACGGCTCTCTGGCATGAAGCTGGGTTATTGTATGATTTCTAATTTTTTTTTCTTTTTAAAAAATCAAAAGAAAGCTGGTGTAGTTTATACCCATGACCCTAGCACTTGGAGAAGTAGAGGCAGAGGCACTTTAAGTTTAAGGCCAGTGTGGTTTTCAAGAGCTCCAGGCCAGGCAGAGCTACATGTGAGACTCCATGTCAAAGATTCGGACTTTTGCAATACAAACCTGCAGATTAGAACACACCTACAAAAGGCAGTTTGTTATGATCCTCAATTAAAAACAAATGAGATGGCTGCCGTGGTGTGGTGGTTTGAATGAACTGTCCCCATAAGCTCCAGTATTTGCATACTTGACTCCAGTTGGGAGCTGTTTGGGCATGCTTAGGAAGGGTGGCCTTGCTGGAGGTAAGTCACTGGGGATGGGCTTGGCCATTTTGAGTTTGCCCTCTGTGCTTCCCATCTGTGGTTTCAAATGTGAGTCCCCAGCTCTTAGCTTCTGGCTCTAGTTGCCATAGCTGCCTGCTGCCATGCTTCCTTGGCTTAACAGAGATGCTCCCTCACCCCCGGAACCTCACAGCAACAAGAAAGCAATTAATATGTATAGTTTTGTGACTTTTGAAATGTGTGACTTGTCAGACATAGGGCAAACAAACCCTGTAAGACTTATGAGAAATGCTGCTTTTAAATTTTAGTTACTCTATGGAGTGAAAGAAACATCAATTATTACATATTGTACAAATCAACTGAAATGTCATACTTCATGAACTTTGCAGATAAATGTGATTACTATCGTCAAGTAAGACTAAAAAATAGAGACAGGCCTGATGATTCATGCCTGTAGGCCCAGCACTTGGGAAGTAGAGGCAGGTGGATCAAAAAGACCCTGTTAGATTACAGAAAATCTGTCTCCGAAACAAATAAACAAAAAGAACCCTAATATAAAAATAAAATATATAAAAAATAGAAAATAAACTTTAGTCACTCTACCACACAGTAAACTGTCCACAGCATCCTCAAGTTAGAACCAAAGCAAGTACCATGCCCCAATTCTAATTCTACATTAGAGAATTACAACTATAGGAAGTCACAGTTTCTAAAATTAGAATTATGATGATCAATATCACAAGGTGGGAGCAGGAAATGAAGATGTCAGGCCAAAAGGAGAGAGGACTGTCCACTCTGACATCCAGCTCCTCTTGCCTGTCTTTTCAAGAGATGACAGAGACTTTCAAAAGCCCTCCAACTCTATCACATAGCACTTGTGGGGCAGCTAGCCTGCCCCTCTTGTCTTATAGAACTCTGATATCAAGAGCTCAGAGTTGAAGAGGTAAGAATTGTTTTCCCAAACCTTTGTGCACTACAGGAGTATAGGTAAAAAGAAAGGTACAGCCTCTTTGAAAAACGGTATGACAGTTTCTCAAAAGTTAAAAATAGAATTGCCATATGACCTGGCCAAAAGAAAAAAGCACATGACAAAGACATACCCGCACCACGTTCATAGCCCAAGTATCTATTAAAGGAAAACTGGACAAGCAGCACGTGCTCTTCCACATAGTGGACAATTATTAAAAAAAAATTTTTTTAATTTATGCACAAAATGAAGGAATCTTAATTTATGCATAAAAACGAAAGGAATCCTCACATACACAATACAGTTGAACTGTGATTATGCAAAGTCAAACAGGCAAGCCACAAAAGTTCAAATATTGTAGGATTCACCTTATATGGGGTTCTTGGAGCAGTTAAAAAAAAAAAAATCCATAAATGGAAAGTAGTGTGGTGTGCTACAGGGGAATAAACCACTGCTCAGTGGTCAAAGGTTCTTAGTCTTTTAAGTGGAAAAGATTGTGTGGGGACAGCTGAGGCATGTAAATGTACTTAATGTCACTGAAATGCACACAAAGGCTGGATATTTTATGTATATTTAAAAGTAAGATGGTGAAAAAACAACTAATTAAAAATCTGTTCACCTATTTTAAAAAAAAAACCAACCCATTCTGTGTACTCCACGGTACTTAGGTCTTCCCTACACACAGCAGAAGGAAGGAGAGTGGTGCCCAAGCATCAGTGAGGCACCGTCACATTCCTAACCACGTGACAGCTGGGTGAACTCACAGATGACTGACTCCTTAATATTCCAGATACCCCTAAAATTTGTTTTACACTGCTTTGAAGAAGAAGAAGAAGAGGAAGAGGAAGAGGAAGAGGAAGAGGAAGGGGAAGGGGAAGGGGAAGGGGAAGGAGGAGAAGGAGAAGGAGAAGGAGAAGGAGAAGGAGAAGGAGAAGGAGAAGGAGAAGGAGAAGGAGAAGGAGAAGGAGAAGGAGAAGAAGAAGAAGAAGAAGAAGAAGAAGAAGAAGAAGAAGAAGAAGAAGAAGAAGAAGAAGAAGAAGAAAAAAAGTCCTCCAACAAGCAAACCACAATTCTCCAATGCCCTTTCACCCACAGCCTGACAATCCGTAACCAGGATATCTATTTCAATGGCTCTCACTTGAGTGAAAGATAAATGTTACAAAAGAGCAAGCAAGAGAAAAGCATGACTTCATAGCTAGGCCTGACCTGTTGGAAACACAGCTAGAACTCAGGTTGGATCAGCATTTCCTGTCTTCATGGTAAGTTAAAGTTACCCAGCAATTCCAAATACAGTTTCAAACGACACTCCTTCCTATCTCAGAAGCAAATGCTATTGTTTCCAGGTTCCAGGATGAGAACACTGAGCTCAAGATCAGATCACAGTCATGTAGGCCACAGTGATACCCCAGGCTTTCTAAGCTCAAATACACTTTTACATCTCCTGAACTGACTTCTCCAGCCAAAGGCTTTACCAATCTCAAGTTACAAAACCCAAGGACTAAAGCAATGCCTAGGACTTGCGGAATTTGGCAAGGAAGAAGGTCTCACTTGATGACTCACAGGTAAGGACCTGACTCGCCATCACAACCACCCGCCACTCAGATCTGTAAGATTAAGGAGGAGTACAGATTCATGTTGAAATCTTACCTTACCTTGGAGCCCACTGACTGTGGAAGATAAACAAACCCCTTGTCTGCCTGCCTCCTAATGTGGCCTGGAGCTGTGGCCAACAGTGAACACCTGCGGTGTGTTCAGGTGCCAGACACGGAACTGAGCTCTTAGCTCACTGCACAGTTCAGATGCTAAAGGAGGGCCTGGAGAAAGAACAAGGTTTCTGAAGGGCATGAAGGGCAGGAGGAGCTGAGGGTCTGTTAAGCCTCACTCCTTCTTTCACCAGGGTATGGCAACTTGTTGGCACCATGAGCTGGGTCTTCTTTATTTACTTTCAGCATGGGTGAATGGTCAGGTTTGGGTTATTCCAGGCACAGGGCAGAGCAGGCTGAGAACATCAGTCTAGTGTCTAGATGGTGGGAACAGAATGGGGGCCAACAGCCTCAGGTTTCTTTCATCTATCCATCTGATCTGCCAAAAGTTTAGAGTGTCATTATAAAAGACAGTGACCCTGCCACTGACAATGAAATGCTGAAGCAAACAGACCATGGACAAAGAAAACCAGACATTCTAACAAGTGTCATGAGGATAAAAGCCATGAGGTATGACTGAGAGTGCCTTTAAGACCACAGTATGCTTCTATCACAAGACAGCACATAGGCACAGACACAGGAGCAGCTGAAGGAGAAGCTCTCCAGGGGTGAACAGAATCCTGGCAGGTGCTAAGGCCCAGAGGGGGAAAGAAAGACCAGACTCAAAGGGAGAGTGCTGAAAGTGGTGTCAGTGGGGAAGCTCAAGGCCGTGTTAGTTAGGGCCTTGATCTCAGTGACACAGAAATCCACTTTACATTTTCTGATGTCGTTGGTCAAACAGATCAAAAAAATCCCTGAAATTCTCTATTTAAATGTCTCATACAAATAGATTTTCTATTAAAAACCAAGAGAGATCATAGCTTACTTGGTGTGGCTGACTTGAATAAAAATGGTCCCCATAGGCCAATAGAAGTGGCACTATTAGGAGGTATGGCCTTGTTGGAGCAGGCGTGGACTTGTTGGAGGACTGTCACTAAGGATGGGCCTTGAGGTTTCAGAAGCCCAAGCCAGGACAAGTGTGGTTCTCTCTTCCTGCTGATATGGATACAGAACTCTCAGCTAGGTCCCCAGCACCGTGTCTGCCTGTGTGTGACCATGCTTCCTGCTATGATGATGATAGAATAAACCTCTGAACTGTAAACCAGTCCCAATTAAATGTTTTCTTTTATAATAGTGGTCATGATATCTCTTCACAGCAATAAAAACCCTAAGAGACTTCGTATGAGAGTATATAGCACTAAACTCTTCCAGGATTCTAGAATGAAAAGAAGTATGAAGAATGAGGAAGTAGGCATTTTCAAAGACTTCAGGAATTTCCCACACTATCATTGTGTGTTCCTGGCCCTGCAATCCTAATCTAAAGGGCTGCTGAGGCAGCTGCGGAGGTTAGCCAGTTCTTCCAATCCTAGTTATTATTTGTGTCCATATGTATGGAGACTCTATGTCTGGGAGCATACGTGCCATGTGTGTGAGTGCCCATGGAGGCCAGAAGACAGTGTTGGATGCCTGGAGCTGAATTCACAGGCAGTTGTAAGCTGCCAGACATGGGCGCTGGGGTCCTCTGGAAGAGCAGCATGTGCACTCAGCCACAAAGCCATCTCTCCAGCCTCTCCCTCCCAATCTTGAAGCAGCCAATCAAAGATCTTTGACTGCTACAAGGAAAGAAAAACAAAGCTGATTCCGTCAACTCGTCAAGGTCTAGACTTGGAAGGCATAAGACCTGGAGGAAGATGAAGAGAAATAACTGCCAAATGCTTCTAAGGGGTGAGATTTAGTTCCACGAAAGGAGACTTCACATTACCTACAACCCTGCCCCAAAAACGATATGGGGAAGGGAACAGGAAGCAGCCTTTAGCATTCACCAATATGAGTGCATCCCTCATCATCCCAAAAGCATCCCACTGAGACCTATTGAGCTTTACTTTCTAGCTACTTCCTAAGAGTCAGTAGCAGGGTATACACAAAAGATTCAGAGCTCCAGCAGTGATATCCTTCACTGAGTCTAGCCCAGAAGGTTCAGCTAGAGGCAGAACCTGGAAGGAACCCTAGGTCTCCTGATTCATATTCCCTATCAACTCTCATTATGTATTATTATATTATAAAGTCATGAAATGCCTACAGCAAATAGGACCAGATGGGTCACCCACAGCTCTGTCATCACACCGGCCACTATGTACACCTACTCTTTTTATCATATGCTTATGGCTTCTGTTACCACATTAGAACCATATTGGGCTAATGTTCTTTCTAAGACAGAGGCCTCTCTAATTTATCATAAACATAATGAAGAATGAAAAACAAAACAGATGTGGTGCTATATGCCTGTAATTTGGGTACTTGGGAGGTAAGGGCAGGAAGATCAATAGTTAAAAGTACATCCTTGGCTACACAGCAAGATAGAGGCCAACTTGGCCTCAATGAAAACTTGCCCCCCACCCCACTATACTAACAATAATTTTACTAAGCAGGGTAATAAAAAAAACAAAACAAAACACTGATAAGATTCAGAGCACATGTGGTACAACCTGAAGTGATTTTATTCTTTTCTAAGTTAAGTCTGTCTGTTTTATAAAAAACTTAAAATATACAACAGCATCCAGTTGTCAGGGATTGGAACCCAGATCCTTATCATCAAAAAACGTAGAGCAGAGCTCTCCAGAGGCCCTGGGGCCCGGGGTATAGAATCAGACTGCTAAGCCTAAAATGAGTCCTATGCACCCACCTGGAGCATCAGGCACTTGAAGAGGAGTGAAGGGGTCAGACACGCTTAGGAGTGGGACGCCAGGGCCCACAGCCTGGCCCCCCTTCCTTTTGTCAGCTGTAGTTAGTTGGAGAGGAAAAGTCAGGAGAGAAAATGAGAAAAGCAGAAAATATCAAGTAAATATTGCTGAATTTTCCTGTGTACCTTAACACCCTGCATGTCTTGCAGGCACTGAGTCTTACTGCACCACCATGATGTCTAACAGAGTGCGGGGCAGTGCTATGAGATAGATAATTCCCAGCCTCCAGTCTTACCTGATACTATTGTTATCCACGCTCTACTTGGCAAGCTACAGAGGTCCAGAAACCTAGGTTTCTTATATGAGTCAGAAGACCTAAGATCCCTTTCAGGTTCTGCCTCTAGCTGAACCCGCCCAGCCAGGGCTTGAAACCTTGGGAGCCCTGGAAATTTCTACTACTATTTTCTTATTTTTTCAGTGAAGAAAACAAAGACCCAAACTGAGAGACTAGCCAGTGCTCTGCTTGCAAGCAAGCATCAGAACCTGGGTCTCTTGGTTTCTACTTTAACATTCTTTATATTTCATTTTAGTACTCCGTTTGGATTTTAATTAAAATTTCATTTTGATTTCCATTTGATTTTTATTTTTGAAAGTCAGGTATGGTGATGTACATTATACTGCTAGCATTCTAGAAGCTAAAGCAGGTAGATGAAGAGTTTGAGGCCAGTCTGGTCTATGTCCATAGTGAGACTTGCTCTCAAACACAAAACCAAACCAAACCAAAGCAAACAGAATATTGTACAGACTCACAGGAGCTGCTGCAGGCAGTGTGAGCCCTGCACCCAGCTTCCAGCAAACACACTTTCTATGACAACAGCACAGCCCTGCCCATGCTATATAACACGTAACTTGAATTAGTTGGTTTTCCCTTGCACCCTGCTAGAGTTTGGATTTGGGATGTTCTCCAAAGCTCTGCAATGGTGACAGTTACCTGTCAACTTGTAGTAACCCAGAATCACCTGGGAGATGGCCATCAAACAACATCTGAGAAGGAATATCTTGATTGTACAACCGGTATGGGAAGACCCACTGTGATTGTGGCAGCACCATTGGCCTGGCCCTGGGCTGAATGAAAAGGAGACCGTGCTGCACACTAGCACCCCTGTAGATGCCGCGCTGCAC
>CM052700.1:55882677-55948794 GCA_028551405.1 Uromys caudimaculatus
GCCATCTTGCCATACCCACCCCCTTTACATATTTTTGGTTTTTTTTATTATGACGTGTGTGTGTGTGTGTGTGTGTGTGTGTGTGTGTGTGTGTGTGTGTGCAGGCATACATGTACAGTATGTGTGGGGTCTTCTCCTTTCATCTCGAGGTTCCAGGGATGGAATTCAGTTTTCCAGGCTTGTGTGGCAAGCACCTGTATGTGCTGAGTTACCTTTTCAGCCCACAGGACACACTGTTGCGTTTACTCTGTCCACCCTGAACCTTGTCTCTTTTGACAGCAGTTGACTTGACTTGGCTCTTCCTTCCCAACTTCCTTCCCTCTGAGAGCTTGGTCCCCCTGCTTCTTGTCCTCTCCCCATTTTCCAGGATCCTATGTTCCTTTGACAGCTTCCGTCACTGTCGTAATAGCCACCCCTATGTCCTACCCAATGCCAGCTCCTCAGGGGCAGCAAGGTATAGTCTGTGGCATGCATGTGAAAGGCAATGATGGCGTTATCGATGGAGTAGCAATACCCCTTTTTCCTGGACCTGGCTGCCTTACTCACACTGTGGTTTGAAGATAGCTGGTGCCTACACCTATTGCAGAGACCACCAAAATGAAGGAATCCAGATTTTAAGCCCTGGTGTGTGAGCAGGGGCATATGTGGCCTTTCCTTACGGCTGCAGGGCTCCATCCTAGTAAGGCTAGATGAGTAGGAGGAAGTGGCAACAGACAAAGTCTGGGGTAGGGAGGCCCTGAAGTGACAGAAAGTACAGAGAGCTGCAGTGGTAAACTCACTCAGGTAGCCCAGCACAGGAAGTGTAGCAACGGTGCAGGGACTTAGAGGCACCTACCACCGTGTGGGTTCTAGATCAAACTCAGATGGTTACACGTGGCGTTAAGTGCCTTTATCTACCGGGCCACCTCATTCAGTGGAAACAACAACAACATCATCATCAACAACAACAGGTTTTAAAATACAGAGATAGACATCACAATCTTAAATCAAAACCTAAAATTGTACAAAATTGTGGTCACATGTATTTTGGTAAGGAAGAGCAATAAATTTCATTAGGTTCACAAAGATATCTGTGACCCTAAAAATGTTAAATGAAGATTGCACATTATGGAGGTTTGTATGAGAATGGCCCCCATAGACTCATATATGAATGCTTGGTCCCTAGTTGGTGGAACTGTTTGGGAAGGATTAAGAAGTGTGGCCTTTTTGGAGACGTGTGTCATCAGCCACCGGTGAACTTCAAAGTGTCAGGCCCAGTGTCTGTCTCTCTTTGCCTGCTGCCTACAGATCAGAATATAAAGCTCTCAGCTACTGCTATAGCACCATGCCTGTCTGTTTCATGCCATGATGACCACGGACCAACCCTCTAAAACTGTAAGCAAATGTCTATTTTTTTTTTTTTTTAAATGAGAGTTGTCTCTTCACAGCAACAGAACAGTGACTAAGACAGACATCAAGATGGTGGGTGGCACTCTGCTATGCCTAGGTGATGAGAGCATGGGCGATTTGGACTTGTTTCTACTTAGATCTGTAACTTTTATATAGTAAGTACGGATAATTTTTACTATTAATGGGGAAAACAAGTCTCTTATTGCTTTGATTTTTTAAAATGCCTATGTACATATTAGTAGAATATCAGTATCTAATTCTTAGAATCCTTCAGGTCATTCCAAAGGCCCCAAGAGCAACGACAAACCTTGCCAGAGCACTGACCCATCCTGCACTAGGGAGAACAACTCATGTACATTCTCCAGAACACTCCACCACTTGAGTTCAAAGTGATTTTAGATGGTCCTTAAATATTTTCTGATTGGACAACTACTGAATGAATGGAAAAAAAAAAAAATGAGTTACTACCAGAAAACGGGTTCTTTGTATGCTAGAGCTATCCATGAAGTGGAAACCTGAAGGTATCAACAGTGAGCCTCATGTCTCAGGTATGTGTCACACTCACCAGTTCCAGCAGAAAACGAGTTAGTGGCAAAGGCATCTCCTTGTGTTGGCTGGAAGCCTGGGATCAAACTCTCTGCAGAGCCACCAAGTTTCTCAGGAAGCTTTCCTAGAGGAAACAATGCTTTGTTCATTTTTGCAGAATCCCAGGGTGCAGACACACCTCTGATTTGACTCTTCTTACCACATTTATGGCAACATTTTTATCACTAAACAGTTCTTGTTGTACCAATACCCAAACACTGTTTTCTAAGCTGGAAGCAGCTTGAGAACTGAGGTGGACACAGGGAGGGAAGTGTGAGGTGCTGTGAAGGACAAGTACAACCACAGCAGCGCGACTGAACACTGACGGTGGAACAACAGCGACACAGACTGGAAATCACAAATAGACACGTAGGTGTAATGACTCCCTTGGCTGGAGAGATGAGATGGCTGGTCCTAGTGTGCTTCCAGAAGCTCAGCTCCCAGCACCTGCATCAGGTAGCTCACAGCTGCATATAACTCAAGTTCCAGGGGATCTGACATATCTGGCTTCCACAGGCCTGCAACTCATGTGCATATAGCCACATATATACATAATTTAAAAATAAGATCTCCCAAGGGCTCATTAATTAGATACAAATATACTAATTTTCAATAATGCAGGAAGGAACTTCTGTTTACACAACAGAATAAGAAGTGGCAGAGATAACAATGAAAATGACTTGTCAAAGTCAAATCCTGTGCCGTCTTCTATTTTAAAAGGCTGAACTAGCTCAACATGGTCTGTAACTTTAATCCCAGCACTTGGAAGGCAGAGAGGCAAGTGGATCCCTGTGCATATTTAAGGCCAACCTGATCTACACAGAAGTTCCAGACCAGCCAGGGCTGTACAGTGAGATTCTGCCTCAAAATGAAATAAAATTAAATGGCAGGAAAGTATGTATTTAAAACACTGCTGTAAGGCAGTGCTTCTCACCTTCCTAATGCTGCAACCCTTTAATGCAGTTCCTCATGCTGTGGTGGTAAGCCCCGATCATAAAATTATTTTCGTTGCTACATCATAACTGTAATTATGCTCGCATGAGTCATAGTGCAAATATCTGATATGCAACCCTCATGGAAGGATTGTCTGACCCCCACAGGGTTGAGAAGCACTGCTGTTAGTTAGGTAAAGCAGTTCCTATATTTGTTGGTTCTGGTCATTCTTTTGTTCTGTGCTTTGAGTACATGAAGGATGTTTTCCAACTGAACAGTGGAGAGAGCTTCCAGGTGTCTGTGTGGGATGTGTATATTCGTCTAGGTCTGTGTGAGTGTCTGTGTATCTTCCCTTCCAAATTAGGCTATGGATATTTTACATAGAATCTCATTTTTTTCTTGAAAGAATCTCCTTTCTATGCTCAATCAACAACAACATGGACCTGTGATCAGGACCCGCATCCTGTGAGGCACACCCTTAATCACTACTTCTACAGCAAGCCCCCCGAGGATGAGGGGGACATTCAGCCTTCCCCAAGCAATCCACTAGTCAGCTTAACACAGTTATCCCAGTTTATGCTACTAAATCTTTCCTTCTATGATTGCACACTCCCTGCTGTCTTTCACAGTTGGTCAGAATTTAAGGGAAAAAAAAAATCAGTGCTCTGGCAAAAATGAAAATCAGTCTGCTGACCCCCAAACCAATCCTTTTCAAGATGGTCTGTGCTGACCTTTCCCAAGCATACTCTACAGCTAAGCACAGACACATTCAAGTTTGTCCTCTGCTGACTTGCAGCATGAGGCACAGAAGACTCAGCTTGCTCACCATCTCCAAGCTTGGCGAAGTCTTTGTTTAGCAGCTCTTCAGCTGTGAGTTTGGAGAAGTTGTCATCATCAAAAGGATTCCATGTGGAGCCTTCTGAGGCATTAGACACATTCTGCTGTGAAGTCCGTGGAGAGCCTGAGGGAGTGGTGGTTGCAGACCTGGGAAGGTTGGCACCCCAAGGGTGAAGGGAAAGAAACTTAATCAAAGCAGAAGGGCACAAATGATTCTCTTTTCATTATGGTATCAGTTCTTTTCTCAGTTAAACCACAATTTCCCAGTGTTTTCCTAAAGGAATCTCCACAGAAACTGGAAAGTTTAGTCTTTACAAATGCTGTCTCCTTCACTTCAGCCCTCAGGAAATCTTGCAGCTTACCTGTCTTTCGCAAGGCCCTTCAGGTTACGATCTACAGCAACCTGTGCTGAGGCCTGTGTGTCCAGCATAACCAACCCCCTTTCTTGGCTGCCTCTAGCCCTTCAGAACCCAGGTAGAGTAAGCCATCACCCCATGTTCAGATCGTGGTTCAGGGGCAGAAGCCTCCTATCACTAAACAAGCAAATCCATATCACTACTGCGTATGTTTAGATCACCTACTTTTCTTTCAGTCTCTCTTGACTTAAATATGATTAACCTTAGATGGCATGATTTCAAGGGAGCTATGAGTCTAAAATTACACTGACTTCACAATGGTCAATAAGACTGACTGTACATGGAGCAGAGAGCCATGAACCTATCAGGTTCATAAAGGTTGGCCAAACACACAAATAATTCATGATAAAACAATGTGATTTATGCTTTTAAGAAGAAAGTCCCTAGACAAAGTACTTCATGAGAGGAAAGAGCAACACCTCGCACAAACCTAAGGAGTCAAAGCATGTTCCCTCTGGGAGAGGGAAGCAGCAGCTCCAAAGGTCATAATGAGCCAAGTCCCCTGTGCAGACAATGCTTGCTGAGACACCACCTTCTAAGTGTTGGGTGTCCAAAGTATAACTGTCAGTACAGGGAGCATCAAGACAGACAGAGCATAGAACAGATGGAGAATGGAAACTGAGTCTTATGATGCATACCGTGCACACACTGTGGACACACTCACGGTCTCTTACTAAATAGACACACACTGGCACATGCTTACTATCACACCTCCACAAGCTTCTGCAAAGAATCATATGGTAGTAACCCAGAGCAGACCCTGTCCACACGATAAGAACAAACATACTTAGATTTATTGAGACTGGCCTCAGCTGCAGCTGCCTGGAGCAGCTGGGTTGATTTGCTGGCAGGAACCCCAAAGACTGCACTGTGGGTTACATCACTGAGAATCCGCCTGTGCCCAGCACGCTGGGTTTTGGGGGATGATGGAGGAGTGAGAGATCCAACTTTCTGTCCCTGGATGGTTGGAGGTGGAGTTGTCTGAACTTTTGGCTGTTGTCTTGCTGGGGCTTGAATCTGCTAGGGAGAGAGAAATGCAAAGCTTCGTTATGGGGGGTAAAAAAGAGAAGAAAAAAATGGAAAAGAAAAAAAATCAACACCCAAGTATAATAATATTTCATTTGCTCATATAAGATTTGAATGGCTAAGGTTATCAAAACCAGAAAGAAAGCCAAGGCAACAGCCATCTATCTGATCTGCAATGGAGACTAACACCACCAAGGCCTTGCCTGGTTCTTATATATACTCAGTTTCCATTAGCTTCAATATGCATATCAACCAGATGTAATATAGCTATCAGCCCAAGACCACAGAAGCTATTCCCAGCCCTAAAGACCTGGAAGGCATCTTAAAGGACTGATGAGAACAAACAGCCCCTCACCAGGGATGCTTCCACAGGACAGGCAATAGACTCTGCCTTCTATCGAAGCTAGAAGACAAGACACACCCCAGCTAAGATGCTTTGGAGCACAACAGTTTCTGCTGAGAGTTTGGATTCCCTTCTACACTGAGTAGAGTGAGTCAGACAATCTCAGAGTGACTGAAACATGACAGCTCTTATTTTATGTTCTTAAAGGTCTTCACTTCACTGGTGGGATGGATCCACAAGAAACTATTTTGTTTCAATCCCATGGCAAAAGTACAACACTGGTTTAGTGGGATTTGCTTGCTCCAATCTTCATTAAGAAAATGGCACTAAAGATCAGCAGAAAATACAGTGAGATAGAAGAAAATCCTTAATGATGCTAACTGAAGGACTCTTGAGAAGTGGTCCACAGAACAATAAACAAGTAGCAATGTAGTTGTGACCATGTAAGTGGTCCCTAGCATAAGCCACCTGTATCAAGCTAAGTAATTTTTAAACCATTCAGAAAGCCACCTAAGCCCTTTCCTTAGTTTTGACAATCTGGAAGGAAAATGCGCAGATACTGAATCTCTTGGGGATTTAATTATCCCTTCCCTCCGATCCCTCCACTCATGTGAGAGCTGCTTCTCTGCACCGAAGCTCAGTTCCTATGTTGTGTCGCTGAAGCAGACAAAAAGAATTTAAGAAAGCAGAACATGATCTTAATGAGTCAGGATGCTTATAGCAGGGGAGTCTGTCCCCCTGTTGTCCTCAGGAGTTGGAATGGTTTTTGAGGCACACTATCTACTCATTCTGTATGCCAACCACTCCACCAACAAGATGAATGACAGCAGACCTATAAGGTTCTACTGTCAACCAAACTAAGCCAGGAAGGATAACACAGGCCACTGGGGAGCAGAGAGCTCTGTGAAGGTCAGAGCGCTGGCACTGCGTCTTCTTTTGGGATCCAGAGCTGCATCAGAAAAGCCAGTATCCACAGGGGTCAGCATGGACTGGCTTGTCACATTGGAAAGGGTACATCACAGCTACAATGGACTCTGTGAGGAAGTAGCCACACTATTTAGAGAACACTGTCACTTTGCTTACCTATCTTTCTCACGTGCAGCACACATAACAGAGCCTCTAGCAGGAGGATTCCTCCTCTGACAGAGGAGCAAAGAACCACTGAGTGATAGCTCCAAGACAGCAAGAGCTGAACATCTTCAATCTGAAATCCTGAAATCCTTAAGGCTCCAAAAATCGACACTTTTGAGCACTGACATTATATCACATGTGAAAAATTCATGTAGCAGGTTACAAAGGCAAATATAATATATAATTATTTCACTGTACAAGTACCTATGAAGTAAATTAATTCTGTGTGGACATTTGGATTTCACCTCAAAATATCCCCTTAGGAATACAAGGATGTCAAACTCTAAGGTACTTTTGGTCCTATGCATTTTGGACAAGGAACACTCAACCAGTAATACATAGCAGCTCCACCCACCAGTTGCACCTATAGCAACCACTCAGGGCAAGTTTTATGGGCACTGGAAATCAGTGGAAATGAACCCTGCAGAACAAATACCAGCATCCTCACTTAGGATAGAGAAGATCTTCAGTCCATTGAAGCTGACAGGCCAACCAAGGTCATAAGACCACTTGGAAGTAGAGCCTGTCATGTCTCCTCCTTCACAGGCAGAATTAGAAAGGGGCAAGAGAGTCAAGAAATCATGGAGGTGACATATACCTTTAGTCTGTGCTTAAGAGGCAGTGGCAGGCAGATCTCTATAAATTCTAAGCCAAACTGGTCTACATAGCCAGTTCCAGGCCAGTCTGGGTTTCACAGTAAGACCCAGTCTCAAAATTAAGAAATTAAATTAAAATTTTTTTAAAGGAGCAGGAAGTAGGAGTATACCATAGGAGAAAGTAGAAAGAGTCTGCTGTCTATTTTATAAAAAGCTCTTTTTACAAACTTATTTTTTTGTGTGCACACACACATGTGCATGTGTTTATGCATGTATGTATGCGTGTGTAACTGTATATGAGTGCAGGTACCCGAGGGGACCAGATCCTTTTGGAGCTGAACTTTTAGACAGCTTCCCAACCCAGGTGCAGGGAACTGAAGCTGAGGGTTCTGCAGGAGCAGCAAACTGTGTCAAAACTACCTTATGGGCATGTTTTCGTATGTCTGTACAGGTCATCAAGGGAGGACAGTTTTCCTTGCCAACCCTACTGCTTGTCCACTTGCTAACTTCTCTAGATGAGCCCTACCATGAGTCAGCAAGATAGGGCAGGTCCAAGCTGGACAGCTCTCTGGTTCCTCCTAAGCAGCTGGCTTCTACCTTGTGTCCCTATACCCACCACCCAGGGCACAGAGCTCAGTGTTGGCTCATCCAGAACCCACAAGAAGGCTAAGAGTTCACTCAAGACAGTAGACACTTTGGGAAAAGCAGAGAAGAGCCTCTTAAGAAGCATCACCCGTGGTGACGGAGCATCTCTGCACTGTGCAGAAGCGTCTGCTGTTACCTTCCCCACACACGGGTCAGAGTTCTTGCTCCTCGCCCCAGCTCTAGTACAGTCCTTCTGAACACCTTAGGCAGCAATTT
Organism: Uromys caudimaculatus; assembly: GCA_028551405.1. NCBI lineage: Eukaryota > Metazoa > Chordata > Mammalia > Rodentia > Muridae > Uromys > Uromys caudimaculatus. The sequence goes on from CM052700.1 coordinate 55,890,795, forward strand.
TCTAGTTTAGATCCAGGGTTCTAATTCCACAATAAGGAGAGTGAACTAAATAGTTAAGATTTACTCTAGTTATTTCATATAATAGTTTTCAAAACTTTTTCCATTATCAAGAAGTTTATTTTAGGACTGAGTTGTTTCGGAAACAAACATGTAAACACACTAAGCACAACACTCAGGCTGAAAGAAGACAATCTACCTACAACACAGTTTCCTTTTGAAGGAGTACAGGTTTTCTGGCTCAGGATTGGCAGATTCATTTCTCTCCTAGAAATGAATCCTCAGATAGTTTCTTATTTCTCTTCATTAGTTTAGTTGTTGGGCCTTCATGAGAATGAGAATAGCTAGATATACAAACAGCACTGGCTAGGTATTCAAAATGCCTTTTGATGAGAACAGAAAAGTTTTTATTACTCTCATTCAGAAAACTGAGTACAATAGACAAGTCACTTACTAAAGAACAGGCAAGAGTGCCTGAGGTTTACTAAAACTAGAGGAAACAGTTGGAATAGGGTTCTGCTGTCACATTCAGTCAGTGTCTGAAAATAGACCCAATCTCTAAACCGACAAGATGACTCCAGCTTCAGGATGCTCTGAAGAGTAGCAGTTACCCAGGGTAAATGGTCCCAGGCAAGTAGGCCATTGAACATCACTCCATGGCAAACTCAAACCATGTGCTTAGCAAGGTCATTTAGGATGAAGGACAAACAAAATGGTGTCAGAATTTCAGGGTAAAGGTGGGGCCACCTGTGGTGGTTTCAAAGAGAATGGCCTCCATAAGCTCATATATTTGAATGCTTGGTCATAAGGGAGTGGCCCTATTTGAGAGAGATTAGGAAATGTGGCCTTGTTAAAGTAGGTGTGGTCTTGTTGGAGGAAGTGTATCACTGGGACCAGGCTCTGAAGTTTCAAAAGCCCAAGCCAGGCTCAGGGCCTCTCCCTTCTTGCTACCTGTGGCTCCAGATATAGAACTCCCAGTTACCTCTCTAGCACCATGTCTGCTTGTGTGTCACCATGCTCTCTACCATGGTGATAATGGACTAAACTTTTGAACTATAAGCCACCCACAATTAAATGGCTTTCTTTTTTAAGAGCTAACATGGTCATGGTATCTCTTCACAGCAATAGAATACTGACTAAGGCACTACCTGAACCTCCAGACACAGGATGGGCACAACGAACCAAACTGGCCCTGAAGAAGGAACAGAAAACAGCTCTGCTCCCAAGTCTGTGGCTGTTCAGCAGTGACACTGATTAAGACAAGGAACCACTTTTTCCACCAAAGTAACTTCTGTGTGAAAAGCAAGGTTCCTCTTCATCAATAGTGTAAAAATATTCTTTCAATCTGTGCTTTCTACACTTGGATCTGTCAAGGAAAAACTGAACCCTCTAACCACTAGGGTAGGAGAGTAACTTCAGAGCCCTTGTGGCTTTGGCTGCCTCTTTCCTTCCTCTTCCCAGCATCCCCCAGCATTCCTCTCAGTCTTACCGCAGGCTCCTGGGCAGCAACAGCCTGTGGGGCTGTGGCTGGCTGTGCCTGAGGCTGTGGCACTACCACAGCAGTCTTCTGCTGCTGGGCAGCCTGCTGAGTCATCAGCTGCTGCTGCTGCTGCTGCTGCTGCTGCTGCTGCTGCTGCTGGTAGAAGTTCTGCATCAGCTGTTGCTGAGAGCCTCCCTGGGACACCACAGGGAACTGAGCAGTGCCTGGTTGCTGGGCTGCTGAATGTACTGCCTGAAACTGCACAGGAGAGTGGCAAGATTTAACGAGGAGGTGAACACAAGCCTATCACAGAGCCACATTCACAAAAGACTAATGTCTCAATAACTATAAAGACGATGCTGAAGCCAAAGAGAAGGCCCAGCAAAAGCACAGTAGCTGGGCCAAGGAGTTCAGGACAGGACTCAAGGCATTAGAATTATACCAGCAACATTTGCACTGCAGGCCCTTCCCACTGCACCAGACTGCTTTCCAGGCACAGTCCCAGGGAAGCTACCAGATTTAACTCAAGTGATCTGAGACCAGGGATGAACAGAAGTTACTGAGGGAATCTCCCATGCAGAAGAAATCCTTCTTACAAAGGATTTTGAAGCAGCCAAGAATCAAATGCTTCCTAGCATGACTAGAATGTCTCAGAAATGAGGCTGAAAAGAGCAACTAGAATGTTAACTGTGTGTAGCCTATCTGAACCTTTCCAAAGTTATTCCCCAACAGATCTACTTTTATGAAATTCTGCTACCTTCAAATACTCTATTACTCTGTGCTTTATGTGGGGTCTCACTACACTGCCAAGGTTCATTCCAAAAACCTGTAGACTCAAGCAACCCTGCTGACTTAGCTTCCCACGTGGCCGGGCTTAAGATGAACCCTGTACCCATCTTCCTGGTGTCTCGTTTATGTCTTTCTAATCCACACTGCTGGGCGGTACATGCTAGGTACATTAACAAAGCTCAAAACAAGACTATGCTAATAAACAAAAGTGAGGATAATGTCTTACAGAATTCCCAAAACTTACTGAGTTAGGGTGTGCCTGGATACCACGTGTCTACGAGGGCAAAATTAAAAGGTCAGCAAAAACAGTATGTACAAGTGTAACTGCCTGTTCACAACAGTAATAATCCAGAGCCACCCACAGGGGACTCGATGGACCGAGGTCTGTCCTTAAGGGTGGCAAAGAGACTTTCTAAAGAAGAAAACAGCAATTAGAAGTAGTATATCTTTGCAAGAATGAGAGGACAGAACTTGTAGATCTAACTTTGAAACTAATTATTTTATACATTCATAAAACAAAAAAATGAAGTCAATAGTCTGTGTACCCAACTGGCAGCTAAACTCCACAGAAAATAATGTGTTTAATATTTAAAGGTTGCCAGGCATGATGGTGCATGCTTATAATCCCCAGACTCAGAAGACTGAGGCAGGATGACTACCAAGAGTTCAAGGTCAGCTTGGGCTGCTTCGATCCAAAGGCAGCAAGAGAGAGACATTAAGCTAAGCTTGGGTTTTGAAATTTCAAAACCAACAACAACAAAAAGACCTTCAGATGATAGAAACAATAAAATTCAAGAAGTTAAACAAAAACCTTGTAATTACGAATCTGAATTAGATATATAAATCTGAACTCATGTATGTTTTCTAAAGAAACACATTTCTAAGTATCTACTTAAAAGGCCTAGAAACAATTATCAATACTACCCATTAGGAAGTAATTCTTTCTAGGCCGAACTTTAGTTTCTAAATATCATTCCCATTAAAAGCAATCTGATCTTTAGAGAAATGGATGACTCTACGTTCAGAGCAGAATGATCATGGACAGTCATTACTCTCCATAGCAGAGAAATCATTGATCACGAGTTACATCCAAGGAGCCCAGAAGCCAATTTAAAGGGACTAAAATTAGGAAGAATCTGAGTATGTTTAAAAATGGTGACATATCAGAGACTGGACCACCAACCAAAGAATGCATATGGAGGGACCCATGGTGCTGGCCGCATATGTGGCAGAGGAGAGCCTTGTTGGCCATCAGGGGGAGGAGAGGCCCTTGGGTCTGAGGGTGTTAGATGCCCCAGTATAGGGGAATGCCAGGGGAAAAGACGGGAGTGGGTGGGTGGGTAGGGGAATACCCTCATAGAGGCAGGGGGAGGTGGGATGGGATAGGGGGTTTCCAAAGGGGAGACCTGGAAAGGGGAAAACATTTGAAATGTAAATAAAATATCAAAAATAAAATTTTAAAAAAAAGAAAGAAAGAAAGCTATGGCCTGTGCACCCAATGCCTAGTCACTAATCCAGAAAAAAAAATAGTGACATATACAAATACATAAACTTATACAATACAATGCAAAACACTCACTGTTACCTCTGAATGAACACTGGTGAACAAAAAAAAAAAAAGACCTAACATCTTTCTCACTCTTTTCTGTACAAACAGGACCTCAGTGTAACTACACCAAGATGACAGAAACAACTCTCTATAGGCTGGTAAGATGGCTCAGTGGGCAAAGGTACCTGCCGCCAAGCAGCCTGAGAAGCTGAGTTTGATACCCAGGGCCCACTTGAGAAAGTATGATTTTGTCACCCAAAGTAGGTTTAAGGACTTGGGAAATATCAGCAATGGTTGGTAAGCCAAAGAGAAAACAACAACAACAACAACAACAAAAACCAGATGAAACAGATAACACCTAAGCCCACCGATGGTCCACAACACCACTGACCACCCATTGGAATGAACAGCAAGAGCAAAGACCTCCAGACTGAACTGATACTGAGCATGTCTCTGGAAAGCACCCGTTTAGGTCCGCTGAGAGAGCTCAGCAACTAAGGGCATTTGTAGCCAAGTCTGACCACCTGAGTCCTAGCCCTGGAGCCCACATGGTAGATGGAGAGAACAGACTCCTGAAAGTTGTCCTTTGACCTTCAGATACACACCATAGTGCATGGGCTCAAATATTCATACACAGACTGACAAACAGATATAGTGAGTAGTGGAATATACCAAATGACAAAGGATAACCAAGTCAAGTTCATAATATGAAAAATTTCAAAGAACAAGTAATTTAGTTTCAATAAATAAATAAATAAATAAATAAATAAATAAATAAATAAAATGACAAAGGAGATAAAAGGACTTAAAAGATCTATCAATCTCTCCCCCTGTGGCTAGAGAGTTGGCTCAGTGGTTAGGAGTGCTTGCTGGAGCTCAGATCCCAGCACACGTGTATCAAGCCAGGTATCCTGCAAATGTCCATAACTCTAAATTCCATTTAGAGTTGATCCTTCGCTCCTATTGCCTCTGAGTGTTCATAGGTATATGTGCCCAAATATATATTTATGTATACACTCACACAGACACACACACACAGACACACAGACACACACACACACACAAAATGTCTTTAAAAAAGAAATCAATCATAAAATATATATGTTCAAAGTTTAAAAATATGTAAAAAATAATGGAAAATAATATATCCCAACTAAATAGAGTACATGAACCTCCTGATCCAACCAAGCAAACTTAAACTATGCAACATCTGAAACAGCTTGACACTACTGGATATTGTGTTAACAGGACATCATTGTTATTTCCCCCTGTATCTCCTTAGAAAGGAGCTCTGTCAATAACGGTGCTAAGTTGGGGTAAATTCCCCAAGGCTTGAGGACAAGTTCTGAGAGTTAATAACTACACTTCGATGCCTCGGTTTCTACAGCTGTGAGAAGTGATGACATATTGGTCAGTGGCTCTTGGCCATCCCAGCAATTCTCAAGGAAGACACCTGCACCTAGCAGGCCTTTCAATACTAATATTATACTGTACAAAGCAAGGGTCATGGAGCTCCTCACCTGAGTCTGAGCCTGCTGCTGTTGCTGCTGCTGGTAAAAGGTGCCTGCTGGCTGTGGTGGTGCTGTAGGCTGCTGTGGCTGTGGCTGTGACTGTGGCTGTGGCTGTGGCTGCTGTGACTGTGGCTGCTGTGGCTTGAGGAGGAGCTGCTGCTGGTGCTGCGGAGTGGCCTGGGCCTGGGTGGGCAGACCTTGGGTCTGGGTAGCCGGTGTCTGCTGTGGGGTAGGTGGAGCTTGTGGCTGCTTGGGTTGAGATGACTGAAGAGGTTGACTGGGTGTGGCTTGGGCTTTAGTTTGGGAAACACTGGCTAGAAGTCCAGGCTGATTGCTGGGTCCTACAATGAAAATAAACTCCATGTAAGGACGCAAAACTCTACCAGACAAAAATGGCTTTCTGACACCTGGCAGTGGTGGTGCACACCTTTAATCCCAGCACTCGGGAGGAGAGGCAGGTGGATCTCTGTGAGTTTGAGAATACACAGGGCTACACAGAGAAACCTTATTAAGAAGGCTTTGTGACTTGCTACCCAAGAAATGGCAGAAGTAGGCAGGCTGTCCCAAGCGTTGTCTGTTCCTCACTATTTTGCCATCTGTTAGTTCTACTTGGAATAGCTTTCCACTTCTTGCCAAATCATGTGCTTCCATAATTTCAAAGCCAGGAGGACTGCAAACTTCAGTCCCTGCCTCCTGCAGAGGGTTTCCCTCATCGGCCATCTCATTCAGGCACCTAGCCCTGCAGTCAGCACCTCTCGTTCCCCTTACACGCAGCTGACAACTGAAACTAAACATAGTCTGTGTGCCAGCTTGCATGCCACAGCAAAGGCATTCTTTGATATTTTATGAGTAGTTTATTTGCATGCCTGGCTCTATATAGATGGCCACCAAATTATCAGAAAGTGTTCCTGTTAAGAAATGTGATAGTTGTGGTCTGTAACTTGTTGTTTTGGATCAATCCCCTTTATGAGAAAAAAGCTCATCCCTCTTGCTCTAACAGAACACTAGAACACAAATGATGATTAGTACTCTAATAAACACAGCATTAATAAAATATTCTTCTGTGGTTATCAAAAATAAGTAAACCTTGTTTCTTTGAAAGCAAGGAGAAATATATAAGATAAATAGGGTGGAGTGGATGGACCAGAGGTCCAATAAGAAAATAAATGCAGACAACAGGCATCAGAGGTCTTGGAGATCCATCTGAGTACAGAAGGAAGCCCCTCCTTGTGCAGCCACTGGCCATACACATTCGCAGGCAGCTCAGCACATTATTCTTTAGGCTGTGCCTTCTAAGATTACCATCAAGAAGCGCTGGAACAAGCTGCAAACCAGTTACTGACCTGCAGCCTGAGGTAGGGGCTGAACAGTGGCCCTCTTACGAGGAGTCAGGGCTGGCTGAATGGGAAGGATTCCTGGGTTTGGCTGAGTCTGCCCAGCTTTAGGCCTCTGGCGGGGTGCGATCGAAGTCTCTGTGGTGGGAATGGGATCTGTCAGTCTAGAAAAGGAAAAACAAAACTGCTGTTAAAATATGGGAAATAGAGGGGATATGCAGAACACAAGATGTTTGCCCTTAACACTCCTCCAAAACATTCAGATTGGCTTAATCAACAATTCCCCAAATGCCAATTCACCTACAAAGGCAAACACATCAAAAAAGCCTATCTCTCACCAGCAACCTTAAAGCCAAGAAAGAACAGAATGATACATACCAAACCCTCAACCAAAATTACCATACTCAGCAAAGCAATCTTGAAGAGCAATGAAGATTCAAGGTCATTTGTGAGGGGAGGCGTGCAAGTGCCATGGTGCACATGTGGCGGTCAGAGGACAACTACTTAGGCGTTGGTTCTCATCTTTTACCTAGTTTGAGACAGGGTTTTCCTTGTCAACACTGCATGCACCAGGCTAGCTGGTCTGTCAGCTTCCTGCAGTTCTCCTATGTCTGCCTCTCATCTCCTGGCTGGGGCACGCTAGGATTACAAACACATGCCCTACTGCATGCCGCTTTACATGGGTTCTGGCAAGTAATAATTACCCACAAGGCCATCTCCCAGCCCCAAATAAAAACATTTCAAGACAAGCACAAACTAAGGGAGCTCATGAACACCAACTCTGCGATTTGCCACAGTGACCTCCCTACATGATATGATGGTACAACAGTGGCACAAACACTGAGGAGTGAACAACCACTTCTGATTGGATTTAAGGCCCACTCCGTGAGACAGAACCCATGCCTAACACTTCTCAGGTGGCCAATAGGCCATGGCCTAACGGAAAATCAAGTTTACTATTCTATTAAAGGAACACAGCTATAAAATGACTTCTGGTGACATTTTCTGCTATATCTATACACCAGTGTCTTGCTCAGACATTATCAGAGAAGCTGCCTCTTGCTGTAGTAGATGAGAACCAATACAGAGACCCACAACTGGACAATGTGTAGAGAGTAAAACTTTGGGACACTCAGCCCGAATGGGATGTCTTCAACAAATCCCTAACCTCAGGGCTCAGGGAGAAGAGGAGGTGGAAAGATTCTAAGAGCCAGAAGGGATGAAGGGCACCAAGGAAACACAACAGGACTGACAAACATACACAGTCTGTGTACTCTGCACAGGTTCAAGTCAGATAGAGTCCCAGCACTGATATAGGGAAGAGGACATGATCTCCCATCCCTAACTGAGACACCATCCCCAACTAACAACCACTTGCAAAGGAAAAGTTAGTTTTCTCCAGTGAAGTCTCGCTGAGCATATAAAGCACATTTAAGGATAGGCACCATGGCCTAGAAGATAACCAACACAAAATGAAGTCAATGGTGTTTTTCTAGATTTTTTTTTTTTTTGGTCTCATACTACTTTGTTTGGGTATATTTTGTTAAATCTTACTGGTCTTTTGCTTATATAATAATTATATTGTATTATTAACTAACTATATATAATTAATTATTTATCAATATACTTTAATTTTAATAAATTTAATTTCAGTAAAAATATATAATTAATTATATATTATGGTTTTCAATTTGTGTTGACTTTTGTTTTGTGTGTCTGTGTATATATGTGTTTCTTGTGCTTTCTGTTTTTTTCTTTTTCTTTTTAATTTGCCAGTTTTTGGATTTTTTTTCAAAAGAGAGAGAGAGAAAGAAGTTATGAAGTTGGATGGATAGGGAGGTGGAGAGGATCGGGAAGGAGGTGGGGGAGGGGACATTGTGACCAGAATATATTCTATGAATTTTCAATAAAAAAATAATTGAAAAAAATAATAATTGAGCTACCTCCCCAGTCCCAGGTCCCTGAATAATATACTCTAGAATGATAAGTAAGTTCACTGAAGAAGTTAGGAGGAAATGAAAACCTTTTTTCTTAGTAATAATTCTTTTATACTCAGTAAAAATGTTAATAAATATCTCCAACAAAAGGATTAAAAAGTTGCTTAGTAGACAAATAAATTCTAGACACACTGATCAAAACCTATAAACAAATGTCCACTGTCCATGTGTGGAGTGACTGCTGAGGAGACTCCGGTATAGGAAATGTTTCCTCACTGACTCCGTTTGGATACTCTGTCACCAACACAGGATTTCCAAAACATACTCTGGGCAATGGCTAGGGCAGTGGTTTTTCACACAGATAGAGCTTAAACTTAGTTAAAACTAGCTGTTATAATGGACTCTCTAGGAGCTGGAAAGAAGGCTCAGTAGTTAAGAGTGCTTGCTACTCTCCAAATAACCTGAATCAGTTGCCAGCATCTTCACAGAATAACTCACAACAGCCTATAACTCCAGCTCCAGGGGATTTAATAACCCCTCAGACCTCTGTGGGCACCTACAATCACATGGACATACCACCACATAGACATACACAAACAAAAATACATCTTTTTAAAAGGTAGGGGAGCTCTTTACAGTAAAAATCCTGCAGATGAGTGAACCAAACAGGACAAATGGAAGAAATAAGCAAATTAGAGACTCTGATAGGAACGCTATTTCTCAAACACACAAACTTTGTTTTCCACAATAATAAATGTTTGGTTGGACACACAGTCATCTGAAGAAATGATCACATAGCATAGCCTCTTCCGTAACCCGAGATGGCTAAGCAATAAGCTCTGGCTGCACACAAAACACATGACTATCTGGCACTTTCTAGGAGCCTTAAGAGACAATGGTCTCTCTCATCATTCCTTGATTTCACTGCTTTGAATATAGATGCTGCCATATTAAATCATAAGGTCATGATTATGTTGTAGAGTGGGAGAATGAGAAGCATGAAGAAACCTGGGACCCGGAGCTTCATGAAGCAGAACTATCCGACCAGCTGTGGTGGTCTGAATAAAATTGTCCCTGACAGTCTCATACATTTGAACACTTGGGCCTCAGATGGTGATGCTATCTGCAGAGGTTTGGGAGGTGTGGCCTTGCTGAAAGAAGTAAGTCACTGGGGGTGGGCTTGGAGTCTTAAAGTCTTGCCTTCTTTGCAGTTGCTCTCTGCTTCAAGCTTGATCCTGCTCCAGCCACCATGCCTGCTGCTTGCTGCCATATCTCCTCATAATGGACTCTTATCCCTCTGGAACCAGAAGCCCAAATAAAATACTTTCTTCTGTAAGTTGCTTTGGCCATGGTTTAACTGATGAAAACATGTACTGCTTGTGCAGAGATGCCGAGAGTTCAGTTCTCATGCTGGGTGGCTCACAACTCCTGCAACTCCAGCTGCAGAGGATCCCATGCCCTCGTCTCACCTCTAGAGGCACCTACACTCATGAGCTCATAAACCTGCTTGTGCACGCACATTTACAATAATAAATACATCTTTTAAAAATACTCAGTTATCCAGTCTTTTGTTTACATAGTTTGTTGCTAGCATTTCCTGGCCATCAGAGGATGATAGGAAAAGAAGAGGCAGAGAACCTCCTAGTCACCCCCAGAACTTTTCATCTGAAATGCATATGAATATGTCTGGCAGGCCCTGAGCTATGACAGGTGTGGGAAACCATCACAAAATCCAGTCCAGAGTGCCCTGGGGCCTTTCTTCCTACAGACTGCTCTCAGGTCCAAAGCCCAAAGGTCTCCAGCAGGAAGGACGCTCCTATGCAGACTGACTGTGGGATGAGGATTCAGCCGTCCTTCCTGAAATGGTCTGGGTCATATCTACCCACTCGTCCCCTTCCCCTCTCAAGTGAGACTTGTACCTTCCAACTACCCTGCCAGGCTTTCCTGGCCTGTCCCTGTCCCTGTCACTTGGGTATCTTCCTTTACTTGTTTAACCCTTTCTTGGAAGACCCTAGGTGACTCCAGTATGATTGGCTAAGACCCAGGGGGATCTCTTGATGGACTGTTTTCCTAATATGACTGGAGCCAGGGAAGAAAGGAATGTAGGGGACTGGGGGCGGGGGGAGGGAACCTGGTTACCCACTAACGCCCAAGTTTCACTTAACAGTAACCGCTGGACTGAGAGTGAGGTCCCAGATGGAGGAGTTGGAGGAAGGTCTGAAGGAGCTGAGGGAATTTGCAGCTCCATGGAGGGAGCAAGAGAGTCAATGGGCCTGACACACACACACACACACACACACACACACACACACACACACACACACACACCCCTGTCCTCCTGGAGTTTGGACCAGCAACCAAAGAATACACATTGATGGACTTATGGTTTGGACCACATATGTGGCAGAGGATGACCTCGATGGCCATCAGGGAGAGAGGAAAGGCCTTTGGGCCTGAGGATGTTAGAGGCCTCAGTAAAGGGGAATGTCAAGGCGGGAATATGGGGATGGGTGGACGGGGGTGGGGTGGGGGGGTGGGGGGATGGGGGGTGGAATTCCCTCCTAGAGGCTGGTTGGGGATGGGATGGGGGGTATCCAAAAAGGAGACTCAGAAAAGGGGAAACATTGGAAATGTATATAAAGTATCAAAAATAAAAAAGGAGGAAAAAAAAAAACCAGGAAAATTCAAAAAAATAAAATAAAATAAAAAGATTATTCAGCCAATGAGCTCCTTGCAAAAAAAAAAAAAAAGTAAGAAATAGATTAGAACAATTCTCTACTCATAACCCTTACAGTCTAGCATTGCCTCATCCCAGAAAACCCCGGTATCCACTGCCATACAATGGACACATCTGCGAGGTTCTTGATTCCTTTCAAATGTAGATTTTATTGTATCTCTCTTGGCATTCCCAAAGAACAGTTTCTGCAAAGGGAGACAGAGCTGGCTTCCCTTTCTACACACAGCCACACAGGACTCCAGCAGCAGGCAATTCCACTGCAGCTGGCACCAAGCACGATATGCAAGCTCTCGAGGGCATTTTCTTACCTGGCCTTTGGCTGAGTTTTTTTTACAGCTGCCTCACTGGCTTTCACTGGTTCAGGAAGTTTTGCAGGAATGGGAGAGTTCTAAAAAGATGAAAGAAAAAAACCAAAAGCATGTAGATTTCATTGTAAAGAAAAAGTAGCCTGAGGCCAGATATGGTGGCCTATGGCACTAATCCCAGGACTTGAGAGGCTGAGGCAGGAGGATCATAAAATCAAGGTCAGCCCAGGCTATACAATAGGATCCTATTTTAAAAATAAAAATTAAAACTCCAAACAAGGAATAGCTAGTTTGACCAGGGCTAATGGAAGTAGCATTTGGGGTCTTCTAATACAACTTCTTGGCTCTCGTTTCCCCGTTAGAGGGAAGGGAGGCTGGACAAATGTATGAGGTGCATCAAGGAAGCAAAGTGCCCAAGAAGAGAGAGAAGCAGGGTGAATAGGGAAAATAAGGCACCTCATCACTCTAGGAAACACAGTGGACACACTGCTCTCAGTGAGCTGTGGAAGGTGGAACTTTGTCACACTACTCAGAGCTCAGTGCCCAGGCATCGGGGTGGGGTGGGGGTTGTTACTGTTTAGTGTAGTTGTCTCAGTTTCATAATTAAATTCCATGGGAAAATTGTATTCTCTTTATAGTAGCTGCTTTGCTTGAATGTCCTGAGTGGATAAAGCAAGGACATTAATATTCATTGAATCAAGAGATTAATACCCATAGTGACCCAAAAATAACAATTTCATGCTGTTTATTACCTGTAAATAACACCATTTTCATGAACCCATCACAGCTGTGGTTACATGCACAAGACCTGACTGAGATCAAGTTAATCAAAATTCCAGGGACTCCTGAGGCCTCACACCTGACTGAAGAACTACACCTGCTGATGAGAGTCATTTTTTTTCTGTAGACGTAAGAACAGTAGGCAGCCAGTGCTCAGGTAGACAGCCCCATATCTGAAGGCATGTGGGCATAACTAACTGGATTCAGTAGATTATTTTTAAAAAGAAAAGGAAATGACATGAACTTGGGAGAGGGTAGGTTAGAGAGGGTCCTAGTGGAGCTGAAGGGAGGAGTCAGGATGGATATAATCAAAACACAGTGTCACATGTACGAAATTCTAAAGGACAAATAAAAACATCCTTAAAATTTGTAAGTCAGTTTTTTAAAGCTCCATTCACATACCTGTACATTTGGAATTGGGCATTCTTTCTTGAATAGTTTAAATGAGAAGTAAGAAACCTGGTAAATATCCGGCCTTTTGTCGGGGTCTGGTTCCAACATATACCCTAAGACAAACACACATGTGCTTATTTCATGATATCCTAACAATTGTTGCATCAGCTATGTAACTGGACTTTTCTACTATCAGAGTTGGGTTGTTTTAAGCTTCAGTTCTCAGAGAAATCAGACAATTCAATTAGCCCTTTTCCTAGCTTGGAAAACAAGAAATAAACTCCTTGAGCGATGACAAAACTACTGAGGTTCATACCCTGTGCCTGGACCATCAGAGGCTCATCTTCTCAACATAAACATGAAGCAGCTTCGTATTCTAAGACTTAGAAGGTGCCAAGGCCTTGCATACGGTCCTACCTTATTACCTCTGTTAAACAAGTAACTGCTGACAAATACAACCAAGCTTCAAACTTCATGAACTCAGGGTTTGGTGGAAGCACTCCCTAGTCTGTCTCTAGGTCTACAAAACAAACTCATGAATGTACTTACTACTCTTGGAGATACGAGTATAAATACATGCAAAATGAGTAAAGGCAGTTTACTGCTTAAGTAATGAATGACCTGGACACTAAATTCTGAAAAGATCTGTGAGGCTGAGGCTTTAAATGGCCTTGCTGAAGAGACAGGACAAGGATTACTCAAAGAAAGAGGCAGTCCAGGTGACAGGACAATGCCAACAAAGGCAATCTTAGATAAAGGCCAGAAAGTGAACACTGCTACCTGGAAACAGGAGCCCAGGAGCCCAAAAGACAGCGCAAGATGGCTGCCTGGGTGGGACAGAAAAAGAATACGAAGGCCCCTAAACACCATGCTAAGAATCAGGGCCTAATTGTGGGACCACTGACAAGCCACTGAAGTTTACTCAATGGGACATGAGACGGTGACATCTTCTAGGAATGGCCCATGGGAGGGAGGCACCGGAAGAACGGAGAGAGAGAATCTGGGGCAAGGTCCCGCCCGCGCCATGGTCTGCTGAGTTTGTACACACTGTGGTGAGAGTCGTGACAGCTGCTGAAGGCAGTGCAAACTCAAAGGGGCGAGATGCAGCTGAGGCCATGGCTGGTGCCTCCCATTTCCTTGCTCTTACAGACCCAAAGAAAATCTTCTGTGTTATCTATCAAGGCCTGGACAGCAATACCACTAAGTGGAAAAGGACAATCTGGGGAAAGGAGTGGCGGACACAAGAGGCTAAATTTGAGGCCTACAAGTTTAAAATCGGCAAATAGCTTACATGCTAAATGGGATCTGGAAAAGGTGTCAGTGCGACAATCACTCATAAAGAGCTGTTTTGTTTTGTTTTGTTTTGAACATGAATTCATTGATGCAGATATTAGAAAGAAAAGATAGCCAGGAAAAAAAAGCTATTGGCAACACCAAGATCAGCTGTTCTCCCACCCCTCCCTTTCACACTCCCTTCCGCACCTGCAGTACGAGCACAGACCACTGCTTTGCCTATGCAAGCAATCTGGCATCCCCAAGGGCTACATTCCTAGTCTCTTGTTCGTTGACAAAAGTGTCACAGTGGAAAGGACAGTTGTAAATCCAAAAGAATGTTGTCAACTTGAATAAGTCATTCTGTTTCCTCTTGTGTGAAACAGGGACAATGGCCCTTAAAATCTACAAGTTTTGCCAGGCTTGGTGGCACATGCCTTTAATCCTAGCATTCAGGAGGTAGAGGTACACAGATTTCTGTGAGTTCGAGGCTAGCCTGGACTATATAGTAAATTCGAAGACAGCTAAAGCTGCATAATGAGACCCTGTCTCAAAGAAATATAATCAAATAAGTAAGTAAGCAAGCAAATAAATAAGTAAATAAATACTCATCAAACCTACAGATTTTGAGAACCAGGTGAGGTACAGGTAGGCCTCAACACAGGTCAGATGCTCTATCTCACTTCTCTTTCTCTCAGGATGCTCCCTGCCCAGGACTCAAATTGGGCAGCTCAAGATTTATGGTCTACAAGGCTTTTTCAAACTTAGCTACTAAATATCTTGACCAGCATTTTATGAACGACTTTTTTAAAAAATCTGTTTCTTTAGCATTTTAGTAGATGTTCTGGTACAATACTTACTTTTCTACCATCTGGTTAATGGATGTTAGTACATATGCTGGCTATGATAACACAAAGAAATGAAAATCTCTAGAATTTTAAACAAGACACTCAATTTAGATGCTTGTTGTAAAAATCTAGTGATAATCTAAATGAGAGGAAAAACCTGGCTCCACGGAGTTATATGGTCTTAATTACACATTCATTCCAGTACCGCAATCATGCTCACTTGAGCTGCTTCCAGCTTCTCAAAGATGCATTTCCTGTCCCGTGATGCGAGTCAGCTGGACCTGGAGCTCTCACACCGACTGCAGCACAACACAGCAGCATCGTGCTGCTCAGAGCGCAACCACCACACCCGCAGTGTGGCCGGCTCAGTCCTGAAGCGGAGTGTAGTTTTCTGGCACAAAGGCCAACCTCTCTAGGCGAACATTGCCGGCTACCACTATCAAATGGTTTCTCTGTCACTGCATTCAGTCTCATTCCTGGAACTTAATCCCTTTATCCTCCAACCCATTCCCAGTGATTAGAAATAAGAAAATATAAAATTGGAAACTTGAAATACTTACTAATAAGGCAGTGCATATCTTGCGAATATCGAGAGTTATCAGGAATTGTGAAGCTTCCATCACAAATTGCTACCTGGCTCTCCCCAAATGGCAAAGTGAAGTAGCATAATTTATACAACAAACAGCCAAGAGCCTAAAAAAATAAGAAAGCACATTGCAACTAGTGGTTTGTTTTACTATAAAGCCAATGATCTGCCAAGAGAGACCAGAACTATCTACATTTAGCAGCAGAAAAAAGACCCACACAGGATTATTACCTACATGATTGAACTCAGAACTCATAGTGACAAATGTAGCATCTGAGTCACAGTTTTATCTGTGATCAGAAAATGATTTCGGCTGGTTTGTTCTTTAGAAGTATGTCATACAAATGACAAGCACTGGCACAACATGAAAACACACTGAAGTGGGGGGGATTTTTTTCGTTTTTATTTTTTCCCCCATATTCCAAGAGGCCATGGCTGTACCCTCGTATCAAGATCAGCATCAAGGGGACTGGAGAGATGGCTCAGTGGTTAAGAGCACTGGCTGCTCTTCCATAGGACCCAGGTTTGATTTCCAGCACCCACATGGAGGCTCGCACCCATCTGTAGCCCCAGTTCCAGGGGATCCAGCATTGTTTTCTGAGGACACTGCATGCACATGGTATGCAGACATACATGCAGTTAAAGCACATATACCCACAAAACAATAACATAAACGGATCATCATCAACACTGGGCAGTGCTGTGCCCGCTCCTGAGTGGTTCAGCTCAGGAGGCCAGCCCAGGCCTGCTAACATCTGCAGTGTGGATGGCTTAGTTGACACATACCCAAATATCTGCCTTCGTAGTGATGATTTTGCCACTGTACAAGTTGACCATTTCTGGGGCTCGATAGGAGAGCGTTGTGTATCTATAATCAAGAGATCCATGTTTTATTAAATATATCAGTGCTATAATTAAAAATCAAGGAGGAGCATTTTTTCTTTTATATTACTAGAATCCAATTCTTGGGCAGCAATCTGCAGAAGAGCAAACTAAATATTAGTGTAGCTAAAATGAAACTTCTCCTTGACAATGATGTCATCAAATCCTCTCACAGCAGACTTTCTATGCCTAGGGCACTGGGGTATTCAGACATGATACACTAAATAAAGTCCTAAACGCACCCCTTTCTTGAGGTCCTCAAATAAGAACAAAATTTTCCCCTATAAGCCAGTGTAGTCTAATGCTATATTTTGCTGGTCCTTTTTAAAGAAGTAAACCCTTAACCTGAGACTCTGAGATGCAACACAAGCAGGGTATTCCGAGTGAGCCCCGGCTGGGGTGTTGATTTCATGTATTCTTTTCTGGGAGGGATGACATATGTAATGCATGTTCACGTGTGTGACTATGTATGTGGAAAACAGAAGCTGATGTTGAGTGTCTTCCTCCATTGCTTTCTACTTTACTTCTTGAGACTTGCGGATGAATCTAGCTGTTTGGCTTGCTCCCAAGTGATGGGAGTACAGACAGGCCCACCAGGCTTTTTCATGGGTGCTAAGGATCCAAACTCTGGTCCTCACATTGCATGGTAAGCATCTTATGCACTGTGCCACCATTCTAGCTCCATGATCATGAGTCCTTTGAGGGTAAAACTACAGTATTCTTATCTTTGACTCAAAAAAACAGTAGTGTAAGCACTTATTCCAAGTGAGTATCTATGTTACTAAACACAACTATGCTGCTCTTGTATCCAGAAGTGGTCTTGCCTCATGAATGGTTACCTGAGTGATACACAAAGGGGACAAAGGCTCACCATGTGCAAATACATGCTGGACAGCTGATTTACTAGAAGCCACAGTGAGTGTACTATGCTTGAGAAAACCCAATATTGTAGGCATGAGGTTCCTGCACAAGTCAAAATCTAAAGAGACTTCCTGTCAGGTCACTGAATAGGTAACTGTAGAGGCTTCAGTCACTCTATTTACCATAAATTCTAGTAGACAGTGGTTGAGTTCCTCACAAGAAAGGAGGAGGTAACAATTTAGGGTTTAGTAAAAAACACATATCTGTCTGATTCATAATGCCACAGTTGTGACTTCCCTTAGAAATATCAGGATACTTCAGTGAGTATGTACCACTACTTAGCCATTAGTTTTCCTTTTGGTTTTTGAGACAGGGTCGTGCTATGTAGCCCAGGCTAGATGTGACCTTACAACCAACCCTGTTGCTTCAGCTCCTGAGTGGCTGGGGTTACAGGGATGTAGCATACCTTCCCCACTGCTTCCGGCTACTATTCACCCTTTTATGGGTGTGTGGCACTGTACATTAACATAGTGTGCAGAGTGACCATAGGAGCTTTGAGAAAGGGTTTAAGACTCTTCTGCGTCAGTCCACCAGCTAGTCTTCTCTCCTCAGCTGTCAGGTACAATCTAACATCCCAACAGTGAACAGTCTGCTCTGGGATAAAGGGTAACTGGCCTGCACCATTTTCTTCCCACCCTGTTAGTTTCATCTATAAACTAACAGAGAATGTGCTTATCTGACAAAGGACAAAACTCCAGGAAAGGAGAAAAGGCTTACTTCTTAATCTCATCTTCTACTGCATTGACTCCCTCGGCCTGTGGATTCTGGAATTTGTTGGTGGCACTTCCAAAGTCACACAAGACATAGTGGCCTCGGTCATGCAAAAGGATATTTTCAACCTGAAAAACATTCCCAAACCACCAATCCAAGAGGCCACTTAGTAATGGGAAAAGCTAGTTTCACAATCACATAATAAAAGGTCTCATTTCACAGTCTTACTGGTGTGCAAGAGAAGTTACTCTTCAGCATATATCTTAACAGGACCCCCCAGCTGAAGAAAAAGACCCCCGAAGGACAAGGTAAGATACATTCAGGGTTAGACAGGGAACCGCACTGGGGAAGGCAGGGCCCCGTTTCCATGGCTAGCCAGCTACTGCCGGCACAGGCTGCACCTCTGAGGTGACAGTGACCATCCATACTTCCAAACTCCTGCTCTGCTCAGTTTAGCAGTTCTCCAAGGACCCCACCTCTCATCCAAAGATCACACAACCACATGCCTTCAGTCTTCAGTACAAATGCCACCTTCTTTTGGAAGCCTCTCTAGGACCAACTCAGAAAAATACCATTTCCCTTTGGTGTTCCATTTTCCATGTTATCAATTACTGCCCTTGTAAGTAGGTATAATAAAGTCTTTATTACATTAGTAATAAATAATACATTAGTAGTAAATAAAGACTCTCAGAACTGATGTTTTTCACATTAGTTACTTTTCAAGGTGACAAATGTCTGGTGATAAGTGAGCAGTTTCTCTGTTAGAATCTTATTTAAGGGTTTGTTTGTTTTTTTAAACTTCTAAACAAAGGCAATCTTCAGGTTCTAAGTAAGTTAAGAGTTTTAACTTAGTGGAGCTTATAAGGACCAAGACTTAGAGAAACCCTAATGATAGTACAAAGAACTCCAAAACAATGGGCACAGGCAGGAGAGGTGGTTCTGCAGTTAAGAGCACTCACTACTCTCAGTAGGCACCAAGCATACACACAGTGAACAGACACGCAGGCAATACACATAATAAAAACGTCCAGGTTTGCATGGCAATTAAAAAACAAAAAAAGACCCTTGCTAGGCCCTGAAGACTGTAGATTCTATGGTCTTTTTCTTCAACCTTCCCCACCAGATGGACTACCTTGGAAAACCAAAGGGAAGGAGACTATAAGCTCCTTAAAGACAACCCTTACAGCTAGAGTCTTCTCTTCCCAACCCTACTAGATTTTTGGTACAGAAAATGTTGGGAGATAAAAAAGATATACTTCATAATCTGTTGTTCATGCACACAGGCACACATTCAAGGACCATTCATGTTCCAGCAAGATAGGAGCCAAGACCCCAAGTCCCTACTGGTTCTTTTAAAATATCTGACTGAGTAGGAATCCATTTGTTCCTATTGTCTTATCTAAATTCTTCTCTTAATTCTTCTAAAAATTGAATTAGGCATATTTTAGTCTATATTTGCTAATTCTGATTATTTGAAATCTTGATTCTGCAGATTACTGCTTCCTACTGAATTTCATATCTGATGTTACTGTGATAAATTTTAATGTTGTTTTAAGTCATGTCCTTTTGACCTTCACCTGTAGGAAGTCTTTAAGTCTGTTGCTCTGCTAGAAAGGATCATGGTGGTGCTAGCTGCTCTCCACCTGCACTCCTGACCTAGAGCTATGGAAAGGTGGGAGTTATGGCCATGAACCTGAGCAGATAGGTTCTTATGAAGAATCCTTCACTGAAGACAGATTTGTGCCCTGAGACAAGGCTAAGGCAGACAAATATTTCTATTATCAACATATTTTGTAAAAGCTCATCATTTTAATCTATTCACACAAAGATAAACAGTCAAGCTATACTTAGTATAATCTCACTTTAAGAATCCAAAATAAGGGATTGGGAATTTAGTTTAATAGCAGAGCTCCTGCCTAGCAAGCACAAGGCCCTTACCTCCAGGAGTGTCTTCAGTCCAATCCAGAAGGCACACTAATGGGTCACATTTAATAAGCAACGGCTATTGCTGGTGCTACTTCACTGAGCACAGTACAAGGATTATGACCCTATCTTAGAGGTGGAGAAAGTAAGGCTCAGGGTAACTCAGTCAGTACTGCACACAGCTAATAAGCAATAGAGCTTCCAGTGAACCTAAGCAATCTACCCTAAGAAAAGACACACAATTCCACTGCTCCCATGGCAGGAAGCTCAAAAGCAAATTACTCAAGACCCTATGCCCACCTCCAGCTGTGGTATGGGCTATGGGGACATAGGACAGGGCTTCTGGGCAGACTTTCTTTTCTTTTTTGGGGGGGAGGGGAGGGGGATTCGAGACAGGGTTTCTCTGTATAGCCCTGGCTGTCCTGGAACTCACTCTGTAGGTCAGGCTGACCTCGAACTCAGAAATCTGCCTGTCTCTGCCTCCCAAGTGCTGGGATTAAAGGCGTGCGCCACCACTGCCCAGCTCTGGGCAGACTTTCTTAACTCTTTATATTCAGAAATGCCCCTAAATGGAATCTAGTCAACAATAAGTCAGCTGTCGCTTTGGCCAGGTGTGTTTGTTCAGGGCTGCCTATGCTTCCTTTGTATTATCTAATCTGTTCTCTTCTCCAATGCTCACTCTCCATTAGCCAAGCCAGCCATTCTTGAAAACTTTGCTGGTAAAGCCTTCCGTGACTATCAAAAGAGCCTATGTATAATTTATTGTCCATAGGAGGGGGTTGGAGAGGTCTTCAGGCCAAACCTAGTCATGCCCACAGGTTTCTTATTCTGTAGTCTACATGTTGCGGATGTAGAAAGTGTCCATCAGAAGAAGGTTCCTTGTGTTGAAAGTTTGGTCCAGAGCCAGTACATCCAATTACTTCAGGTGACTGGATCATGAAAGTGTTGATTTCATCAATTAACTTATTTACCCATGATCTTACAAATGAATGGGCTTTTAGGAGGTGGGTCACTAGATATGTGCCCTTAAAGGTTCTATCTAGCCTAGTCCCTTTCTGTTTCATTCTTCCTATCCATGCACCTACCATGACATTCTGCCTCACCTCAGGCCAAAAGCAATGGATTAGATGAACCTGGACTGAAAACTCCTAACTGCAAACCACATAATTTTTCTTCCTTTTGTTTCTATTAGGTACTTGTCACAGTAATGAAATCTGGCTAACATAATATGGCTTTCTCCACTGGAAGAGTTGAGCAATTCAGTGAAGACTCTATGGCTAGCAAGCCTAAAACATCCATATCTGTCCTTCTGCTGGCAAAGTTCGCCAATGTTTGATCTGGCTGATGACTCAGAACTTTACTATGGATTTGTAGCTAACTACTGAGATATTTATGTTTTCCTTCCCTAGTACAGTATAATACTTTTGTGTCATGGTGTTGTATTAACCTATGAATCCTTCATCAGCACTGTACTGTCAGCAGGCATCCTTAAAATCTGTGAAATCATTTACTCAGGATTGGTTAGAGATGATTTTTCTCCCTGGCCTCATGTACCTTATAGGACTTAAGTGAAATCTTGCTTCTCCTAGTTTACGTGCCCTTTCCCTTTGCAAGTCAGATTCTATACTTCTAATATGGAATGAACCTTTATCTAAAAAACAGCGGTAATTACTGCATGGAAAATCACTACCAGGGAAAGAGGAACTAAGTAGACAAAGCAGAGTAAGGTGAGGCACACTGTGGCCTGACGTGAATGGCAGTCTGTTCCAGCTAGTTTCGGGGTCAGAACCTCTGAAGGTGAAATTGCTTGCTGGCACACTGCGTTCCCCACACCTTCTCAGAGTGTCCTGGGAAAACCTCCAGGGCCAACCTAGCTACCGTTGGCTATTCTTCGTCACCGTCACCACCGAAGCACTCAGTGATGATGCTGGACTCGGGGTGAAGACTTCCAGAGTATTTCTGATATTTGACCTTACTTAAAATCTGCAAGTCTCTCTTTTCTTATCTGAGAAGTGGGACTGATAACATTTCCATCACTGTCACAATGAAGCAAATAGGGAATATATGTCAAAATAAACTAAGTTCCCTGACAAATATATTACTGCCATACATTTATGAGAAAACATGGTTAAATTCCTACAATATGTCAAGTATTCTTCTGTCTAGGGATAAGGCTGTAGAAAAACAAAATCCAATCTCTTATGGAATTCAAAGTCCAAGTGGGCATAAGAAAATAATTATAGTTGTCTGATATTTAAAATGCTATGAAAAATCCCAGCAGGTTAAATATAGGTAAACTGAAGGGGAATGCCACTTCAAATGACAGTCATGCAAGGCCTCTTCAATGAGGACACGGGAATGACAAGCAGCCGTGGGACATCCAGGAACAGAGCGTCCTGAGCAGGAAGCAGAAGCAAGGCATTGAGATGGGCATGTGTCTGAAGGTCCAATGCATGGGAGTAAGCCAGCAGCTGGGCCAGCGCAGTGCTAAGCCAGATGTGGAACAGGAGTATTATAAGACAATACTGTCACTCCTGGGGAGACAAGATATGCATGGCTTTGAAGAGGTAGTGGATTTAAGAGTTAAAACTAGGCACAGGAATAAAGTACTCATGCACTTTCACTTACAGTGGCCCATGTAATCCTTATTAAGCTTTGCTGTCCCTCTTAACAGATGGAAAATGACAGGCCAGACCAGTACTGGAGTCAGGCTGGCAGGGCAGAATTTAGCATCAGGCTGCCTGACTTCTGAGGCCCTCCTCCCCTACCATGCTGTGTACCATGTGGTTAATGAGCATGGGCAGTTTAGACAGGTAAGAGAGAAAGAAGGGAGCAGAGAGCAGACAAATGGAGCATGAGGAAGAGGACATAGGAGGCATTTAGAATTTATAAGTTTAGACGTTCAAGAAAGCAACCATTTGAGAAAGTCAGCTTTGCAGATGAGGAGAAAGAATAAAACAGTAGACAATGAGGGCAGGGCATGAGGGACTAGGAGTAGGCCCAAGTCAGGACAAATGCCAATGGACAGGGGGAAGTGGGAGGGAGCAAATTGAGATTAGCAAGGGAGGAACCTGCTGGATTCACACACCTTTGAGCACTGGCAGAGAGTGACAACAGCCTGTGACTAGCTGCCATTTGTCTTAGTCATTGTTGTGTTGCTGTGATCAAAGCTTCTGAGAGGAACAATTTACGGGAGAAAAGATTTATTTTGGTTCACTGTTTCAGGGCATTTCCATCTGTCTCAGAGGGCAAGGCATGGGAGCATGCATTACATCACAGTGAACCGACCAGCAAGCAGAGAAAGGCTGAAACCAAGGACCAGGCTGTAACTGTTAAAATGCCCACTTCAGGATCAAACCGTCACACCACTGCTTACTGTTGTTCAATACTTCAGTCCTCTGGGGTTTAGTGCTGCTGACCTTATTGCCCAGCCTAACAGCTTAAGAGCCTTATTAAAGTTGTCACTCCCAAACTCTGCACAGAGCCTTTGCTAAGGGGCCGGGAAAGCTACTTCTCACTGGCCTCTCTCACCTCGACACAACACCAAGTAGCTTGGCACCGAGGCATTTCAGAGAACGGAATACCTCGGGTTAGAAAAACACCTTCACACCTGTGTTTTAAAACGTAGGATAAGAGCCCTTACCCTGCCACTCCATGAGATCAAAGTCTCTTGTGACAAAAGAGATGACATCTGTGATTTTTCAACCTTAATACATTAGTTCATCCTGAACTCTTTCTTCCCCTTTTTTAAGTGCAAGAACTACTAACACAAACTAATACAACAAAGCAAAATTAAAAGAGAGAAACAGGAAAACAACCCCCATCTCTACTCTGATGGATGATTTAATTAGCTATGGGGGCAGCGGTCATGCTTTCTCTGGCAAACAGTAAAGGCTGGTGTAACTGATCGTCCCAGATTTGACCCCCTGGTTTCAATGATGACTTGTATCTTTCCTCAAAGAAATAAAAATTAAAACCAAGAGGAAGTAATTGAAGCATTACAATAACATCTGAAGGGAACATTGCACAACACAGTACTTCTATTGTGAATACTTTCAGGACATAAAGAGCCTAAGGACTAGGAACATTCTGAGTTCATGTCCTATATGGAACTGGAAAGAGAGGCCATACACGTGCTAGGCAGGGCAAGAGGGGCTTTCTTCAGCTTTGCCTGCGAATAAACAGATCCCACTCAGGCTACCCTAGGCTCACACAGTTCCATGATAGACACTGCTATCTATATTTTGGAGAGGACAGAACCACAGCCCAAATAATCTGAGGAACAAGCTAAGGAGCTTGGGCAGGAAGGTCCAGGGAGGCCATGATACCTCAGAGGTGCAGGGAGGCCAGGGAACTGAAGAAGTCAAAGGCTGTGGAGACAAGTACTAACAAGTGTCCTTGGCATTTAGCACCATCAGGCAACTTTCCTGCACTCTTACAGTTCAGCTGCCGTAGCCTACATGATGGTGTAGAGGTAGAGAAATAGGAAACCTCAAACAGAAGAGCTAGATGTCAATTCCGATACTACTGTTTACTACTTGTAAGAACTTGGGTAAGACACTAATAGAGAATGTCTAAGACAGTATGTATAAAGTTCAGTATTTAGCATACCATTGGTGCTCAATAAAGGCTAAGTTCAACCCTAACCAGGTACCAATTCCAGGCTGCAAATGCTGTCATGTGACTTCAATATCGAAGATATGGGGCAAAGGGATGGTAATCAGAACCAATTATTAAAAATAATTAGTGAATTTTTCAAAATATGAAAGAGGGCTGGAGACATAATTCAGAGATATAGTACTTGCTGAGCATGTGCAAGGCCCTGTGTGCAATCCTTAGTATGATAACAATAATTCTGTATGTCTGTAAGCATCATTATTTAAAAGCTACTTAAATTAACATACTAATTTTCCAGGCCATTGAAGAATTTAGGAATACAGTAATAAACATATGAGTTCAGGCATCTGAAGTTTTAAAATTCTGGAGGCTTAGTTGCTATCTATATTGTGCTTTTTCTTTGTATTTTCTCTCCCCAACTTCAATGTGAGCTCAGCATTAGAAACTATGTCGTCAACTTCTTTCCTGCCCTCTCAGTACATACTGCACCCCTGGGACATAGAGAAACACTCAGGGAATGCACACACCATGAAGTGGTCAGTCTGTTACCTTCAGGTCCCGGTGGATAATAGGAGTTTTGCACTGATGCAGGCGGGCCACAGCCTCACAGGTGTCACAGAATATCTGTAGCACTTCATTCTCTGTGAAGCCTGTCTGGAGACGCTGGTTCATCAGGTTTACCACCTGGCCTCCTGAGACAGGACAGAGCAAGGGAAAGGACATTAACAGGTAGACTTGTCACTTTGATCAAGGCAATTACAGATGTCCAGACAGAAGCTGATCACTGGCTAAGCCAGTACTAAACCCTAGGTTTCTAGTCTTTGCTTGGGATTCATTTTCTTACAACCCAATGTCTCCTCCAACACATCAAAACCAAATTGTTTTGATAAGCTCACAGATGTGAGCTGCTCTCATTGTATCCTCAAGATCAGAGGCAGAACAGTTAGCACTGCTGGTAGGCATGTCATCACAGATCAGGAGTCAAGGCCGCAGCCATGTATTTTGGCAAGAATTAGACAGCACAACAGATCCAGGGAGCAGGAAGAAGATGGTGCCATTTCCACTTTCAAGTCTTTAACTCTGGGGGAGCTTGGTCTCTCTCACTTGGCCTATGAAATGCTATAGCAACATTTTTCTCTTGGAGAACAAAAGACTGGTGACAAATCTTACAAAATTATCCATACCCAAGTCCTCCTACTGCCTGGCATCTTAAAAGTCCTATGGAAAAAAGGGAATGGTCAAAAGAGAATAAATTGTAAAGTTCAAATTTTGTGGCATTTTACAAAATCAGATCAATAGTCAACAAAGGCCAAAACTATTTGGTTAACATCACATCTACAGGATAAGAAACAATTTATGGATGATATCTTTAAAATCAGAAAATGTTAGTGGAACTAAGGGTAATTACAAAACAGGGCACCAAACAGTAAGGCAATGACCAAACATCAGCTGCTTAGGCAAAAAGAGCCAAATCTCCAAGTAATGGGTGCATGGAGTATCAGCTCCTAACATATCTGTGATACAGTCTGGACTTCTCAGGATAAATGGATAAAACTTCAAGCTTTCATATATTTATAGTTGAAAGCAGCAGCCCCTGAATGTAGCTTTACAGGATTACAGCCCTGAAGCCAGACAAGTGTCACTTCTACAGGCAGAGAGGATTCTTTTACTCCAGCACAGGAGGGCAGTGCTATGAGTGGAGTGTGAGAAGCAGGGAAGCTGCAGTCTCTGAGATCAGCACTGGGCTTTCACTGTATACCTTCACTATTTGTTAAACCCTCAATAAAGAACACACTTTCTTATTTTCATATGATCTCATTTATACACACAGCCAAATCTTTCTATACCTAATGGAGACAGGGCCTGGAATTACCTATTGCTCTCAATCGTTGTACCTGTACCATAGCCCTTGTAGTCATGAAAATAACCAAGAGCAGCAATGGCCTGCATTAGCCTTCCCATCTATGAAACCAGAGCATTTTCTTCAGAGTGCAATGGATAGTACATGAAATGATTCCCATGTCCTCGACCATTCATTAAAGCAGAAGCAAGGCTTCAGGAGGGCCAACACACACCTCTGCAGAAGTCCATGAGAATGAGAACTTCCCAAACGTCGCCACTGCTCACACTGTTGATACTAGAATCAATGTAGCCCACAATGTTCTTGTGCCCTGAGAGGTCCCTCTGCGAACAAGAGTGGAGAAGTACATTGTCAGTTATAGACACACTAGGGGCAGGATTAGCGGTTGGTTTCGGTAGCACAGACAATTTAAATACACAGAGACAACACTAACAGCGTGGAAAGGGAGAGTGAGTTTCCAATGGTCTTTGAGAAGCCTAGTCGGATCTCCAATAGCAACTCTACCACCCTGCTGGACCCCCCAACTCTCCTGAACCCAGAGAGAATGAACCACACAGAGCGCCCGCTTGCTCACTGCATTAGTGCTCCACCAAAACCAGAAGCAAGGGCTCTATAACATCCAGAAATACTGTGGAGGAGGAAAACCATAACTACTACTTAAACACATGCATTTTTAATAAAGAAAAGAAATTGATGTTTTTCCTGTTTATGGGGGCAAAAGTGAATTCAGCTTGAATTTTTGAATTCTTTCCCTTTGTGTGTGTGGGGGGGGAGAGAACAGGGGTAGAGAAAGATTTACTATCTGCAGCATTTAACAGAGTTCTTTCCAAAGCAGTGTCTTTCCTAGACAAAGGAATCACTAGGGTTTTAGCTGGGTAGACTGCACAAATGTATAAAGGAAAGCGGGCACATTTCTGAACGTGCTCCAACTTGACTTTTAACAGTTTCCCTTTAAGAAATATATGAAAAAAAAACCTGCCTTGCAAGCTTTGAAGAGACTACAATAGCATCTAACCCTGCATTTCAGTCATAATCAAGCCTTCCCAGATGGCCGACTGGATAGAAGATGCAGCATCAGCTGAATTGCTTATTAGCACTCAGAGCTGCTGCTCATGGGATTTAACCCTTCCAACAGGTAGCTCCTGAGCACCATCCAAGCACTGGAAATCACCTCACACTTTGGTCCATAGAGCAGATATCTATGGTGATGATGCTAAACCCAAGGTTATTAAGAAGGCTGGAGAAAGAAAACATGAGGAAACTGGACGTTATGGCTTTTATACAAATGCAAGGTAAAATAAAGATTTGTAAATTAACTATAATATACTATTTTACTTTGGTTTTAAAGACTTAGGGGAGGGTGCAGAAAATACATGGTTCTATGAGTTTGAGTTTGACTCAAGCTGAGGGTCTCAATTGGTCCACTGGGACAGTGCGACTGTCTGCAGAGCTGCCCCAGCTTCTCAGAGTCCATGGGAAAGCTGTTCTTCACTACCCTAAGTGCACATTCCAATGCTCAAAATGACACAAAGTTATCCCAGGAAGCAGCGTCAAGTATCAGGTAAACACTTGAACCCTCAGCATCAATGGTAAAGCTCACTACACTTCCTCTGCATAGTGGATTAGAAAGCACCACTGACACAGAAGAGCAGACCCCAAGAAAGACAGACAATCGCAGAAACATGCCCACAGGAAACTCCTGGAGACTTAGGTGAGAAGAATTTTGGAGAAGAAGGAGATGAGATGAGAAAAGATTAAGTTAAGCAGTGTCTGTGGATTATTCTCTCAGAACATCTGTGTAAGAAAGGAGCTGCCTCAAAGGAAGAATTGCCAGGAATGGTGAAAACCACACTGGAGAGTGAAAGCTGTAAGATACAGAAGACAAGGAGAGCTGGTGGGACCATCCTACAGGTCAGAGGGAGGAGGTTAGGATTACACCACCAGTGGTTCTCAACCTTCCCAATGCTGCGACCATTTATTACAGCTCTTCGTACTGTAGTGACCCGCAAGCATAAGATTATTTTCATTGCTGCTTTGTTTGTTAGGTATGAATCATGATATCAGTATCTGCGTTCTCTGATGGTCTTGGGCAACCCCTGTAAAAGGGCCGTTTGACCCCCAAAGGGGTCATGGCCCATATCCTGAGAACCACTGTGCTAGACGGTGGGTCACAGAGTGATTTATTTTTCTGTAAGGGGTAGGGGAGGGCAAAGGTGGTTATTGCACATTTCAGTAAGGATAAAGAAAAGGGGAACTCAAGTGGGTTCCAAGCCATGGTTTTGCCTTTAGCATTGAACAAAGTCATCTTCAAAACAGAACGAGAAGAAATGGTGAGGCGAAAGCCTCAGTGCACCTGCCCCAGGCCACAGGTCAGAGAGACAGAGGCCAGACACGCTTCAGTGCTTCAGACCCTATCCTTCCCTCTACTTTTCAATCTTTTTATGGACCTTTCTAGAACTCATTTCTATTTACACAGGCCCAAAAGTAGGAAGAACTGCAGAGAAACTTTTTTTTTTTAAATTATACGTGTGTGTATATGTCTACACGTGAGCACACATGCCTGAGGGCC
The DNA here is from genome assembly GCA_028551405.1 of Uromys caudimaculatus. Classification (NCBI taxonomy): domain Eukaryota; kingdom Metazoa; phylum Chordata; class Mammalia; order Rodentia; family Muridae; genus Uromys; species Uromys caudimaculatus. The sequence goes on from CM052700.1 coordinate 55,919,797, forward strand.
AGAAGGCCATCTTTAATAGACTGGAGTTCTTTAAAGTTGAATGAAGGCTGCTCTAATACCTGGGACACGGGTCTTTTACTTTGGAAAGGGGTTCTTGGTGTGCTTTTGTTTTAGCCGTCCTCTCCCCTGTTCATGGCCCTAGACCTCTTTTCTCACTCTTCCAGGGATTTTGATCACAGGCAAACAAACACTACAACTCTAGTCAGACAGGAAAGGAAGGCAGGCCTCAGTTCTGGAGACCGGGTTGAGCTTCTGCTACTTAAGAAGTCCAGATACTTCTCTCTTCCCTACACCTGCATTTATCCCTCTTTTACACTGCTTAGCTTTCACTGTCAACTTGACACAAACTAGAGTTACCCAGGAAGAGGAAACCTCAGCGGAAGAACATCTCCTATCGGGTTAAACTGTGGGCCGCTGTGGGCCGCTGTGGGCAGCTATGGGCCGCTGTGGGCAGCTGTGGGCCGCTGTGGACTGTAGCACCATTCCTAGACAGGTGGACCTGGGATGTATAGACAGCTAGCTGAATGTAAGCTTAGGAGCAAGCCAATAAGCAGCAGTTCTCTATGGTCTCTGCTTCAGTTCCCACTTCCAGGTTCCTGCTCTGACTTCTTCTCTATGTACTGTGACCTAAAAGTATAAGATGAAATAAATCCTTTATTCCCAAAGTTGCTTTTGGTCAGTGTTTTATAGAGTAACAGAAAAATCAAACTAGGACATTTTTTATTCAAGTAATCTTGTACTTATTGAATAGACCTTTAAAAATGTCACCTACAGTCCTATTCCAGAGCACTGTGCCTCAGCTTTTAATAGAACTAGGGATCACTGAGGAATCCCACTGTAAAGCAGACCCTGACCTGGTAGCCTTGGGCAGGACCAGCTGAATGCTGTACTGCTACTCAGTGACACTTACCTTAGCAAGACCCTATAGCAACACTCTAAGTGTGGTTGGTCCACAAATGCTGACTGCTCAGTAGACTGCTGCCAGTTCACAAGGAAATAGAGAGCAAGTCCATCAATCAATTCTAAGTCAGTTTCCATCCTAACCTTCGAAGGAACAGCTCATCAATTCACTTTCTGGTAAAGACCCCATAGGCAGCAACTGTACATTTACATCAACTACTTCTTCCACGTGTGCCAAGACCAGTCAACCAGGCAAAGGAAAAAAAAACAAAAATAAAAATGGCCTCTTCAAAAGGTGTTAATGGGCCGGGCAGTGGTGGCGCACGCCTTTAATCCCAGCACTTGGGAGGCAGAGGCAGGCGGATCTCTGAGTTCGAGTCCAGTCTGGTCTACAGAGGGAGTTCCAGGACAGCCAGGGCTACACAGAGAAACCCTGTCTCGAAACAAACAAAAAACAAAAAACAAACAAACAAACAAACAAACAAAAACCCGAAAGGTGGTAATGGGACAGTCTCACTTTCTTAGACATACTTTTAAGGCCACTTTGACTGCCCCTTCATTTATGATTTCTGTGCTTTATTTGCTGTTTTGAAGAGGGATGCCCTGAGGAGGAGAATGGAGTGCTGCAGGTCTAGTCTGATTCATGAGCAGTAAGTCAGCACTGCCAGCCTCTGTACCACCATTAACAGAGCTGAAAATGTCATTCTCTTTGTCAGCCATACCCCGCTACACATACAGTCTCACTGTGTTAACTGACCTTTGAAATACCTAAGACCTTTCTATTCACACTGCTTCTAATCTTTGCCTTCACTGAACCAGGCTGGTAAAGTTGGTTAAAATTAACTAAGAGTCCATGTTTATGACTTTACTCTTATCCCTAACATTAGAGCCAACGCATTGTTTCAGTTGTAAAGATTGTTCTGTCGCCCAAGGCAGCTGTTATACCTTCCAATGGAAACATAACTGACAAGCATGTCTTGTTACTTTAAATAAGTTACTTGTTAATTATAAAAGAAGGTAAAATTAATGGTAAGCATAAAAACAGCCAACTTAACTTGCTTTCTCTCATGCTTATTTTTCTTGGGAATGGTGTAAAATGGCTTCTTCCCTAGTACCATGAGGTCTCAAAGATGAAGAGATATGTAGTTAGACAAAACACATGGACCTTCTAGCTGCTTTTGCTGACCAGGAGAAACCCCTTCCCCTAGAGCTCCCCTACATGAAAGTTAGCATCTTGATGGAGGTTCTACCACAGATGGTGAGTCATGTTGATTTTTTTTAAATGTATAAAGTACTAAAGTCAACCTTATATTTAATGATAAAGGACTGAATGCTTTCCTATTAGGATTGGGAACAAAGCAAGGGCAAATGTCTCATTCTTACTCGAGTTCCAGATGTTACAGGAAGGCTACACAGGGAAACGGCAAGAAAGCCAGCCGTCCCTGACTGCAAGCTTGGCAAACTGACAGGATATATGTAAAAATTAGCTGTATTTCTAAACACTAGCACTAAGCCCATGGGGTTTTTTTGTTTTGTTTTGTTTTGTTTTGTTTTAATCTGAAACTAGTGTTAGGAGCTGTGAGTTAGAGATATTAACATGCAGGGTGAGGTCTAAGATTAGAGAAGATATGTAAAATCATTTAAAATAAATAAATTTCATCATAAACACACCAGTGTGTACTTCTGAAACAGACTCTTTAACAATTGTAGAAATTTAAATCTGCACAAATTAGTAAGTTTTTAAAGGGTTTGTTTTGTTTTTAATTATGTGTCTGTGTACCTACGTACGTGCGCATGTAGGTGCTGAGAGGCCAGAGGCAGTGGGCTCTCCGAAGCTAGAGTTCTAACATAGGTGCCACACGGGCGCTAGGAATCAAGCTCTGGTCCTCCAGAAGAACAGTACGAGCTCTTAAGTGCTGAGCCATCTCTCCTAGTAAGCTTCCTTGTTTTTAAAATTAAGGTATAACTCTAATGCTACAATGAATTATACATATTCATGAACTTTTATGCATGGAATCACAAAGTATTATGAAGTAATACTATAAAAAGCATAAAGTTGTGTCAGGACATGTTCACAGGATACAGAAGGGCTCCATGGGTTGGCAACCAGACCACAACCAGGGGCTGGCAACTGACAGACGGCAGAAAGACAGAACAGCTCCCAGAGAGCTGAGCTTCCATAGTAAATGCTTTTCCAAGGTCCCAAACTATTTTTCTGAGTTAAACTACTCAGCTCCCCCAATAAGTTCCTTTTTCCCTTCAGTCTCCAGTTGAGGGTGATCAAGGCAGGAACAGAGCCCTAGATACCCTGGTTGTTGGTCCCACTTTGTATAAGATCTTGCTGCCAACTCAAGGAAGGGGTCAGCCAGTGACTTTCTTAGGCAGCACAGTATACCTGTGTTAAGAAGCAGTCATAGTAGGTAAGTCATGGGCTGGAAGGTAAAACCTACTACTATTATTGTGTTAAGTTGTCATAGCAACAGATAATTGACTCTAGTGACTTATTGCTATATTCATTTATCAGTGCATTGCCCCACACTCATCAGAGAAGTTTCTTGAGGTAGATGGTAATTAACACAGAAATTCACAGCTGGTCAGTATGCAAAGAATAAGAGAGTCTGGAGTGCTGAACCCTAACTGGGATGACTATATCACACCTCTCCCCTTGAAGTTCAGGGATCTCAGGGATCTATGTGGGAGAGGGGGCAGAAAAGATTTTAAAAGTCAGACTTCAAGGAATCAGTGTTTTCCACAACAGGGCAAATGCACACATAAACTCATATCAGTTATAAAATCGTGCACAAGACCTGGGAAAGCTCAAGCCAGACTAAATCTCAGCATGAAGGAGGAGGGTATTCATGAAGCCCCCCTCTAGCTGAGGGGCTATTGGTATTTGATTACTATTGGAGGAGGAAAAGTCAGTTCTCTTCAATGGTGAGTCTATCAACCACACTTCAGGGCAGGCTCCACACCTAGGTGTAGTCAGCCAACACAGAACTGGACTCAACAGGTTTTAAGAGAGAGAACACAAAAGCTGGATGGGTAGAGAGGTGGGGGAGGACCCGGGAAGAGTTGGGGTAAGGAGATGAATATGATCAAAAAATATTTTAAGAAATTAATAAAAATACTATTTAAAACCTATATAAAGTTTAAAAAAGAAGCCACAGTCACAACGTGCAGAGCTTACCATGATCTGGATCTCCCTCTTGCACACCTGGAGGTCGTGCTCATTGTTGACAAACATACGTTTCAAGGCACATTTCACCCCATTGCTTGTTCTCACCAGAAAGACAAGAGCGAATCCACCTGTGAGAAGAACACACGAAGATGAGTCATGTGCAGTCAGTCAGAAACTCTGGCTACTGCTGGCACCTCTCATGGCACTGATACCGTCCACCATCAACCCGTTTCCAAACCATGCTGGCCTAGACGGCATTCTTATACTTTCGGAACTTACAGCCCAAGTCAGAGAAGTTCTGAATCTCTACCTCAGAATCAAGGAAGAACCTTCCAAAGAAACTATAAGAGTCTTTTTATTAAGCCCAGTACTTCCTTTCTTATCAGAGAAGCTAAAAAATTCTCTCAGTGCTTGCTAACATAAATAGCTGTCAGTTTATTTCAGGACTCTCCTTTCTTCTTCCCCCCTTACCCCACCTCCCATTCAAGTGTAACAGGAGACTCCTGCACTGCCTTTACACGGGCCTTTGAGAAAGAAAGCCCAGTGTAAGTGAGCTGCTGTACAGCAGGACAGAAGGACTCACTGACCAACACCCTTCTTTCCTTTATCTGAAGACAGTTCACAATTCATTAACAGACACTTATGTAACTGTAACTGGAATTCTCAAATGTGCTAAATTAGTGCAGTCTTGAAGTTCCACATAACCTCAGAGCTACTAACTTCTACTCACCCCCAAGCACTGTCTGAGGTGTGCAATGCTTTGTTATGAGGGTCAGATAGACAGGGGTGGCAAAACAATCACAGCTCAAAGCCTTGGAAGAAGCAGCAGTTCTATGGAACACACTGCCCAACTGTCTGCTTGCATACACCTCCATCACTTAACTCAAATGTCATGTTCATCGATTCCGTGCAGCAAAAGCATCACTAATTTATTCTTTGCACAAGTGGGTACAAGTTGGATAGAAGTGCACACAATGGGAAGTCATGGGTATGAGAATTTGAGTTGAGGCTGTGATATAGAGTATTGAGCTAGCAGCCATTTACAAAGATGACAGAAACCAATAAGCAGCCAACACAGAGCTCTTAGGCCTCTGAGAATCAGGACTCGGGATCCACTGGAGCCATTTTGACTGCCCTGAGGCTTGGTGACACTTCAGTGCCTGTCCCCAGCACTTGCTAGCTTTTTAGTAACTGTTCAAAATATCCTGAGTAGGAATCTATCCCCTGCAGCCACTAAAGCCTTACTCATAAAGTATTGTTCTTTATTTTAATAAAACACATACATCATTCTGTAAAAATATGTTAATGCACTCAAGTGAATCCAAATCCACATTGTGACCAAGACTTATGAAAGACTGCATGTCTCTCTATTGCCTGACACTACAACTACATTCTTTAGTATTCAGATAAACACTGAAATTTCCTATGGAATCTGTAACAGCAACCACTATGTCTCTAATATTTTCATTATATATATATATATATAAAAACCCAACCCATGGCTTTTATTTTCTTGCAATAGATTAAACTGCTCCATTATCAATTTTAAATGTAGAAATTTTGAGTATTTGCTTTTTATTTTTGGTTTTCGAGATAGGATTTCTCTATGTAACCCTGGCTGTCCTCAAACTCACAGAGATTCACCTGTGTCTGCCTCCAGAGTACTGTACTGGAATTAAAGGCGTGTAAAGCTGCAACCAGCTGAGTACTTTCTTTTTTAAAAAAAGAGCACTCAGCATCAAAAATTAAGTCTTCTCTCTCTTCTTCTCCATCCCTACTTCTTCCTAAACTTCTTTTTTGAGGTAGGGTCTCATGTGGCCTTGGCTGGCCTTGAGCGGACTGTCCAGCCTCTGCCCTGATAAATGCCAAGATTATCAAATGCGTACCACCATAACGGTTCACATCTCCTAAATTCCAAGATGCATATCTTTAGAATATACAATCTTTAAGAGATGCAACAAAAATTAAATACAAGAAATACGTATCAGGCTTGTCTAGTAGTACATACACATTCTGTAGCACCATCTATTTTATCTTCCCCACTCCCCCAAAACATCTGTTGGAACCATGGCATAGCTTACAAAGTATTTGAATTGGAGAAAGTAGTTACAAAAATATAAAACCCTCCATTTGTATTCATAACTGTTTCATATACAATCCAAGAAGATATTTATTTTGCAAGATATTTTGAATATTTTATGGTTTCATTCAGTTATAGATTGGCAGAGTAGCACTATAAAGCCCCTCCCCCAGCAAAAGATCTGTTTTGTGGGTAAAGAGGTGAAGAGAGGCTTTAGGAGTTTTACAGTAGTTGTGGGCAGAACCTGTAGAGGTATCATTATCCTGACTGCCCCAAACTGGTTTCCTCTACTTCATCTACCATGACAAAAACTTCACACAATATCTCTTCATCTAACAAGGCAAAGCTGATGTCTTTGCTGAATTAAATGGGCAAATGAGTATTTCCTTCACTGGAAATAAGTAACCATTTCATGGACAGCCCAGGCTCCACAAAGTTTTAAAAAATGACTTACAAAGATACACATTAGCTCATAAACCGTTCATCACAGTTCTCACCTAAAAAGTTGATGAACGTTCCCACTCCCAAGAATTTGTATTTTAAAGGCATTTTAATGTGTGGTACCTAACATCCCTGAAGGACAAGCCACTCCATTTTGAAGCAGGTCATGCTGTTGCAATAAGAGATAACAGCCAACAGAGGGGAGCAGTGCTGCAGAAACATAACCTCTCTAGCTAGGGCTGAAAGCTCAGCAAGCCAGTCCAGATTTGCAATATCTACAATCATAAGTCTTAAAGCAAAGCAATGGATTACTACACACAGCAGAGTCAGAACCACACTATTAAGCACCTATGTCTATAAAAGGGTCCATGTGTAAATGGAAAAAAATTAACCATAAGATCAAATTCATATTTAAGATAAAAAACTTAGTAAGATTTGTCATCCTAAAGGTGACAGCCATGCCCAAGTGCGCTGTGGAGCAAATGGAGTAAACTACTAGGTGAGAAGGAAGGGCGGCAGCACTTCCCCAGCATGGCCCTATTCCCCACATGGATCAGGGGAACAAATCTCAGTCTCCAAAGAGAACTGAGGATGCTGCGGGCAGAGGTAAGAACACACGTGGCCTGTGCCGGTCGCACTGCATAAGCAAAGGGGGCTCCATCTGTGAAGTGAAGCAGATGAGGCAGCAGGGTAACGTTCATTCTGTCACACTTGACCTCTTAAGAATGTGGGGACTGATTTAATTTACAAAAAGAATTTTCCCTCAAACATATAGCACTCTGGTCTATGTTTTATATCGGTGTACATTACCTTAGAGAGGAGTGAGCCTCACGACACGCCCACAAACCGTCTAACACACCTCTCATGCCTCCCAACACTGCACCTTTCTTGTCCTCAATTTCTTGTGAAATATGACACCCAGCTTTGGGTTTTTTGTTTGTTGTTGGTTTGTTTGTTTTTGAGACAGGGTTTCTCTGTGTAGCCCTGGCTGTCCCAGAACTCACTCTGTAGACCAGGCTGGCTTTGAACTCACAGAGACCCAGCTGCCTCTGTCTCCTGAGTACTGGGATTAAAGGCATGTGCCAACAACGCTTGGCCCCAGCTTTGGTTTTTAATTTCTGATGGGAACAGAAGTTACTCTTTGTAACTCACTGTGACTTTAGTACTGTGTCTATGTGTTTGGTCCCCCATCCACCCACTTTGTCGTCACACCTTAGAACAATGCTTACCACATAAGCATTATTAGTGAAAACTCAATAATGAATTTGTTTTCCTCTTAATTTTTACTATAGAGAATAAAAAAGGTAACAAAGTGTGGCAGAGATCGTGGAAAACTAAGCACAAATGGCTGTGAGGGCCACCACACACATGCAGACAGCTGTTATTGTGCAGGCCTGTGGACTTGGCGCACACGCCTGTGTATGTGGAAACCAGAGGTCAATCTTAGACGAGGCTCTTCAGGAGCTGCCTTGTTTTGTAAGACAGGGTCTCTCACTGGGCTAAAGGTTGCCAACTAGGCTAAGTCTGGCCCATGGGCCCCCAAATCCTCCCATCTTTGCTTCCCTAGTGCTGGGATTACAAGCATGCCCCACCATGCCCGGGTTTTTATATGGGACCTGGGGATTTAACTCAGATCTTTATGTTTACACAGCAAGCACTTTACCAAGTAGGCTACTCCCATCCCCCAGTTCCAATCAGCGATGTTAATTCTAAGGGTGAGGAGATACAGGGTCAGAGATGGCTCAACTGGTAAAGGAATCCAAAACTAAACCTGACCAAATAAGTACAGTCTCTGTCACCTACAAAGAGGAAGAAGACTGGTAATTCCTACAGCTGTCCTCTGACAGCCACATGTTCCTCCCCAAAATGAATGAATGAATGAATGAGAAAAGAAAATTTTAAAAACCTAAAATGGAAACCCAAATTTTATTTGAAAACTCTAGATTTAAACACAAGCAATAAGTCACATTTTATATTAATGGTGAATAACCCAACACTACAGACGCTAAACATTTTACAGACTCTGAGCTTCCAGTATTCTTCCTCTGATCTAATCTAAACCTTCTTCTTACTAATATGCAGAGGCAGGAAGCAACATAGTAAATGTTCCACAACCTTAAAAGAATACTTGTAAGCAAACTCCAATACACAAGCATATATTGGTTAGCAAGTTCTTGCCAGAAAAGACCCAGAACTTCCATGCTCATAAACCCAGAATTTCCATGTGGCTATTTCCTCTACATAAAATAGACAAAGAAAGATTAAGTTCTCCATTCAAAACACAGAAATAATTAGCAAGAAATTACACACGACCCCTCGTGTATCTGAGGTTTTCTTTTTAAACCAACTGCATACGCATCACAATGGTCTCAGTGTCCTGGAACCATCCCAAGAGGGAACCGCCTCTGCAGACCGTTCTTTCCTCTTTTCCCTCAAACCCTGCAACGTGAGCTCTAGTTTCTCTGTACATTAGCTTTGCTCGGCCTAAGCAGAACCACACAGTATAGACTCTCACGCCTGGATTCTTTCCCACAGCATATCTAGACTCATTCTCTTTGTTACAGGTATCAGTAGTCTAGGGCTTGTTTTTTCAACTCTTCCTTTGTACAGATGCTCCTGGTTTATCCATCCACCATGGAAGGACTTATAAATGTCTCTAGCTTTGTGCTATTACAAATTAAACATCTGTATAAAAGAAAGGTCTTTTTCATAGACGTAGGTAGTCATTTCTGGGCCACATGACAAGCTTACCTGCCCTAATGATCCCTCACAGTAATTATCAGCCATATGGAAGTTCTAATTCCATGTCCTCGCCAGCACGTGGTTACAGGTCTTTTTATTGGAGCTATTCATGTTCATGTGTCCTCATCTGACTGTGGTTTTAATTTGCATTTTCTAACATATCCTACATCACTGAAAGCCCTAGGATGAGTTGTTTTCCTAATACTCTCCTGAGAAAGGCTTCAATCAGCACAGATTCAAGGAGTTGCCAAAGAAATTAATGATACAACTAGGACCTCTACTTCTTAAATACATAAAGACATCAAAAGTGTCCAGCTCTCTGCTGGTAATGAGACTTTGTAATATAGGCATCGGTGTGATATAAGCAAGGACAGAACTGATGGTCCTGCTTCTGTGTTTGTAAGGCCAGTGAAGTATACAGGGCATGGATTACAGTCTCTCCATGTGGCTGGGAAAATTATATAATCTTGGAGCAAAATCTCTCAGTGTTCATATCAACAAAAGATCACAATATCAAAGAGAAGCTTTTCAAAGACAACAAAGATAAAATCTTCCTGGGACCTCACCATGAGAGTTGGCATCCATAAACAGTACTGCAGTGGAGGCAAGCAGTACCTCTACTGCCCCTGCATCAGACACTGAAACATGGAGGGTGGCAGCAGCCTAGGATGTCCGTCTGCAGCAACTGGCACTCAGGAAGGAAAGGTGAGTCTGGGAGGGAAGGCAAACAGACAGAGAGCCCTCCATGCTGGTTATCTGAGCAGTGCTGGGTGCAACTGGGCAGGCATGAGAAGGATGAGACAAGAAGCTGGACAGACGCCCATACTGACTTTCAGACAGGGTTTTTTGAATTGCCGCCAAAGAGGTTTTGCTGTTATTTTTAATCAGAGCCAAATTTCTAGGCAATAAAAATCTGACATATGGCACCAGCTTATTTTTTGCACGTAAAAGGAAACCTCCCTTCCTAACCCAAGTCCTATCTACATCTTTGAGAATGGCATTTACCTGCAAGACAACGGTCAAAGAAACAGGGATTCCAAAAGGAGGAATGAATCATTCTGCACCCTCTGCTCTCAACGCAAATGTGCCTTCCTTTAAAATAACAGCAAACTCAGTGAGTGTGCTTGGTGGAATGCAGCTTCTCCTTGAATTACCCAAGAAAGAGAAAGTAATTACAAAAGAAAAGTCTTTGAAAGAGTTAGACAGAAAGCCTAGCTGAGGTGGAACCGCATCAGATGAGGGCTTATGAAAGGGTGGCTTTGGCCCACAGCTGTTTCTCTGGCCTCCATTCCCTCATCTGCAGACATGGAGATCAAGTTCACAGGCTTTATGCTGAGGTCCTCGAAGCCCTGGATTACAGATGGTTCTACAGTGGACATGGGGAGGAAAATCTGACTTGATGCACACAGCCTCCTTCTTAGCGTCAAACAAAGAAGTTCTACCTTTCCCTATGTTAAGAGTTCTACAAAAGATGCTAGGCAATAAAATAAAATAAAATAATAAAATAAAATAGGTGGTAGGGGGCACAAATAAACTAAAAGGAAGGGGGGAAAAGGCTCCTAAATCCTAATCAAGTTAGGCTCCAGATTAAGACTAAGCTACATATGGTCCTGCTTCTGTCTTCCTAAGAGTGTAGGAGGTAAGGAAGCGCTGTATTAAAAACCCCACCTAACCACCAATAGTGGCAGAGTCCTCTAGGCAAGCATACTTCATGTTCTGTCCACAGTGTTTCTGAGCCCACACAGGATGACCAAGAAGCTAACAAACGCCATCCACACTTGACTCATATTGAAGACAACTTTGCCAGAAGTCTCAGAAAGAGTGACAATTTTTTAAAGCTTTAGAACAGATGGTAAGAGCACAGCAAAGCTTGCACAGGAGAAAAGGTCGGTATGACGTGTGTGTCTGCATTGACTGCAGTGGAGAGTTGGGGCTTGTTTTTCTAAAGTCAGTCTCTCTCTTGCCTCAGACTGAAATCATGTGCTAGGTCCTTCTGGGGAACATATCAAAGCAGTCTTTTACCTAAGTAGAAAGAACACCCAGATGGGGATACTTGAGGTATTCAACTCCCTCTTCCCAGCAGGGCTGTGGGCACAGGACCAGAGAATGGCAATACTGTCAGAGGTTCAGGCAAACCATGGGATCACTGGCAACTAAATGCCTCTTCCTCTTTAGGCCTGCAGTGTCCAGGGAACATCTCTGGTTCAGGGGGCTCCCTTAGGGGTTTGAAAAAACTTCCTCCTCAAATCCCACCTTTACAAAAGGCACCTGCCTGTTTAGAACAAAAAAGAAGAGTTGAAGAACTCAAAGAATTCTGTGTGAGGATCCAAAGCACACTGGCCTGGCTTGCCAGCAGCTAAGTATGATGATGAGAAGGCCTTCCTTGTGCAACCTGGCTACACCTGCACTACACACCAGCTATTTGGAAAATGTAAAAAGTGGCAAGGAGATGCTGGTTGAGTCATATTCTCTGTTCACTGAAATCCACAGCTGCTTCTCCTGGTCAGAAGAACCATGCTTTACTCTCCCAATGCAGCTAGGTGATCTGGAAGCAGATACTGAATGTCACTCATCTGTTTGAAACTCCTTGCTAGCATCTCAGCTCTCCTAGAACAAACACTGCCTGCTGCCTATGGCTGGAAGGCTCAAAGAGATGTCCTAGCTTCTTCCAGACACTGCAGCCTTCCAGTGCTTGACTCACATAGCCCTATCCCAGGTAAGAGCCTCCCTGCTTCCACAGTGCTGTGCGCACTTCAGCCTGCCTAAGGTCCTTTTGCACGTGCTTCTCCCTTGACATGGTTAGTTCCTACTTATCCTTTAAGTTTCTGGAAGTTCTTGTCCCTGGTACCAGACCCCTGTTGGGCCCAGCATCTTTTCCTTTAGGATATAAATGTAATTCAACACTTAGACGGGTGATTCCTGGTCTGACCCTTTCTTCCTCTGTACACTATAAACTACCAAAATCAGACATGATGACTGATTTCACTGTGGCACCCTGTCACCAGCCCTGTGCCTGCCATACAGCAAGTGCTCGTGTTCTCTGTCAGCAAACCTGCCTGCCTAGCACTGTAAAAGCCCCCACATCAAAACAGCAACAACATAATCTCTACCTAGTCCCAGTTTTCCACTCTCTCAGAATACAGAAAGGGATAGAAGAGCCAAGCTTAAGAATACCTTTTTTGTGGAAGGGTGATAAAGTTTCCCAAAGGGGAAACAATTTCTCTGCTCACCCTGACACCTAAGGACAGCATGGGACAAAGGTGTCAGCACCCTTCTTGCTCAGGTAGTGAGCTGATAGTATAGCTCACAAAAACAGGAAGACACTCATCCTCGTCTGTAAATGACCCCTTCCTACAAACAAAACAAAACAAACAACAAAAGAAACAAAGACAAAACCCTTATGCTGGAAATGAAAACCCCCTTTAGGTAAGGAAAATAAATCAGCAGCCCACGATCAGTTCCACGGCTCCCTCAGCTAAAGCAGAAAGGAATCATTCCATTGGCAAACGTCTAGAAAGCACTAGGAGCCATGCCTACCCTTGAAAGGCAGGCCTCCAAGCTCAGGCTCCACCATGACCCTGGGAACATTTTCCTAAGGGCTTTGCAAAGATAAATTCTGTCTGGCATTGTCTCTGTTACAACTGTTCATACTACAACATACCACCTTGCTTAAAGCGTTTTAAGCTTTCCACATTTACTGCTGCTCCAGGAAGACCACCTTCCAGTGTCTGATCTGGATCCAGTGGCCAGGTGATGGGACATGCAATGGCATCAAAGGTATGTGATAGAGAGCCCTTGAGTCCCTTCACCCAGTACTGCAGCCAACTCCAGGTCTTTTTCTGACCCCAACCCACACAGAGAATCAAGTGGGTTCACTAAATCTGACCATTCCACACCCTAACCTTAGAATGCTTCAGCTCCATCCCTCATACTCCTCCCTTGGCTCCTGTTATAGCTTTTCCTCCAGAAAAAATTCAGTCTTAAGCTTCTTTTCAAAAATGCAAAGTTATCTAGTACCCTCTCTTAAAAGCATTAATGAAGCCCCCAAGCCACAGTCCTAAATGCAATAGCAGAATCTTTATATTTTTCTCATCTTAAAAAAAATTCCTCCCTAGCCCTCACCACCTGTGGTATGTGGTGAGCTGGCCTAGAGGTTGTGAGAGTGGGAAGGCTGGCATGGCAAAGATCCATCCCCATCTCACCCACCCTCAACCAATACCTGCAGCAAGCAAGTAGGCCCTGAAGTCACGACAAGGGAGAGCTGGTTCCATCCCTTACCTGGGCAAAATAGGAGTGTTGGCCCCAGTATTCGGGGCACAGGAGAGCTGGTGTGCTAACCAACTCAGCTTCCACCTAGGCCCAGATTCAGTGCTCTGAGTTGGCCCACCTCAACATCTACCCCATCCTATGAACTGCTGGAGCTCATGAAGGCACTAGTCCAGTCCTGGCAGATTCAACACTGCAGGATCTCCATGACACAGGACAACAACAGGATATCTAGAGGAGTTCTGGTGAGGATCTACTACAGATAGTGTAGCAGAAGCCAGAGGCCTTGAATCAGACCAACAAGTCATTGCAATGAACATATACAAGTAAAGCTGTATGGGCAAAAGGGCATGCTGGGATATACCAAGACACAGTACAGCTTCCACAGTGAGAGAGTTTTGTTTTGTTTCAGTTTGTTTGTTTTTTTCTTTTGGGGGGAGGGGGTTGCAAGGGCAGAAGGCAGATACAAAGAGATGGGAAGATGATGGAATTAGGGGCATGATGTGAAATTCACAAAGAATCAAAAAGTTTTTAAAAATTACTTTTGTTTACCAGTGCCATGGCATCTATGTGGACAGAGGACAGCTTGAGTGAATTGTCTCTTTCCCCTCCCCCAGAGGTCCTATGATTGAACTCAGGTCATCAAACTTGGCAGCAAGTACCTTTACCCTTGGAATCATTGTCATATAAAAAATTTTTTCTGGGGCTAGAAAGATGGCTCAGATATTAAGAGTGCGTATTATTCTTGCAGAAGACCACAGTTGGGTTCCCAGAATCCCTATCAGGAAGCTCATAACTCTAGCTCTGGGTATCCAAGCCTTTGACCTCCTTGGGGACCTATACACACATGGCATAAACATACACACACACACACACTAGATAGATGGATGGATGGGTGGATGGATGACAGATCTTAACAATAAATTAATGGTAAGGAAAAGCTGCACAGACCATACTGCAAGCATTCACACACTCACCACTTACGGCCCACAGTCAGCATTCTATTGCACTCTTTGCCATCTACCATCTATCTATGCAAACACAACTCCTGTTACCTTACACTGAAGTCAGTAAGACCTCATGTGCTTCACGCTGCATGTTTCAGCATATATAGTTTTAATGTTCATGGCCTATGAGGGTTAACTTGAAGGTGTCACACTTTTTCCTTTTTTTTCTCTTCCAATGCTGGGAATTGAACCAGTACCTCCAGCATGCTAAGAACATACTCTGCCACTGAGCTATGCCTCCGCCCCCCAAGACTGGGATAAATAGGGAAGTAGTAAAGCCTATGCCTGGGTATGTGTTTACAAAGAATATAGATGTGTGGGACAGTGAACTGAGTAGGAAAGGTCAACACCAAATATGGAGCACTGTCCAATAAGCTGGGGTACTCAGTTCCTCAGACTTTCATTTTCCTGTGCCCCACAGATGCTTCCTACTGTTGCTGCCCTTGACAACAAACCTCAGGCTTTTCAGCCTTTAGACGTGAACTTGCACAAGTGGCCTGCCAGAAAACCTTGGACTAGTTACTGCACTGCTGGCTGCTTCCCTCCAACCCCCATGAATAAGTACAGGGTTCACAGGTTCCTTTGGGGACAAGAGATAACTAAGATTTACAGTGAAATATATGAGCCTTTGGGATACTATTCAGTGGGGTCTGAGAATGCACAGACACTCAACTCAAGCCCCACCAACATACAAGAGCCTCTCACCACCACAGTGGGCTCCCTCCACAGTCCGCTCATCCTCGCAGTGGTAATCACTAGTCTCATCTTCTAAATCTAGCACCAGTTTACTTACTTTACAACTTCACATAGAATCAAAACGTCGATCTTTTGTTTTCTTATTTATTATCCATTTATTTATTTTGAGTCAGGGTATCACTCTAGACCAGGCTAGTCTCAAACTCTCAATCCTCCTGTCTCAGCCTCCCATGTACTAGGACTGCCCAGGATTATAGGCCTGTGGTGTCACACCTGACTTAAGAGCGTTTAAGATTTGAGTATTTCTCTCTCCTCACCCAGCCACATTTCCCAATACTCTCTGGTCGTCTCACCTCCTCATCCCCACCCCTAAGCTTTTGGAATGATAATGATTTTCAGCTTTCCTCACAGTAGGTTCACCCACAGTATTCCTGTTGGCTGGAATATCCAGTTCTAATTTTCTGCTTTGTAAAAGAAGTTTAAAACAACATTAAACAATACGTCTTCTATGAAATATGACCTTTCTCTGCCAGTCACTCTAGTTTTCTTATGGCTGCACATGTGGCTGATACCTCTACTTTCAATCAAAATGTGCTGTGAAGATCTAGAATACATTAAAGCCAAGACCAAGAAGAAACCACTCTTTGAATGCTTTGAACCCATAAAGGCAGCGTTATAGACTGTCTTCCAAGTGCAGTATCTGAAAAATAAGTCACTAAAAGAGAGAGAAAAAAAAAAAACAGAAGGGAAGAAGAGGCTGGGCGTGGTGGCTCACACCTCTAACACTAGCACTCTGGAGGCAAAGGTAGGCAGATCTCCTGAGTTTGAGGCCAGCCTGGTCTACATGACTTTCAGGCTAGACAGAACTATATAGTGAGACTGTCTCCAAAGAGGGAAGAGGGGAGAGAATATTTCATTTCTCTTAAGATCCTTAGGGTCCAGAAGGATCCTATAACAAACAACTAATAAATGTTTGATAGATTACAAACTAACCACATTATTTCTCCACTTAAAAATCTCCTCTAGCTCTTTAACATTTGCAAAATGACATCCACACTGACACTGAGCCCAAGAGGAGTGCCTGGCAGAATCTTCTGTGCCTCTCACATATGCTTGCTGCTGGTTAGCTTGTCCTCTCTGTATCTTGTAGAACTCTAGCTCCAAGTCCAAGGGTGGCTCAAGCTAGGACTTCCAACAGGATACAGTCCACCCCACATCCACCTTGACTTTCTCTCTCCGCTCAGATCTGATTCTCTGCAGAGCAACTATTCTCACTGGCATTGAATTCTCTCGGGGCAAGGATGCTTTATTTTAACCCACCATAGGAAATTTACTGGTCTAGTTTACCAAACTCTACTCCATTCCGAATAATGTTCAGATATTCTGTGCCAGTTGACCCCACCACCACTACCACCACACAACTCCACAGCTAATTGGGCCAGGAAAGGACAGCTGGCCCATGCTGTCCCTTGAGAATGTGTAATGACCCCAAAACTATAGTCTGATAGTTCTGTACAACCCCACAGACAAGGCTGGTAGTTACAGTCACTGGTACACTCTCAAGCAAAAAGATTTCTGCAAAAAGGGGGCAAGAAAATGGAGACACTTAGAATAAAATGTAGTCTGGAACTGAGGCTTCAAAGAGAAAGGGCAGGCAGAAGAGCCACCTAGTAATTTTCCAGAACCCACAAAAATCTAGCTGCACTCCCTGCTGTATTCTAGAAGGTTCCCTATATTTATCCAATACATTACTTTTCCACTAATCTAATTCCAGCTAGACTTCTGTTCCTTGCAGTCAGTGCACCTAAGATAGGTTGAACCAATGTTTTCAGACTTTACAGCAGTTTTAATAACTTTAGCAATTACAGAACTCCTTTCACAAAAAACATCGGGAACAGAACACTAGAACAGAGTACTGAAAACTGCACTAAATGAGCTGGGCAGTGATGGTGCATGTCTTTAATCCCAGCAATCAGGAGGCAGAGGCCGGCAGAGATCTGTGAGTTCACGACCCACCTGGTCTACAGAGTGAGATCCAAGACAGCCAGGGCTACACAGAAAAACTCTGTCTCAAAACACACCACATACACAAACACACGGGGGTCGGGGGGGGGCAGAAAAAAATGGAAGGAAGAAAAAAGAGAAAGACTGCACTAGATGAATTAGAATTTTAAGTTGATTCAGATAAAATTAACTTGCAATAACATGCAGAGACATAAAGAAGAAAAATGACCAAAATCTCTTTGGAAGCAAGCAGTCCCAGTGAACTAAATAAGGGTACAATTGTCTGTGCTGTTATGTGGATCAGGGTTAGCAAGTAGGAGACATGCCTTCATTTCAAAATGATAGTAGAAATGATTATAATGTTTCCAACACAAAACAATGATTACTGTTTTAGGTGATAAATACGCCAGTCACTCTGACATGGTCATCAAACACCGAACACAACATAGCACTACAACTTATAGCCACATGCAATTATTTTTTAAAATTTTGGTACACTTATTTTTGTATGTATGTAGGTTTACCAACTTTAGTATGATACATGCCACATGCCATAAAACATGTGGAGATCAGAAGATAACGTGCAGGTTGATTCTCTCCTTCTACCCTAAGGGTTGCAGGGATCAAACTCAGGCCGTCAGGCACTAAACCCCATGGTCAGGCTTAGCCACAAGCACCTTTACTACTTGTCTGTGTGCAATTACTATGCTTTAGTTAAGACAAGTAAGTGTAGGGGCTGGAGAGATGGCTCAGTGGTTAAGATCACTGACTGCTCTCCCAGAGGTCATGAGTTCAATTCCCAGCACCCACATGGTGGCTCACAACCATCTATAATGGGATCCGATGCCCTCTTCTGGTGTGTCTGAAGACAGCTTCAATGTACTCTCACATACATAAAATATTAAATATTAAAAAAAAAACAGACATATGGGCTGTAGAGATGACTCAGCTGTTAAAGGCTAGGCTCACAACCAAAAATATAAGAGTTCCGTTCCCAGCACCCACAGCTGTCTCTCCAGCCACCAAAAAACAAAAAACAAAAAACAAACAAACAAAAAAAAAACAGACATGTAAGTGTGTGTATATGTATGTGTTTAAGTGGATTATCAGAAAGCATTAATAAAAATAGGTTTAGCATTCCAGGCAGACAAAAACCACAGGTTGGAATCTTTCATACCAGATGTTATTAAAACTCCGCCTTAGAGAGAGGCCTACCAAGGGTTATCTCCAGAAAGGATCAGCAGCACATCAGCCACACCTGATGAGCTGAATGACCTCAAAGGGGAACGTCCACCTTTGTTTTTGCTGGTGGATGAGGAAGAGGGGCATGAGGTACTTGGGAGTTGGCCAGAGAGTCAACATGCTGGCACAGACCACTTACTGATCAGTATCATTATCTTAAGTTCTGATATTTTGTTCACAGTTTGTGCACTGGTTTTATTTTCAAAATACTATACATGAATATTTTTCTCTTGATTATTGCTCTGTCTAGTTTTATATCAACTTGACACAAAAGCTAGAGTCACCTGAAAAGAAGGAACCTTAATTGAAAAAATGTCTCCATAAGGTACTTTTAGAAATTAGTTATTGATGAAGGAGCACCATTTTGGGTGGTGCTATCTCTGGGCAGTTGGACCTGGGTTCTATTTAAAAAACAGGCTGAGCAAGCCAGGATGCCAGTAAGCAGTGCTCCTCCATGGCTTCTGCATCAGCTCCTGCCTTCAGGTTCCTGCCCCATTTGAGTTCCTATCTTGACTTCTTTGGATGATAAACAGTGATGTGAAAGTGTAAGCCAAATAAACTCTTTCTTCCTCAAATTGGTTTTGGTCATAGTGTTTCCTTGCAGCAGTAGTGACCCTAACTAAGACAATTACTGAGTGTTGAGTGGCCCCTTCAATTCTATATGACAAACAAATAGCTCTTCTACTTCTGGCCCTCTGTGAATCTGCTGTCTACACATCAGACAAGTCACCCTGGCCACCAGCTTCCATGTGGTCCCTACGCTGTGTGCCACAGAGTCCCTGAAAGGTTAGGACACTCCTCAAAGGAAAGCAGAAACTTTGAAAGTGACTCCAAGGGAAGCAGGATCTTGGACAGGAAAAGAAACCATCCTGCGAGGCAATTCTGGCTCCCTGTGGGATGCCAGAAGTGAAAGCCCCAGGATGGCCACTCCCAGAGCCTCAAAGGCACAGCTCAGATCACACCTGACTTGAACTCCAAACCAAACATAAGAAGGCAAGCTTCAGCCAGGCAGTGGTGGTGCATGCCTTTAATCCCAGCACTTGGGAGGCAGAGGCAGGTGGATTTCTGAGTTCGAGGCCAGCCTGGTCTACAGAGTAAGTTCCAGGACAGCCAGGGCTACACAGAGAAACCCTGTCTCGAAAAAACCAAAAAAAAAAAAAAAAAAAAAAAAAAGAAGGCAAGCTTCAGGGAAGCCAAGAAATCAAAGGAGCATGAACTCAGAGAAGACTGACAACAAAGATAACCAACCCAAGAACAGGTTGGGAGGAGGATGGGTCTTCAATAACCACAGTCCTGAGGGCCCTAAAACACAGGTAAGAAGGAAGCCAGGAGGTCATTGTAGGGCAGTCAGAAAACCTGGGCGAAAGTATATGAAGCTAAATTAGGAAAATGCTCACTCCCTTAAAAACCAGGACAGGGGCTAGGAAAAACCAAAACATCTCCAGGATTAAAAGTTCATCTCAAACAAGGAAGTCAATCTGAAGACCTGGAGACCCCGGAAGACTTGAAATTTCTCCCAGAACATCCAGCAGCACAGTCAAGGTGGTCACATTGTGGGAGGGGAGAGGAATGAGAGCTGAGGACTCCACATGTTGTACGGTATCATCAGCCAGCAGTCCTGAGATCAGCAAGCAGGCCCAGTAGGAAAGGGAGCTGACAGGTACCTGGAAAGCAACAGGCAATGTGTATGAAAAGCCTAAGAGCCCCTCTGACCCCAAAATTCCACTTCTAGAATGTTCTCTTAAGGACATAATCTCAACCCTAACATCACATAAACAGGGTGTGATGGTGTTGACCTGTAATTCTAGCATTAGGAGGTAAAAGCAGTAAGATCAGAAGTTCAAGGTCATTCTTGGCTACATAGTATGTTCAAAGTGAGCCTAAACTACATGAGATCCTGCCTTAAATAAATAATCTGAAATATTAATTGTTCAATGGCATATGTACAAATACACAAAAATCTATGCACATAAAAACAGTCCTAAAATTTTTGGCTAAAAAATAAAGTTTATCTTGTCAAAAAATAAATTTAATAAAACATTTTTTAAAAAACTAAAGTAGTTCGAGGCCAGCCTGGTCTACAGAGTGAGTTCCAGGACAGCCAGGGCTACACAGAGAAACCCTGTCTCGAAAAACCAAAAAAAAAAAAAAAAAAAACAAAAAACAAAAAACAAACTAAAGTTTAAAACAAGTAAAGTACTAACCAATGTAAATATGTTGGCATGTTCTTAATACATTAGTCAAAAGGGAGAAAACACAATATTCTAAGTTTATCACAAACATGGCTAACAATGTGTGCTGCAAACGCAAAAAATAACACAAAATTCTAACCAAAACACACACAAAAAATTCTTCGAATAATTTACCTTCAGATGATGAAGTTGTGAACATTTTCTTTCTTATCCTTTTCTATTGTATTTTTTTTTACCTTTAGTGTGAGTGAGTGAGTGTGTGTGTATATATGTGTGTGTGTGTGTGTGTGTGTGTGTGTGTGTGTGTGTGTGTGTGTGTGTACATGTACATGGCATGCTCGAAGCACACATGAAAATCAGAGATTTTCTGGGGAGATTCTGTCCTTCCAACATGAGTCCTAGGAACTGAACTCAAGTCTTTAGGTTTGTGAGGCAAGCACTGTTACCTGCTGAGCCATCTCACCAGCACCTTTTTCTCTACTTTCTAAATTTTCAATAATGACCATATATCATGTTTGATTCACATTATCTTTTAAAAAATTAATTGCTTTGTTTTTAAATAAAAACCTGCCCTCCATCTTCAAGAGAGTTGTTATCTCCAAACAAGATCAGGAGCACACTAGACCCTTCTACTAATGAGTGGAAACTTCCTCTCTGTTGTCAAACCAAGGTTGGGCTAGGGCAATGTAGATGGTGCACTTGGCCAAGACAGATAAAAATTTGGAGGGATGACCTAAAAACAGTCATCAAAATAGGTGATATTTTATTGGAAATATCTTAAAACTAAAATAAGACTGGATATGGTCATGGCACATGCCCGTGATTCTAGCACTGGGATGTATAGGCAGGAGGATCAGGAGTTCAAGGTCACCCTCAGCTACAGAAGTGAGTTCAAGGCCAGTCTATGAAAATGAATTGATAACTCAAATAAAACAACAAACAAATAAAACCAATAAATTTAATGAAACACACACACACACACACACACACACACACACACACACACACACTATACATTTAGATAAAGCCAGGATTTGTACTGATTTTTCCTCTGGTCTATTTCCATTCCCTATGCTGTTACTGATTCTGACTGTATTTTAAATTTAGATATTTTGTTCATCATGGAGCTTTTGCATTAGTTTGTTTCTATGTTTATTATATGTTTCCCACCATGATCTGGCAGTAAGTGGACAATACTTGTCTGCTGGTAGCATTAAGGAATAGAGAATGAGAACAGCCAGGCAGAGAAGAAATCTGGTGTAGGATTTTTTCTAAACCCAAATTTGGCAGGGCCACAGCTTCCAAATAGCCCTGCTCACCCTCCATTAGTCCAACTGCCTTCCTTCATGATTTTCCATTCAGAAGCTATACAATAACAACAGGCCCTCTCTCTCCACAAACTTTTAATAGAATAGCCTTCTGAAACATTCATACATTATATGTCCCAGATAGAAGCTGGACATGATGGTGCACGCCTTTAATCCTGCACTCAGGAGACAGAAGCAAGTAGATCTCTGAGTTTGAGGCCAGTCTGATCTACAGAGCTAGTTTCAGGATAGTCAGGGCTACATAGAGAAACCTAGTCTTGAAAAACAAAACAAAGACAGACAGACAGACAAACAGAATATTCCAGTTAGGTGTGGTAACACATGCCTTTAATCCAATACTCAAGAGGCAGAGGCAGGCAGAACTCTTGAGTTTGAAGTCCACCTTGTCTATATACCAAGTTCTAGGCCAGGCACTGTATAGTGATAAAACACAAGCCCTACCCCGCCACCAAAAACAAACAATCAAAAACAACAACAACAACAAACTGCTCCACAGACCGGAGAAGTGGTTCAGTGGTTAAGAACACTTGCTGTTCTTACAGATGACCCAGGTTCGATTCCCAGCACTGACATGGTAGCTACAACCATATGTAAATCTAATTCATGGGATCTGATGCCTCTTCTGCCTTCCCTGAGTATCAAGAAGCCACATGGAGCACACACATACATGTAGACAAAACACTCATACACACACACACAAAAATAAGTACAGATTTTGTACTGGCTGGTTTTGTGTGTCAACTTGACACAAGCTGGAGTTATCACAGAGAAAGGAGTTTCAGTTGAGAAAATGCCTCTATGAGATCCAGCGGTAAGGCATTTTCTCAATTAGTGATCAAGGGGGGGAGGGCCCCTTGTGGGTGGTACCATCTGTGGGCTGGTAGTCTTGGGCTCTATAGGAAAGCAGGCTGAGCAAGCCAGGAGAAGCAAGCCAGTAAGCAGCATTCCTCCATGGCCACTGCATCAGCTCCTGCTCTTTGACCTGCTTGAGTTACAGTCCTGACTTCCTTTCGTGATGAACAGCAGCATGGAAGAGTAAGTCGAATAAACCCTTTCCTCCCCAACTTCCATCTTGGTCATGATGTTTGTGCAGGAATAGAAACCCTGACTAAGATAGATTTTAAAGGAAGAATCTGCTCCAGCTTAGCCTAGGTGACAAGACTAAATCGACAGCTACAGAAGTGTCACCACCTTGGACTACAATGTGAAAACTTGCTCTGGAACAACACAAATCAATGTGAGAACTGGGGCCAGAACTCATCGTACTGCCGAGTGATGCTAAGACCACATGCTCTGTCCCCCACTGGACTGTCACATCTTCCAGCCTCGTTATAGCACATCTGTTTAGGACACATTCAAAAATAGCACTGCTGAGATTCTGCTCTGTAACAGCCACTTTCATGTGTATTATCTAATTGAATCCTCATGACAAGTCTGAGAGGCAAGTATTATTAAACTCTTCTGGCCAAAGGGCCAACCGCAGGGTTGCTATGAGCCCCCAAAAAAAAGTCTTCTGTCCCAAACCTAGTGAGTGCCCAATGCTCTTGGGCTGTGCCCAGCAGGCTCATCAAGCAAAGCCATGAGACATGCTTCCAAAGTACCTTTCAGCATATCCAAACGCACCAGAGACTAAAGTCACACAAAACGAAACACAGTAGGGCAAGAACTACACCGACCCTTCTGTTGTCTGACCTCTGACTCTGTATTTAAGAGTGGCCACTGAGCAGGGGCATGACCAAAGAACTAGAATCCTGGGTAGGATTTGGTGTCCCGCTGTGAGGAAGAAACAACAGCTAATGTTCTGTCTGAGGAGTTCATTCTGGGTTACCCCCACCACCAAGGACAGGGAGAGCTGAGTGACAGTCTGGGGGAGTGTCAAATACCTGCTCATGTGCTGGCTTTGGGCACTTCATGCTCTATCATCCATTACATTTTTCAGACCAGAGTGGAGAAAAGATTTCAGCCTGAGTCATGGGCTTCCTGATTCCAGTCCCTTTTCTCTTGCCCTCTGTCTGGGCTCTAAGAGAAGGCAAGTGTAAGTCACACTGTAATGAAAGGAGCTCAGTACTAGCAGGGCCTCTTTTTACCCTTCCCATGTTTATTTTCACAGGAGAAACACAAACCAAGAGCGGCACACTCCAATGGGGATGAAGTGGGACTCTCATTGTCAAGTTTTCAACCTCTCCTATGCCTTCTGCTTTCAGCATCACAAAAGCACTGGAGCAGATTCAGATTTTCCCCTGGTACGAGCTGGCTGGGGAGGGGCAGTTAGGGAAGAAAAGGAGCTACAATCTATCCCCTCCCCCAGCACTATAAAAGGAACACGCCCTCGTGGCTTCTCAGCTTTCAAAAAGTAAATAATAGCTGTAAATCAAGGGTTTCAGATAAAAGTGAAAACCGAGTGGAATCAGATAAAAATCAGACCATGCACACACCCAATAGTCACATTAACAAGAGTATGTAGTGGGAGAGGGGTGAAAAACATTGTCTGTGAAACTGTACACAGAAAGATGTCTTTAGGTTTTTCTCTAAATGCTGAATATTAAGAGGTATTATCAATAATTAATATTATTAATAATATTAAGGTAATATTAATGCTGAATATTAAGAGCTACCTGAGGTAGGAGGCAGCTTTACCACAATTAGTGGTCGATCCTAAGGAGAGCAGAGAGTCCAACACTGTGCACATCAGCACCTGGTTCAGAACAGGGTCAATAGGCAATGAGGTCCTGTTCTCACACATTACCCTTCTCCCCAGCTCCCGACCTGTACAGCACCTGCTACCACTTTCATACTCAAAATTACAACCAGGGTCAATGATTTCATTTCTAAAAGTCTCAATTCCAAAAAGGGAGTTCACTCCCCAATATCCACCACCCAAACCTACTAACTGTTCAAATTTTCAAAGTCCTGACTATACCCAGCATCCCTACCTTGCCTCTTCTCCCTTAGAAATTCTTGCCCTAGCCCAATGCCCCTTCCATCCCTTTAGGGACTTCAGTCCAGGCACTGTTCCCCTCCCCGTCCTCTTGCTCACTGATATTTATACAGGATTCATAACTCTCTGGACTTAAATGGAAGAAAAGAACAAATTTCATTATTCCTCTCTTGATCCAACTCAAAACCCATTCCTTTCTTCTCTTCACAAGCAGACCTTTTTAATTGCCTGTTTTCTTGTGTCTCACTCCCTTCTTTCTGCCTACCCTACCCTCCATCTCCCCAACCCCCCTCCCACCCTCCAGTGATTAAGGAACCTCTTACAATCCCTGCGCTCAGTCCTGGGGACACTTTCCAGATACCCTCTCTGGTGGCAGTTGTGCGACTGTTTTCACTAGTGTCTTTCTTCAAACACTCTCCTTTGGGCTTTCAAATGGAAGGCACTGAATGCTCTGCTTTCCTCCCGGTCTCTGCCCACTTCTTTTCTAGAGGACCCTATCCTCTCTTCTCCCCCAAGAACTAGCGTGTCCTCAGGACTCAGTTCAAAGCCATCTTATGTGACTACACAATTCAACTCCTTGGGCGACCCCTAAAGTACTTAGGCAAACTTTCATGGCATGGTTAATACTGACAACCAAAGGCCCAGATCTGTATATTTGACTTTCTCATTGATCTGGTGGAATTTCCACTTGTAATATTCATAGGAACCTCAAAGTCTGCCTTAGATATCCTCTCCATATTTACCGCACCCCCACCGGCCTCATTTCCTCTCTCTTCATGGCTGTGAATGTGACCTCCATCTACCCCTGCTGTCTTTAGCAATCTCACTCCCTAATAATATCCAAACAACTGCCAAGCATGACGCTCATGTCGGCTTATTCTGTCTGTATTCACTTCCATGCTGTGCTCCAGAACGACCTTCTTTTTCTTCTAAAACATTGCAATTTCTTAGAGCACTCTCGGAACAGAAACAAGACAGATAGATATAAGTGCCCAACCATCCAGTCACATATGAATTAATACCATTAGGGACAGCTAATCACAGCTGGGCCACTCTGATTCTCTGTCCCTGGAACATGGAATGGGGTGGCCGCAATCTTTTCTGGCAGGAGTACCCAGCAGCAAGGAAGAACAGGAGCTTCACAGCAACCATGCTGACTACATGGACAAGCTAGCAAAAAAAGAGAAAACTGTGCAGGAATACACAAGGCACTGAGGTCCAGTACCAACCAGAACTCCTGATGGCTGGCTCTGCTTCTTAGCAGCAGACCTTCCCAAGCTGCAGAACTGCTTCTTCTCAGTCCTTTGCTTCGCTCACTTCCCACCCCACTTTTAAGTCTCCTTAAGTAAAATAACTTTCCCGTGACCATCAAGAGCCTTGATTAACACATTTCTTTTAGAGGGTTTGTTTGTTCTTTTGAGTTGTTTGTGTGTTTGATTTTTAGACAGTGCTGTTTATATAGGCCACACTGGCCTGGAACTCAAGAAAAACCCTATTGACTCAGCCTCCTGAAGGCAGAGATGACAAGCACGTGCAACCACAACTGAGTTAGGGCATGTGGATCTGCTCAGTATTTCAGCTCCACATCAGTAAACGTGGAAGATTAAAGCAGGCAAATTTTATTGAATATCTAGGGCATTAATGTACATTTTTCAAAGTTTTTTTTTTTTTTCCTATTCTTAATCAATGGGAAAAATGGGTTATTTCTAGCCAAAGATAGGAAAGTACATATTTTAAAATCTTGAGGCTTTTAAAAGATGCTAAGTTTAGAAGCAAATAAAAATAATATATTTTAACCTCAAATGTTTATTTGTATCAACTTTAGCCTAAAATTTTTATTACAGCTAATTTTCAGCTCATTTACATTTTAATGTGTTTTTTTAAAGCCCAATTAAAACATTTCCTTACAATTTAGTAGATCTTAATTGGTATAGGTATCGAAGACCATTTTCAACATACTTTGAGCCAGATCATGTCAACATGTTTTGAACATGTTTAAAGAATTATGTTCACTATTCTTTAATTATTAACATCCCAGATGCCGCCCCCCAATAAGTCTCCCTCACAGAGTTCCTCTTCCATCCCCCTTCCCTATTTTCATTATTCTTAATGCAGGAAATAAAATTGACCCTTCTTATAATATCATGTTGAATGTTGTGTTTTGGGTTTTGTGTTGCTTTGTGTTTTTCTTAAGCAAAACAACAACAACAAAAAAAACCCTGGTTCTTTCAAAAGCTTCTAGATTCAGAAGCCACTTACTAATTACCCAATACACAAAGTACACAGGGCTGATGAAATCCCTAATAAGCAGCTAGATGCTGATCTAGTCCTATACTGGCTGGTTTTGTGTGTCAACTTGACACAAGTTGGAGTTATCACAGAGAAAGGAGTTTCAGCTGAGAAAATGCCTCCATGAGATCCAGCTGTAAGGCATTTTCTCAATGAGTGATCAAGGGCGGAGGGCCCCTTGTGGGTGGTGCCATCTGTGGGCTGGTAGTCCTGGTTTCTATAAGAAAGCAGGCTGAGCAAGCCAGAAGAAGAAAGCCAGTAAGAAACATCCCTCCATGGCCTCTGCATCAGCTCCTGCTTCCTGACCTGCTTGAGTTCCAGTCCTGACTTCCTTTTGTGATGAACAGCAGCATGGAAGTGTAAGCTCAATAAACCCTTTCCTCCCCAACTTGCATCTTTTTTTTTTTTTTTATTCTTTTATTTCTCTCTCTCTCTTTTTATTTATTTTTTAGATATTTATGTTATTTACATTTCAAATGTTTTCCCCTTTCCAGGTCTCCCCTTCAGAAACCACCACTCATCCCCCCTACCACTGCCTCTATGAGGGTGCTTCCCCACCCACCTGCAGACTCCTATCTTCCCTCCCTAGCATTCCCCTACACTGGGACATCTAACACCCTCAGGCCCAAGGACCTCTCCTCCCACTGATGGCCAACAAGGCCCACCTCTGCCACATATGTGGCCAGCACCATGGGGCCCTCCATGTCTATTCTTTGGTTGGTGGTCCAGTCTCTGGGAGCTCTGGGGGGTCTGGCCAGTTGACACTGTTGCTCCCTCCATGGGGCTGCAAACCCCCTCAGCTCCTCCAGTCACTTCTCCAACTCCTCCATCCGAAACCCCACGCTCAGTCCAATGGCTGACTGCGAGCTGCCTCTGGATTTGTCAGACTCTGCCTGAGCCTCTCTGGAGACGGCTTATCATACTTCCATCAGCAAGCACTTCCCAGCATCCACAATAATGTCCAGGTTTGGTGGCTCTATATGGGATGTATCGCCAGGTGGGGCAGTCTCTGGATGGCCTTTCCTTGAGTCTCTACTCCACACTTTATCTCCACATTTCCTCCTGTGAATATTTTGTTTCCCTTTTTTTTTTTCCATTTATTTTTGTTTTTATTTTATTTTTGATACTTTATTTACATTTCCAATGTCTCCTCTTTGGAAACGCCCTATCCCTTCCCCCTCCCCGCCTCTACGAGGGAATTCCACCTCCCACCCACCCGCCCACCCATTCCCATATTCCCACCTTGACATTCCCTGTTACTGGGGACTCTGAGACCCTCAGGCCCAAGGGCCTCTCCTCTTTCCCTGATGGCCAACAAGGCCATCCTCTGCCACATGTGTGGTCCTAACCATGGGTCCATAGATGTGTATTCGTTGGTTGGTGGTCCTAACGCCAGGATGAGGGGGGGGGGGGGGGGGTGTCAGGCCCATTGACATTGTTGCTCCATCCTTGGGGCTGCAAACTCCCTCAGCTCCTTCAGACCTTTCTCCAACTCCTTCGTCTGGGACCTCACTCTCAGTCCAGCGGTTACTGTAAAGTGAAACTTGGGCGTTCTGAACTTTTGGGCTAATATCCGCTTATCAGTGAGTACATACCATGTTCGTTCTTTTGTGACTGAGTTACCTCGCTCAGGATGATATTTTCAAGTTTCATCCATTTGCCTGCAAATTTCATTAAATCATTGTTTTTAATTAG
>CM052700.1:55949294-55972147 GCA_028551405.1 Uromys caudimaculatus
GAAATCAGTTTGGTGGACCCTCAGAAAAATGAACATAATACTACCTGAGGACCCAGCTATACCTCTCCTGGGCATATATCCAGAAGATGCTCCAACATGTAATAAAGACACATGCTCCACTATGTTCATAGCAGCAATATTTATAAAAGTCAGAAGCTGAAAACAACCCAGATGTCCCTCATCAAAGGAATGGATACAGAAAATGTGGTACATTTACACAATGGAGTACTACTCAGCTATTAAAAACAATGACTTCATGAAATTCGCAGGCAAATGGATGGAACTTGAAAATATCATCCTGAGCAAGGTAACTCAGTCACAAAAGAACGAACATGGTATGTACTCACTGAGAAGTGGATATTAGCCCAAAAGTTCGGAATACCCAAGTTTCACTTCACAGTAACCGTTGGACTGAGTGTGAGGTCCCAGTTGGAGGAGTTGGAGAAGGGACTGAAGGAGCTGAGGGAGTTTGCAGCCCCATGGAGGGAGCAACAGTGTCAACTGGCCTGACCCCCAGTGCTCCTGGAGACTGGACCACCAACCAAGGAATACACATGGAGGGACCCATGGTTCAGACCACATATGTGGCAGAGGAGGGCCTTATTGGCCATCAGGGGGAGGAGAGGTACTTGGGCCTGAGGGTGTTAGAGGTCCCAGTATAGGGGAATGCCAAAGTGGGAAGAAGGGAGTCGGTGGGCAGGTGGGTGGGTGGGGGAATACCCTTATAGAGGGAGGGGGAAGGAATAGGGGGTTTCCAAAGTGGAGACCTGAAAAGGGGGAAACATTTGAAATGTAAATAAAGTATCAAAAAATGAAATTTTTAAAAATAAATAAATAAATAAAATAAAAAATGCAAAAAAAAAAAAAAAGATGTGCGGGCTCACTGGAAGCTCCGTGATCTGTTCCATGAGCATACCACATCAGCAGTCCCCACGATGGAAGAAATGTAGTGCTTCCTAGTCAGTTTTGCACATGCTGCAAAGATCCTGAAGAGGCAGAGGGACCCACCCCTGCCACCATCACGCAGCTCTACTGGAGATAAAGATAGGACAGTGAGGACTGTGGACAGCAAACATGCTTCAGAAAGGGAGAGGGCACACATTCCAAGACAGCTCTGTGGGGATACTGAGTAAATCAACGTTTGTATGCCTAGTCCAGGCTGTCGCCCTGCAGCATTTGTCCTTCCTAGAGGGCAGGGGTGACTCAGCATAAGGCACCTCATTAGCCTGAGCAGCTCCTCAGCAGAGCAAGCTTAGATGTCTCAACCCCCTGCAGTGGAGGGGTAATGAAGAGCCATTGGTAGGTTTATATGATCTCTAGTTAGCACCCCACAACCTAATGGGTGTTATGTTGGCTTAACCACCTATTGACTGAAGGCATCTTAACTTCTGCAAAGCTCTATTTTCACAGTTGTGAAACAGGAATCACTAAATCCATCCGAATAATCTTAAAGCTAGTAGTAAGATCAAGTGAGAAAGCAGGCCACCGTAGTGCACACCTGAAATCTTGGGTCAGTAGGCTAAAGAAGTCAGTTTGAGGTCAGCCTGGACTACACAATGAGACTTGTCTAAAACAAACAAACAAACAAACAAAAACAAACATAAAAGGGATTTTTCATTTAGCATGAAAATGTGATATTTACCCAAATACTTGCCCCTATTTCCCTCATAAACAACTTTGTTAGGAAATTCAAACATGTTATAATGTGTAAAACATATACAAATACATAATACCTGTTATTGATGAATGGCACTTGAAATTATACAGGTAAATATTTTTGGAACAGATTTCAGATGGATTCTGAAGGAGCAATAGGACTTTAAATGGAAAAACTATATACCTTACAGAGCATTAAAAGTGTACTTAGGATTTTCAGTCACAGAATTAATACAGCATCACTACATGCATTCTAGGAGACCTGGAGATTTAAGGAATAAACAGAGTATCACTTCAAAGATCAGAAAAGTCAATGAGAACGCCCAGTCCAGCACTTACACTACAGCTCAATCATCACAAACAGCACTGGCATAGTTAGCTAATCATTCACCACTTCAATACACCCCAAAACTTAACATGTGCCCACGGTATGGCAGAAGCATTCCTATGGTCCTAAAAGTGACCATCTTAGGGGAAAAGAGACCATGGCATGGAGCTGTCTCTTCAAATGACGTCCAAATCACTTTATTCAAGAGTCAAGGGGGCTAAAGGTGGTTCAACATTTTAAACCACCCATGTGGTTTACATGAACACACACCCAGCATTCCCTTTTGCACCCCCCCCCCAAAGAAACTATCATATTGGAAGAAAAACCATCCAACATTAAGCCTGTGTGGTGTGTGTGTGTGTGTGTGTGTGTGTATGTATGTATGTATGTATGTATGTAGTATGCGAGTACAATGTGGTTGTCTTCAGACACACCAGAAGAGGGTATCAGATCCCATTACAGATGGTTGTGAGCCACCATATGTATGTATGTATGTATGTATGTATGTATGTATGTATGTATGTATGTAGTATGCGAGTACAATGTGGTTGTCTTCAGACACACCAGAAGAGGGCATCAGATCCCATTACAGATGGTTGTGAGCCACCATATGGATGCTGGGAATTGAACTCAGGACCTCTGGAAGAGAAGTCAGTGCTCTTAACCACTGAGCCATCTCTCCAGACTTCTTACTAATATTCTATGTAGAATAAAGAATATAAAACACCTCAACCAACACTATCAACCAATGCAATTTGGTTGACATTTATAGAATACCCCACTTAAAGTAAAATATGCATTCTTCTTAAATGTCCACTGGAGACAGACATGCGTAGCAGTGTGCAATCCTTACTATTTGATGGCTGTTTTACACATGGCAGTGGATATCATGAAAATTACACACAGATCCTTATTTTCACTCATCAGCTTTTGTAAGCGTTTATATTCCCTAAGACAATTATTTATCCAGTGTGGCCCAGAGAAGCCAAAAAATAAAAATACCCCCATAATAATTCTCAGTAAGTTGAAAGGATTTAAATCCTGCAAAGCAGGTTCTATGATTATAATAATCATACATAGAATTTACTTGGAAACAACAACCAAAAAAAACCCTCTGGGGATATGCTCAAATATTTGCAAACTAAATAAAATAGCTCTGTATAGCCTATGAGCCAAAGATGGAATGAAAGGAAGATTAGAGGCAGATGTGGTGGCATGGGTACCTGAGTCCCGACTACTGAGGAGGATAACAAGGATAACAGCGTGAGCTCAAGACTTCCAGGGAGCCAGGGCAACACAGTGAGACGGAAGGAAGAGCAGAGGCTAGAAAGTACTTTAAAAAGAATGAGACTCCAAGGCCATGAGCACTTAAATGAGGTGGTAAAGCGCGGTGTGACCCCCTCCAGGCACGCCTACAGAAGTATACACCTACTGGTCCGATAACTCTTCCGAGTCCCCTTATCCTAGCAACAGTACAAGTGTGTACACACAAAGATATTTTGTATAGTGTTAATATCCAAAGCTGTCAACCTTAACAGCCCACAGTAGGAATTTTGCTATAATACAATTTATCCATGCAGCCTTAAAAGTGAACATTTATACTCAACAATAGGAGATATTTATTATATATAACAGGATTTAAAAAAAAAAAAAAAAGCAGGCTTCACAGTGTGAATATAGTTAATATGACATCTTAAAATGGTTGAAGTACATTTTTATGAAGTATTTTAATCATAATGTTTTACTCATTATTGGTGATAGAATCTAGGGCCTCTGTATATGCTAGGCAATTTTTACACCATTAAGCTACATCCTAAGTAGATGTTTTTAAAACAAGTCCTGAATTCTCACACATCCATACATAAGGCAGGTTTGTGCAAGTGTATATGCTATGGAGTATGCAGAGGTGAGAAGATAGCTCAGGAGGTAAAGTGCAAGCATGAGGACCTAAGCCCAGTCACCAGAAAGGCCTAGCTCTGTGACACATACTTATAGTCCCAGTGCTGGAGGAATGGAGAGACAAGAGGGTCCACAGGGCTCATCGGCCAGCCAACCTAGCCTACAGCAAACTCCAGGCCAGCTCTGTCTAAAAAAGAAAAAAAAGATAAAAGAAAAGATTTATGAGGCTGGAGAGATGCCTCAACCATTAAGAGCACTTGCTGTACTTGCAGAGCACATGGGTTTGGTTCCCAGTCCCCACATTGGGTAACTTAAACTGCCTGTTCCTCCAGTTCCAAATGATCCAAAGTCTTCTCCTTTCTGTGGGGCCTGCACACAAATGGTGCATATATATGCAGGAAAAACACCCATAAAATATTTTGTAAAAACATCATTTAACACAAAGGCATCCACATCATTCTGGTACCGCCTTAGAAGCAAAGACAAGGGCCAAAGGTTAAAGACAGACGGGAGCCAAGGCTCAAGATCCAGTAGGTTCTTGTGATCAGAATAAACTCACTGGAATCAACATGGGCCCTGAGTGACTGAATCAAGGATTCTAAATATTCAGGTTAGAGCCAATAAGCAGTGTCAACATTGTAGCTAAAATTACATTAATGTCTACAAAGAAAAGACTCAAATCATATAAAGCAGTCAAGTTTTTAAAATATGGCTGATAAGCTTAACGAGCCGAATGCCTCACTTTCTCCTACTGGCTTTACTTGGCTCCAAGGGTACAGTCTATATTTACATTAAACATCCCAGTTCTTTGCCTTAAAAGACTTGACACATGCTAGCATCAGTGTGTGAACATTTGATAAGCAACAGAATATTTATACAGTCTCAAAAAAAATCACCGAACATAATACTAACTACAAACAACAACAAAAGCCAGTAGCTCTACAGCAGAGAGGCAATACCACTTAGCCAGTGGTTTGTCTCCAACCACGGGGTAAGCACTATGTACCTCTTGACAAGATGCACTTAGGAGATGGTGCTGTGATGTGCTGCCAACAAATATGAATACCCTGTATCTGACCAAAGGAAAAAACAGTCTCACCTAAATAAAGGGATATCCTTCAAAAAAGAACTGGCCTGCACTTTAGAAAAATATCAAGGTCACGAAAGACAAAACAAGATTAAGGAGCTATTCCAGATTAAAGGAGATTTAAGAGACAAGACAACTACATTTGATCCTGGTTAGATCCCCGACCCAAGGGAGTCTTTTTTCATTTACTATTCTAGGTACTAATGAGGCAACTGGAATGCTGGAATAATTAAATTTTATGTGTCCCTATTTTAATAACTGGACTTGGTGTACGTTTAGGGAAATACTGAAGTATTTTGTGATAAAGGGACTTTTACTTTCAAACAGCTTAGTGACAGATAGAGATAGATAGACAGGTAGGTAGGTAGGTAGGTAGGTAGGTAGATAGATAGAAAGATAGATAGATAGATAGATAGATAGATAAACTATAGACTAATAGTAAATACTAGCCCTTTGGCACTTAAGGTTAAAATATATAGGATTTTATATTTTTTAATATTTTAACTTGATATGTCATACTATATTGATCATTTTGAATAAGATTTTTGCATTATTTTTGAACTATTATAAAATTATTTCAAAATAAAAGGTTAATTTAAAATGAAAGGACAAGACAAATGAAAAGTGTTTCTGGGGCCCTCTTGACCCCAGACTCAGTACTAAGCCTACCTTCTTTCCGATAAGAACACTGCCATGACAAGCGGGGTTGAGCAGACCTGGGTTCTCACTACTGTATCCTGCACAAAATAAGCTCAAAAAAAAAAAAAAAGTGACATTTACTACTTCAAAGAAAAACATGGAAGATATCCCTATCGCTTGTGTGTGTGTGCCCACATGCCCCAGTACACATGTGGCAGTCAGAAGATAATCTGAAGGGATTGGTAACCTTCACCGTCAGGTCATGGTGTTCACAAACTGAATCTGGTAGTATATTAAAAGACTAACTTCTCATAGAAAAGTCAAGTTGGTTCAGGAAGGCAAAGGTAGATGATGGATAGATGACTATGAAAAAAATCACTGAAGTAATTACGGAAGTCAAAAAAGACAAACTCGGCTGGCAGTGGTGGCGCACGCCTTTAATCCCAGCACTTGGGAGGCAGAGGCAGGTGGATTTCTGAGTTCGAGGCCAGCCTGGTCTACAGAGTGAGTTCCAGGACAGCCAGGGCTACACAGAGAAACCCTGTCTCAAAAAACCAAAAAACAAAACAAAACAAAAAAGACAAACTCAATGAAGATGTGTTTCCAATATTTCTAGTTTTGTCTTAATTTTTAAATATTTTTTTAATGAGAATATTAGCATTTCTGAGTATAAATGTTATTATGATTATTGTAGAATGTTTCAAATAATGCAAAATTGAGAGTTTCCTGGACAGTCTGCAACAATGTAGAACCTTCAAATGCCTTCTGAGGAAGTACAGTGATCTACTCAGCAGCAGATCCATGCTTAAACATTAACAAGATCCTTGGTTCAAACCCCAGCATCTGGGCATGGTGGCGTGCACCTTTAATCCCAGCACTTGGGAGGTCCTCAGAAGCAGGTGAGTCTTCTGTAAGTTTGAGGCCAGCCTGACCTACATAGCTCCAAGACAGCCAGGGCTATGCAGAGAGACCGTCTCAAGACCAAATAAACAAAAACAAAAAGCAGCATCAAACTCTTAAATTTGCCGGGCAGTGGTGGTGCACGCCTTTAATCCCAGCACTTGGGAGGCAGAGGCAGGTGGATTTCTGAGTTCGAGGCCAGCATGGTCTACAGAGTGAGTTCCAGAACAGCCAGGGCTACACAGAGAAACCCTGTCTCACAAAAACAAAACAAAACAAAACAAAACAAAACAAAACAAAACAAAACAAAACAAAAACCCTCTTAAATTTAAAATACAGTTTGAGAGCAAGCCATAAGCAAGAGACAGGAGAGAGAATAAAGCCCATGCTGAGAATAGAGGTG
This sequence comes from Uromys caudimaculatus, assembly GCA_028551405.1. NCBI lineage: Eukaryota > Metazoa > Chordata > Mammalia > Rodentia > Muridae > Uromys > Uromys caudimaculatus. The sequence goes on from CM052700.1 coordinate 55,956,207, forward strand.
GCTCTGTCTCCATCAGTTACTGTCAGAACCAGGAAACCTCATAAAGCATCCCACTGATTAAGCAGAGTGCACAGAAGTTCCCTTTCTTCTACCTTTTTGCCTAGCAAGCCACCAACCCAAAAGGCAGAACATTTGTGTGTAAGTATCTTCTTGTCACATATAAGTTCTACCCAAAGATACTACTATTTTCAGCTATTCAGGGCTCTGTTTAAAAAAAAATGAGATTAATAAAAGATTATATAGTGAACATTTAATTATAAAATTTAAAGATGAGGAAAGCATTGGGCTGGAGGGATGGCTCAACAGTACTTCACGTACTTCTCTTGCAAAGTACCTGAGCTCAAATTCCCAGAACCCACATCAGGTAGTTCCCAAATGCCTGTAATGCCAGTTCCAGGGGATCCGATGGATCTGGCCTCCTAGGGCACCTGCATTCATGTGTACATACACACACACACAGACACACACACACAGACACACACAGACACACACATGAGAGAGAGAGAGAGAGAGAGAGAGAGAGAGAGAGAGAGAGAGAGAGAGAGAGAGAGAATTAGAAATAAATCATTTTTAAGATGGAATAATTCTTTTTTATTCACTTTGATGAAGGAGCTTTCATTAAACATTCTTTCCAGTGGGAAACAGCATGAAAAGCAGCCTCCAGCTACTCTGCTCATGGCCTGGGTGCCCCTCTTGCCTACATGGTGAGATGAGGGGTTTATTTCCCCTCTGTGGTTAGCTTAGCCCACTGCCACTTCATCTCACATGTCAGCATTTTGTACCAAAGATTCTTCAAAATCTTCATAGACTATTCTGCATTCGTTTTGAGCCCAGATAATCCTAATCCCATGAGCACATTCTATCCACTCTTTCTCAAAGCACGGCATCAAGGGGGAATCTTGAAGGACTGTTCAGCACTTTGGGTTATTAAATGAGGATCTAGGCTAATGCACAGCCTTTTCTCCACATCAAAGAAAGTCAGGGTGTGCCCCATAGCAGTGCCCTTGTCAGCTCTCTGGGTGCAGTATGGGATTGCAGGTTTTGGGAAGACCATAAACCTTTTTTTTTAATGGAAAAACTAGTGGAGATAGTGCAGAAGAATCCAGACTAAAACCATCATCAACTTCCCTGAACTCTATACATTATTTAGTGTGGTATTTAAATTCTCTGGCAGTTCAAGGGTTACCAGTGGTTTTTATAACTCAGGTAACAGACATGCAAATCATAGCTGGAACTCGGAGCCTTATTCAGTGAGGCTGTTCTCCACCTGTAGCCAGATAAGGCATTTGCTAAGACCAGAGGGCACAGAACAGAACCCCACGAGAGTACAGCCACTCTCAGAAACTGGGGAAGCAAGAGAGTGAGCTCACCCTTCCAGAACACCAGAGCTCAAGGTTACAGTAACCTGACTCCCCTGATTACTCTGGCCAATCTCATAAAAACACAAGCTGTTTTGCTCCACTTCAATGCCAGCCACTGCACCAGAGTCAAATATTAAAAATTAATAGGCTGGCAAAGCCGCATTCAACACAAGGCAGCTGTACATAATGAAATCCATTCTGAGGGCAGTCTCCGAACAAACGCATGTCTTTTGTGTTGTCGCTAAGACCAAGGCCCATTTCCTCACTGGTCCCTCTAGCTCCAATAGACAGACAACCATGCTTCATTCACCTCACTGCTTCCATGGGCCTTCTCTCCTTCTTCAGAGCACACTACCTCTAGAAGCAAGTGACTGATTCACCCTCTTCTTGTCACACAATTCCTATTAACAAACTTAACTCACTAAAAAGTCCCAACCACCAACCTTAATCTTGAAATAAATAACAAGAGTACATGAGCTGATGCAGGAGGCTGAAATAGACTTGAAAACTCACTGAGGGCCAGGTGTGGTGGTCCACACCTTTAATCCCAGTACTTGAGAGGCAGAGGCAGGCAGATATCTGCAAGTTGAAGGCTAGCATGGTCTACAAAGAGTTTCAAGAAAGCCATGACTACATAGAGAGAACCTGGTTTAAAAAAACAAAACCACTGCAGAGGGAGAGCAAGGCCACTCAGTGTGGAGGCAGCTGGGGTTCTCTTCCCTCCCAAGCCCCATACTCCAACTGCATACCAGCCTCTCCACCCCAGGACCTTTGTAATAAATTGTTCTAACCCAAACATTTTCCTTTCTTTACCCTCAATTTCCTTTAATGGAGACATCATGCCTTCAGTCAAGCTAATAATTTCAGCCATTTTCCGTCTTTTAAAAATCCAAACACAGCACTTTCACGCCTTGCAGTAATGCTACTCCAAGACAGTATTGATCTGTCCTCACTGCCATGAATCTCAGTCCCAGCTCTCACTTGGGCTTTCCCAGAAGCCCAGCATCCAGATACAGATGCCTACTCTTCCCACAGCCAGCCTAGTCAGGGCCTCACCGAAGAAGCCTTCTCTACCCCCCAACCCTTAGGAACCCTTTCCTTTGCTCTCAAACCACTTAGTACTTATTTTACTAATCACAAAATGATAATTACTTTAAACATATCAGTGTCCTGTTTCGTGGTAAATTCCTCAAGGGCAGGCACAGTACTTTATAACTTCCCACATATGTTTAAATGAACACATTTGTGGCTGGGGAGCTGGCTCAGAGGGTAAAGTGTTTTCTGCGAAAGCATGAGGACATGAGTTCCAACCCCCAGTCCCAATGAAAAAGCTGGGTGTGGCAGCACTTGGGTTTCCCATCTCTCTAATCTCTCTTACAGCTTTTCTCTGCAGCACTCAAATCAAGAACTGTCATATGCCCACTTCTTCCCCACTGACCCATCCTCTGACTAAACAAAACATTGTATTTCTGTCTTTATAAGTCCCAACACTTTGGTTTAGTTGCTTGTCATGAATCCCTCCCGTGTGCTATGTCACTAGCTGCACAGAATACTAGAGATAGGGCCTAGAACCTCAGGGCCTGGTCCACTGAAGACATATAGGGAAGCTTCTTGAATAATCTGAGTGAATGAATAAGCCTGAAAAAATATTTTAGGCTCAGTGATCACTGTCTGAATACCAAGGATACAATAGTAAGCAAAATTGACAAAAGTCTCTGTCCTCATGGATCTTGCCTGCAAACAGGGTCAGGCTATAAAATCCATACATACATTTCAGTATAGGATGAATTGTGGTAAGATTCATACAGAAAAACAAATCCAGAAAAGTGGTCACACTATGTACAAAGGGGAAAAGGGGAACAGGTTTAAGACAACGATCAGCAAAGAGCTCCCTGGAAAGGTGATATGTGAACAGACGTGTTAGAGGGCGGCGAGAGAGAGTCTGTCCTAGGCAGAGCACACCTGCATGTCAAGGACACTGGAAAACAGCCTCAGAGAGACATAAGGCTGTTGTGGGCAGGTAGCATGCAGTGCTTTCTCTGGCACAGGAAGAAATCTGTCTTGGTTACTGATGACATCTTAATTTCCTATGATTATCTGATGACTGTCTTTAACTCCAAAAAGCACCCAAATGGATAAAATACCCAATGGATCAAACACAGATAATGACTATTGCAAGCCACTAGGATACAACCCCTAACAAACATGGGGTATAGCAAAGCCTTCTAGATTACACTTAACACTAAACCAACTCATTTACTTACTTTTAACAGTGATACATTTTGAGCATGGGGGGTGTACTCAATGCCACCAGTCAGGAGGCAGAGGCAGGAAGCTCTCTGAAGTCCAGGCCAGCCAGGGCCACACAGCAGTTAAGCAGGTCAATGACTGAACATTACACATTAACCTTGACTGCTCTCCTTACTGTGAACAGTCACATCTTTACACAGAACGTGGGAGGAGACTCATGCTCTCATCAGGAGTGGATTGAGAGCTATCTTACAGGATATCTAGATAAAATGGCAACAGGAGACTGACTTCTGCCCAAAGTTACTTCGGAGCTGCTTTTTTTTTTTTTTTTTTTGGAGCTAATGTCTATCCGATGCTGACTTTGAACTCTGGATCTTCCTGCCTCCCAACTGCTGGGATTATAGGCATGTACCACCCTGGCTGCAGTTTCTTTTAAAGTAAACAAAGGGAACACAAAATAGAGCAAACCTGTATTTAGCTGAAAACCAAAAAAAGATGCAGTCTACTTGCCTACAATGTTGGGGAATGTCTTGCTTATGGTTAAAATGGCGCAGGACGGGGCTGGAGAGATGGCTCAGAGATTAAGAGCACTGACTGCTCTTCCAGAGGTCATGAGTTCAATTCCCAGCAACCACATGGTGGCTCACAACCATCTGTAATGAGATCTGATGCCCTCCTCTGGTGTGTCGGAAGACAGCTACAGTGTATTCATTAAAATAAATACATAAAATAAATAAATCTTTAAAAAAAAAAAAAAAAAGGGCACAGGACGAAGGAGCCCCAGCAGGCTTTCAAAGGAGAAGCAACAGACTGGCAATACAGGAGGATAGCCCAGCAGAATGTGAAAGACAGTTGAGACAACAGAGACAAAATTGTTCCAAGAGCACCAAAGTCCACACCACAGGACTTCCCTCCCAGTGACCTGTCCAGAGCAGCTGACAGGACTGTTTTTGATGGGCTGAGTCCTAGCATGAGTACTTAGTTCCATGTAAAGCTATCAAGCTAAAAATCTCCTCTTAGTCCTTATTCCCCTTATTAGTCAGAGATTCACAATTTTCTATGTAAAGCTAGGTATAGTAGCTTCATACCTGCATTCTCGCCAATTGGATGCTGAGGAAAGAGAGCTGTCCTGTGTTTGAGGCCAGCCTGGGCTACATGGTGAGTTCCAGACCATCTAGATTACTGAATGAAATCTTGTCTTAAACAAACAAACAAACAAACAATGACAACCCCAGTAATTCTAAACTAGGAAAGGCTAAGTCTGAAATTAAAACCCTGAATGATGATTTGAACAGCAAAGACAGCAAACTGAGGACTATAAGCAAAGAGTTGAACTGGCTTAATTCCCCCAAAACTAGAGAGGCATCAGAAAATAAAAATGAAATGGGAATTGATTTTAATAGGTGTGGTGGTCTGAGTGAGAACGCCCCATAGGCTTATATATTTAAATACATGGTCCCCAGTTGGAAGAACTGTTTTGAAGAATTAGAAAGTGTGGCCTTGTTGGAGGAGGTGTGTCACTAGGGCTGGGCTTTGAGGTCTCAAAAGCCCATGCCAGGCCCAGTCTTACTCTCTGTCTCCTAATTTTCACCTAAGATGCAAGATCTGAGCTACTACTTCAGTCCCATGCCTGCCTGCTGTCACACTCCTCACCATGATCGTCATGGACTCACCACCTAAAACCATAAACAAGCCCTCAATTAAATGCTTTAATAAGTTGCTTTAGTCATGATGTCACCTCAGAGCAATAGAACAGTAACTAAGACAGAACTGTAGGATAAAAAGAACAAAATTAAACACTTAGGCTCAACAACAACAAAAACCTGTTTGTTATTATATAAATATAAAAACTTTTCTTCAAGGAAAAGGAACTGGAAACAGAGTCAGGTAACTTAACCATGGACACAACAGCATATACTGAAGCTAATCTTCAACACAGACATTCTGCAACTAGACCTTAATCTGTCTATGATTATAGATATGAAAAAGTTGACAAAAACATGAAAGATATAACAGGAAATAAATAAGAAGAAGCACCAGGCTGGAGACAGCTAAGAGTACTAAATGTTCTTGCACAGGACCCAGACTCAATTCTCAGCACCCACCTGGCAGCCCACGACCATCTGTAACTCCTATTCCTAGGGAATCTGATGCCCTCCTATGGCCTCTATGGCACATGGCATGCATACACCATGCATATAAAATAAAAATTAAAAAACAATACTTATTTTCCCATCTTTTTTTCTATTTGTGGAACACAGTTATTGCAAGAAGTGCATAAAATAGAAAAATTACCTATTACATAGAATAAAGAGCTAACAAATTCATAGATACTGCAAGATACAAAATTAACACACAAAAATTAAGCCATTTCAGCTGTGGAGGTACATACCCATAAGGCAAGAGATCTCAAGATTGAGGATACTCTGGGATATATGGTCAATTCAAGGCCAGCCTGAGTTACACAGAGAGACCCTGTCTAAAAAAAGAAAGAACTAAAATAAGATAAAACAGCAAGCATTGGCAGGAGTGCAGAATAACTGGAGCGCCTGCACACTGCTGATGGGAGGAACATGAAATGATGCAGCTGCTGGGGAACAGTCTGCCAATTCCTCCAAATACTGAGCACAGGATTAACATAGGCTCCAGCAATCTCCCGTCTGGTTATACAACCAAAGGAACTGAAAGGGTTTAGGCAAAGCATTCACACAACCATTTTCACAGCAGCATTATTCACACTAGCCAAAAGGTAAAAGCAATCTAAGCATCTATCAACAGCTGACTACTAAGAAAATATGGTACCTACAGATTATTATTCAGCATTAAAAGGAAGGAAGTGTAGACACTCCCACAACATGAACAACCCTGAAAACATTATGCGAAATGAAATAAATCTGCCACAAAAGGTGAAACATTTTATGATTCCACTTACACAAGGTAGTCAGAGTAGCCAAGTTCATAAAGACAAGCAGAATGGCAGCTGCAGAGATAGGGAGGAAGGACAAGGTTTCCAGCTCCATCTACAGATAACGGAAACAGTGTGGAAACCAGTAGTGCCTAGTGGGGATCAAACTGAGGTCCTGAGACTTGACAACAAACACTTCACCTGCTAGAGCCATCTTGCTGGAGCCATGGTACCACGTTATTTGTTTTAAAAGTTTGTCATGACAGGCAGTGATGGCATATGCCTTTAATCCCAGCACTCAGAAGGCAAAGGCAGGTAGATCTCTGGGTTCTGAGTTCAAGACCAGCCTGGTCTACAGAGTTCCAGGACAGCTAAGGCTATACAGAGAAACCCTGTCTCAGAAAACAATACATTAAAAAAAAGTTTGTCACTTAGGATGAACAGCCCACCACCTAACGGTGGTCTCAGTAAGTTGCTAACCTCTCAGAAGTCAGGCATCGAGAGCTGCCCTCACAGGGATGCTGGGGTAAGAAGGATGATGTCAATCAAGGCACTCGGCACAAAAGCCACACCAGTCAGCTCTTGCTATCATAGTGACTATGGGGCAACAGTGGAGTCCACACATTTTAGCAGCAGAGGAGCACAAATTAATTCAAAATCAAACATGCAATGAATCCCAGGTGTTTCTGGTGTCATGCTGTAGCATGTACTTGATACTGCATACATTACCACCATATAATGCCAACACATGCTAACTGAAACATCATTTCTGCTCTTATGGAAACAGAATGGCTTAATTATAGAAAATAAAGACTTTCAATATTGTCCCAATGTCATTCCTCAAAATGTATGAAATTAGTATAGCTGTGGTGTGTGTTATGTTAAATGTCTGATTTTAAAAATTGTTCTTTGGCCAGGCAGTGGTGGTGCATGCCTTTAATCCCAGCACTTGGGAGGCAGAGGCAGGTGGATTACTGAGTTCGAGGCCAGCCTGGTCTACAGAGTAAGTTCCAGGACAGCCAGGGCAACCCTGTCTCGAAAAAGAAAAAAAAAAAAAAAAAAAAAAGTTCTTTGAAGGGTTTAGAGAGATGGCTCAGTGGTCAAGAGAACTTGCTGTTCTTACAATGGACATGGGTGTAGTTCCCAGCACCCACACCAATAGCTCTCAAGGGTTTGTAACTCAGTTCCAGGGGATCCAACACCTTCCACTGGCCTCTGAAACACACTCTGGCCTCCATAGGCAGTGTACATAGCTAGTGAACATACAGACAAGCAGACAATCATAAGTACAAATTAATTAAAAAATAATTATTTTTTCAAAAATTCTTTGAGTTGCTGATTTGAGTCTTGTTTTTTAAAATTGTTAAATGAATTTTGGTTAGAACTAAGGCTAAATTTACAGCAATTCTGAAACAGTCCTAAATACTTACATGTGTAATTCCAGCTCCAGAGGGGCCCAGCACCCTCTTCAGTCTCCACAGGCACCCATACACATGTGGCACACACAGAGAAATAAGAATAAAAAAATCCTATGTATATGTATTTCGGCCATTTTGTAGTACGTGCTTGCTTATGCACTGACGATTGTAAAATCAAAGCACCAATCATCTGTTTAAAATGCTGAAGATGCTCTACATCCTGCAGTAGCAAATACTCAGCCAAGACGTAATTCTTACGGAAAATAACAAGAATCTATATCTCACTGCTACATAAAGCCATTTTTATCTTAAGCATAAACCAAAAATATTGCTTTAATATAAATTTCTCCATGATTTATCATCAGCAAATGTTTCATTTGAATACTGATTTCATATAAAAATGTTTTAGGTAATGGGGCTAGAGAGATGGCTCAGCAGTTAAGAGCACTATCTGCTCTCCCAGAGGACCCAGGTTTGATTCCCAGCACCCACATGGTGGTTCACAAACATCTGTAACTTCATTTCCAGGTAACCTGACACCATCTTCTAGTCTCCAAGAATATGCATAGTACACAGAAAAACAAGGAGTCAAAAATATCCATATACATAAAATAAAAAATTAAGAAAAAAAATATCCTTGGGTGAAAAAGCCAGGAAGCCCTGTGCTCAGAGGGCACAGAAGGCCACGCCCCTCTCTCCTTACCTCAGCGCCTTTCTTTGGATGATCATTTGTATCTTTTATTAAAAACCAGGAAATTCAAATAAAATATTTTACTGAATGTTACAAGCTACTCTACCAAACTGCTAGACATGAGGAATGAGTTGTGGAAACTCTTAACTTACAGTCAGGTAGCAAAAGAAGTAGTAAAAGCCGGGGACTTGCAAATAGTGTGGAGTAGGTGGAGTCTCCTGGGTCTGAAGCTTGCTACAGATACAGTCTAGATGAAATTGAATTGTAGGATACCCAGCAGACAACCAGAATTGGAGAACTGGGTGCTGGCAAGGAAAAATACCCCATACAAGTAGTGTTAGAAATGCTGTGAGCACTATCATTGGCGGAATTAGCTCAGATTAGGAAACAACAAAGAATTTACTTAACAAATAATAAAAGTAACTAAAATCCTTTTATCATTTACTGTCTTTAATGTATGGGGAAGAGAAAAATGCCAGAAGAATGCAAAGCACTGGAAAGACATGGGCTCCACATTTACAAGCAAGGAGAGAGAGAAACAGGAGAGCAAAGGGTTCACAAAAGGAAGTCAGAAGTAGAGTGACAGGGCATAGGTCCCATAAGTAATGTGGGGTCTGGAAAAATACCACTGACAAAGCCACTGTGGTGGGCTACTACACACCTTTCCGTGGAGCTGGCCCTCCAGGCTAAGAGCCTCCAGGAAAGTGTCAGAATAATGCAGAGGGCCCAGATGAACAGGGCTCCCTCAGACCACTTTCTACATCACACCATCTTCTTCATTACAGTGAGACATGCCCAGTGTCCTAACCCAAGACACTTACAAATGTGAACTTATTAGAAAAAGTATTTTTGAAAGTGTAGTTAAGGATCTGTGTTGGTTAGTTTTATGTCAAACTGATACAAGCTAGAGTCGTTTGGGAAAAGAGATCTCAATTGAGAAATGCCTCCAAAATACTAGCATATTTGAGGCAAATCTATGTAGCATTTTCTTGACTAATGATTGATGTGAGAGGGCCCAGCCCACTGTGAGTGATGCCAACCCTGGGCTGGTGGTCCTGGGTTCTATAAGAAAGCAGGCTGAGAAAGCCAGGAGGAACAAACCAGTAAAGCAGAGCCCCACCATGGCCTCTGCTTCAGCTCCTGCCTTGAGTTCCTGACCTGACTTCTTTCAATAATAAACTGATGTCAAATTGTAAAATAAAATAAACCCTTTCTACCCCAAGTTGCTTTTGATTGTGCTATTTTTTCAAAACAATAAAAACTTAACTAAGACAGGTTCAAGATGAGCTGATGCGAGCAGACTTTACATCTAATAAATATCCTGAAAAGGGATGCCCAGGAAAAGATACAAAGAAAAAAAAAAACAAAACCTAGAGGCAGAGACTAGAGTGACATAGTCCCAACCCGAAGAACTCCTGAGTCAACTAGGAAGAGGGAAAGTCAAGGGCCAATCCTCTATAGCCTGTGAGAGCACAGCCCTGTCAGCACCTTGACTTTAGACTTCTAGCTTCCGGAGCTATGAAAAACCAAAACTTCTGTTGTAACTGTAGCTCTAAGAAATGCATAGAACCCCAACCACAAAGGAAGCACTCCTTTCTCACATGCCATCAAAAGTCGTCCTTACTGCTGGGCGTGATGACATATACCTTTAATCCCAGCATAGGTTGATCTGTATGAGTTCTGGGCCAGCCTGGTCTACACATAGAGTTCCAGGCCAGCCAGGATTACATAGTAAGACCCTGTCACAAACAAACAAACAAATATAAAAACTAACTCCTGGGAAACCTTCTCTTCTAAAGAATCTTGTCTTCTAAAGAAATTTTATGTTCACTGGTTTGATGCTTTCTGTGTAGACACTGACCACAGCAGTCTTTAAAGCTAAGGGAAGTTCTGCCTTGATTTTCTTTTCTTCCCAGGGGTGGGGGTTGGAAGGTTAAGATAGGGTTTTGCTACGTAGCCATACTGGCCCTCAAACTCAAGACCTCATGTCTTCACCCTGAATGCTAAAGCTAAGGTTACATGAGTCATGGTCCAGCTTTGCCTTTTTCTTTCTTTTTTTTTAATTTATTTGGAGACAGGGTCTCAAACAGCTCAGCTGCCCCTGACTAAAGATCCTCCTACCTCTATCTTCACAAACACTGGGATTACAGGTACATGCTGCCGTGCCCAGCTTCAGTTTTTAAGAGTCATATACTCAATTTTGCTATTACCCATGAAATTCAAAGTATGCTTTGCATATGGAAGCATTTCACAACAACTTAAGTAATCACTAGGGTAGGGCTGGTAGGGCCCAGGGCCAAGTATGGCTGCCTTTGAGCTATAGACTCCCCCGTCAGAGCTGACCTTGGCACCACAGGATGTTTAGAAGTGGCTCTGGCCCCTGCCCATTTTGTTAGCAATACACACTCCACCAACCCACACACCACCCCCAGTTTATGACAACAAAAAACATTTCTATGCATTGCCAAATGTCTGTGGGGTCAAAGCAGCCCCCTTATTGAGACCCTCTGTTCTAAATGTTAGAAGGGTTCTTAGTAATTACTAAGAATTTCTTTTTTTTTTTTTTCAATCCCTTGTCAATCTGCCAGCATGACTCACTGTTTCCTGTCAACCCTATAGGCCACAAATGACCCAACTGTCTGAACCTCTGGCACCTGGTTACAAATGTCCTTTCTTTTAATCCCAAGTTCCCCCAAACCACCCACAAGTGCCCTGAACATTGTGTTTCTTGCTTCCTGTGTCTGGCAGCCATAGATGGCCCAATACCCTCACTCTGTCCCCAGAGCGTGGCGCCACAGCTCCAGCAGCACGTACAAGACAGAAAGCATGTCTTTAAGGTACAGGTCAAGGAAAAAGCAAATTTACCCATTCTGCAAATAAATCAATGCTTCTCTGTGTTTAGGCCTTCATTCTTCAACCTAATAACAAACTCCAGACCATCAGTCCAAACAAGTTTGAGAGCTGAAATGAGATGTTGAAAGTCTCTGGGAGATGAAGCTGAAATTTTAAGGAAATTCATTACTTCTATCTTTGGGTAACACAGTCAACTTAGGCCTGCTATCTTCACCATAAGCCTTTTAGAAGTACCAAACTGCCAGGTGGTGGTGGCGCACGCCTTTAATCCCAGCACTCGGGAGGCAGAGGCAGGCAGATTTCTGAGTTCGAGGCCAGCCTGGTCTACAGAGTGAGTTCCAGGACAGCCAGGGCTACACAAAGAAACCCTGTCTCGAAAAAACCAAAAAAAAAAAAAAAAAAAGAAGTACCACCAAACCCTTAAGAGGAGAAATGGATTCTACTCCATTTGAACCCAGCTTTGTAACCTTTAACATAGTGTCCTCCATCATATGATTTCGGCTGTTTGAGTTCTGAGTTTAATGTATTAATTCAATGTTTACTTGTGGGCGCCTACTTAGTGAGAGCATGGATAAAAGGTAAGTACAGCTCAGAAGGCAAAGAGATTAAGTAAATTGGTAATAAACACTTAACAGGGTGTGAAAGAGGAAAACACCTGATGCAACTAATCACAGGTAAAAGAACCCAAAAGAACCCAACAGGCAGCCTGCCCTGCGGCACCCTCTGCCTGTACATGTGTGTGGTCAAGAGCATGGAAGTACAGCTGGCCCTCCACATCCGAGAGTCGGGCGGTGGTGGCGCACGCCTTTAATCCCAGCACTTAGGAGGCAGAGGCAGGTGGATTTCTGAGTTCGAGGCCAGCCTGGTCTACAGAGTGAGTTCCTGGACAGCCAGGGCTACACAGAGAAACCCTGTCTCAAAAACAAACAAACAAACAAACAAAACCAAAAAAAAAAAAAAAAAAAATCCGAGCATCCCACACTCCCAAGATAGAGAATATAGGGAATATAGGGAAACAGAAAACTGTCTGTACTGAACATGTACAGGCTAAGTTTTAACAGAGAAGAGTCAATAGGCAGACAGGACAGGCAGAATGGCACACACCTATCCAGCACTCAGGAGACTGAAGCAAGAACATTTTGAATAAATTCAAGGCAAATCTGACCTACATAGCAGGACTTGCCTCAAAAAAAAAAAAAAAAAAAAGTGTAGGAGAGGGTGTGCTAAGTTATACGTAAACACTGTGTCATTTTTTCAGACTTCTGCACCAGTGGATTTGTGTCCAGAGGGGTCCCACCCAAAATATCAAGAGGTGATAAAAATGAGAACTGGAAGAGGCAGCCTTTGATGGAGACTTCTGTGCCAACTATCTTAGTTCATTAACTGGAAAGACCATGCAGGATAGCATTTTGCTGCCAATGTTAACCTTCCCCTTTATCTAGAGACCACAGCACAGAGAGTCAGGGACATAGTGCTCTATTAGTCAAAACTCCTAAGGTGAAGGCTCCTTTAAGAGCTAGCTGTAACTAGTTCAGTGAGACAAGATATCTAAGAGCTACTATTGACCCTGACCAGTAGGCCTGGAAAGTTAAAAATGAACAGAAACTTCCAAAAATAAAGCACAGGCATACACACACACACACACACACACACACACACACACACACACACACACACACACACGGTAGTAAATTTAAAAACGAGTGCTAAAAGTGCTTTGACAGCAACTATGCAAAATCTCTTTGGCATGTGGGTGAGAAGGTGTATGCACATGCATGCATGCTCTCATGGATTTCTCCTTGAATCTGGAGCTCATCAACTGGCTAGACTGGCTGGCCAACGAGCCCATGAGTCCTCTCTCTACCTCCTCCCTCCTGAGTGCTGGGAATTCAGGACACATTACTGGCTTTTAACATGTCTTGAGTGCCCAAACTCAGGTCTTTATGCTTGTATGGTGTCTTAGTCAGAGTTTCTATTCCTGCACAAACATCATGACCAAGAAGCAAGTTGGGGAGGAAAGGATTTATTGAGCTTACACTTCCACATTGCTGTTCATCACCAGAGGAAGTCAGGACTGGAACTCAAGCAGGTCAGGAAGCAGGGGCTGATGCAGAGGCCATGGAGGGATGTTTCTTACTGGCTTGCTTGCTTCTCCTGGCCTACTCAGCCGGCTTTCTTATAGAACCCAAGACTACCAGCCCACAGATGGTACCACTCACAAGGGGCCCTCCACCCTTGATCACTCATTGAGAAAATGCCTTACAGCTGGATCTCATGGAGGCATTTTCTCAACTGAAACTCCTTTCTCTGTGATAACTCCAGCTTGTGTCAAGTTGACACACAAAACTAGCCAGTACATATGGCAAACACTTTACCAAGTCAGTCATCTCCCCAGCTCCCAAAATCTTTTCAAACCCAAACCCAAAGAAAAGATAAACAAACAAGTGAGCCAGTGTGGTGACGCACATCTTTAATCCTAACCCTAAAGAGACAGAAGAAGTAGGCAAGACCTCTTTGAGTTGGAGACCAGCCTGATCTACGTAGCCTGTTGCAGGCTAGTCAGAGCTCAGAGAAAAGAAAATATATATGCATACAAAATACCCAGCTGGGTAGAGAATGCCTTTAATCCTAGCACTCAGAAGGCAGAACCAGGCAGATCTCTCTGAGTTCAAAGCCAGCCTGGTCTACAGAGTGAGTTCCAAGACAGCCAGGGCTACACAGAGAAACCTTGTCTCCATAAACAAAATAAAACAACAATAATAACAACAACAACAACAAAACCCTGATAGTTAACAAATTATATAAGTATGAAATAAAATTAATTGCTTCTAATAAACATGAAGTTGTCAAATGAATACCAAAAATGATATCTACATAACACTAAAAACAATTGAGGTCTATAATAAGCCAAAAGGTAAATCATCCGTATCTTCAGGTCTGCTCATCCACCAGCACACAGGATCTATAGTAAACACCCCTCAGCATTTCAGAAAACAGGGTCACCTCTCACACCCCTCAACACCTCAGGACAGGAGTTCACCTCTTACACCCCTCAGCACAGGAGAGGAAGCCTCCTCTGACATGCTTCAGCACCTTAACTCTGATGTCACACCTCGAGACAGGAGTGAATTTTCCATGCTCTCCTTGTTAATGCAGCCATCACCCTCCTCCACCTCACACAGAAATTCCTGCTCCGCTGAGTTCCTGGTGCCCCATTTCTCTGCCTTCCACCCTCTTATTCATCTCCCAACAGTTACTGGCGCCTTGGGCAACCTCACTGCCACCTCACCACAACTCATCACAGTCCTGAGTGGTTTCAAACCCACAAGGGCCATCTGTTCCTTCCTAATCTTTTCACTACAGTGACCATTGGTCCTCTCCACAGTATGCATCATAGCCACACCCTAGGCCCTGTCGATACAAATCCCACCAACTCTAAACTTCTCACTTTCCCATATTTTCACTTTGGCCTGATTCAGACTCATCCAGTTCTCTACCTGCTGACTCTTCTACTTTGTCCCAGTCAGCCAATCAACCAATCTGCTCCTTGGATTACAAGTAGAAGGACCCAAATGAGGTCTGTAATTGGTCTTGTATCTGAAAGAACAGACTTACAATTTTCAAAGGTACCCAAGCAAGATAGCTCAAAGGGCAAAGACACCTGCAGCCAAGCCTAACAACCTCTGTTCAATCCCAAGCACTGACTCCTGACAGTTGACCTCTGATCTCACGTGTACACTGTGACATGCATACCCAAACATACACATAGTAAAAAATAAAAAGGTTACCAGAAAGTTAGACTTGGGAGCACATGGCTGTGGGGTTTGAATAAGAATGGCCCCCAAAGACTCATAGATTTCAATGGTTGGTCACCAGAGAATGGCACTCTTAGGAGGTGTGGCCTTGGTGGAGGAAGTGTGTCACTGGGTGTGGGCTTTGGGTTTTCAAATGCTCAAGATAGTCCCAATGTCTCTTCCTGCTGCCCAGGATCGGGCTGTAGCACTCTCAGCTGTTTCTCCAGCAGCATGTCTGTCTGTGTGCTGCCACACTTCCCACTCTGATGATAATGGACTAAACCTCTGAACTGTAAGCCAGTCCCAATTAAATGTTTTCCTTTATAAGAGTTACCATGTTCATGGAATCTCTTCACAGAGCTAGAACTAAGACAATGCCTATTATCTCAGCACAATAGCATTTGAGGCAGAAGGATATTTTTATTTCTGGTTTTTTTGTTTGTTTGTTTGTTTTTGTTTTTTTGAGGTCAGTATATTTCAAAAAGAAAAAGAAGGGGACTGAAGAGCTAGAAAAGAGCTTGCAAGAAGGTCAGAACCTACTTTTAAAAGTCAGGCAAAATGGCATACTTGTAATCCCAATAGAGAGACAGAAACAGGCAGATCCCTGAGCCTTGCCAGCCAGCCTAGCCTAACCAGCAAGCTCTGGGCCCTAGTAGAGCCCCATTTCAA
>CM052700.1:55972247-55993836 GCA_028551405.1 Uromys caudimaculatus
GAAAAGAAAGGGGAAGGGGGAGGGGGAGGGAAAAGAAAGGGGAAGGGGAAGGGGAAGGGGAAGGGGAAGGGGAAGGGAAAAGAAAGGGGGAAGGGGAAGGGGAAGGGGAAGGGAAAAGAAAAGGGGAAGGGGAAGGGGAAGGGGAAGGGGAAGGGAAGAGAAAAGAAAAAAAGGTGAACAGCAGAAGTTTCCAGAGCACAGCCAGGGAGGATAGTTAGTAACTCTGCTTGCTTTTCTGAATTACTCCTGTGGTTCTTTGCTTCTCTTTCCAGGCATGCTTTCCTCAACACTGTTGGCTTTCTCTATATTTGTGACTACCTTACCCTTTCTCTGAAACTTCTCTCCCTCCATGTAGCTGCTTGTCAGCCATGTGTCTGACCTCCAGGCCAGCTTAGATGGTGTAGCTTTTCCCCTTTTCTCCTCCATTTTCTTCCTCTGGGCAAGAGCTGAGAGTTTATAACTTGCTTACGAAGTGGTTTTTTGTTTTGTTTTGTTTTAAACTCTTAATAAAATAGTCCTGTGCTTCAAAAAAAGAAAAACAAGTGAATGACTCCCAAGGATCAACAGCAATGCTGACCTCTGGCTTCTATGTGTACACCTGAGCATGCACACATACATATGTAACCACATGAACACATATGCAAAGGAAAGGAGGGAGGGAGGGAGAGGATGAGAGAGGAGAGGGAAGGGGAGAGGAGAGGGGAGGGGAGGGGAGGGGAGGGGAGGGGAGGGAAGGGGGAAAGCCAGACCTGAACTGTTATCCCAGAACCTGGGGGGCAGGGGTGGAAACAGAAAAATCAAAAATGTAAAGCCAAGCTTGGCTACAGTCTAAGAGCAGCCGGTGGGAGTGGTGAAGAATAAAAATGACCATCTCTTCCTTTGGCCACAGAAACTGCCCTCATCTTCATTTGTGTATGCCAACTCTTTTCCCTCTCTCCTAGTGCCCTCCCACTGACGCACTAATACGTTCAAGTGTGTCCCAATCTACGCTATTGTGAGTGAGATCTTCTCTTCCCTATCCAAACTTCTATACGAAACAGTCTAGACAGGGTGCTCCTGCTCGTTGCCCACCCTAGTCATAGCTGTGTTTGCACCATCCTGAAACAGGTTTGGGAAGGCCAACCCCATGGTTGCCCAATCCTGAGGACTCTTCCTGTATGTAATCCAACCACTTAACACTTAGGGTCTCGTGTCTGTAACAACTGCCAGCCACTGATTTCCCCCCACTTCTCTAACTCGGTCCTTCTGGGGAATTTCCTGCTAAACTTATTTACTTAGTTGGTTTTTCAAGACAGGGTTTCTCTATCTCCCTGGTTGTCCTGGTACTTGTTCTGCAGACCAGACTGACCTCAAACACAGAGATCCACCTGCCTCTGCCTTCCAGTGCTGGTGTGAATCACCACAACTGGCTTCCTGCTAAACTTTAAATGTTATTCAACTTAGATTTCATGCTTAGCTCACTGCTCTTCTGAATCTTAACTCATTTATGTTTTCAAACTATATCTCATGGAAGCTTCAAACAAATCAATCCATGACATTTAACTTCCCTAAATTTTCTTTACTAAAACTGATTTCCTCAAAGCCTAAGCCTACTTCAATAAAGTAAAAAGTTATCAAGCTTGGTGGTGCGTATCTTTAAATCAGCATTTGGGAGGCAGAAGTGGGCAGATTTCTGAATTTGAGGCCAGCCTGACTACATAATGAGTTTCAGGCCAGCCAGGGCTGCATCGTGAAACCTTGTACCAAAGAGAAAAAGAAAAAAAGGGGAGTGTGTGTACCCTTCACCCTCTCACTGCTGGGCATTCCCTGGGGGATTTAAAAACAAACAAACAAGGAAGTATTTCCTCTTTCTGCTGTGTTCTGCTGAGGAAGAAGTGTGGTGCTAAGAACATAATATTCTGCTCCATGCTAAATGTTCTGAATTCAGGTCTACAGTAGAGTGGGGTGGTAAGAGAAAAAACAATTTTAACAAGCATCAATTGTAATGAGAAAAAAAAAAAAAATCACAGCAAAAGTTCAACTCAGTCAACTTGAGAAACAATAAACTAGAGGTGAAGCCGGCTGTCCTGGCTTCAATCCCAGCACTCCAGAGAGCTGTGAGTTCAAGACTGCTGTGGACAATGTATTGAGACCATGTGCTAAACACAACAAAAATCAGAAACACCACTGAAAGCAGCACCAAAAAAAACCCTGTGGATGCAGACTGCAAGGCACAGGTGATATATAACAGGGAATAAGTGACCAGATAACCCCAGACAGACCACAAACTGATCATGACTGCAAAGCTTTGCTCTTTTCCCTTTCCTACATGACACCTCAGCATGTCACCTAAATTAACTAGAGACTGGCGTGGCCCCCCTTCCACATTATCCTTCACTATCTAAATCCAGTCTAGCCCTGAGTAGGACTCAGAATGCTCATGGACACGCCTCTCTGTTCCTGTCACACTCTGCCACTTCAGCCCAGAGCAACAGCTTTCTAAATGCTCTTCCGTCAGACTGCTCCCCAGGCTCCCAGCTTTCCTAAGGACACTGCTGCTCAACCACACAACTCCATCAGAAAAACTCAGAATAGCTTTCCGTGTTCTCAGATAGCCTCCAGACCCACAGCTCTCTGGAAACTAGGCCCTACCTTTCCTGAGGCCTTTCCAACTCTTACCCTCAAAGAGTTCATTAAGGGAAAAAAAAGTTTGATTGTACGAAAATTTAAAGTATCCACAAAAACACACCATTAGCAAATGTAAATAACAAAATAGAAAAAAAAAACAACCTGCCATGCTACCACCAAGGATAAGTCCCTTTTTCTTTCATTTTGTTTTTTAAGACATGGTTTCTATGTATAGCCCTTGCTGTCTGGAAACTACCAGGCTAGTCTTGAACTCACAGAGATCCACCTGCCTCTGCCTTCTGAGTGGTTACATAGTCAAGCCATGCACCACCACCACCACCAACCAACAAGGATTAATGCCTTAAACATGGAAACAATTTCTATCAATCTGTAAGAAATGAGCATCCTAACAAGAATGTGAACAAAGGAACATTAAAATTTCAACACAAGAAACAAATGAAGGGGCTGGAGAGATGGCTCAGCAGTTAAGAGCACTGACTGCTCTTCCAGAGTTCAATTCCCAGCAACCACATGGTGGCTCACAACCATCAGTAATGGGATCTGATGCTCTCTTTTGGTGTGTCCGAAGACAGCGACAGTGTGTGTGTGTGTGTGTGTGTGTGTGTGTGTGTGTGTGTGTGTGTGTAATAAATCTTTAAAAAAATAAAATGAAGAAACCATCACTATCCCCTCTGTTTGGGCATTAAAAAAAGAAAAGAAAAGAAACAAATGAAAAGGAAAAAAAGCATGGAGGGAAAAAGGAAGGAAATCCATCCAACCTTCTAAATATGACTGACAAGACAGACGTCTTTACAGGCTAACCTTCCTGAAGAAAGGCCTGTAGTTTAGACTGAAAACTAAAACATGCCCATCTTTGGAGCTAGCAATTTAACATTCAGAAAGTTATTCTAAGGAAGTAAGAAAACAAATGCCCAAAGCCTTTAAATAAACAAATCAATTTCCTGGCCCAGTCATTAAGACACTTGCTGCCAAGCATTTTGCTTCTAAGACCAAAGTTCAATCCCAATGACCCACAGAAAGGTAACAGAATCAAGTCTCTTAAGTTGTCTTTTGAATTCCACATGTACTG
This sequence comes from Uromys caudimaculatus, assembly GCA_028551405.1. Lineage (NCBI taxonomy): Eukaryota > Metazoa > Chordata > Mammalia > Rodentia > Muridae > Uromys > Uromys caudimaculatus. The sequence continues at coordinate 55,975,945 of CM052700.1, forward strand.
TAGTATGTACACACAAGCACACATGCACAAACAATAAATAATAAAACTGAAAAAAAAAAATCCTGTCAGGGGTGGTGGCACATACCTATATAATTCATCTCAGTGCTCTGGAAACTAGGGCCAAACAGTGAGTTTAAGACCTGCTTGTGGTTACATAGCCAAGACCCTACCTTAAAAAATAATAATAATAAAGATTAAAGAAATCCTATAGCTGTTTTACAGTAACTATAAAGTAAGCTAAATGTCTAAGAATAGGAGATCAGTTAAGTAAGTTGCAATACAGTAAACAACAGGCTCAGACCTGAGGACATACTGAATAGCAATCGGAAGGAACGTGATTAACAGTTCTTCTCTTTGCCCAGCTATATATTTACTCTTACTCATTCCATTATTATTAAGGATTAATTAATAATAATTAAAACACCCAAAGAAACTTTTTTTTTTTTTTTTTGAGGCAGGGTTTCTCAGTGTAGTCTTGGCTGTCCTGGAACTTGCTCTGTAGACCAGGCTGGCCTCTGCCTCCCAAGTGCTGGGCTTAAAGGCATGCACCACCACCTCCTGGCTTACTAAAAGAAATTTTTATGATTTCTTGCTTGTTTTCTTCCATATCAATGAAAGATTCTGTTTGTTTTTTGAGACAAAACCTCTATGTAGTTTGAGTTAGCCTCAAACTCATGATTCTTCTGCCTTGGCCAGCCAAGTGTTTATACTGCAGGTATGTGCCACTAGGCTCAGCTCAACCAAAGACCGCATTTGAAACTTTGTTGTTTCAAGTCTTCCAATCCAAACACCAAATACCAGTTGAAAGTCCCCTGATGAAGCAAGCACAGAACACTGGGTGACGGCTGTTACTAAACAGTCTTGAGTGAGCAGTAGCTGGGATACTGCTCAATGGTAGACTATGCATTTAAGTGTACAAGCCTTGGTTCAAACCCCACTGCTCAACAGAGAGAGAGGAGGGGAGAAATACTAAACAACACCGTAACAGTGCCCAGAACACTGTCTTACATCCTCAGATGCATGACATAAGGGCAGGTGGCAGGAGAGGAAGGGAAGGGCAGAAAGGCAAAGGTAACAGAATCAGCAGGGTAAGGCTGCAAGCACTGCCACTGAGTGTTTCCACAGCCATGCACTTTCCTCTTCACGTGTTCTGTAATCACAAGTCAGACCCTCAAACCATAACCCAGTCTCTTTTGTAGCACACAACTCTAACAAGCTTGGTCACCAGTGTCTAAGTCCATAGCAGACTAGAAACAGTGAAGCTGAGGAGTACTGCTAATTCAGAAAGGCACACAGACAACATCAAGTAACAGTTAACAGTCTCAAAGGAACAAAACCAGAAAACACCACTAGCTTCCTGCTCGGGGCAAAGCATCTTACATCAAGCAAAACTCCAAGACAGAGCAGTCACGTTCTAGTAAGTCACTTCAGAGGAAAAACACCTGTACAACAGACATTAACTCCGCCCTCATGGAAGCTGCACTGCATGCACATGAACGTGGAGCGCAGGGCACGGCTGTGGCAGACAGGCTCAGGTAAAAGGCACTGTCCACCTACAACATGCTGCCTCTGTGGCACGTACTCTATAGACAGGAATACGTGACATACTTCACAAAAAGCCTGCCCAAATACTAAAATGCCAAAAGCTGATAAACACCAAAGGAGCAGGAAAACTTGACCCTAATGAAGAGTGTGTGCACACACATGGACAAACATACACATAATTAAAAAGTAAAATGTATCTTTAAAGATGAAAAATAAAACAGCTCAATCAAGACATTTGCACATTTTAACTCAGTGCAGATTACAAACTAGCCTCTAGAAAGGTTACAAATGTATGCAGGTTGTCTTGTTTACAAAGCTGAATGTTTATTTTTCTTTCCTCCCTATCTTCCTTCCTTTTTCTATTTCCTCTCTTCATTCCTACCTTTCAGATTAATATACTCAAATCCCTTCATATCCCAAAAGCAATCTATTGTCATTAATATCGTTAACCAGTCACAATAATAAACTCCACTGTGACCCAGCATCTGTTGGCCCCCATTGGGCCATCACGCCATTACCACTTGGGCTCTTCCCACACGTCCATTTCAACAGCTCTGACAGACACTCCATTCCAAACCCCACAGTTACAAGCCATCCTTCTCCAGATCTCACCCAGCCTCCCTCTTTCACTTGTACTTGGCATTAACTTTCATCACCTCACCCTGTCTTGACTCTACTCTCTAGCTGCCCATTCTGCTGCTTCCTTCACATGGTTACCCATTCACTGCTGTTTTTCACTGAGCTTGCAGACGTGCCAGGCTCTACAACAGGCATCAGAGACACAGCAATAAACAAGCCAGATTCCAGCTTTAAGCAGCTATAATTCTAGCAGAAGGAGATAAATAAAAAGCAAAAACATTAGCCGATATAGAGACAAAATAAACCTTAACAGCTGGTGTGTGGTCCAGGAAGGTCAGTCTGAGGTGAGACTGAAGTGACAGGAACCAGCCAGGGGAAGAAGAGGAGGAAGGGTGTCCCAGAAAAAGGGCCCAGTCAGGCCTATGACTAAAGAGGAAACTATACAGTATGCTCCAAAAAGAAAAAGAAGAGCTGAACCTGATGGCACAAACCTTTAATCTTAGCACTCAGAATGCAGAGGCAGGTGGATTTCTGTGAGTTTGAGGCTAGCCTGGTCTACAGAGAGGGTTCCAAGCTAGCTAGTACTACACAATTGACACCTTGTCTCAAACAAACAAACAAACAAACAAACATCGAAAAAAAGAGAGCCAAGGATGAATCTGTATGACTAACAAGCAGATTAAGCTGGTTAATCTGGATGTGGTGCTGTAGACAGACCTACAATCCGAGCACTGGGCTAAGGCAAAAGGACTGAGAGTTTGAAGCTAGCCTGAGCTAGAAAAACCAGACAGACAGATGGATGGACGAACAACAGAGCTAGAACAGGGGTCTGCAAGCCAGAGAGGAGTTGGGGTTGAAAGCAATTGTACTCTTCTTTGTCTATCTGTCCTACTGCTGATCCTAAAGAGCCTGCCCTCAGCCTGCACTCATTCTGCAGGTAGCTTCCCTGTTAAGTCTCCACCCAACCTTCCACCCATCCTATTCTGTGGTTGTCTGATCACAGCATCCACGTCCTTCTCTAACGCAGCCCACTCCTCTGGCAGCATCCTGAACTGCATCCACACTGGAGCTCTGTTGGCCTTCCTGATAAAAGGTCCCAAACTAACCAGGTATAGTGGTTCACATTTGTAATCCCAGACTTTAGGAAACTAAGGCAGGTGGATTGACATAAGTTCAATGGTAGCTTGAGCTAGTTACAAGTGAGTTACAGTTTAGGCTAGAGACAATGTCTCAAAGCAAAGTAAAACAAAGCAAGGCATCCCAAGATATGTCATTGCCTTTCTTTTGGACACTATTTTTACTTTTTAAAAATATTTTTATTATGCCAGGCAGTGGTGGCACACGCCTTTAATCCCAGCACTTGGGAGGCAGAGACAGGTGGATTTCTGAGTTCGAGGCCAGCCTGGTCTACAGAGTGAGTTCCAGGACAGCCAGAGCTACACAGAGAAACCCTGTCTCGAAAACACACACACACACACACACACACACATATATAATTATTATTTTTTTTTTTTACCAATAACAATATCAACAAATTCCATTGTAACTTAGCATCTGCCTTCTTCCCATGGGAATTACAAGGGAATTACATATATGGAAAGGCAGGGTCTATGCAGGTGAGTACTAAGAACTGAGCCCTATCCTCTGCAAGAGCAATTGTGCTTAATCATCTCTCCAGCCATTTTCACTTTTGCCAATACCATTACCTACCTGGCCACATAAGCCAGAAACCCAAGCTCCAGCTCTGTCTTCCCTCTCACATCACCTGATTAACATTAATTTTTCTAAGTTTCTGGGAAGGATCCAGAAAGAAGTGAGAAAATGAAATACAAAAGAATCTTTCACCTCCACTAAGAATACTTCCCAGCATCCATAGCCCAAACACGTGGCAGGCCACAGCTAATAATTCAATTCAGGAATGTTGTCTTAATCCTAGCTACACAGATCTGTCCCCTTCAATCCAATCAATCCCAGCCCACTCTTTCCCTCCCAAGACGCCTCAACAGAAATCCTAGAACTTAAAAACAACTGAGTTAGAGGAAGCTTTCAGGATCATCCGAACTCAGAGAGGAGGACAATATGCCCTAGACTGCTAGAATGAGCCAACCACCCAGTTCCTGGCCTCACACAGCTGTCTGTTCGTATTCTATGAACCAACCCTAAGACTTGAATGTAAACTCTGAAAGCATCTCATCGTGTTAGGAATCACCCTGTAATTTCTAAGTAAGAACATAGCTACTTAAATAATGCATTTATATTTGCTCTGAGCTATGCTTTCAAAGCTTCAAAGCAGAAAGACTTCATCCACCTTTTGAGGAAAATCTCCGTTACCAAAAGTAAACTTAAAAACAAAACAAAACAACTTTTACAAGTGAACTGCCACAACTGGTCAGAGAGCCCCATAGAGATGAAGCTCACCTGGCAAGCCACTAGCCCAGGTTTGATGTTGACCCTCTTTCCATTTCCCTCCCCCAGCCCCGCAGGAACAAAGAGCAATGTGTGCCAACACATTCAGTTCAGATGCTGCCTCTCTGACTTTATGCAATACTCAGCTGCTCTGCGGTGTTAGTCCCTTCCATCTCCACAGTGAATCCCCACCCTCTTTGAGGCCCCCTCCCTTCCCGGTGACACCTTCAGCAAGTCTGTATGTTTCTAATTGCTACTTCCTGCCCCCAGGACCACTACCACAAATGCAGACTGAGCACCACAGTTATAATTTACTGCAGGCCAATACTCAACAGGAAATGAATAGAAACATAACCTTTTCTTAAAGGTGCTTTCAGTAATGTTTGAGTTTTGATGCCTGGCCTAGTCTTCAACTTTGTGGCATAGCTTTACAGTTTTAGAGTTCCTCTGAACAGTTAAATACTTACATCTTTGCTCTTGAGATGAACAGTGCCAGAGGGCCACAACTAAACCCATCCATGAAGGATTTCTATGACTTTCTGAAAGACGTTCCACTTTGCTTTGCATTTGTTATTCCTCAACTTTACTAAAACTGCAGTCACCGAGTTCTCATCACTGTAGTAAGTTGTATGAAGCGCCCCAGCATAGATCTGATGTATTATGGGAACAGGGTTACAGGAGAAGCTCTATCTCAAACCTAGTACTGCCTGGCTGCCCCGGGGTTAGATCTATCCTAATTTTCACTCAGCTAATTTGTTTCTCTAGTATCAACTGTTACATTGTTAAATCAGGAAAGTCTTGATTTGGATACAAATTAACTTACAGCCCACACTCTGACCCTAAAGAAGTGATTAGCTAATACTTTAAAGTGGATACAAATTAAATAGATAAAACACAAAACAAAAACCCTCAAAGATTATGGGCCCCACACAGTCACCACTGCCAGCCAGAATGACAGACACTCATGATTTCAATGGTTAAATGGGGAAGAGAAATGTATCCTCAAGGGACACTGAGGTACAGGCATTGGCAAGAGCTCTACCCTGGTGCAGGGTGGTCATCTCAGCTACTAACCAAGCTGAAGGAGGCAGAGCTCAAGATCAACACCTACCTGGGCTATCCGGTAAGCTCAAAGCCACCCTAAGCAACTTAGTGAGACATCTCAAACAGAAGCCTGAAGGACTGCAGATACATAGTGAGTAAGCATAAGGGCCTGAGTCTGATCCCTAGAACCACATTTTAAAAAGCAGGGCATGGTGAAAAGGTTCATAATCTCAGTGGAGTGGAGACAAGCAGACAGATAAATCCCAGGGTTTGCTGGCCGGCCAGCCTAGCCTACTTGGTGAGCTCCAGACCAATTACAGACTCTGACTCTAAACAAACAAACAAACAAACAAACAGGTGGTGTCAGAAGGATGACACCCAAGGTTGAACTAGTAACTCCACATATGTGCATATGCCAACGCATGTAGCATGAGACCCATGCTTATAATCCAGGCACTTGGAATGTGGAAGCAGGAGGATCAGATTCAAAACACCTGCAGCTACATAATAAAATTGTCTTAAAAAAAAAAAAAAAAAATGCCAGGGGCTGGAGAGATGGCTCAGAGGTTAAGAGGACCGACTGCCCTTCCAGAGGTCCTGAGTTCAATTCCCAGCAACCACATGGTGGCTCACAACCATCTGTAATGGGATTGGATATTCTCTTGTGGTGTGTCTGAAGACAGTTACAGTGTGCTCATATACATTTAAATAAATAAATCTTTTAAAAAAAAAAATGCCTTTAATCCCAGCACTTGGGAGGCAGAGCCAGGCGGATTTCTGAGTTTGAGGCCAGCCTGATCTACAGAGTGAGTTCCAGGACAGCCAGGGCTACACAGAGAAACCCTTTTTTGAAAAACCAAAAAAAAAAAAAGTTGGGCTAGGAATCTATTTCAGTTGGTAGAGTACTTCCTAGGATACACGAAGTCCTGGGTTTAATCCCCAGAACTATATAAACTGGCCATGATGGCACATATCTATAATGTAGAGGCAAAACTGGATTCATCCTCAACTACACATGGGGTTAGAAGTTAGCCTAAAGTACATGAGATCCTGACTCAAAAAAAAAAAAAAAAAGAGTTGAGGCTGGAGAGATGACCCAGCAATTAAGAGCATCCTCTCCAATTGCAGAAGACAGGGGTTCAGTTCCCAGCAGACCATGGTAGCTTATATAACTCCAATTCCAAGGGATCCAGTGCCCTCTTCTGGCCTCTGTGGGCATTAAGCCGCACACAGCACACGTAAACAGGCAGATAAAACACTCATACACACAAAATAGATAAATACATATTTTTAAAGGCATTGGGATATAGGTCAGTGGCAGCATTTGCCTACATGCATGGAGCTCTAGGTTAAATCTCAAAGAGCTAAGCTAATGGTAAAGGGAAACAAGGACGATCAAGCGGGCCGCCATGCTGGCAACCTTCCTGACGCAGATGGCTCTGGGAAGAGAGGAAGTCGGCTCAGCGAGCTTCTCCCTTTCCTCAGGCAGGGGCTTATGGATGTGTGTCAAACTCCAGCTCCTCCAGGTTATGTTAATACACAGCACAACAAATATCCCCCCAGGAAAACAAACTTTATACAACCACGTATTAGGAATGGCCCATTCAGGGACTGCTAATCAAGAGCATGCCAGGCCCATGCTAAGTGTTCTAGATGTACTCTTTCAGCTAATCTTACAAAAACCACCCAGGTTTCGAATTTTAAGAGAAAAGTAGATCTTAGGAGTCAGCCAACATCACAGGGATGACCTAGGTAGGATTCAAGCAAAGAGCTGCCTACCTCTATTGTCCATGTTTGTGACCTCAGTCCCCACTGCGCTAGCCAAAGGTGCAAAGGAGAACCCAGAGGCACCCCCTCTACTCCAGCAGGGCAGGGGAGGACAGATCGTTGGAAATCAAGCTTTCCCAATCATTGCTGAGCAATATACACTCTCTGGCCAAGCCAAGATTTTTCCACCGTCAAATGGCCTAATAGAATCATCTCTTCTAGTACAGACCCCACCAAGCAATCCCCACTCCACCCCACATCAGTTTCCAGAATGTTAAAGAGAAGGGGTCAAAGGCCTAAGGAATAGGGTTGGGTTACACCTGGGGAAAACTAAGCAAGTTTTAAAACTTTCAATAGAAGCAACACTTCCGGCCCTGGCCAGATGAGCCAAACAGAGAAAAGGCTGAGTCAGCAATAGTCAGAGACCAACCACCTTCCCCTACACAGCCCACAAGATCTGAGTCCTATCTCTTCCCTGTCTGCATAGGTACTAGTCACCACCTAAACCTCCTCATCCAAAGCCATAATCATCCATCTTTCACACCAACAGTCCCAAGGCAACAGCTCGGAATGACCTTGAACACAGGCATCAAGCAACTGGCACAGCTGTGGAATGCTTTCGTTGATATTTGAGATCCCTGTAATTCCAGTTGATAATCTGGCGTCAGTGTCGTGCTCGGCCCTCTCAACAACACAGGGATGCCATCAGCGATAACCTCTCAACTTTTCAGAAGTCATAAGTAACACTCCAGTTGGCACTGCCATCCATTGTCTGTCTGCCAATGTTAATTCAACCTAAGAAGGAAAATGGCAGCTCAAGCTGATTCAACCATATCTGACCTTACATGAAACCCCAAGGTTTTTAAAACCAATTTTTTAATTACATTATTTTTTCTGTATGTGTGTGGGGACAGGTTAACCAACTCACCATATGTGGAGGTCAGAAGACAACTTGCATGAGTTGATTCTTTCCTTCTACCACGTGAGTCTTGGGTTGAGCTCAGGTAGTCAGAGTCGGCAAAGAACATCTTTATCTGCTGAACTACCATGCTGGCCCAAAACTTAATTATTTCAACTTTGTTTCAGCTCTGAGACTTGCCCTTTGGCAGGGTGGAGACCTAACTCAAAAGGACTCCTATTTATCACAATAGGACAGGAACGTGTATTTCTGTCATTTAGTAGGACACAGCTACATGAGAGTGTTTGCCTACAACTCATAAAGCCCTGGCTCACTCTCCAGTAGAAAAACCCAAAATACACCCTCAACAAAGAATTATCCTGCCCCCAAATCTCACTACTTCCATGGTAGCACAACAGGACATGGTGACCAAGGTGGTGACAGAAGAGCTGGCATGGCTCACAAGTACCCAATGCATGCGACTTCGGGCGAGGTGTTTTTAAAAAATTTACTTTCTTAGAATCAATAAACTAGCAACTTTTCTTACTCTTTTGAAAACCCTTAACTCTCTGCATAAACTAAGCTCTTACAGGAATAAGCCAGTAACCCCAAGGTAGTGAGAAGACCAGTCCTGGAAGGCCCTTGATGAAGGCAGTGGTGATAGTGTCCTAACACTCACTAACACAGATTTAGAACTTAGACTTTCTCTCCAAATCTTTCCATCTCAATGCTGTGGTTTGAAAGTGTTCCTTCAAGGTCTGTATGTTGGGTTCCAATCACCAGGATGGTGCTATAAAAAAGTGAGGCCTTCAGGAGATGACTCTCAAGGGGAAGGCTCTCAGAAATGAGATGAGTGTCCTTATAAAGGGTGGCAGAAAGCTCTCCTTTCCATTCCTTCCTGGGAGGAAACATGGCAAGGCAGGCAGTCCATAGCCCAGAGAGAGCTCTGGCTAGAACTCCACCATGCTGGCACTCTGACTGTACATCTCTAGCCTCCAGCACTGAGAAATGAACTGCCTTGCTCACAAGCTACCCAGTTTATGGAATTTTGTTACAGCAAGCCAAAGAGACTTAGACAATGAGTAACCCTAAAATACTGTACAAGTAACCCTGGCTTTAAATGCTCACAAAGAGGGCTAGAGAGATAGCTCAGCAGTTAAGAGCACTGACTGCTCTCCCAGAGGTCCTGAGTTCAATTCCCATCAACCATAGGGTGGCTCACAATCATCTGTAATGGAATCCAATGCCCTCTTCTGGTGTGTCTGAACAAAGCGACAGTGTACTCATATACATATAAACAAACAGAGTTTTTTTTTTTAAAAAAAGCTCACAAAGAGGTTTACTTGAGAAAGGCATATAGTAAAAAGGTGACGAGGGTTACAGAAGGTGCCAAGGGCATCTGTTCACTAGTCTACTAATGTCTACTGTAGGGAGCACAGAACTGCTTACTTCATTCCCATCACAGAAAAAAATGAGTACTATTATTATGAAGAAAGATCCTAGGCCCAGGCCCAGTGGCCACGCCTTTAATCTCAGCACTCAAGAGGCAGAGGCAGGCAGGTCTCTGAGTTCCAGGCCAGCCTGGGAGACATTGTTTTTAAAAAACAGAAGAGGTTGGGGATTTAGCTCAGTGGTAAAGTGCTCGACTAGGAAGCATGGGTTTGGTCCTCAGCTCTGGGTAAGGGGTAGGAGAGACAGAAAAAAATATTAATACAAGGGAGAATTTTCTGGAAGGATCCTGCAATGTCAGCTAGTAAGTAGACCTGGGTCAAGTTCTTTTGTCAATATAGCTTTGGGAGAGTCATTTAACCATTCCAGCTACTGTGTTCTCACCAGCACAGTAATAACTGTCCTCCTCTTCTCTTAGGTATGTTGTAAGAACGCATGAGGGAGTGCAATACTCTATTACTGTAAGGGCCTTCAAGGCTTACTGAGCATCTCAGCTATATCTAAGCTGCCATACCTAACAGAGAAGCATGAAGGTTCAGCCTCGGACTTTCTAATAGAAACAACATGATTAGTGCCCAAGAAACAAGGGGTCACTAAACACGACCCACTGCACTGCTGAGGCGGTGCTGGAGTGTGAGGCATAGTCTCTGAATTCTGGAGGACTTGGAGAGGAGAGATAAGTGAGGACTGAAATGTTCTAAAAGATGTGCATGCAAATCTTTACTGGAATTCATCCTTTGAGGAGCCTGCTTAGGAAACAGCTCTAGTTCAGCGTGTTTGATGTGTTCTCCACTTCTCTCTGCAAGGTGGAAATAAGTACTTTCCATCTCCTGAGGAACAAAAACGACTGAGGACCACCATTCTGGACCAGTGTTCTTCAAATAGTGTATCTAAGATGATCCACTGAGGTGAGGTACAGATAGGAAAGTACACCATTATTTATATTTATTCTCATCACAGAAAATAAGATTGTCAAGAAACAAGCAACCCAAAAACTATAGAAAATATCTGCAAATCTTCTACTTGAAAAGATTAATATCCAGAATGCAGAGACTTCTTAAGCAAATTAGTAAACAACTGATTCAAAAAATGACAAAAGGGCTTAAATAAACATTTCTTCAAAAAGATACAAAGATAATAAGCACATGAAAATGTTCAACATCACTAATAATTTGGGAATTGCAAATCAAAACTACAATGAGACAATAAGACAATGAGACACCCATTAAGTCAGTTACCATTGCAAACGGAAAATAATGCCAGGTCCAGTGGCACAGGCCTGTACTCCCAGCTCTCAACAGACAAGGAAGAGTTCAAAGTCACCTTGTGTTACCCTGTCTCTAAAATAAGAATAATACTGGACAGAATGGTGCATGCCTTTAATCCAGCTCTGGGAGGCAGAAGCAGGGCAAATCACTTTGAATCTACCTGTAAGTTTGAGGCCAGCCTGGTGTGTGTATCTATCTATCTATCTATCTATCTATCTATCTATCTATCTATCTATCTATCTAGTGAGCTCCAGGACAACAAGAGCCTTAAGTGAGATCCTGTCTCAAAAACTAAAATAAGTAAATAAATGAAACAGAAATAATAATAATTAGCCAGGTGGGACAACAAATGCCTGTAAGCCAAGCACAAGGGAATTGAGGAAGTAGAATCAGGAGTTAAAGGTTATCCTCAGCTACATTCCAGGCCAGACTGGCCTACATGAGACTTTGACTAAAACAGTAAAAAACAAAACTGGGGCTGAAGAGATAGCTCAGCAACTATAGCTCTTACCAGTACCACATATACAACGCATACATTCATATAAACACACACATACTCATGAATAAAATAAAATCTTTAAGATACAACTATCAAAGGAGTAACTAGGATTCTCTGGAACTTCAGATAGCATGTAAGGCTTCAGGGTCTCTGCAGAACACAACATGACAATCTCTCACAGAACTGATAAGAGAATCAGGGGAGGCCCAAAAGGATGACTCAGCAGGCAAAGATGCTTGATGCCAACCCTGACAACCTGAGCTCAGTTCTTGGATGCCATGTGATAAAAAAAGAAAAACAACCCCTACAAGTTGGCCTCTGACTTTTGAATGTGCACTGAGATGGGTGTACAACACACACACACACACACAGATACACACACACACTTTAAAAATGTTTTTTAAAATTTCACATGACCCAGCAATTCTGTGTATATCCCAAAATAATTCAATGCGGTGCCTCAAAGAAAAATGTCCACATCCATGTTCAAGACTTCACTAGAGCTAAAGGTGGGATCAGTTCACTAGGCCATCAACAAATGAATAAGCAAGTAAATTGTGAAATGTATACACAACAGAGTATCACTGAGCATTAAAAAAATAAAGACTAAACTACAACATGGATGAATCTTGAAGACATTATGCTAAGTGAATAAGGGAGTTACAACAGGCAAACAGTCTAGGGTTCCACCAGAAGTACATACAAGCCGGGCAGTGGTGGCACACACCTTTAATCCCAGCACTTGGGAGGCAGAGGCAGGTGGATTTCTGAGTTCGAGGCCAGCCTGGTCTACAGAGTGAGTTCCAGGACAGCCAGGGCTACACAGAGAAACCCTGTCTCAAAAAACTTAAAAAAAAAAAAAAAAAAAGAAGTACATACAAGTATTTGTCAAAGTAAGAGACAGAAAGGAGAGAAAGGGAGGTAAGTTAGGTCAGCAACCTCAGCCTCATGAGACAAAAGCAGTAAGGAGGAAGATGGTGTGGTGGCTGTAATCTAGGACGGTAGGGAACACCAACCACTGCGCCCCCAGACAGTTATGAGGGCAGAATTTGCTAGAAATACTTTTTTATTATTATTTTGTTTTGTTTTGAGACAGGGTCTCATTATGTAGCTCTCCCTGCCTAGAACTCGTTATGAAGACCAGGCTTCCTTAAACTCACAGAGATCTGCTTGCCTCTGCCCCCCAGTGCTAGAATTAAAACACACATGACAACACCCTGCCTGCTAAGTGCGATTTTACAACAATCCAAAATGGAAGAAAAACAAATGAAAAGCCCTGGACATGGTAGTACAACTCCCTATTACTCCAGCACTGAGAAGGCAAACAGGATCATCAGGAGTTCTAGGTCATCCTGAGCTACTTAAGAGGTTCACAGTCAGCTCTGACTATAAGAGAATGTCTAAAACAAAAAATGAAACAAACAAAAATACCCAGAAAAAAAATTTTTTTTTTTTTTTTTTTTTTTTTTGGTTTTTCGAGACAGGGTTTCTCTGTGTAGCCCTGGCTGTCCTGGAACTCACTCTGTAGACCAGGCTGGCCTCGAACTCAGATATCCACCTACCTCTGCCTCCCATGTACTGGGATTTAAGGCATGTGCCACCACTGCCCGGCTAAAAAAACTAAACTTTTTTTATCTTTATTAATACATGACTAATGCCTAAAGCCAGTATTTCCATTCACTCCTGTGTCTCACACTATAAGGCTAGTGGTGGCAGCCCTCACCCACTGGGAGAAACATGCTTCATGTGGGCATGGGTAAGTGGATTTACGAATCACGTTGTTTTAAATGAATTAGCCTTCATAAAACAAAGAGGCATAACAAGATGTTCCGGAACCCTTGGAATAAGGCAGCACAGGCACGATGAGCAACAGCACCGGGGCCCCGCCACTTCCTTCTGCTGTCCTCTCCATCAGGTTAGCTACAAAATGGACAGCCATGGCCTATAAAACAGCTCATCAAAACCCTGCCATTGTTTACAAATGGACTGCACACGCTGTGCTGATGATGAATCTCACCTTAAGTACACACCATACTTTCAGCCAGTATCGAATGACAGCAGGACGTGAGCATGACTTACAAGTCACACAGATGAGGGTAAGCATACTTTAATGTTAACAGTGCTATTCTCCACAGCTTTAGAGACCACTGACCTAAACCTACACCAACCAATAGCACTTTCTGTGATAAGAAACTATCAGTCCTGTCTACAACTGTACTAGTCACAGGTGGCTTTTCAGCAACTAGCACTTAGCTAGTGTGTCTGAAGTGTTACTGTTATTTTTGTTCAATTTTGGATAATTTAAACAGCCATCTCCAGTTGAGGCTACTTTAGTGGGCAGCACATCCATACACCACAATTAGATTACAGCCTCAGTCTCAGAACATACATCTGGTCTTTGGTCATGTTATCCCCTCTACCTAGAATGTTTCCCTGATCTTGTCTATCTGGTAATAAACTCTCGTTTTTCAAGATATACCTTAAATGTCACTGTTTAGCTTTCTTTCCCTGGCTACTCACCCGTCACAAGAGAATGCTCTCATCCTTTTACAGGCTCCATTTCAATATGTACAGCAATTTCTCCCATGTCTCAAGATGATGACTGAGTTCCTGAAGGCAGACACCTGCGCATAGCATCTGCACAGCAACACTCACGGGGTAAGCATCTCTAGGTCACACCATAATCAGTCCACATAGAACTCGGCTCAGAAAAGTAGACTGCACCAAGCGCTTGCTACTTCACTGGCTAGACTGCCCCTTAAGCAGGCTCAGAAGGCACCTGTTCTAGAGTAGCACAGAGGTGGACGTTGGTCCTGGTCCCAAGTGTCACTTTCAACTACTAAAAGTTAAAATACATTTTCAATTGTTTTATTGTTTATAAAGTCACCCACCATCTTAGCTACTAAGGTACAGTAGACTCCTCCCCATGTATTCTCCCACTTGAAACATACGTGTTCCCGCTTCATCTCTCATTAAATGAGCTGGACTTGGTTAGAAAGACCAAAGGAGAGGTTCTGACCATAGCAACTGCATAGCCTGGACTTCATTTCTGCATTCTGGATTTGGCTATATTTAGCAAAGCTATAAGCGTCATCCTGCCCAAAACCAGGAAGACACCATTCACAAACCACCCCCTGAAAATCTGCATTGCCTGTAAAAACCAAGACTTCCCAGCAGGCAAAGTCATCTGAAACAGGAGGGCTCAAAGTGGCATCTGTGTCAGGAGAGGGACTCAGGAACGTCTAGCTAGTTTCTCTGCCTGGTGCTCAAGGATCCCCAGGAACTACTTCTTCCCTTTCTCATCTGCTCTAGACAAACATCTTACCTGCCCTGTGCATTCTTCTCTTAACACTTACCCCCACAGACCCCCACCTGCCTGCTTCTGCTTGACTTCTTGCCTTTTATGACACTTCTGAGACACTCCTCTTACACACTTTATTGTGCCTTGCTTAGCACATGGCTAGCCACAGTAAGGGGCAAGTAAATACTTATAGCCTCCTGATAGTTCTTCAAAAAGCACAGAGCCACTAAAGTGAGCAGCAAATACATCCAAATATATACTGGGGAGCAAATATACAAGAATTTCATTCTGTCCCACCTCCAAATATACACACCCTTGGCTTCCTTTCCCTGAGGCTGGAAGGAAACTCGTACCAAAACAGTGACATCACACTAGTCAGTGTTCCTAAGCCTCGTCTTCCATTTCACCACTCCAGATTTTTGCATATGCCATCCCCTCTGCCTGTGAGGCCTCTGGTAACACAACTGGAACACTTGCCGAGTAACTGCTACCCATTCAAACCGTCCCTTTCTCCCAAACACCTCTGAACTACAGGACACTTATTCCAGGGTTACTTGTTCTTTATTCGTCTCAGTGCATGACCCAGCCAGCTTTCTTCTGGAACCTAATGCAGTGCCTGCCACAGAAAAGCACAAATAAATGGCTCACCTGATGAATGCACACATGTACTACCGAGACATTTAAACTGTGTGCTATATGTGAGCTGGGGAGGAGAGGTTGCGGACATTTTGAAGCCTTTCTTCTACCTTGTTCTGCAGATAGGGGAATTAGGGAAGCTTCTGACAGTCCTGGTTCTCACCAGCCCCAGAACGGGATTCTTTTTGTGCAGGTGAGTACATTCTGTGGAGCCTGCTAGTCAACCTTCTGCTGAACTGATACAGCTCCGGAATGTCACCTTGGGCACAGCAAGTATTCAGTATTTACTTACTATTGAAAGTTTAGATATAAGGCTTTATAGAGCCAAGGAGTATGACAAAATTACTGTGTCTAAGCAATGCTCTAATTTCCCCAATGAGCTCATTCTAGAAGCTTAAGCCAAATCTTCCCTTGATATCACATGCTTATTAACTCAGACATGGTTTATCATCTCCTGCAGGTACCTTTCCTAAGAAAGCACCCAGCCTAGAGATGCCCATATCCCTTAACTCATGACTGAGGCTGACTTTCCTCCAGACAACCATGTTCCTCCAGGACTAGTAGAGAGCCAGTCTAGCAAAGCTGCTGCCGCCACTGCTGGAGATGGCAGCCCAGCACTCCCCTCTTCTCCAGCACCTGATTCCTAGAGTTCTGGCAGTCTCTTAATTATGAAGTACAGACCAATACCCACGCTGGGGAAAAGGAAACTGTGAACAAGATATGGTGATAATTAGGTCTGCATTTGAAAACTCCCATTGTCACCACCCTATGACCTGGCCACTGCCTGGGGCACCTCGTATATAACTCTATCACAGCAACTCTGGCTGGAACCGGTGGACAGGTCAGAATCTGAGGACTCGGAGAAGAGGAGCTAGGGAAGAGGTACTGTTACCCAAACAATACTGCAAAGAGCATCTGACTCAGCCCAAAGAGAAACGAACGGGGAGATTGTTTTAGATTGTCCCAGTCACACCAGCCTTCACCTGCTCCCCACTCACCTTTAACTCTATATGCACTGACACTGGGTAAATAACAGCTACCATTTATTAAATGAGTCACTTTGAAAGTGATAAATTCCTTATATACACTGTCATACTAAATCCTGAACACCATCCCACAAGGCAGTGGAACTCGGACTTTAGCTTACGTCAGATTCTCCAGAGAACTTGTTAAACTTCTGTACCTACAACCTACAGAGTAAGGTATGAGAGAGAGCTTCATTTCTAACAAGCTCTCCTGTGGAATATCTTGACCTAAGTTGTGTAACTGTTAAAGAGAAGAAAAGAAAAGAAACAGGGAAAGAAAGAGAAAAAGGGAAAAAGAGAAAAAAGAAAAAAAGAAACAAACAAAAGATCCAGAGAGCCAGCAAAAATGGTTCACCAAGAAAAGACACTTATCACAAAAGTCTGACAATTTGATTCTATCCCCCAAACCCATGTAAAGGTAAAGGAGAGAGCTAACATCACAATGCTGCCCTCTGACTTCTACACACATTGTGGCACATGAACACACAAGCACGTGTGTGCAACATACACGCACAATAATAGTAACAGTAGTAATAATAATAATAAATATTTTTTAAAACAGATCCAGAAAATGGCGAACTGGCTCAGAGAAAACACACAATACACACACACACACACACACACACACACACACACACACACACACACAAAATGTAAAAATGTTTAAAAACAAAAAGAAATCCAAAACTTGAACCTAAATCTGTTTGACTATAGAACTGTAGCCATAAGCACACCACTACATGTGCGAACGTATTTCTTGTCTTCCTACATTGACTGGCAGTTCTCTAAAGGTAGACATCGGGGCTAGAGATATAGCTCGGCGTCGAGCCGCCTGGCTACCATGCACAGACAAACATGATCCACAGCACCTCAATGAAATTCATTGACTAATTAAAATAAAGGCAGGCATCATACTTTAGAGTTTATATCTCTCACCCCTTTCAAAACTTAGTAGTGTCTTTAAACTCAGTAGTGCCACATAAATACTGACTCCTACACATCCACATACTTCAAAGGCCACAACTGAAGTTCAATCATAGCCAAAAAATTTGCCAGACCAAATTTTAAATGCTACGCTGACGCCCAGCCTCAGCCCGTGCTGTCACCACACTGGCTCACTCCATAAAACACATCTTAGCTCCCTAACACAAGGGGTCCTAAGGACAAATTTTGCAGCTATTGAACCCGAGTTTACTCTCATGGTGACACTAACAAGCCTGTCACTAACTGTCCATTTTCTCTCTTCAAATAGCTCTGAAATTCTACCATCTAGTTAAACATCATGTCCCCAGAGCCCAGCACAGAACCTGCCACATCATAAGCACTCTGTGACTGCTGGCTGAATGAATCAGTAAGTGAATGGACAGTTCCAAGCCCTAAGTTCTACTCTGTAAAATATCAGAATGCACAGTATGTAGCTCTCAGAATGAATTCCAGGGAAGCCTAGAAAACAAAGGCTGATTTTGTGTTTTTTC
>CM052700.1:55993936-56102799 GCA_028551405.1 Uromys caudimaculatus
TCTCTCTCTCTCTCTCTCTCTCTCTCTCTCTCTCTCTCTCTCTCTCTCTCTCTCCCCACTGCAGTCAAGGACTTTGGCTACAGGATAAGAGTCAGCTCAGATTCCAAGGTACAGATCTGGCAGCAGACACAGAAGCATCTCCCACCCTGCACCAGTCCTCAAGGAAAGGTTCAGAAAGGATTGTGACTCAGGTCCAGATTAAGTCCAGTTGGAACAATACTAAGAATGAAAAGGAAAAAAAAAGCAGTAATCTCACAAGGAAATTAATTATCAGCTATCTCTTCAAAATTGTGCTTTTTAAGTGCAGGCTTCAATGTATCCTCAGAAACTGGGCCTTACCAAATCCAGTACTTACACAAACTAAGTCAAACACAGCTTCTGCCTCTTCCTACCCACCCGTCCACCACCCTACAACACTCACCACGACAGGCATTTCCTAGGCCCAAGTAGGGATCCTTGCTTCAACCTCAGCTTGCAAAAGCCTCCTTTTCAAAGGGGCCTCTTAGCTCTCATTCTTTCTTCCCTGGCTATCCCCTACCACCATGTTGTCTTCACTGAGGCCTCCCCCACACCCAACCCCTGGCAGTCTGTAACACAACCTACAGCAGGCTGGTCCTATCCAATTAGTTTCAATTGCTTCATGCCAAGGAAGTTGCTGCTTTTATTAAAAATAAAAGCCCACTAAGCAGGCAATGAGCTGTGAAAAGTATCAGCCTGGCATAATTATGAAGGTCGAGGTTAAGGTTACCAAAGGAACACTCAAAAGATTCCCAAAGCCTGGGGCATGAGTTCAGATAGACAAATAAGCACACACCAAGAGAAACCACACAGCATCCTCCCCAACTGAGAGAAAACTAAACCAGAGCCAATCTTAAGTAATTCTTAATAGAAACTAAAAGGGGGAAAGAGGCCTAGGCGACTGAGTTCAAAACAATCTCATTCGCTTGTTATGATTCTATCTTAGCTACATCCTGGGGATCTCATTGCAGTTGGGTAAAAAAACAAACCTAATCGAAACACCAAAAAATGCATTCCCGTCCCCACAAAAATCCTCTCTGGATATCTACTTATAGAAATGGGAAAGTTGGGTGGGAGAAGCCCCTCTCTCCTTTAACCTCTCTCCCCAACCCCACCCTTCAGCCTCCGCATCAGCATTTAAAGTTTCAGGGAAATGGTAAGACCACCACCATTTCATGTCATTTACACTTCACACACACGTTTTCCAATAGGACCCGAATAATTCAAAGAGGAGAGATTTGTCCACGCACCCTCCCCCCCAAATAAAAGGCCACTGAGGTAAACTATTTGGGCAATACTGCCCCCCAAGACCTGTCAATTCCCAGTCTGAGTTTTAATTCTCTCAAGGACAATGACTCGCAGGGAAAGTGCAGGGGAGGAGGGAGGGTCAGTTAGTCAAAACCCATTCATACAACTAGAAACCAGAGTCTTGCCACATCAGCACACGAATTTAATTCACCTCACACTGGCTTCCCAACATACCTTCCGCCAGCACCTCGTCCACGGTGACCTGCTGCCTCCCGATGCCGAAGACCCTTCCGATGTAGCCACTGCCCAGGCCTGAGCTGCTGCCCCCTCCTCCGCTGGAGCCTGAACCCAGGCCAGAGCTCCCCTGCTCTCGCCTGGAGTCGAAAAACTTCTTCATCTTTCCAATATGAAACGCCAAGGCAAAATGCCGATGGTTTCTAGGTTCGTATTTGTTGTAAAGAAAAGAGATCTAAGGATTTCTTCTCCGGTTTCAGCCCTGAGCAGAGCCACGGGAATCCGGCCGTGGGGTGGGGGCTGAGGGACGGCGCCTGCAGGAATATACTGTCAATCGCGCGGCGGGTCCCCTCCTCCTCGGGGAGCGATCGTTTAAGTTTAAACCTGCGATGACAGAGGCAGAGAGAGGATGAATCAGTAACACACTCCAGAGCCCAACTGCCGGGTCCTAGGGGAAGCAAAGGCCATCATCCAGAGGAAATGCTGCGTGCATTTTCTTCAGGAAAGCCCTGGAAACGCACCGGCCCCCTGCCCGGACCCCCCTCCCCCCCGGGCCCCGGACACCCACTAGTGGCCGCTCGGCGGCGAGCCCAGCTACCAGCCCCGCGACATGGCCACGGCCGCCGGCCTGCGACGCGAAGGAGGCGGCGCTGCCGCAGAGCCGGGGCCGCTTCGGCGCCCGCCAGCTGATCCCCGAGCGCCGCGCTGAGGCCGCCCCTCCCCCGCGCGCGCGCCCGTCGGCTCTGACCACCCACCCGGAAGTGACCTGCCACCGGAAGTGCTTCTCAGGGCTGCGCAGCCCCTGCTCAGGGCCGTCTCGGGTGCACCAGCTGTAGCTATAGAGCGAAAGAAATCGGTGGCAAGAAGGGGACCAGAGAAAGGGGACTCGGGACAGAGACACTTGGAAGAGAACGTTGCCGTAGTCCGGCTGCTGAGCACCCTGGGAAGGGTAGTTCGTTGTAACCTGGCATCTGGACTACAATTCCCAAGAGGCCCCGGGAGCGAGCGCACCTTCGGAAGCCGTCTCCGGGGCTTGGAGGTGATAGTAGGGTGGGGTAGAAGTGAGACTTCAGGTATTTAAACACATCCGGTAAAGTCACCAGAGACTAGTTTTCCAGCTGCAGCTCCCATTTTATCTATGGCCTGGCCTCATGGACCGAGGCACTCTGGGAATTGTGGTTTCACACGAGTCCGGACTGACACCTGAAGGACGCGGCTTAACTGCCTCGCCCCAGTTGGGACTGGGAGTTTCCCTACGTCATGGGAGCGGAGGTACTGAAGGCTTGGGGGCTGGGGAGAAATGGGTTTGATGCCAGAAGGGAGCCGAGCGGAATATCGGTGCTGAAGGAAACAAAGCAGGTGTCTTCCGGCCCCCGACCAGGATGAAAACTCCTGAGAAGCCCGAGGGTAAACGAAGGAACTGCGGGCGACCCAGTACACCGAGTATCTAGGAACCAGGGTACAGTCCATCCTTGGGCTCCACCTCAATCCGTAGCTCTCAGCGGACCCATACTTGCCTGGTCCTCACCGGACATATTCACGCGGGAACTTTAGACACACCTACTGCTTTCTCTTCCAGAATCTTTCACTAGAAGATGATGGGTTTACTAAGCATCACTTGGGTGCGGATAGAGTACAAGGCTGTGTGATTGGCACCTGTCAAATGCTGAGGATTTGGAAAGAAATTGAGATCTCTGCTCCTAGATTGCCTCACAGAGGATATTGATGTCGTGCCAAATTCCTGTCTCTGTCTCTCCCTCCCCCTCCCGCAAGGAATACATTTTTTTTCTCTTCTTTGAGTATAGGTTATTTTTCTCCTCCGCCATCTCTCCACACTTCTTAATAATGTAATCTCCCTCTTGCAGTTCATCCGAGAATTTCTACTTAAGGTACTTGAGGAAGATCTAAAACGGTGCCCCCAGGAAATAAAATCAGATGGCTCTTGATTAATCTGACTATTGAGCCGGGCTAAGCTGGTGGTGGCTGTTGCGGTGTCTTGTTTCATGTGGTGCCATAGTCATATAACTCCCCAGAGAGAGATAGCATCTTTCCTTCAGGAGAGAGCCAGTATTGCCACCTCAGTTCACACAATCCTGCAGCCACCTTAAGAATGAGACTCAGCACCTGCTGAGCATCCCCTTAACTCAGCCCACGTGGTGTGTTCTCCTCACCTTCCTTAAAAGGCTTGATTTCTGTCTAAAGAAGCTTGATGTGTATCTTAAAATAGATGGGAAATTTTATTGGGCTTATAGACCCTCTTCTTTCTCAGCACCCATTAATTTTGACTGACTTTTAAAGAATCTGTTAGTTACTCTATCTATCAAGCCGTGTTGCCTTCTCAGGTTTTACTTTTCTCCACTTTCCTGGTACAGACCAGGTTTGCCCAAATCTCAAGCCTCACTTCAGACAGTCAAAGTTTTCCAGTAGGAGTAAGGCAGCTTACTCTCATTGAATAATATGCCATTTATTAGGTACTCAACCTAGATGAAAAACCACTGTTTAACAGAAGAGGACTGCAGGAATCATCCCTATGCATTCATTGATTGATTGATTGATTGATTGATTGATTGATTGTGTGTGTGTATGGGGGGGGGCTCTGTCGTACTTTGTAACCTGGCTGGCCTAGAACTCTCTTCATAGATCAGGCTGGCCTCAAACTCATAGAGAACTGCCTGCCTGCTTTGGCCTCCCAAGTGCTGAAACACACTTTTTTTTTAAAGTATAGCTTGATCAGAATCTGAGCAAAAATAATTAAGTAACTAATAGGAAACTAAATCTATTGTTTTTCATCCTTTCAGAGACTAATATTAATGGCAATTTTAACTCAGGTTTTCTAGTTTTATATATATTATTTAATCCTTACAACAACCTATGAAATGGAGTACTACTTTTAAGATTATTTTAAAGGTGAAGAACTGAAGCACAAGGTGAATAATAAGCCCAGGATTGCACTGGCAGCAGCAAGTGACACCAGGATTCAAACCCAAACAGTTTGGCTTCCGAGCTCAAACTTAAACTGCCTACTTGGGAGGAAGAAACTACAACCCTTGAGCATAAGTAGGGATCTATGTGGCTCTCCACAGCTTTGACCATAGAACACTTAGATCTTGATACCCATTAACCACAAAACCAGAGCTCACTAGTTCTCAAGAACAAAATAATCTCAAATGAGCCATTCTAATCTGCAAACTTAACACACTTTCTATAACGCATCCCACCATGCCTTGGGTCCCTGTCCAGCATTTCATCATTGCAATGAAGTGTCTCAGAGTCAAAGAACTGTCTTCTGTTTACCTCCTTAGACATCCAACACAAATCTTTTATGTAGAGTGGGTTCTTATCAGTACTTATGTGAACTAAATAATTGCCTTTAGCTACCACAAAAGAATAATCTGAGGTGGAAAGATGGATCAGGTGAGCTTGAAATGACTCTGGGAAGCTGGGCAGTGGTGCACATGCCTTTAATCCCAGCACTTGGGAGGCAGAGGCAGGTGGATTTCTGAGTTTGAGGTCAGCCTGGTCTACAGAGTGAGTTCCAGGACAGCCAGGGCTACACAGAGAAACCCTGTCTCAAAAAACCAAAAAAAAAAAAAAAAAAAAGAAATGACTCTGGGAGGCACTGGATATGTTCTGCTTAAAGGAAACTGACACTTGCTCTGCGACTGTACGTCAGCTGCTGCCTAAACACTTAGCACAGTGTCTTGTTCAGTCCTCACAGTTGCAGTGTCTGGAGAATTGATACCGTTGGCTGTATCAAAGTAGATTCTGTTACACCGATGTCTTCCATTTTGTATGAATACTGGAGATGTGAGAAGTAGCTGATGGATGTGTTTGTCTTCTGAAGTTTGGAGGGAATATTTGCCCTGTGGTGTTGCTAAATTAGGCATTGTAAACTTGGTTATGGAGATGAAATGATGCGCTTTGTCTTAGTTAGGTTTCTATTGCTATGATAAAACACTGTGACCAAAAGCAACTTGAGAAAGAAAGGGATTCTTTCAGCCCACAACCCTCAGGTCACACTCCATCACTGAGGGAAGTCAGGGCAGGAACCTGGGGGCAGGCAATGAAGCAGAGGCTATGGGGGAACAGTGCCTACTGTCTTGTTCCTTCATCAGTAATTTCTCTGGACTCTCTTCAGGGTCTCTAACCTTAGGTGGTCTCAGGCCTCACCCTCTCTTCATGACCCCTTCAATCCTGGGCTTCAAATGCATTTGAGGCTGCACCTTCAACAGTGGCCTCTCCCAGCCTCTTTTCAGGGACTTCAGCCCTCCCACACAGTTCCAAGCTTCAGTGCTCTCCAGAACCCCTTCATGCCTTCAAAACCAACCTCCTGGGTGACTCTTAGACTACCAAGCTCAGCTGCCAGAATGAGATGCAGCCTTGGGCTGCTCTGTGTGCTGGTCCTGAGGAAACACCTCCCAGAGGATTTTGCCTTGATGATGCTTGTCTCTTCTTTCAGCTGATTCAGCAGCCTCAGCTGACTGGTATAGATTGTCCAGCAAAGCAAGGGTTTTAAATGAACAGTTCTCAATTCAAAATGTCAGATGGCCCTGATAGGGTCTCCAAGGGACTCTTGAACTTCCCTCTGAAACGTCACAAGCCAGGCCTTCATCATCTGCACTGCTCTTAGGGTTATCTTTTTTTTTTTTTTTCAAGTTGTATTTATTTATTTATTTATTTATTTACTTATTTACTTATTTATTTACTTACTTCATGTATGTGGGTACACTGTAGCTGTCTTGAGATACACCAGAAGAGGGCACCAGATCTCATTACAGATGGTTGTGAGCCACCATGTGGTTGCTGGGAATTGAACTCAGGACCTCCGGAAGAGCAGCCAGTGCTTTTAACAGCTGAGCCATCTCTCCAGCCCAGAGGTTTTATCTTTTGAGTTCCTACAACAGTTCATTAAGCTCTGAACACTCAATGGCTTTCCTGGTCTAAAGTTCCAAAGTCAGCCGGGCAGTGGTGGCACATGCCTTTAATCCCAGCACTTGGGAGGCAGAGGCAGGGGGATTTCTGAGTTCGATCTGGTCTACAGAGTGAGTTCCAGGACAGCCAGGGCTACACAGAGAAACCCTGTCTCAAAAAAAAAAAAAAAAAAAAAAAAAAAAAAAAAGAAAGAAAATGTACCACAAGCCAACTGGGTGGGGACATTTTCTCAGTGAGATTCCGTTTTCTTAAATGCCTCTAGCTTATATCAATTTGATATAAAAACTAAACACTGCACACATGAGAAAAAGACGTGAAAGGAAAGAGCAACTTTAGAACAAATAAAAGGACATCAAAGGCCCCAACTGAGGGAGAAATGTGTTGAGTTTGTAGGTCTTGACCTTGACAATACTCCTGACTTCATTTTATCCATGTGGAAGCAGAGGCTGCATGGGGCTAAGATAAGTCAGTGGTTGCCACACAAACCCACAAAGAGCAGGGCCAGAATCAGAACCAGACTGACCTCACAACCCACAGCAGGTTCTGGGCTGCTGTTTCTGTGCTCCATCCCTGTTGCCACCTCGGCCCGGTGGAACATGTTAGAAATGCAAACTGTTGAGCTCCACCCCGACCTGCAAAATCAGAAGGCTAGATCAAGGCAGTGTCTTCAGACACCTAGAAGATTTCAGCGGGTGTTCTGGTTTGAGAACTGCTGTTTAGCTGAAAGAACTGGTGAAAACCAGACCCGACTTAAAACAAAAAACCTTACAGTGGTTTTGTTTCATCCTTGGGTTAGAAAAGGAGCTACATGTTTACTGGAGGGAAAAGTATTGAAAAGAAGAGAGATTTCTTATTCAATTTCCTTTTATAATGTTCTGTATAATACAGCCATGTGGTGTGTGTGTGTGTGTGGCGTATGTGGGGTCTTTTTTTTTTTTTAATGTTAACGTGTTAACAGGCACCCAAGCACATACTTGATTCCAAAATTGTTCTATTGTCCTCTGTCTCTTTCCACCATATCCACTGAGGCAGATAGCTAACTGAACCCAATGCTTGCTACGGCCTGGCTAGGCAGCCTGCTCTGAGGATTCCCTATCTCAGCCTTCTGCTTGCTGATTACAAGTGGGCCACCACACCCATACAGCTTCTACATGGATCCAAACTGCTGTCCTAGAACTTGTAGGGAAAGCACTTTACCCACAAAGGCATCTACCAAGACCACATAAACACATTTTAAACCATGTTGGATTGTGTTGTATGTAATCTACTGTTTCATATCTATGTATTTTGTACAATTTTTACTTTTCCATGTCATTTGATATTCTCTAGTGGCTGCTTAGTCACTCCCTCACTATGCAATATTTTTGTTTTATTTTAAAATGTTGCTGTTTTTTGTTGTTATTTTTTGTTTGTTTGTTTTGGTTTTTCGAGACAGGGTTTCTCTGTGTAGCCCTGGCTGTCCTGGAACTCACTCTGTAGACCAGGCTGGCCTCGAACTCAGAAATCCGCCTGTCTCTGCCTCCTGAGTGCTAGGATTAAAGGCGTGCGCCACCACCGCCCGGCTTAGACAGATTTATTTACAAAAACAGCTGCCTTAGAAAATAATCAAAGCAGTGAACAAAGGATATTCATTCTAGTCATGTGTGTGTGTATGTGTATAACAGCAACATTTTGCCAGGCAGTGGTGGCGCACGCCTTTAATCCCAGCACTTGGGAGGCAGAGGCAGGTGGATTTCTGAGTTCGAGGCCAGCCTGGTCTACAGAGTGAGTTCCAGGACAGCCAGAGCTACACAGAGAAACCCTGTCTCGAAAAAAACAAACAAACAAACAAACAAATAAATAAATAAATCTGTCTAAACGAATGATTGTTTACAACTAGAGAACCAAATGCCCCAGGACAGTTACGAGGTTGCACTCAGTTCACTGACTTGGTTAACAAAAATTTCTTAAGTGTCTTACATACGTTAGACCTAGAAATTTTGTTGATTATTATAGTCAACAAAATATATGTCCTGCTGAACTGAAGTTCCCAGAAGAAAAGCCACACCTATTACAAAGATTCTCCAGGGCTGATTGGCTGATTAGCACTTCCTGATTGGTCAGAGTTGGAATGTTGCATATCCAGAACCAGATTATTATGGGCTACCTTTAATCCCCTCAGTGGCCATTCACTGCCCACCTTCTTATCTGACCTAAAGAACTTGTGAGAAACCCATTGGGATGTTTGTTTCACTCAGCAAACCATTAGCTTCCAGCAACTCTAAAGCTAAAAATGTCAGCAGATAACATTTGAAGCCTGCTGCAGATTTTGCAGCCCCTCCCAGCTGTGCTGCAACCAGCCTACCTGATGCTCCCACGATGTAGTTGGAAAGCACCTTGCTCTATAACTATCAGCTCTGTTACTTCAACATTTTCATGAAACTGAGCTGGGTGGCAGTGGCACTGGTAGTAGCAGTGGGGCACATCTTTAGTCCCAGTACTTAGGAGGCAGAGGCTGCTGAATATCTGAGGTCGAGGCCAGCCTGGTCTACAGAGTGAGTTCCAGGACAGCCAGGGCTACACAGAGAAACCCTATCTAGAAGAAAAAACAAAAACAAAAAAAGTTTGGGTTGTTTTGTTTTGTTTTGTTTTTTTATGAAACTGTTACACATTAGAACATGGTTTGTAGACAGTCTAAATCTGTGTCTGTAGTCACTCATATGTAGCTCTAGAATAAGCCACTTCTGACTCCTGAAGTGAGAACTATGTTTTGCATTGTGCTGAACATAAGTTTTTCCCATTTCATTAGGTCAAATGGTCCTCCTTCAGGTCACTGAGCAATGTTGAACACTTTCATGACTTTGGTGTTGAGTTTTGGTTGTCTTGAGACAATGTATACAAAATAGCCTCAAATTCACTCCATACCTAAAGTTGGCCTTGAACTCTTGACTCTCCTGCCTCCACCTCCAAGTGCTAGCATTACTTTTGTGTTAATTTATTTATTTCTCAATTGTTTTATGAAACACGAAGCTATTAAAAGTAGAACCTATGACCTGGGCTAAGCATTGTGTTGCAACTCTGCAATCTCAGCACTTAGAAGGCTGAGGCAGGAGGTCTGGGAGTTTAAGGCCAGCCTCAGCTATATAGGGCATGCCCCCCCCCCCCAAAAAGTGCCCTCAGCCTAAGCACGCTGCTTGGCCTATGCTCCCTAAACAGCTAACAGTCCACTCTTGTCTGTCTGAGGATCTTCTGTGCATAGCAATAGTTGATGCTTGAATAACCCTGGGGAGGGTCCTCTGAGTCTGCAGGCTCCAGAGCTTCTGAGCCTGGCAGGTAAAATGAGCTTCCCTGCTTCTCCAGGAGGGAGTGTCCTGTTGGTGGGAGGTGGTTACATAACAACTCTTCTTTTCTATTAGAGACACATAGACACATGGGCATGCATGTGACTGAAAATTCAAATAAATCTTGAGCTGGAGAGATGACTTAGAGGTTAAGAAATACCTCGTTGGGCAGTGGGCACACCTTTAATCCCAGCACTTGGGAGGCAGAGGCAGGTGGATTTCTGAGTTTGAGGCCAGCCTGGTCTACAGAGTGAGTTCCAGGACAGCCAGGGCTACACAGAGAAACCCTGTCTCGAAAAACCAAAAAAAAAAAAAAAAAAAAAAAAAGAAAGAAAGAAAAAAGAAAAAGAAAGAAATACTTCCAGGGGCCAGTTGTGGTGATACACACCCTTGAGCCCAGTGGTTGGGAAGGAGAAGCAGATGGGTCTCTGAGTTTGAGGCCAGTCTAGTCTACATTGATTGTGAGTTCCAGTCTAGCCAGGGCTACATAGTGAGACCCTAAAGCAAAACAAAACAACAACAAAATAAATGTCTCCAGTAAATCTCATTCAAAACAATAACCTTCTGCTTCTTGGCATCTATGTTCTCTAGCTTTGGCAGCTGTAGCATTTTTTCAAAAACCTGGGAGAGGCTTTTGTTGTTTGTTTTGTGTAGTATTTTTTCTAGATTTATTTCTATGTGTATGAATGTTTTGCCTGCATGTAGGTGTGTGCCATGTGTATGTGGTGTCTGTGGAGGCCAGAAGACGGCCTCAGATCCTTGGAATTGGAGTTGCAGCTGGCTGTGAACCACCTATGGGTGCTGGGAACCCACCCACCGCAGGTGCTCTACCTGAGCAGCTAGTGCACTTAGCCACTGACGTTGCTCTAGCCCCTTGTTGAGTATGAGTCTTAATGTTTTTCTGAATTAAATAAGGGATTTTTTTATTGCTTCCTTGTGAATTTCACATCATGCATCCCAGTCCCACTCATCCTTAGATCCCTTTGCATTTGCCCTCTACCCTTACAGCTTCCTCCTTCCCCCTCCCCCCAAAGGAAAAACAACCAAACACCTCTTTATGGAAGCTGCAGTGCGTCACGGTTTGTCACACGGTATATCCTTTTGTCCACACATCTTTACTTGTAGGTGTTCATTACAGTGAGTCACTGGTCTGCTTCGAGGTCTCTGGCTTCTCCTACACTATCAATACCAGATCTTCATGGGACGCCTCTTAGATATCCTGCTGTTACCCTACATTATGGAGATCCTGCAGCCTTGGGTTTGCAGGACTGGCCCCGTCACATGCTCCAGTAGTTCATAGACAGGGTAGATGTTGGGGTGCCAACTCAAAGACCTGACTCTGGGCCTAGGTGGTAACTGAGCTGGTCAGCTTGCCAGCCTCTCCGCGCCCAAGCCACCAGGATGAGCTCTCCAGCACTGGTCCAGATAGCTTGCCTAATGCAGCTGGTAAAGGGCAGGGCCAGCTCTTCTACTCTTATGCCCCGAGGGGTATGCTGCAGGAGGCAAGAGGGGAGAAGGGCATCTTTCCAGTGCCTACTTCAGGGCAGATAAGAAGCAAGGCCAACCCTCCCTTGGTCAAGCAAATAGATATTTTAAAACAAATGTGTTGGGAGATGCTAAGAGACGTCTCATCAGTCTTAAATGGGGACTCACCCTTTTATGATGAAACTGTCTTGGTGCCAGCTGGGCAAACTATTTTTAAAAAGAAAAAGAAAAGGGAAAAGGAAGAGAAGGAACTGGAAGGGAAAACAGAAAGGAAGAAAACAAACTCTCTTGTGTTGATTGTTTTGGCTAGGCACCTATGACACTGAACTAAAGATGTGCTTGTGATAGCCAACATCAAGTGTAGATTGGTGTCCCTGAGGCAGTGGGCAGTGGGCAGTGGTGGGCAGTGATGGACAGTTCCTGTCCCCACAGTCATGAATACTCAGGATCTTCCTGTTAGTCCACACCTTGTGACTCCTGCGGCCAAAGGACACAGTTTGACCTTGGGCTTGTGGTCTCTATCTAGGTGACTCCAGGAGGCTTTACACCAACCATGAAGAGACCTAACCCAGTTCTCTGGCCTCAGTCCTGCAAAGGGTCACAAAGCACCTGGATGAATGTCGGCTCAGAGCTGGTCACTCCTCACAGTGCGCAAACATACATACAAAGCACATGTAGAAATATTTTTTTCTTTAGATGTGTGACTTGTCTGCATGTAAATATGTGCACCTCACGTGTGTCTCCTGCCCTCAAAGCTCAGAAGAAGGGACTGGATACCCAGGAACTGGAGTTACAGATGGTTGAGAACCACCATGTGAACCCAGGCCCTCCTCATAAGTAGCAATTGCTCTTAACCTCTGAGCCATTCCTCTAGGGAGAAATAATTTTTTATTAAAAAAAAAAAAAAAAAAAAAAAGGCCGGGCAGTGGTGGCGCACGCCTTTAATCCCAGCACTTGGGAGGCAGAGGCAGGTGGATTTCTGAGTTCCAGGCCAGCCTGGTCTACAGAGTGAGTTCCAGGACAGCCAGGGCTACACAGAGAAACCCTGTCTCGAAAAACCAAAAAAAAAAAAAAAAAAAAAAAAGGTAACAAGGAGAACTGTCAATTATTATGCCGTGACAACAAACATTAACTGTACACAGAAGCACACTGAAACCTACACTGTCCTCATCCTGACAGGAGTGGTGGAGCCCTATGCACACACCCACCAAGAGACTTCCTGCATCTCTTTTTCTGATTGCTGAATCCCAAGCCTCACTTTTTTTTTTTTTTCTTTTTTTTTTTTTTTGGTTTTTGGTTTTTGGTTTTTCGAGACAGGGTTTCTCTGTGTAGCCCTGGCTGTCCTGGAACTCACTCTGTAGACCAGACTGGCCTCGAACTCAGAAATCCACCTGCCTCTGCCTCCCAAGTGCTGGGATTAAAGGCATGCGCCACCACTGCCTGGCTTTTTTTTTTTTTTTTCCAAGCCTCACTTCTTAAGAGAGCCCAGCAATTTCTCCTAACCCACCCCACTGTGGGGAAGTGGGCCGTGAAAGGTAGCCTTGGCTGAGCTAAGGCCAGCAACCCCGGAGACCCTGAAGGGACAGTAGGCGCTTCACCTGCTCCCGGGCACCAGGCTCCTGTCACTAGCCGCAGCCCCCCATAGATTTGTGTCCAGCAGTCACAACACCCCAAGCCCCCCCTGTAGATGAGGAAAAGGACATGACCTGTGATCACATAGGCTCAAGACAGAGATCACCATTCTAATGAGGTACATAGAGGCTTGGAGGGCATAGCCAATAAGCATCCCTTCACAGACATTCCTCCCTGCAAAAGGTATTTAATCTCTGGCCCACCCTGAGAAGTGGGGTAAGGTTTTACACATCCACTTTCCACCAGGACAATAAAGGCCTTAAAACCATGAACTGGCTCTTTTTGTCGAGATCCACCATGGGGAGTCATGGAGAAGGCCTTCGCCCATAGAGCCGCCATCTAGGCTCCCATAGAAGGCCTCTCTACGCTCCCAGCCACGACCACCACCAAGCACCACGAGTCAGAGCTCCCCCACCCTCCGCTCCCCCACCCTCCACTCCCGGCCGGGCTAGATCCAGCCCACAGGCCCAGATTCTGTTCTCAGCTCTTCTGCGACTTCCAGCGGCTCCTGGATGCCCAAGATTCTGGGAACTCCATGACCCCAGCCTCTTGACAGGCACAGGGACCCCTGAACCAACCTCGGCTATCCCGTGCCTCAGACTGAGCTTTCCCACCCCTGAGTAATGCCTCTGTGCTTCCCACCCTGCGATGGTGTAGGGTAAGCACAGTCAAGCATCCCACATCCCGTCTCCCCAAGTGACGAACCCAGTGGCACGGGACCCACAACCCTACATCCCACATCTGTTTCTAAAGCTACTTCTGGAAAATGACTATTAATTGTCTTCTACACCTTGCTTTCTTGCCCAAGCTGAGCTGTCTGCCAATGGCCATCTCCCCGCTACAGGATATTTTGAAGGATCAGATAAAAGTAGCTGAGACTTCATGGTTGTCTTAAAATATGCATGCAGGGGCTGGAGAAATGGCTTGAAGGTTAAGAGAGCATAATGCTGCTCTTGCAGAGGGCCTGAATTTGGTTCCTAGTACCCTTGTCAGGCCGCTCCCAGCTGCCGTAATTTGAGTTTTAAGGAATATGACCCCCTCTCCTGGCCTCTGTGAGCACCAGGCACCCATGTGGTATACATACACACATGCAGGCAAAACAATATACACATGAAATAAAAATAAGTTCATCTTTAAGACATTAAATCTTTAAAAAGGAAGTGATGCATGATGTTAGATTGTAGATGGCAGCCCCCCTCTCAGGCCTTTACAAATCTCAGTGTTTAGGCCCTTTCTCCACTTGCCTTCCCAGGCCTGTCCTTTTTGCTGGTAGAACTGCAGATCAAAAAGACAGACATTAGACCATGGTAGAAATGTAGTCTTTCCTTGGTGTCTCTGTTAAAACCAACTGTGAAATATCACACATTATGTGAATTACTACCGTATTGGTCAGACATCAGTATGTCACTAAACCAATTTCAAAATCCCGTAATCTTGTAATTTTGTAATCTCTCATGCATTTTGAAGTTCACATACAGAAATTTCCACCAAGAGTCTAAATAATTGCACAAAATATTATTTCTTTTAGCTTAAAATATTATCATTATAAAACTTACATCATTGTTTCAGATGTGTGCAGCAAGGGTTTAAATACAACACTTGTGAGCCTGGCGTGATCACTTGAGCCTGTAACCCTCCAGCAGTCTGAGAGGCAGAAGAATCCATAGCTCAAGGCTATCCTCAGTTACACAGTGAGTTTGAGGCCAGCGGGGGCTACAGGAGACCCTGTCTTAAAAAACAGAACAAAACCAAGCAAACAGAAACTACATATAACAGGATACATACCCATCATCCATTTTAAAATCCCAGTGGATTAAGGTGCTTTCTGGCAAGCCTGGTGTGGCCTGAGCCTCAACCCCAGGACCTACATGGGCAAAGAAAGGAACCAAACCTCACAAGTTGTCCTCTAACTTGCCCTCATAACACAAAACGAATAAATGTTAAAACGTTATTTAAAATTAAAATATCAAATCCTCCTCTAATAGAAATTTCATGAAAAGCAAGTATTTCACTTCCTCCAAAACTGTATTCTAAAGCAATATAATTTTATGTTACAAAATTCTCTTATTACTTGCATCAACATAATTCTCTGTAATAAAATAGGAATGTGCATATAAATTAGAAATTTTAATTTCCTGTGAGTTTAGGATTTCTAAGTATTTAAAAAAAATTCTCTTTCATTGACTTACAATATTGGTTAAAATGATAATACTGAGACACACTCAAAAGATGAACAAAATGTACTTTTTTGTTAAAATTAATTTGCTATTCATGTGTAGTGTATGTGTTTGCACATAAGTAGGGGCCCTTCCGGAGGCTAGAGGCATGAAATCTCTGGGGACTGGGTTACAGGTGGGTGTGGCTCTTAACCACTGAGCCCTCATCTCTCTAGCCCTTCTTTCTTTCTTTTCTTTAGATTTATTTTCTTTTATCTATCTATGTTTTGCCTGCATATGTATAGAGGCACTACATGTATGGCTCATGTCAAGAGGACCAGAAGAAGAACAGGAATCACGGGTGGTTGTGCACCACCAGGAGGATGCTGGAAATCTAGCCCGGGTCTGCTGCAAGAGCAGCAGATACTCTTAGCCTCTGAGCCATCTCTAGAGTCCCCCCCCCCCTTTTTATTTGTAGATATATGGTCCTTGTGTTTGTGCGTGTTTGTGTGTGTGTGCACGTGCACGTGTGTGCCCGTGGACACCAGAGATCAACCTCTGGCTGTGATTTCTCAAGTCCTATACACTTTGTTTTTTGAGATAGGGTTTCTCACTAGCCTGGAGCTTGTTGGTTAGGTGGAACTGGCCAGGGATCTGCTTGTCTCCACCTCTCCAACCTGAGATAACTAACTTGTGTTACCATGCCTAGCTTTTTTACTGGCTTTCTAGAGGTTGAGCTCAGGTCCTTGTAAAATTACCTTTTATTCGCCTGATGTAATTGTCATCTCTGAGGCTTACTACCTAGTCCTAGAAAATTCTAGTCTACACACAATCTATGGTAGTTCTAGAATGTTTTCATCCTCTGAGATTTGCCGCTGAAAACACTCACCTCTTCCTAGTTCTTTATGAGCTCTGGCTGGCTGATTCAACCTTAGCTGTTCTGGCTCAAACTCGTCTCCAAGCTGACGGACTCAATCTGACTTCTATCCCAGACTCTCCTGAACTGCTGCTTTGCTTGACTTTGAACTTTTTGAACTGCTCTGCTTAACTTTGGCAATCTGTTCTAATCTTTTGGCTCCTTCCTATTCTCTGGTTCATTCTGTCTTCACCTGTGTCTAGCTTGTTCTCTCTCTGCCACCTGTCTCTGTACCGCTGTCCTAGTAAAACTGCCTCTCCTTTTTTCTCTCTGCACTGCTCTCTTAAGTAGTTTCCCTTTCCTCTCTTTTCTGAGAGCTGGGCACATCCTAGTCTGTCAAATCTTTCTCTGATTGGTCACTTTGTCTGCCTCTCAATTAGACATCACTTTCAAACATGGATGCTTCCTTCTACAACCTAACTTTACCTTAATTTTTCTGAAATTAAAGGTGTGTACTACTAAGAGCAAGTCTGTATTCCAGCCAGAGGGATTCAGGTCTGTGCTAGAGGCTGAGCCACACCACAACTAGAAACAGGGTTTTGGGGGTTTGGGGTTTTTTCCTAGAAAATAACACAATCTTGGGGTTCACAATGTGATCAAACATTCTACCACAGTTTCCTCATATTTATACAGCAGGCACCTCACTAACTGGTCTATTTCCCCAGCCCCATTACTTGTTTTGGTTGTTGCTATTTTGGGACAGCGTCTCCTGTAGTCCAGGCTAACCTCTAATTTGCAATGTGGCCAAGGGTGATCTTGACCTCCTGTGCATCGATTCCACCATTCTGGTTTTTGTTTTGTTTTGTTTTGTTTTTTGTTTGTTTGTTTGTTTTGGACAGATGTGGGCATTGGGAAGTTTGTTCGGTGTGTGAGTGCAGAGGACTTAAAGACCTTCCCATAACAGCACCACTTAATGTTTGTATCCCTAATGTTAGTTCTGTGAGTTCCAGGCCAGCCTGGGCTACATAGTGAGGCCTTGTTCTCTAAAAGGGTTCTATTCTCAAAACTCATTTTACCTGTATTTATTTCCATGTCTGTGTACATGTGCACACATGCCACAGCACATGTGTGGAGATAAGAGCACAGCCTACAGGAAGCAGTTCTCTCTTTCTACCATGTGGGTTCCAGGGACCAAACTCAAATCACCAGGTTTAGTGACAAGTGCCATTTATCCTGCAACAGGTCCTCATCTTTGAACAGCAAGCATGTCACTGGTCTGTGGCCCCTTAGCCCCTGATAAATTATTTTAATAACATATCAGCTTGCACCTGGTTGATCTTTTTAAAATTCTTCCAAAAAGAAAACAATGGAAACTCACCATGCTGAGCCACCTTAGTTTCTAGGAAATATATTAAAAAGATATTTTCAAGATTTAGTAAATGACTGCTCTTATTGCTCCTAGAGGAATTTCATTAGTCCAATGTTCTGAGAGGGTGTTGAGAAAATAGAAAACAAAAATTCAAAGTGCCGTTTGCCAATGCAGTATTTCTTGGTAAAATGCTCTTTTTACTGTTGAGGTTCAGGAATACAAGAACTCAATTTGTAGACCAGGTTGGCCTGGAACTCAAAGATCTGCCTGCCTCTGCCTCCTCAGAGCTGGGATTAAAGGCGTGCGCCACCACACCTGGCTTCATTGTAATTTATAATCATGTCTATCATATAACCTAGTTAATAAAATTCCTCTTTCAAGCCACCAAGAAAATCAAACTTTGTGGGGAAAAGAAAATTAATTTTCAATACAAATATATGTTCACATGTGACTCAAAAAATGACAAACCACTGGGAAGCAAGTAATAGACTTTATGTGCAGCATGTGTGTGCCTGTGCGCTACATGCAGGTAGAATCGTAGGGGGGAGGGGGTGCATGTGTGCTAGACACATGTGGAATTGTGTGTGTGGTGTGCACCTGATAGGGAAGTACCTGATGTGAGGTGTATGTGTGTGTGTGTGTGTGTGTGTGTGTGTGAGAGAGAGA
This sequence comes from Uromys caudimaculatus, assembly GCA_028551405.1. NCBI lineage: Eukaryota > Metazoa > Chordata > Mammalia > Rodentia > Muridae > Uromys > Uromys caudimaculatus. The sequence goes on from CM052700.1 coordinate 56,011,853, forward strand.
GAGAGAGAGAGAGAGAGAGAGAGAGAGAGAGAGAGAGGTATTGAAGGTGGATATGCACACCTATGCATGTATGTAGAGACCCAAGCAAGAACTTGGATAGCTTCTACCACCCAGCATTATGGCCTCCAGACAGGGTCTTTTAGAAAACTGAATGCGCCATTTGGTGTTTGGGCTGGATGGGAGCAGCTATGTCCAGCTTTTTACATGAACATAGGGATTCAAACTCAGGTCCTTATGCTCACACAGAGGTACTCTTACCCCACCGAACCATCCCCCAGCCCTCTGGCAACATTTTTAAAGACAAGCTCTCCGGGCACAGTGGTGCGGGCCTATGATCCCAGCAGCACTCAGGAGGCTGAGGCTGGAGGACCTCAAGGTTCTAGACCAACTTGGCTTGCACAGTCTAGTCTTAAAAAAGGAAATGACAGGCAAATAAAATTTAAAAATAAAGACATGATTAAAATGTCAATAATTGCCAGGCAGTGGTGGTGCACGCCTTTAATCCCAGCACTTGGGAGGCAGAGGCAGGTGGATTTCTGAGTTCGAGGCCAGCCTGGTCTACAGAGTGAGTTCCAGGACAGACAGGGCTATACAGAGAAACCCTATCTCGAAAACACCAAAAAAATAAAATAAAATAAAATGTCAATAATTTCACTTTCACGTGTGTTTTTATTATGTGTGTGGATGATATGCAAGTGTGGGCGAGCAGAGTGTGCATGTGGAAGCTGAAGGATCCCTGGGCCTTGGCAAGGAAGTACTTTTAGGAAAATGTCTGCCTGAAGCCAGGAGCCAGAGACATGAAGGTAAGCCCCTGGACTTCCTGTCCATTTGCTGTTTTGTCCAGTACAGTCTCCGAATGAAGCCGGTCGCACTGGAATGGAGGATTCCCACCATGTTTTCCCACCCCGGGTTCCTAGGTGAACACTATGCCTGACAGAGCAGGTGTCTAAGACATGTCTGTTGAGTTGAAACTACATGGTGAGCACTTGAGTGGGCTGCTGAGAGGACAGGGGAACAGCTGCAGAGGAGGTGGCCTGTGTCAGCGTGTGCAGAATCCTCTACCTCTACCTGCACTCTAGTTCCTGGGTCCTGGAAGCATGGCACCTTTGCAAGAGGTCAGGCTCCGGTGTTCAGAAGTCGGGTGTGTCCAGTCTTAAGTCCAGGTTAGAAACTCCTCTAAGGGATCCCAAGACTGCTCTACCTTTTCAAATTGAATGCTAGCCCATCCTCCACCCCAATGAAACTGTAGAAAGTTGTGTGAGCAGCTGGCAATGCGCCATCCCAGAACTTCTATTTTTACCTTCTGAGTATAATCAGTGGGAACATACTGTGACCGAAGGGCCAATGATGAGTTGGTAAGGGCCAGCAACCAGCATTTGCTTTTGTTGTTGAGCAAACTGACAAGGGGACAAGCACACAAGGCACAGGAGCATGGCCAGTCAGATCATGGCCAGACATTTTGTACAATGATTTCTGATTTGCTTCCAGAGAGGTAAAAAAATATATTTTCAAGATTCAAAATCCTAGCACTGATAGAGGCAGGAGAATCAGGAGATCAAGTTCATCCTTTACTACATAGTGAGTTCAAGGCCAGCCTGGGCTACATAAAATCCTGGGGCAAGAGAGTATTCAAATTAGTTGGGCTGAGGAAAACTTTTTTTATAATATCTGGTTTTCTAAGAGCATTAAGGGAGTAAACTAGAGTATGTTCTCAGCCCTTCCTCCTGTAAATGACTAACTTATGAGTTTACTTTCCATTTTCTCACAAAAAATAATCTGAGCTAAGCATGGTGGCTCAGAGGTAAGCAGATCTCTGTGAGTTTGAGGCCAGCCTGGTCTACATAGATAGACCCTGTCTCAAAACAAACAAACAAATAAATAAATAAACAAATAAACAAATCTGCTGTTGAATTCAGTGTAGTTTCAACCAGGCACAGTGGTGCAGGCCTGTGATGCCAGCAGTGGTGAGGAGGAGATCAGGAGTTCAAGGTCTACTCGGCTATATAATAAGTTCTAGACAGGTCTGAACTTCATGAAACTGTCTCAAAAGACAAAAATGTAGGCTGGAGAGATGGTTCAGTGGCTAAGAGCACTTAGCTCCTCTTGTAGAGGAGTTGGGTGGCATGTCACAACTGCTTATAGCTCCAGCTCAAAGGACGCAACACCCTCTTCTAGCCTCTAAGAGCACCCAGATACACAGAGAGAGAGAGAGAGAGAGAGAGAGAGAGAGAGAGAGAGAGAGAGAGAGAGAGAGAAACAGAGTCAGAGAGACAGAGACAGAGAAATCTGTAACAAAACAAGACAAGCACTTCTACCTTTGGGTTAACCATTCTCACATTTATTAAGAAATACATCTGGGGCTGGAGAGATAGCCGAGCAGTTAATAGCAGTGGCTGCTCTTCCAGAGGACCAGGGTTTTATTCTCAGCACCCACATAGTGGCTCATAACCCTTATAGCTCCAGTTCCAGGGGATCTGGTGCCCTCTTCTGCCCTCTGAGGGCACCTGGCACACATAGTCATACATGCAGGCAAAACAGCTTATTATAAAATAAAAATAAATTAAGAATTTTTAAAAGAAATCTATTTTCTGAGCAACATGGACTGGTAAACTCCTTGTGAGTGTTCCAGATGAGAGTTTGTAGGTTCCATGGATAGTCTTCCTCTGGCCTGCTTTTGGGGTGATGTCATCCCAATGTCTTCCGGCATCTGGGACTCTGTCCAGTTGTTGAACCAGGAGCTTCCCGTTTTTGTTCTGAATGATATTTACTGGAAATGGAAGGCTGCTAGTAGATCTCAGTTCAGCTAGCTTTGTAGGGACAGAACAAATGGTTGTGGGTTTGGCCAGAAGCTTTGCTTTCTACTTTGTCATTATCTTGCTTTGATAGGCTGGCTTTCTTTTGTTTTGAAATCACTTCTTGTGAGAAACCTAGGAGGAATTCTGTGACCCTTCCTCCTCCCCCTCTCCTTATTGAGACCTCCCTCCCCCATTCAGCCACCCCACCTCACCTGAGACCGGCACACTCATACATTGGCTTTAGAGAGTACATGGAGATAGCCAAAAACTACACACAGACAGGGTGACTGGGTCTGTACTGCTTAGTTCTCTGGGGATTGAAAGGAACTTACAATATCTGAGTATGAACAAAAGTAGATTCATCCAGGATTCCACAGATGCGGAAGAGCAGAGCGGGGAATATGGGTTTGTATCTTCAAGTGGAGGGCTGCAGCCTATTCATGTCATAAGTACTTTCCCTGGAAACTGTACATAAAGGCAACTTAGAGAGTCCAGGGTTAAAAGAGTGCCCGATGCCAAGAGGTAACCATATAAAGATGTTGCCTGTACTTTAGAGATAAGCCAAGTGAAATGAGAAGGAAAAGCTTCCAAATACATGGACTCCTCCCCTCCCCCACTCCTACCCCTTGATTAATTGTGAGATCTCATAAGTATGTACAGTTTTTCTCTAAAAGTTTCAATATGAAAAAGAAAGAAAGAAACAAAGAAAGAAACAAAGAAACAAGGAAAGAAAGAAAAAACTAGTTCAAAATTTGAGTTTGATGCCAGCCTGCCTGGTCTACAGAGTGAGTTCCAGGGCAGCCAAGACTATATAGTGAAACCTTGTCTCAAACAAACAAGCAAAACAAACAAAAGCTAATTAAAACTTTAATCATCAATAGAAACTCAAACGTTTTGCCATGCTGTATGTGAGGAGGTGAGGTGCTTGTAACAAGGGTATCTACACAGGATATGGTGTAACACTTGGGAGGTCCACATCTTAATTATTCATCTTGCGGCTGTGATAAAATATCTGACAAAAGCCGGGCAGTGGTGGCACACGCCTTTAATCCCAGCACTTGGGAGGCAGAGACAGGCGGATTTCTGAGTTCGAGGCCAGCCTGGTCTACAGAGTGAGTTCCAGGACAGCCAGGGCTATATAGATAAACCCTGTCTCGAAAAACCAAAAATAAATAAATATCTGACAAAAGCAACTTAAAGAAAGAAGGAGCAACCCCTTGTCTCGGTGTGTGTGTGTGTGTGTGTGTGTGTGTGTGTGTGTGTGTGTGTGTGTGTGTGTGTGTGTGGTGTGTGTGTGTGTGTGTGTGTATGTGAGCAGAGCATGAGGCAGCTGGTTCACAGTGCATCCGCAGTCAGGAAGCAGAGAGAGATGAATGCTGTTGCTCACTTTCTTCTTTCTGTTCAGCCCTGGACCCCAACCCACGGGATGGTGGCTCCACATCAGGGCTGTGTCTTCCCGCCTAGTTAAGCTGTTCTGTAAATATCCTCAGAGACACAGGGGCGTGCTTCCACTGTGAAATATAAATGTAATCACACAGGGAATCTCTCATTAAACATCTGCTGTTGGATTGCCACGCCTGTCTTGGAGGGAGTCCACATAAGACACAGTTGTCACTGAAGGCTAAAGCTCTGGATGCATACAGGTTATCCTGGAGCTACAAGGCCATGCTGTGGGTGGCCTCTGATATTCCATTCGAGTCTGAGGAGTAATCTCCAGCAAAGGAGAGCACCAAAAGCTGCAGGTGCCAATGGTGGACATGCAGAAGCTCGTAATTCTCCTTGTTTCTGGTTTTCAGGATGAGACATTTCTTCTCCCTGAATGAGGAGGGGCAGAGAAACAGAACATACACTGGGCAGGGAAAATGGAAGCCCGGAAGGGAGAGATCAGACTGCTCCAGGTGAGTTTAAGACTACCTGCTTAGAGAAACAATGTTTTAGGGGTGAAGAACACGTAGTTTAGGAGTCATCAAACAGTGGTCATTGATGTTTGGGGCATTATGGAGATGAGAGAGCATTATTATGATTTTCAGAAGAAAAATTGGCAGAGACAGAAAACTTAAGATTGTGTTTCAGTGCTCTGAGGCAAAACTAGAATGGGCACTTGGCGAAGTAATACAACCCAGGAGAAGTCCCTAAGAAAGCAAGGGCTCATGTTTCTCCTCTCTTCCTCCACTAGCTCACCAACACAGGAGCTCAGGAACATCCACACCACAGTGCTGGCAGTCAAGCATTTCATGAGGTTTTTACAACATTCTTCAAGGCAAGCTGGAGAACTAGAGTCTGGTGCTGTGGATGAGGTAGCGATCAGCCAAATTAGGAACGCGAACTGCAAGGGTATCTACAGTGTTGAAGCCCGGGATTCCAGCCTTCACTAGACTCTCACCAATGCTTGGTAAGTAAAAGTAAATATATGCAAGGCCTGCTGGGGGGGGTGGGGGGGACCTGAGTGCAGTGCCTGAGGAGACCAGACCAGAAGAGGGCACTGTAGCCCCCAAGGATGGAGTTTAAGGTGGTTGGGAGCAATATAAGTGGGTAACAGGACCTTGTCATCTCTCCATCTCCCAGGTTTTGTAATTTAACTGTGCATATATGTAGATACTAGAGATCCAACCCAGGGCCTTGCACAAGCTAGGCACACATGCTTCTCTTTGAACTACGCTCCATTCCACACTCTGGGAATTTTTCAAAATTTATTTATTGGCTCTTGCAAGCTTATGTGTACAGCTTCCTACCACGGTAACAAGAAAAGTGGTAACAGGTACAAGGAAAAGTCTCACTGTTCTCCGCTGCTGTCAAGCCACACCCACATTGAATCAGTTTGCTCCAAACATGTGACTCACAGTTAAATAAGACTGTTCTGAGATTGTAATGGGCAGCAAGGAGGGCGGGGCCCCAAAGTCCTGAATGTGAGGAACCAGGGACAGAACCCCGGCTTTTGTGGGCCACACCAAAGAAGTACAGCTGAACATGGGCTCTCAAATGTGGCGAGACTGTGCCGAGGGGGAAGGAACCAAGGAACAGATTCCCGCCCAGTGAGAAAGGAACTTCTTACAGGACAAAGTGATTGGAGGATCGGCCTGAATTGGAGACCAGCCATGACTGACACCATGAGTCATGAGTTTCAAACCAGCTTTGGCTTTAGGGTGTGACCCTGTCTCCAAAGAAAAGAGAGGGAAAAAGGAAAGGGAGAGAAAGAAACAGAGGGGAAAACAGAGAGCAAAGAAGGGGAGGGGCTGAGACAGAAGAAATGGACTAAAATCAAATCCTGCCAGTAAGAAGAGTCAAAGGTCAGATGAGGCAGGTAACCCTGGAGACCCTCCTCCAGGTCGGCGATTTCTTTGACTGTAGCTGTTGCTCTCTAGGTGCAAGCAGAGCACCCTCAGGAGCCGGAAGACCGTGTAGCCAGACCTGTCATTTCAGGACTCCTGAAGCAGAGGCAGGAGAACCACTACAAGTTCAAGGCCAGCTAGGCTTTATAAGCAGACCCTATCTCAATCCTCCCACCCAAAAAGGTAAAAAAAAGAGTAGCAATGTGGGCGTGCCACCAGGTGTCTAGAAGTATTGTGTCTGTGTCCTCTGCTCACCTACTCAGCCCTTCCCTGATTCCTGTGTCCTGCTGGGATGAATCTCTGCGATGGCATAATTTCTTTCTTTTCTTTTTCTTTTGAGATTTACTTATTTTTATTTTCATCTAGTGCTCTTAACTGTTGAGTCATCTCTCCAGCCTCTAATTTCTTTATTACTTTTTTTAAAAAATAAATCTTATTATAAGAAACTCGCAAATAAAAAACATCACACCGAAATTAAGCAGACATCTTGAAGGTCTCCACATCTCAGTGACATTCCACACATTTAGAATAGCCTTCTGAAGCTTCTCATTGGATTTTACACTTTCATCAGGATAGAATACATTTTTATGTGCTTATCCATAGGTTGGATAAATTACGAAGGGAGAGGGAGCGGTCCGAGGTCCAGAGGTCTGTAGTGGCAAGGTCCTCTTCCTGCATTACAGTCACAAGAACGAGCCCGCATCACCTCCCACCCCTGCACTGGGATGCTTTCAATAGACTTAGGTTTTAGGCAATGAGAGTTTCATGTACACCAGGCTAACTCCAAACTGCCTTGTCTGTCCCCTACCCCTACCCCACCCCAGAAGCTTTATTTGTGATGGCTCTGCTCATTTGTCAGTCTCCCCACTCTAGGGTTTCCTTTCACCGAGGCATCTCAACGCACTGACCCCCTCCTCTGGTGTTTCCTGCTTTCACATTCACCTTTGGGGAGCAGAGCTTCCCAGGTGGTGGCCAGCCAACACCCTTCACCTGGAGACTTGAAACGCTGTGTTCTCTTAGTGACCCCAGCACTATCTGCGTTCTGCATCTTATTAATTCATTAGGGGTTTCAAATGGTGATCTTCTGGCCCCTCATTCCTCCACTTACTAGGCAGCATACCTCAATGTAGGGGAAAGGGAACGTGCCTGTCTCTTTCTCTCCTCTTTGTCTCTAATTTTGTTGCTAGTGTTTGTTTGTTTGTTTGTTTGTTTGTTGAGACGTGGTCTCACTATGTAGCTGACTGTCCTGAAACTCACAGACCAGGCTGGCTTTGAACTTACAGAAATCTTCCTGCCTTGGCCTCTCAAGTGCTGGCATAAACGGTGTACACCACCACACCAGTCTCATTTTATTTTTAAAGACAAGGTGTTGCTATGTAGCTCTTGCTGGCCTGAAACTTGCTATGTTCACCAGGTAGGCCTCCAGCTCACAGTAATCCCCCTACCTCCGCCCTCCCCATTCTGGGATCACAAATGTGTGCCACCAAATTGGGCTCCTTCCCCTCTCCTTGTTCTTGTTCCCACTCCACTGCATCTTCTTAGAAAACACACTATAGTTCAAGTGACATCCTCAAACAGAGGGATAGAGTGTTCCCAACTGACAGGTGCTCCTAACCCAACACAGTGCTCCCAACCAACACGGTGCTCCCAACCAACACGGTGCTCCCAACCAACACGGTGCTCCTAACCCAACACAGTGCTCCCAAACAACACGGTGCCCCCAACCAACACGGTACCCCCAACCTCCCTCCACCTCACACACACTTCTCCCTTATCATAAATCCAAAGTTTCAAAGACACCAACATAATTCTTATTTTACAATTACCAGGCAATTGTCTTAGAAAAACTGTTCAAAGGATGGAGTAGCTTGGTGCTTGCTGGCGTGCCTAAGGCATTGGGTCCCACATCTAGCACAAGAGAAGGAAGAGGGCGGGGCAGAATAAGCGTTCTAACACTACCAATGATGATGGGATTACTAAAATCCAGTTACAGTTGGGCGGTTCTTCTTGGTTTTAGGGTATGTAATAATAGTGAGATTACATTAACATCATTTAAGTAGTTCTTCCCTGTGTGTGTTATTCCCTCCAACTCCAAATCAGGACTTTTGTTTCATTTTAATTTTGTGTTTAGCAATTGTTTTCTGCTTTAAAAAAACTTTAATTTTATAATTACATAAATAATTACAAGATTGACAGTTAACTGATGCTGGGCAGTGGTGGCGCACTCCTTTAATCCCAGCACTTGGGAGGCAGAGGCAGGCCGATTTCTGAGTTCGAGGCCAGCCTGGTCTACAGAGTGAGTTCCAGGACAGCCAGGGCTACACAGAGAAACCCTGTCTCAAAAAACCAAAAAAAAAAAAAAAAAAAAAAAAGAAAGAAAGTTTACTGAGTTCAGAATGATGGTGAATGTCTCTAACCCCGGGACGAGGAGCCTTCTGCAGGAAGACCATGAATTCTGACGCCAGCCTGGACCACACAGTGAGACCTTACTTCAGGGGACAGAATTCCAAAGTTTAATCTCCAGCACCAAACAGCTTCAGACGATGGGGCTTCTGATTGCTTAATTGGGTGCTTTTTGAGATAGAAGCCTCATGTATCCTAGGCTGACCTTGAACTCACTATGTACCTTTGAACCCCCAATCTGTCGGCCTCCACCCCTTGAATGCTTGGGCTACAGGCATGCATTATCACATCCATGTGGTGCTGGGGCTCAAACCCAGGGTTTTGAGCATGCTGGGTAAGTAACTCTACCAACTGAGCTACAGCCACAGCTCAGGGCTGGGACTTGCCTTCACTTCGTTTCCTCTCCTCCACAGTGGGATGGGTAGAAGGGACAGTCGAGGCTCACTTTAGTTCAGGACACACTGGGTGGCGGTTGTGGAGTGCGCTCCTCCCAGCACCACAGCCGCCATCTACACCAGAGCAGCAGTGATCACTTGTAAGCAGCCCTTGGATTTAGGCCCGCTGTCTGTCAACAGTCCCTCATAGAAAGAGGGACATAAAGGGTCATTGAACCCTACCTGAGATTACAGCTACTCTTCCCCGAACCTCCCAGTTAACCACAAGTGTAATTTTGCCTTAATTACATATGGCCTTGTGGTCTCAGAGGCACTGGGGTATGTAAATAGTGGAAGGTTGATGAAGAGGACTCTCAGCTCTGGAGCTTCAGGGAAGTTGTTGCCCATGCTGGGCTGAGGTGGGTGGTTTGGTTGTTTCTTTTGGTTTGGTGCAGCTGCTTTTTGTCCATGCTGGAGTGAGTTTGGTTTTGGGGGTACAGCTGCTTTGGGGTCACCCAGGCTCCTGTAAGTAACCACTCGCTCAGGAACTACACCCAATATATCCATTGGTTGTCCTAGCTGGACCTTGGTGGGAATCAGCTTTGGTCTGTAGTTGGTGACCTACTTTGGAGCAGGTGTTTATGTCTGCCCCTCCCCCGTCCCAAAGAGCTCACAGTTTTTGAGCTCTGCAAAAACAAAGCTTGGCAGTTGCCTCACGCTAAGCTTTCTCTTCTCTAAGCTACCCGCATCCTCCTCGTTCGAAGTACCTAAATCTCTGAGAACAGCACGTTTGTATCACGATGTTCCCGGTTCCCTCTGACCATGGCCACACCCCTCCCCTTTAGTGCCTTTGTAATGCTCCAGAGAAGCCCAGAAAAACCCTGGGCAAAGTTTTTGGAAAAGTGCCCTTCTATGTGTCCCGAGGGCTTCAGAAGGGAGCACTGTAAGGAGGAGGGAGCTGTAGGGGACACAGGGAGGCTCTAGAGGAGGCTGGGGAGGCTTCCATCCACTACCCAAGGTGTGAGAAGGGGCGCGTATGTTTGGAGCAAGCAGTAACGTGTATCCCAGGTGGAAGAAGAGGTTCTGTGGGGTCACGCACTGTGGCTCAGCCCTTAGTGACTCCAGCACCCTGCCTGTATCTTCCCTGGGCCGCCTACATCCTGGCCACAATCCCTGGTGACAGGAGAGGAAGGAAACAAAGCCAGCACAAGCAGCTGAGTAAGCGGTTCCATCAGCCTCTGGGAGACCGGCCCTGGAGGCTGGGTAGTGACACAGCTGGGCTTGGGTTCAGTGAAGGGCAGGGGTGGGGAGCAAACGGTTTGGTGAGACAGTGGACTCCTAGAAATGTCTTCCTTTTTTTCTTCCTTCTCTTCCTTCTCCTTCCCCTCCTCCCTCTCTCCTTCCCTCTCCTTCCCTCCCTCCCTCTTTCCTTCCCCCTTCCCTTCCTTCTTTTTTCCTCAGGTTTTTTTTTGTTTTGTTTTTGGCTTTAAAACTCACAGCAAACCTCCTGCCTCTGTCTCCATGGTGCTGAGAGTACAGAATAACACTGTACCTGGCATGCCCCTTTTAAAATGAAGAATTTCAGGGTGGTGGTGAGCTCATTGGTAGTGCACTGACCTAGCATTCACAAGGCCCTGGATTTCCTTCTTTCTTTCTTTCTTTCTTTCTTTCTTTCTTTCTTTCTTTCTTTCTTTCTTTCATTTATTTATTTTTATTATTTCATGTGCATCGGTGCTTTGCCCGCCCATGTGTCTGTGTGAGGGTGTTGGAGCCCCTGGAACTGGAGTTACAGACAGTTGTGAGCTGCAATGTGGGTGCTGGGAATTGAACTCAGGTTCTCTGGAAGAATGCTTTTAACTGCTGAGCCATCTCTCTAGCCCTTAGAGTCATTTTTTGTGACAGGGCCTCACTCTGGCTCTGCCAAAACTCCGTAACCCAGGCTGTCCTTGAACTCACAGAGATCCTTCAGTCTTTGCCTCCCAAGTGTCACAGATGTGTACACTTTGACAAAAGCCCCAGAGTTTATTTCCACCAGAGCATGAACTAGGGGTGGTGGCATATACCTGAATCCTAACCCTCAGTATGTAGAGGTCAGAGGGTCAAAGTTCAGTTCAAAGATCTGGAGAGATGGCTCAGTGGTTAAAAATACCCGTGGCTCTTGCAGAGGACCTATATTTGGTTCCCAGCACCCTTGTGGTGTTCACAACTATCTGTAACTTGAGTTCCAGAGAATCTGATACCTTCTTCTTGCTTCCTTGGGCTCCAGACACACCTGGTATACATAACATACATACAGACAGACAGACAGACAGATAGACAGACAGATGAAACAGTCATAAGCATAAATAAATTTTTAAAGCCACATAAGCAGTTCAAGACCAGCCTGGGCTACATCAGATCCTGTTTTTTTTTTTTTATTTATTTATTTATTTATTTATTTATTTATTTATTTTTCTAGACAGGGTTTCTCCGTGTAGCCCTGGCTGTCCTGGAACTCACTCTGTAGACCAGGCTGGCCTCGAACTCAGAAATCTGCCTGCCTCTGCCTCCCAAGTGCTGGGATTAAAGGCGTGCGCCACCACTGCCCGGCCAGATCCTGTTTTAAAAGGAAAAAAATAAAAATAAAACAAAATTAAGAATTTCCTGATTGCAACCGTCGTACATTAAACCAGGCAGCACCCTCCTGAGGCTGAGCTGTGACGTTCCCATTGACACCCCTGACTCATGTGGCTTGCAGAAAACAAGTCACCCATGTGTAACTTAAACTCCTCTTTCCCAGACACCCACTTCTCCTGGGAACCTCTCTACCCATCGCAGGGATCTGAGGTTTGTGTCTCCAAAACATTCCCAGGGGGAAAGCTAATCCCCAGTGGCAAATGTGACATGGAGGGGCTTCCGGAAGTGGTTAGGAGCCAAAGAGAAGAGTAACAGCAGATCGGTGTGCCCTTGTAAGAAAGGCAGGGGCAATAGCCCAGCCGGTACTCGAAACCACAGAGTGGGCCCTAGGAAACAGAGTGGGCCCTCAGCGCTCGCCACACCCGAGGTGTATCCATGCCTCCATCTTGGGCCAGAACTGTGAACAGTAAACGTATGAGTTTACAAATGGCCCAGTCTGTGATTTCTCTGCCAGGACTGCTAAACAGACTAAGCCTCCAGTCAGTCTGGGTGAGCTTGACTTTGTTCTACGATGGATATAAACACACACCAAATTTCAGGGGACATATGTAGAGCAAACACCCAAGCACATCCCAGCCGCATGCCTCCCTGTCACACAGGGAATACTGACAGGATGGTGGCTACACAACCAGAGGGTGGGATTGCTGCGCTAAATACCGCTATTCATTTGGTGCTGAGACAGCAGTCCACAGCTGAGCTGATTTCTCTCAGAACTGAAAAACAAACTCAGGTGGAAAATCTGGGCAAGCAATGTGATTTGCTATTTTTGGAGATGAGAGAGAAAAAGGAAGTCATTGAAATGGTGTAATGACAGTGTAGAACGGTGCTCGTGAGTGTGGAAGTCCAATGACTCTTATGTTCTTCCGGGGTGGTTGGGGGACTAGCAGGAAGCTACAGAGGGAAGAACAGACCACCCAGGGAGGTCTGGTGCCCCGCCCCCACTCCTAGGGAGGGATGAATCCAACCTCAGCTAGCTCTGGGCAGGGAACGGTGTAAATTGGGAGTGGAGAGGCGGGTTCTTCGCAAGAATGACAGGCATCTCTCACCCCACTCCATTTGCTGTATGAGGCTGATCTTCTCCACTGCTGGTGTCCTCCCACTTGGCTCCTGAGCTGTCTTTTTCTTGTGGTGATTGTTATATAACACCCCCCTCTCACACACACACACACACACACACACACACACACACACACACACACACACAGACACTCTGCAGTGCTGGGGTGCAGCCCGCGTCTGATCATGCAGCTGAACCCCGAGCCCTTTTGCATCCTATCTTCACCATGCTGGTGTAATACTTGTTTTGTATTTAGCTTTCTGCTTTGTATATGTAGTTTTCTTGTGGCTGTTAATTTTTTACTCGTTTGTTTGTTGGTTGGTTAGTTGGCTCTCTGAAGCAGGGTTTCTCTGTCTAGTCCTGACTATCCTGGAACTCAGAGATTTAGCTGCCTCTGCCTCCCGAGGGCTGGGATTAAAGGCATAGGCCACTGCCGCCTGGTGTTTTTTTCACTCTTATTGTTAAAAATCAACAGTATAAATATAGATAAGCAAAAATACATGAAGAGTAGGCTTCTTTCCCACCCTGAAATATTTGAAGGAGGCCACAAGTCTCCTCATTTTTTTCTATTTTCAGTATGTATCTCTTAGTTGTTTATGTTTTAGAGTGTCTAGGCTGGACTGGAACTCTGTGGCCTAGATTGGCCCTGAATTCAATGGCACTTCTCTTGCCTCAGCCTTCTGAGTGCTGGGGCTACAGGTGCGGGCCACCTTTCCTTCCTGTTTGAAATTTTTTTTTTTTTTTTTTTTTTTTTTTTTTTTTTTTTGAGGCACTCCTAGCTGCCCAGGAACTCCCTATGCAGACCAGGCTGGCCTTGAACTCACTTGAGATCCTCCTGCCTTTGCCTCTTGGGTGCTGGGATTAAAGGCCTGTGCCACCAGGCTGTGTTTGACTTTTTTTTTTCTTTGCTAGTGCTTTGTGAGTACTAGAAAGGAGTCTCTTGTAGCCCAGGCTAGCCTCAAACTCCCTATGTAGTTGAGGATGGCCCGGCACTCCTTACCCTCTGCCCCTCCCCCCAGGAGCTGGGATAACGGGCCTGTGTCATCGCACGGGACCTCTTTCCTTTCATATCTGCTTTTTATTTTTTAAGATTTATTATTTTTATTTTATTTGAATACACTGTAGCTGTCTTCAGACACACCAGAAGAGGGCATCAGATCCCCTTACAGATGATTGTGAGCCACCATGTGGGTGCTGAGAATTGAACTCAGGACCTCCGGAAGAGCAGTCAGTGCTCTTAACCACTGAGCCATCTCTCCAGCCCCAAGTTTTTCTTTATTATTGGTATGAGTGTGAATTTGTGTGGGGGCCCAAGCAACTTTATCTGCGGACATCTTACCTGCTCCTTGATTGTTCATCTTAAATCTAGATTCCACGTGAGAGAAAATGTACCACAGTTAGTTTGCTTAGTGTGGTTGTCTTGGTTTTGTGCATTTCCCTGCTGATCCTACAGATGGCGCAATCTTGCTCCTTGGGGCTGACTCCTTGGGTGTTCATGCCACATTTTTCTCTGTCCATCATCCATTAATGGGCACCTGGCTGGGTCCACATCTTGGCATTGTGAACAGTGAAGCAATAGCCATGGGTGGGGATCTATGTGTGCTGTGCTTATGTGGGCTCCTTCAGGTGTGGACCCAGGAATGGTAGAGCAGAGTTTTGAATACCAGACTTTTACAAAGTTATCTATTAGATCCTGAATAACCCAGATGTTTGCCATGTTCACTGGCCATTCATCAACACTCATACACAGTGTAGCATGTCTGCCTTAAGTAACTATGGGCCAGCTCCGAGGACACCTCCGACAGTGGCCAATGACCACCCCACACACTGCTATAGGAATCCCCTTTGTGTGAGCTATTCTTTCTGTGGCACTTAAATCCCTCTCTCTCACCCAGCCCAGTGGTAACTGTGCTCTCACTAGTCTTCAGGGGCCCACAAGAATTACTTTAGAATAAGAAATGAAAATGTAAATGTTTTTATAGGATAAAGCTATTGCGTCTAAAATGCACATACAGACTTAACTTACTCAAAATTTGATGATTGATCAGACTCTGTTCTTGCACCTCTTCCTGTTCTTTTCCTTCTTGGCCTTGGCTCTCCTTCCACCCTGAGCCCATGTTCTCTGTCACTTCCCATCCACAGAGCATAGGGACTCTCCTCCTGAGTAGTAACAGCATGCCTGCCTCGTTAAGATATTCTTCTCAGGTCACTGAGCTTAGAACCAGGGCTCCAGCATACATGAGTGTACACCTGTGAAGCAGCTTCCTAGAAAGGGACACTGCAACCTTGGGACTAGAACTTCAGAGTTTTGAAAACCTGCCCCAGTTTAAGGCAGTGCTGGAACCATGGCTCAGAGTTCTGGGGTGGTCTGTTATGTAATTAACCAACTTTACTACAAAACAGCATTAAAAACCATGGCAACATCTGGGCAAGCTTGTAAGGTGGTACCGAACTCTGCCTGCCTTTCTGTCTGTCTGTCTGTCTGCCTGCCTGTCTGTTGGTCAGTCAGTCAGTCTTCCTCCCCTCTTCCCCCCCCTTTACCACCCCCTCTATTAAAAACAGGCTCTTGCTGGACTTGGTGGCACATGACTTTAATCCCAGCACTCTTGATGCAGAGGCAGGTGAATTTCTGAGTTTAAGGCAAGCCTGGTTTGCATACAGAGTGAGTTCCAGGACATCCAGGGCTACACGGAGAAACCCTCTCAGAAAAAAAGGAAGAAAGGAAGAAAGGAAGGAAGGAAGGAAGGAAAGAAGGAAGGAAGGAAGGAGAAAGGAAAACAGGTTTTTTGAAGTCCCAGGCTATTCCAAACTTGCTGGGAACATGACCTTGATCTTCTGATCACCCTGCCTCTAATTCACTAATGCTAGGATTATAGGCATGTGCTTCCATCTCCTGTTTCTGAGGTGCTGGGGGTTGAACTCAGGACCTCCTGCTTGCTACACAAGTGCTTTACCAGTTAAGCTACATCCTGAGCCCCTTTTCTGTGTGTGTGTGTGTTTTTTTTTTCCCTTGAGACAGGATCGCACTATGAGGCCTGGCTGCTGTGGAGATCCACCTGCCTCTGTCTCCCCTGTGTTGGGATTGTAGGAACCATTTGCTTCTTTGTGACATTTTTTTCCCTAAAACATACTTCTTAAACATCTTGAAAAACATATATAATTTAAGCACCGCTGTAATCTTAGCCGGCAGATGGTGTTGCTGTGGTATTTGGAACACATCCCCAGGCTTATTGTCACAGTCTCTTGGTATCATATTACTTTTTATTTTCTGCTTGACATTTTATCAAGGGCAGTTTTTATACTGACTTTACATTTTAATGCCATTAGATAACTATAAAGTATTCCATCAAGTCATAAACAGATGAGTACTGTTATAAAGATTTAAATTTTAATTACACGTAAGTGTGTGTAGGTTTGCACATGTGTGAGTGTGGTCCCCACATAATCCAGAGGAGGATGTGGGGATCCCCTGGAGCTGGAGTTGCAGGTGGCTGTGACCCACCCAATATGGGTGCTTGGTACTGAACTCAGGGCCTCTGCAAGAGCAGTAAGGACTCTGCTGAGCCGTTTCCCATAAACCATTGGGTTTTCTTTTAATAGGTTGTAACTTGTTTAGAGTGTTATTATCACAAATCCATATACATGAATAAAGACTACATACAGAACTCTTGCTAGTCAATCATAAGAGAAACAACACACTTTTTAAAATGGTAAAATCAAGATGTCAGGTGTGATAGTACAAACTCCCAAGCCCAGCACTAGGGAGCCTGAGGCAGGAGGGCCAGGAGTTCAAGGTCAGCCTGTACTATCTAGTCAGATTCTATTTCAACACCCCTTCAGCATCCCAACCCCTACAAACCTGCAAAAGGTGAGAGGGTACTTTGCCAAAGGAAATATCCTTAAGTCAAACAAATATACAAAAATAAACCCCACCAGTCACCTGGGACAGCAATAAGATAATGCTGCATAGTCACTAGATTAGCTAATTTTTTCTTTTCTCTCTCTTTCTTTCTTTCTTTCTTTCTTTCTTTCTTTCTTTCTTTCTTTCTTTCTTTCTTTCTTTCTTTCTGGTTTCACTAGGTAGACCACGCTAGCCTGAAACTCATGCTAGCCTGAAACTCACAGGAAGAAACTCATCTCCTGCTGGGCAGTGGTGGCGCACGCCTTTAATCCCAGCACTTGGGAGGCAGAGGCAGGTGGATTTCTGAGTTTGAGGCCAGCCTGGTCTACAGAGTGAGTTCCAGGACAGCCAGGACTACACGGAGAAACCCTGTCTCAGAAAAAAAAAAGAAAAAAGAAAAAGAAAAAGAAACTCATCTCCTTCAGCTTTCCAAGAGCTGAGATTAAGTGTGCCACGCCCTGCTTACAATGGCATTTATTTATTTAATGTGTTTGTGCGTATGTGCCAGTGTGTGTCTTTTTTATGTATTTATGGAGGGCAAAAGCCAACCTCAGGTATTGTTACTTAGATTTTTGATTCAGGGTCTCTTACGGGGACCTGGAACTCATCAATAAGCTAAGATGACTGGCCAGAGACTCCAGGCGTCCTCCTGGCTCCTCTTCCCTAGCTTGGGATTATGAGAGCATGCTCCGACACTGGGCTGTTCCTGTAGGTTCTGGTGTGAATGCAGATTCTCGTGCTTGCGTGGCAAATATTTTTCTAACTGAACGATTGCCTCCTATTTATTCGCTTATTTTAAAATGTTGCTTCCAGGTCTTGCCGTGTACCCAGGCTTGCCTCAAACTTACAATGTAGCTGATGGCCTCAAGTTTGGTTTTTTTTTTTAAGATTTATTTATTTATGTATATGAGTACACTGTAGCTGTCTTCAGACACACCAGAAGAGGGCATCAGATCCCATTACAGATGGTTGTGAGCCACCATGTGCTTGCTGGGAATTGAACTCAGGACCTCTGGAAGAACAGTTGGTGCTCTTAACCACTGAGCCATCATCTCTCCAGCCCTGACCCCAAGTTCTTGATCTATGTGCTTCAGTTCCTGAGTTCTGGGATTAAAGGTCTGATTTGCCATGCCCAGGTCAAATTTTTCTAAACTAACAACACATTACTGACACAGCTCATGAGTAAAACAGCTTGCTAGTGTTTTTTCAAGCTAAATTTCCCTATTGTGCCACACAAGGAAAGCAACAACATGTCTGTACAAAGACCTGATTACAAAGAGTGATAACATCATAGCATTAACTCATAATAACCCAAACTGAGAGCAACCTAAATGTCTCTCAATGGGTGAATGGACAAACATGTGAGACATGTCTATAAAACGGAGTACTGCTCAGCAACACAGATGAATGAGCTCCAGATATAAAAAGATACATCTCAAAGGCTGCTGGACCCCAAGAGCACTTACTGTATGAGTCCACTTGTGTGGTATTTTATAAAAGGATAAAAGGTTGGAGAACGTGAATGACTGATTCCCAAGTATCAGGAGAGGAGGCAAGAACTTGACTGGAAAGGGTAAGAGTAGCCGGGCAGTGGTGGCACATGCCTTTAATCCCAGCACTTGGGAGGCAGAGGCAGGCGGATTTCTGAGTTCGAGGCCAGCCTGGTCTACAGAGTGAATTCCAGGACAGCCAGGGCTACACAGAGAAACCCTGTCTCGAAAAACAAAAAAAAAAAAAAAAAAAAAAAGGGTAAGAGTAAACTTTAGACGGAACCAGTGTTGAGGGCTGCGTGGCTGAGGCTGGAGGAGTGCTTATCTAGAAGGCCCTGGGTTCCATCTCCTGCACCAAAGCAAACCTGGTATGCTGTCCAATGCCTGTGATCTCAGATGGGAGCCTGAAAGATGGCTCCATGGGGAAGGGCACTTATGACCAAGTCTGAAGACCTAAATTCAATCCTGGGCCCCATGTGGTGGAAGAAGAGAACCGCAAGTTGTCCTCTGACCTCCACTAGGGTGTGCACATAAGATAAAGTGTGGTAAGACTGTAGGGGCAGGAGGATTAGAAATGCACCGTTATCCTCAGCTACACAGCCTGCACTAAACAAGATCCTGTCTCAAAAGAGGTGACGTTTTACGCCTTGTACACATTTACTGAAATGAAACCTGAGTATTTAAAAGGAGCATTTTTAGAAAATACATTAGACCTTGATGATTCTGAGCTTTTTTTTTTTTTTTTTTTTGGTTTTTTGGTTTCTCTGTATAGCCCTGGCTGTCCTGGAACTCACTGTGTAGACCAGGCTGCCCTCGAACTCAGAAATCCACCTGTCTCTGCCTCCCAAGTGCTGGGATTAAAGGCGTGCACCACTGCCCAGCGATTCTGAGCTTTTAAATTTTTTTCTGAGCCACTCCCCTAGATGAGAACTTGAGAACAGATTGGAAATTTCAGCAAGATACACAGGACTTGAGGGGTGTGGGAGATGGTGTCAGGAGCTCTTCAGGTTTGGGAAGTGTTAGGAGGTTGAATTAATTAGCCAGGCAAGGAGAGAGAAAAGAGACAGAAAAGGGGATACTGAAGGCAGAAGGATGCAAAGGCGAGAGATGGAAATTGCGACGAGTTCCACTTTATTTTTCTCTTTATTCCCTTGTCTTCACTCTCTTGTTTGTTTATATCTGCAGTGTGTTGGTGGGGAACCTTGCATACTGTGTGTATTGGTTAATCTCAATTGTCAATTTGGTGAGAACCAAAATCACCGGGGAGATGGGCCTCTGGGTGTATCCTGGGGGCATTATCTTGATTAGGTGAATTGAGGGAAGACCTGGCCACTGCTGAGTTACCACTCTGCCTCCTAGCCCCCACGGGTGTGAACACCACACAACTCCCCCCCCCCCCCCCCGTCGCGTGACTTCCTGAGTGGTGGACTGGAGCTGTTAGCTGAAACACACCCTTTCTCCCTTGTTTTGCCAGGTGCTTATCACAGCAACGGGAAAATAAGGCACTATGTATGAACATTCTATGCTTCCAAATACTCCACTGGGCACTCGAGCCCTCGCGGGCACGGGGAGGGGGGGGGAGGGGAAGGGGGAAGGGGGAAGGGAGAGGGAATTAAGATTCTTGAGAGAGCTGCCGACTTCCACCCAGGTGCACACCACCATTCGATTGGCCGGCTCCACCCACCATGGACCAGGGAGAGCATGAGTGGTTGGATCCAGCTTTCAGGCTTTGAAGGCTTGCGCTCAGCTTCCATATTCTGTTACCGCCTACGTTCCTTTCTGAAATTTCCTGTTAAGTATTATTGTCAGATTCAAAAGAAAAGGGAAGGGATGCAGAGAGGCTCCGCCTTGCCATCTCCGCGTATTTATAAGTAGAACTTTACCCTGCTTTCTAGTGGGGAACACTTTCAGTGCCACACACCCAGGTCCTGTCTCTCATCCGCGTTACTCATTCTCCCCTGGGAAGAAGCCATTCATATAAGGATACTCCGAGGCCAAAGGTTGCTCATACTCAGTGCTGAGCTGCCAATGATGAGTGGTCGCTCTGAGGCAGGTGAAGGACCCTGAGCTCTCCGTGAGCCCTCCTCCGTGGTGTAAACACTGCACCAGAGTGGATTTCAGGCTTCTGAGGCAGTGGAGCCGTTTGTAAAATTCCTGAAAATGCAGTCATTCCTTTTCACCATCTGTTCTGTGCGGGCTGTAGCCACAGGACACCCACAGAACACAGCTATAGGGGTCAGCTCCCTGCTGTTCCTAAACCCACATTCCTGTCCTAATGATAAGGGAGCTCTATATTGGTTACTTTTTTTCATAGCTCTAACCAAATGCCTTAAGAAGCAACTTAAGAATTATTAATTTTCTCTTCCTTCTCTTCTCCCCCTCCTCCTTTTTCTTTGACAAGATCTCATGTAACACAGGCTAGCCTTGAACTCCCTATGCTTAGGTGAATGACCTAGAATTCCTGATCCTTCCACCTCTACCTCCGAAGTTTGGGGTTATAGGCATAGGCCATTGAACCAGATTTATAGGAAGTTTACTTTAGCTTACAGTTTAAAGGTTGTATAGCCTACTATGGCAGGAAGAGTTGGCAGCAGAAATAAAAGGCCACTGGTCATGTGGCATCTGAAAGCAGAAGGTGGACAGGAAGTGGGCTTGGGCTATCCACTTCCTCCAGCCAGGCTCTGCCTCCTCAGGTTCCACAGCCTTCCAAAACAGCTCCACCAGCTGGGACCAAGTGTATTTCTTCGTGGGAGTGGGGGGGTCACTTCACCTCCAAACCATCACAAACATAAAGACCTGGGTGTGTATTTTGCATAGGACCAACAGAAGAGAGTTCATGATTCTGGGGTTTTTTTTTTTGTTGTTTGTTTTGTTTTTGTTTTTTTTTGTTTTTGTTTTTGTTTTGTTTTTCAAGACAGGGTTTCTCTGTATAGCCCTGGCTGTCCTGGAACTCACTCTGTAGACCAGGCTGCCCTCGAACTCAGAAATCTGCCTGCCTCTGCCTCCCAAGTGCTCGGATTAGAGGCGTGTGCCACCACTGCCTGGCCATGATTCTGGGGGGGTTTGGTTTGGTTTGGTTTGGTTTGGTTTGGTTTGGTTTGGTTTGGTTTTTTAAGACAGGGTTTCTCTGTGTAGCCCTGGCTGTCCTGGGACTTACTCTGTAGACCAGGCTGGCCTCAAACTCAGAAATCCACCTGCCTCTGCCTTCCAAGTGCTGGGATTAAAGGCGTGTGCCACCACTGCCCAGCTTGATTCTGTTTTTTACTTAGTTTTTGCTAATGACTTCCCTGGAGACATAACTTTTTTTTTTCGTAGAAGGAGAATGAGAGAAATTCAGAATAATTTGAGCTATTGAAGCCACCTGTAGTGTGTTCCTTGATGCCCCTGTTTCACTCCTTGATCCACAGGCAACATCTGACCTCAGCACCTTGCTTCCTGTGACCCAGGCAGAACTAGGAATCCAGCTGGACTTCCCTGAACTTGTGCTGCCTATGAGCAGGGAGTGCAGGGAGATTACTCGTGCTGGGGCTCTTCATTTATGGCAAATTTGCCTGTGAGGCAGCCAGGGTTCAGCCTGAGCCCAGTCAATAGCACCTGGCCCAGAGAGGCTTGAGACGCGTGGTGAGATGGTGAGCCTGCCCTGGGTCTGGATTTAGAACCATAAAAAGTTTGTCCTGGATCTACTAGGGCTTCTCTACAGCGCCCCCTGCTGCACATTGCTATGTATTTATTTATTTATATTTTTACTACATTTTTGAAAAATATTTTAAAGATTTGTTTATTTTTATGTGCATTGGTATTTTTCCTGCATGTATGTCTGTGTGAGGGTGCCAGATGTAGGTGCTGAGAATTGAACTTGGGTCCTCAGGAAGAGCAGCCAATGCTATTAACCACTGAATCAACTATGTCACCAGCCCCTAATTTTACTAATTTTGTGTCATGGTTCTTCCTCTACAAGGATGATGCAGTGACCAAGTAACAAACATAGACTCCGGAGAGCTTAAGAAAACAGGAGTAAGACAAGACTTGCATGCTGATAAACACCTATAATGGCATCACTTGGGAAGTGGAGACAGGAGGATCAGGAGTTCAAGGTCATCCTCCACTACAAACAGAACTTGAAGACCATGTGCTACATGAGGTCCTATCTCAAAAGAAGAAAAGAGAGAAAGAAAGAGGGGAGAAGGGAAGGAGGAGGAAGATGAAGAGGAGGAGGAGGAAGAAGAGAAAAAGAAGATTGTATAGATACAAGTACCCAATTGTAACAGTACCCAGTTCAGTTCTCAAATTGATCCTGGTGGCAGCACATTCCATGATAGCCATCCCAGTCTTCTGAGTTCCCGAATGAAAGACACACACACAGCCTTTATATTTTGATATGTCTAAAACTCAAAGGCTGGGTAACGTCTTAACCTTCACATGGCTAATTCATCTCCCTCCAATATTCCCAAGTTATTACTTACTAAAATCTATATTCCATCTTTGCTGCCCTGGACCCAGTTGGGAAGGAAGCCCTCTCAGGGCCGTTCTCCCTTGACTCCTACACAGCAGCTATGTTCTCTGTCCCATGCCTTCTCAGGTGTGGCATCTCCACCCCTTCTCCTGGAATGGCAGGTCTCTTTCTACCTCTCCACCTAGATCCCTTACCAAGGAATTCTAAGCTCCTGCCACTGTCCACCTTGCCCAGCCATTGGCTGACTGCAAGTTTTTTTTTTTTTTTTTTTGATACTTTATTTACATTTCAAATGTTTCCCCCTTTCCAGGTCTCCCCTTTGGAAACCCCCTATCCTATCCCACCTCCCCCTGCCTCTATGAGGGTATTCCCCCACCTACCCACCCACTCCTATCTTCCCTCCCTGGCATTCCCCTATACTGGGGCATCTAACACCCTCAGGCCCAAGGACCTGTCCTCCCCCTGATGGCCAACAAGGCCCTCCTCTGCCACATATGTGGCCAACACCATGGGTCCCTCCATGTGTATTCTTTGGTTGGTGGTCCAGTCTCCGGGAGCACGGGGGAGGGGTGATCAGGCCATTTGACACTGTTGCTCCCTCTATGGAGCTGCAAACTCCCTCAGCTCCTTCAGTCCCGACTGCAAGTTTCTTTACCAATCAGAACTAACTGGGAGCAGAGTCCCTCAGTGTCTTATGTGTGGATGTGCGGATTCTCTTGCAAACAATTTTGGGGACCCAAATTAACATAATACAAGCAGCCACAAGGAACCATTATTGTAAAGCCATGAAGACCACAGAACTGGTCATCTCTGTCATCCTCAAAACCTGCCTGCCTATCAGCCCATTTCAGCATCCAGGAACCCATCTATGATATGTCTGAGTTTAACTACAGTGTGACAAATGCTTTGGTTGTCTCCACAGTCCTCAAAGATGGTCCCAATGAAAGATCAGAGCCCAGGAAGAGTTCAGCTTTCCCATGGTCACCCAGTCCCTAGAAATCCAATAAATCTACATCCCTCTGACTCTCAATTCTTTCTCCTACATGCCTGGAGGAATGGACATGGAGTTCAGGGTTGAAGGCAGCTGTTGGTGACATCAGCAATTGCTACTTTTCCTGATTACACCCTCACTCCCCCCCCCCATTTTTCCAAGCCTGGCTCTCTGAAAAGTAGATTATCTATTCTTCCTTCCCAAGTCAAGAAAGATGAGCCAATACCTGGCTAACAACTCTAGCCACAGGCCAAGCACTGGGCTCATAGCTCCAACCAGGCTAACTGGACTTTCCTGCTAGAGCCGTGAACAGAAACTGGGCAAAGACCCCCCAGGCTGACCAAACTCCTAAGCTGGGAGCTTCCTGAGGCCAGTCTGCCTTTGAAAGAAAGATCGCTCAAGAGGTCATGCCTACTGTGGCGGTGCACATGAATGAATCCCAGCACTCAGGGGCAGAAGCAGGCAGAACTCTGAAAGTCTGAGGGAGCCCAGTAGCAAGTTTCAACCCAGTCAGAGTTCCATGGGTGACACACACCTGTATCAGAACAGAACCTCAAAACCAAAGCGAAACAAGAAGCCACATTGTGGTGTGTGTGTGCGCAGAGAAAGAGAATGAATATGCTTAGTGGCATAATTTGAGGGTCTATTTCTAGCCATTCCTGAGGTTGACCACATCTACATTTTTCTTATGAGATAATATCAAATCAATACATCCCCTTCCTTTTTAATTAATTAAACAATTAATAATTAATTTCACTGTTGCTGTTATACGGGGGAGGGGGAGTTGTTTGTTTTGTTCTTTTCAAAATAAGATCCCAGAGTGTCCAGACTGGCCTCAGTCTCAAGCTGTAGCCAAGGTTGGTTTTAAATCCCTGCTCTCCCTGGCTCAAATTCCTTAGTGCTGGGGTTCTAGGCTGGTGTACACCCCTTCTTTGTGTGTTCGGTATATGTTTATGTGCACATGTGTGAATTTGGAGGTCAGAGGTTGATGCTGGGTGTCTTTCTCAATCAGTCTTTACCTTATTATTATTTATAATTTTTAAATCACATTGATTGATTGATTGATTGATTGATTGATTGATTGATTGATTGAGACTGTGCCTATACACATGCATGCCACCGCGGTTCACGTGGAGGTGAGAGGACAACGTGCAGGAGTGGGTTCTCTCCTTCCACCATGTTGGTCCTGGCAAGTGCCCTTACCCACTGAGCCATCTCGATGGCTCTCCTTAACTGATGAAGCCAAGACTTTTCACTACTCTGGAGAAGAATGGTTCTGCTAGACCAGCTAGACCCACTGGGCCCAGGGATCCTCCTGTCTCAGCTCCCCAGGGCTAAGGTTTCAGCTTCATACTGCCTGCCACACATGGCTTTCTCCTGTGAGCCCTTAGTGTCAGACTCATGGCCTTGCACTTGCAGAACAAGCACTTAACCAACTGAGCCACTTCCCAGTCCTATGTCCCCTCTTACTGAAGCTGTGTGTGTGTGTGTGTGTGTGTGTGTGTGTGTGTGTGTGTTTTCACTCTTGAAGCCTAGGGGTCCTGAGAAACACACACTGATGAGTGGTGCTTGTGGATGAAGTGATGGGGTTGCCAAGGCAACCAGCAGAGCAGAGAGGCAGCAGATGAGGAGCTGCTGATGGTTTGGATGCCTGGAGCCTGACTACACAGAGGGCTGGAGAGAGGAAAGACCCCATCAGGGAAGGGACAATTGGGAGCCTCTAGTTCAAGCATTGATGTGACCTGATCAAACTCACAATTCTGTTTTTGTTTTCAATTGAGGTGTGTGGGTGGGTGAGGAGGCAGATCATGTTTCCCCTGCTGGCTGGGAACTAACTGTATAAACTAGGCTGTCCTCAAATTTGCAGCAATTCACCTGCTTCTGCCTCCCAGGCAGTGGGATTGCACATATTCACCATCAAGCCCAGGCAGGACAAGACATTTGACAGTGACCTTGAAGTTTTGGCCAGTCTAGAAAGGCCAGCTGGTGCCTTTGGGATTTTCCTCATATACATTTCTGTTTGGTTTGGTCTCTCTCTCTTTCTTTCCTTTCTCCCTCTTTTCTTTCAGGACCAGGATTTTAATCTAGGGTCCCAGGATTGGCAAACAGAGCCGTCTACCCCTAAACTACACCCCCATCCTGCAGCTTGCTCCCTGTGATTCGTCAGCCCCCAGCCCCCGCTGCTCTTCCCCCCAAACGGCGCATCTCAGATACAGCCTTCACTGTGCCCTGGTGCATACCCTGGCAGCCTGGCTTCCTCCGAAGTGACAAGCAGTCTAAGAAATGTGACCACTCCACTAGATCTCATCCCTCTCGGGTGGGGGTGAGGGAGCTAACTGGAGTCTTCCCATGAGAAAACTGGAAATAAATGGAGTAGTTCTCATCATGGAAAATCTGACCAGGGCAATGCTCAACCAAGTCTCACGGAGCACACCTGGGCATCAGCCATGCGCTCCGTGTCTCACAGCAGATACCTGGCTTGCAAGTCCTCTAGTTTATGTGGCCTTAAGCGTTCTCTCATTATGGGGCTCCACTGTGGGAGGGGTCCCCACATGTCTAGCTCATGCTATGAGTGACACAGAAGGACCTTGCTTGCTCTTAACAAAAGAGAAGCAGGATGTCCCACCCTCATCTGCTGCTGAGGTCCTCCCAGTAGGTCTGATGTCCCAAAGGTTTCTACTGGAAGGGAAGACGTAAGGCCTCACTCGTCTTCCGCCCTTCTCTTCCTAACAGTCTAGCAGCCGGCTAGAAACTCTTTTTTTTTTTTTTTTTTCTTTTTTTGTTTGTTTGTTTTGTTGTTGTTGTTTTTTTGAGACAGGGTTTCTCTGTGTAGCCTTGGCTGTCCTGGAACTCACTCTGTAGACCAGGCTGACCTCGAACTCAGAAATCCGCCTGCCTCTGCCTCCCAAGTGCTGGGATTAAAGGTGTGCGCCACCACTGCCCGGCTCCTAGAAACTCTTAAAGGGGCTTTAACTCGCCTGCTGAGAACATCCTCAGTTTCATTCTATTTGAGCTACTGGGGAAATACTCACTTCGATCTTGAAGTCTCTACCAAAGTAGCTCGCTCGCTCTCTCGCCCCCCCCCCGTGTGTGTGTGTGTGTGTGTGTGTGTGTGTGTGTGTGTGTGTGTGTGTGTGTGTTGCTGTGATGGATGGAGCCCTGAGGATGGAAGACACGCTTCCGCAGAGTTATGCCCCCAGCTTTATATTTTCTAATTATTGTCAATTTTCTACTCTTACCGATTGACAATTGGTCACTGTCACAGTGTGGACAAATACTGCTGTGATTGGACAAATAAATAGATCACCAATGCTGCTGCTGCACTATGGAGAATGGAGCCTCTTCTCAGAACCACCAAGCATGCTGGGACTTTCCTGGAAACAGAATTTCGATCCCAATAAGAACTTTTACATAGCCGGGCAGTGGTGACGCACGCCTTTAATCCCGGCACTTGGGAGGCAGAGGCAGGCGGATTTCTGAGTTCGAGGCCAGCCTGGACTACAGAGTGAGTTCCAGGACAGCCAGGACTACACAGAGAAACCCTGTCTTGAAAAATAAAACAACAACAACAAAAAAAGAAGAACTTTTACATAGTCAGGACTTGCTCTTCGGGGGATAGGGGTGGGGTGGGGGGGAGCAATACTAACTACCTTGAAGTCTCTGACTCCCACCAGAACTGGCCATGTTCCTGGGAATGCAGTAGCTCTGGCCACCATTTTGATCACCTGGCTTCCTCCACTGCCAGGTGATCACAGTCACGCAGCTCTTCCACCTGTTGGCAATGAGTACAGCACTTCTCGGGATCTTTCCAGAGCCGAAGCATTGGTAGGGAGGGTGGGTCTGGAGGGCCCAGCAGGAGCCAGAGCGTGGATCAGTTCTAGCCCCAGAACTATTCATTTGACAGTGAGGAGGGTTCTGGGCAAGGTGATAACTTGGTTAGGTTCATGGAGCTTTGTTCTTGTTCTGAGACAGGGTTTTAAGCATCCCAGGCTAGCCTTCAACTCCTGGTGCTCCTGTGGCCACCTCCTAAGTGCTGGGATTACAGGCCCGAGACACCACAGTCAGTTAAAGTTTGTGTTTAAGATTCCCCTGTTTGCAGTGCAGAACACTGACCAAGGAGTACAAAGCTGGAATCGGGAAGTCTCTTAGGTGATGATGTACTGGCTGCACAGGCAAATCACCTGGAACACTTTAAAGAATTGTGGGCACCGGGCAGTGGTGGCACACAGCTTTAATCCCAGCACTTGGGAGGCAGAGGCAGGCAGATTTCTGAGTTCGAGGCCAGCCTGGTCTACAGAGTGAGTTCCAGGACAGCCATGGCTACACAGAGAAACTCTGTCTTGAAAAACCAAAAAAACCCAGCCTGGTCTACAGAATGAGTTCCAGGACAGCCAGGGCTACACAGAGAAACCCTGTCTCGAAAAAACAAAAAACAACAACAACAAAAAAAAGGATTGTGGCCCTGACGTTATCCTCTCCTGCAGGTTTGAAGTGACTATCACTGCTGACAGGCCTAGGACCGTGCTGGAGCCCCTGGAGGTGCTCTGGCAGCTAGAATTTAGCAGAGCTAGAAGATTCAGCAGCCACTTGTGTGGGAGTGAAGGCTAGGCCCATCTATTTTCTCTGAGTCACACTTGGCTCAACCGTTTGTTTATGTGTGTGAGTCTGTGCATCTAGGGAGTTGTATTCCTCAGGACCGAGGTTGCAGAGAGCTGTGAGCCAGCATGTGGGTGTGGAGAGTTGAACTCAGGTCCTTTGGAGGAGCAGTCAGTGCTCTTAACTATTGAGCCATCTCTCCACCACTCCACCTATGTTTTACATTTGCATAGACTCGGAGCTGAGGAGATGGCTCAGTGGTTAGAAGCTCATACTGCTCTTACAGAGGACCTGAGTCCGGTTCCCAGCACCCATGTCAGGTAGCTCACAATGGACTCCTCTAGCTCTAAGAGATGCAACACTTCTTTTGGGTTTCTGTAGGCCTCACAGGCACACACACACTCACACCCCTAAAAATAAAATCTTTTCTAAAGACTTTATTTATTTAGAAGTAAAAGAGCTGGGCAGTGGTGGCGCACGCCTCTAATCCCAGCACTTGGGAGGCAGAGGCAGGCAGATTTCTGCAAGACCAGCCTGGTCTACAGAGTGAGTTCCAGGACAGCCAGGGCTACACAGAGAAACCCTGTCTCGAAAAACCAAAAAAAAAAAGAAAAGAAAAAAAAGAAAGAAAGAAAGAAGTAAAAGCAAATATTCATAAAAGGGAAAGCAAGGAAATGGTAGAGAAACTCAACAAAAAATGGGGGAGGGGAAAGCTGAGAAAGAAATCAACATAAACGTAGTAAATATAGTAACTCCAGTGGGTGCAAGAGAGGCACGCTCCTGGGTGTTGAGAGGCTGCTTGCTGAAGAGTGAGGCAGGACAAGAGCTCATGACTGTGAGCCCCAGAGAGTAGGCGTGTTCTCCATGGTTCAGGGAAGGGTCCGACAGGCAGAGGAGTCCCTGCTCGGGTCTCCACTGTCCCCTCCAAGCCTGGGAGCATTCATCCACAAATACCAGGTTACCAAGTGAGTATCGCTTCTGTGTCAGTTCTGAAGTTGGTCTGTCCATGGGCTTTAAAGTATGGCTTTTTTTTTTTTTTTTGGTTTTTCAAGACAGGGTTTCTCTGTGTAGCCCTGGCTGTCCTGGAACTCACTCTGTAGACCAGGCTGGCCTCGAACTCAGAAATCTGCCTGCCTCTGCCTCCCGAATGCTGGGATTAAAGGCGTGCGCCACCACTGCCCAGCAAGTATGGCATTTTCTACACTGGTTTGTCCAGCTCCACTCTCTGCTCTGGGGTGAGAAGCTGGGCATTGTTCTTCTCCTAAAGACACAACAGCTAGGAGCTCCCAGGGCTTTCTTCATGTCACTGAAAGAGATCTTCAACACCTACTATAAAAATCTAAATAAAAAATTAATTACATTTATTCATTCATTGTGTGTAGGGGAGGGCACACGGGAGGGCACACGGCGTGCCACCACACATATGTGTAGGCTAGAGGACAACTCGTGGGATTTGGTTCTATTCTCTTTTGTGGGCCTGGGGGATGGACTTGGCTGCGAGACTTTATCCACTAAACCATAACACTCACACAGAAAGCAAAAATTAGTAGTACTTGTTGAGAACTGTACTTCTCACGGACCCACATCTGGGCGAGTACCATAAACACACCTGTGAGGGTGGGGCCGTTCCTTTGTGCCCCTCTTTTTAGGCATATCTGTTTGTGTGGGGGTGGGAGTGGGGGTGGGGTAGCGTTTGTAATGCTAAGAGGAAGACTGTTGCAGCACTAAGGCTGCGGGGCAGAGCAGTGCAGGTCGGTCACTGCAGGAGTTCCTGGACACACACACACACACACACACACACACACACACACACCAGCTCTGTCTACCCACACCAAATGCTTTCCAGTGGCATAGAGGTGTGAAGAAGTTGACTTTGAGGGAGTACTCTCAGTTGTCTTTAGTTTCAAAGTATCTTTTCGAAGGATCCTTTGGAGTTGGGCACAGCTGGAATGTCCACCTTCTGTGGAGAAATCTAAATTCTGGGAAAAGGAGATGAGCTCATTCCGGTAAGCAGCACTTATCGCTGCAGTTTCCCTTTTTGGCCACTAGATGGCCGCCCCGACCAGGCACCAGCACTTCAGAGAGGCGGTGGGGCGCAGGTGTTGGGAATTAAGATTTGGAAATTGTGGCAATTTTAGGGAAAAGACCTGGTTTCACTTCACAGCACTCACCCAGCAGAGCTGTTCTTGCGCAGAATCCAGTAATTGTTCAGTCCGTGAGGCTGATGTCTCAGGTGATCTTCAGTAGTCGACGGAATCTGGAAGAAGTAGTCTAGCGCCTTTAAAGGAATGGTCTTGTTAGTGAGAGCAAGAGCAAGCAGGCAGAGAGCAAGCTTCTTTCTTCCATGTCTTTTATATTGGCCTCCAACGGAAGGTGAGGCCCAGATTAAAGGTGGATCTTCCCACCTCAAAGATCTGGATTAAAGTTGTGTCTTTCTACCTCAAAGATCCAGATTAGAAGTGGGCCTTCCTATCTCAAGTAACTTAATTAAAAAAAAAAAAAAATCCCCCACAGGTGTGTCCAGGCATTTGTGTTTTAGTTAATTACAGATATAGTCAAATGACCAACCAAGAATAGTCACCACATGAGGCTAGCACCTTTACCCTCAGGGCCATCTTACCAGCCCATTTACTGGATTCTATTCACCCTAGGACCTGAGCCCATGGGATTGTATGCCTACACTCAGGGTGGGTCTTCCCTGCCCCATTAACCTATCTGAAATCACCATCACAGATGGGCCTAGAGATGTATCTCCTAGGCAATTGTAAATCCAGTCACGTTGACAATGAAGAGTAACCTGGGCTTCCAATTGTGGTCCTTCTGCCTCTGCTTCTCAACTGCTTCGCTTACAGGTGTCATCACCACACCTGAATTCAGTGTAAACTCTCTAAGTGAGCTTGACCTACATGTAGAGACATGTACGGCTTGGTGAATTTGCATAACTCAGACCCTCCCAGGAAGCACCACCTAGGGAAAGCAACAGAATGTTGCTAAAACTCCAGAAACTCTCTGCATCCGCCCCAAGGATAACCATTATCTGGCTTAACTCATAGATGTGCAGGGCATAGTGAGGCATGCCTGCCAGCCCAGTGTTTGGGAGACAGAGGCAGGAGTTTTAAGGTTATTGTCCTGATTAATTTTATCACAGCGATATAAACCCTAGCCATCTTCAGCTACATAGAGGAACTTGAGGCTAGCCTGGGATACCTGAGACCCTATCTAAAACAGCATAACACAAAACAGACAAATTAAAATGGAAGAATTTGATCTGCCTGGAACTTCCCAGAACTTAGGGGCACATGCTGTTCGGGCCTGGCTCCCATTACTCAGTGCTTTATTTTGGGAAGACATCATTTCATTTTGTACTTGCAGTTTGACAGGTCATCTGCTGTATAGTTGTCTGTTGCATACAGATCACAGTTGATGAACATAAATTATTCAGTTGTTGTGTATTGCAAGCAATCTCTCTCTGTCTCTGTGTCTGTATCTGTGTCTGTCTTTCTCTCTGTGTGTGTGTCTCTCTCTCTCTTTCTTTCTCCAGAGTCTCAGATAGCCCAGGCTGGCTATAAACTCATTATGTAGTTGAGGATAACCTTGAATTCACTAGTGTATTGGCTTTTATGTCCTGATATGGAACCCAGGGCTTCAGGCTTCTAAGTGAGCACTTATCAGCAGCTGAGCTCAGCCACAGCCCTATTGTAGGGGTTTTGAGTGCCTTCTGATACTCATTACCTACCTACATTGGGTCATGGGACATGCATTTGTTCAGCTTTACCTGGTCTCTACACACTAGGCCTGGTAGACTGGTAGACTGGTAGACAAGTCGAGTTACAAGTCAGACTCCTGTGAGCAGTAATTCCAGCCTCACATAGAGGTGACAATTTCTTTCACTGCTGACATGCTGTTGCGTGTGCAAATTCCCACCAAGTCTCTAGCTGGCAGTTGTCTGAGGACTGATGGAGCAGGTTCTCTCTCACAGGTCATTTTGAAGTATTGTAAGACTTTAGTGGATAAGAGTACTAAAAAGAAGTTTCCAGGGGACTGAAAAGATGGCTCAGGGGTTGAAGGTGTGGATTGCTCTTTTGAAGGACTTCCTGTAACTCCAGTTGGGTGACTCACACACAACCTCCTGTGACTCCGGCTCAGGGAACCTGACACCACTGGCATCTGCAAGCATTCGTGCATGCGCATGCGCATGCGCGCTCTCTCTCTCTCTCTCTCTCTCTCTCTCTCTCTCTACACACACACACACACACACACACACACACATGATTAAAAATAAAATGAACCTTTTAAAAAAATTCCTTCACTGCAGGTGTTGCTCAGTTGGTAGTTTGCTTGCCTGGCCAAGGTGGTGTAAAACTGTAGTCCCAGCGGAGGTACATCCAAGCTCTTTGAGAATTTATTTTTAAAGTACAGTCATAGAGTCAGCAAGATGGTAAAGGTCTTGCCACCGAGCATGATGACCTGAGTTTAATCCCCAGGACCCACACAGGAGGAGAAAGCCAGCTCCTGAGGGTTGTCCCTGATCGTCACTTGAGCCCTCCTAGATAATTTAAATTTTTTTTTTATTTTAAAAATGATTACATAAGAAGAGAATAGCATGAAGAAGTGGCTCTCAATGGGGCTTATCTTGTTCCCCATTACACCTTGGCAATGCCTGAAGATATTGCTACTTTGTCACAACTGGGGCAGAGACACCATCATCGAATGGGTGGTCAGGGATGCCAGTGAGTACTCTCCAAGGCCAGGATAGTCTTCCAACAACCACTAACCCAGCAAAGGCCCATCCAACCCAACCCAACCCCAGTGCGGATCAAGGTTTTCCTGTGCTCATCATTTTGATTAGTTGTTCATGGGTTTTCATATTTCATATGACTTCGTGATCTATAATGACATTTGTATGCTATTAAAGTTAGTCTTAAAAAAGAATGACTCTTTATTTCTGGCCCGTGAATCAAATCTGACATTTCTAGAAGTTTGAAATAAGAAGTTATGACTGTTGAGGGAAAATTCCTGTGAGCTTTCTGTTTCTGGAGATCAGAGCAAGACACCAAAGAGTTTTGCTCAAAGATGTCTGTGTAACAGTGAGCCTTGGGATGGAGCAGGCTCTGCAGGTCTCCTGTGGTGATATAGCAGGAAGTCTCCCTTCCTTGGAGGGGATGCTGCATTCGGAGAGGACAAATAGGATTTTTATGAGCTCCTTTACAAACTTAGGGGTGTTGCTGGGGGTGATGGCACACACGTGGGATTCCAACATTTAGGCGCTGGGGACATAGGAGAACCACAGGTCAAGGCTAGCCTGGAGGCTAGGGATATAGCTCAGTCAGCAGTCAGCCTAGCATGCCTGAAACCCCATGCAGTCCCCGGCACTGCATAAAATGAGCATTGCACGATGTCATCCCAGACCTGGGAAGGAGGAGGCAGGAAGATCACAAGTTAATTATTACCCTTAGTTAGAGACTAGCCTGGGTTTTGTAAGATCCTATCTCAGACTTAAAAGCAAAGAAAGCTGCCGTGAGCAAGACTGTAAGGAGTGGAGGAAGCCCTGGGTGAGGGAAGTCCTGAGTGAATATAATATGTATTGTTGACATGGGCTGGGCCATAACCAGGACTCCAGTGCCTCTGCCGCATGGGAGTGGCAAAGCCTTCGAAGGTGAAGGATGGCAGTGCCTTCCTCGGAGTCTAAGTGTGGAGGCATGAGTGGTGTAAGCAGACTTGCAGCTGAAGTTTCTTCCTCCTCCCTGAAGTTTAGGGCCTGGGACTGCTCACCCACTGAGACCTCAGAGCCAGAGTAGAGAGTAGATAAGCCCTCCCCAAGTGCTGGACCTAAAAACCATGAGGAGGTTCTGGGTTGCTGCTGTAGAAGGGACCCTCTGTCAGAGTAAGCACATCCCCACCTCACCCCAGCTTTCTTGTGTGTGGATCTAGCCTTTCTATTTTTTATCTGCCCCTGGTCAGGATTCCAAAACCCAAGTCACATGGGTCTCAAGACTTTGTCAAGCTGGGCAGTGGTGGCACACGCCTTTAATCCCAGCACTTGGGAGGCAGAGGCAGGTGGATTTCTGAGTTCGAGGCCAGCCTGGTCTACAGAGTGAGTTCCAGGACAGCCATGGCTATACAGAGAAACCCTGTCTTGAACACCCCCCTTCCCCCCCAAAAAAAATGTCAAAAGAAAAATATCCACAAACCAGGCTGGCAGCAAAAGCCTTTAACCCCAAGGTGCAGAAGCAGGGGATCTTGGTGAGTTCAAGGCCGGCTTGATCTACATAGTGAACTCCAGGCCGGGTAGGGCTACACAGAGAAACCCGATCTCCAAAAATAGGGACAAGAACTTCTTTCTCTTAAATCCTGAGTAATGTTTGGGTCTTTGTGACTTAAGGTTGGCGTGACAGCTTCCTTTCCTCTGGCTGTCCTGGAACATACTCTGTAGACCTAGCTGGCCTCAAACTTAGAGATTCACCTGCCTGTGCCTCTTGGGTGCTCCCATTAAAGGTGCATGTTAACTTCTGCCCGGCTATGATCTCATTTTTAGACTCCAGGGAACTTTCCCTGTTTAGCAGACCCTACCTGGACTCACGTGAACACAGTGTAGTCCTACCCACAGCTCAAGCTGAAGGTCTTTCTACAAACATAAGTATTTAAAAGAGTACTGTCCAGCCCATCCCAGGCCTGGACTATTGTTGCCGCTGGTCTGACAGCTGAGCTGCAGTCAGTGCTTCAAGGCAAACCACATTCACCTGGAATATTTGTGCAAACAAAAGAGGCAACTTTATCTGTATGGTCATTTTCATAATGATGGCTGGCTGCCAAGGGCCTTGAGTGTGGCTGCAGCCCAACAGGAGGGGCGGATTAAGCTAGGAGAGCAATTGTTTAAACAGAGCCAGCATGGGGCTCAGTAGAAGAGAACTTGGCTAATGTCTTTGTTCTATTTCTGTTGTTTTGATAAAATATCCTCACAAAAAAGCAACTTAGCGAAGAAAGAATTTATTTTAGCTCACAATTCAAGGTTATAATCCATCATTGTGAGGAAGTCACAATGGAGGAACTTGAAGACAGCTGGTCACAGTGACGGGCAGAGGGAAATGAGTGCATGGCCATTTGCATGTTTGTTTGCCCATGCTCAGCCTGACTCCCCCACCCTAACACAGCTCAGGACCCCCACCTATGGAATGGTGCCACCCACGGTGGATTTCCCATATCAAACTTATTAAAACAATCTTCCACAGACATAACCACAGGCTGAACCAGTGTAGACAATTTCTCATTTAGACTTCTTCCCAGGTGACCTAAGTTGTATCAATTTGACAATGAAAGACAATGATCCAACTAGCATGCCCTGGCCTGGGTTCCAGCACTAAAGCATAAACAAAAGAGTAAAATAATCTACAGAAGGAGGGAAAATGCCATCCTTGCTGGCTGTCAATCTTTCACGTAGGAAAGGGGCGGGTCTGGAAAGGGGCGTGGCTAGAAAGGGATATGGTGGTGAAAGGCAGGGTGGTCCCTTACTGAAGGCAGCTGTCACCAAGTGCAGTGAATTTGCTTAAGCATCAGACTTTACTGAGGGGTTGCTACAGTGTGACCCGCGCTCCTCCCCTTGATGAGGTAGGTGGTTCACTTAGTTGAGCTGCAGTAGTACACTGCATCCAAAACAGGTTTTATTGTGCTTTTTGTGGGTTTGTGGGCAAGGGAGAGAAGGAGAGAAAAACAAAAGTAGCACATGCTGCTGTGTTGAACTTATGTCTTCTGGAGTTAAGCTCAGTGGCACAGTGCTCGCAGGGAACACACCTTAGCGCCATCCAATAGAGTTGGTTCCTGAGGAGGGTGGCCTATCTCACTGTCGGAGCATGTAGTGATGGAGAACAGGGTTACAGGAGGTAAACATGAAGTCCTGAGCTCCTGATATCGGGCAGTGTACTACATTTGGCTATATCTTCTGCCCAACAGCAGCGGGGCACACTGAGTGCTACACTGATCACTACAGCACCAGTCTGCAACTAGGCTCACCCCAGACAGCCATGCTGGGTTGAGCCACAAGGTGCTTAAGAGCCTGGATGGAAGGAAAGTTAGCTGCCACACTATGTCTCCACAGAAGAACCAGGACCTGCTCTGTCCAGCCAGAGGGGCAAGAGGCAGAGGAATAGCAGAAGGTTGGCTCTGGTCACAGACCGCACACTGCCTCTGCCATGGGGCCTGTAGGACCAGCCCCTTCATGCATTCTAGCAGTTCATAGATGGGGTACATGTGGGAGTAGGCCAACTCAAAGTCCTGATTCTGGTCTCATACCCTATGGGCCAGCTCACCCTCGCCCACACCAGCAGGGTCAGCTCTACAGTGCTGTCCAGGTGAGGTGCAGGGTCTGCTCTTCTGAGTGCTGTAACTGGTAAAGGGTGGGGCCAGCTCTGCACATCCCTCGGACTTCACCATGGCTCCAAGTGGCATCCCAGACCAGGGACACCTGCATGGCCACACGCATCGACACAGACAGACCCCTGCTGCTGCATGGCCATGGACCCAGACACTGCCCTCAGCGGCAGCACTGACTGGGACTTCACCATGGCCTCCAGTGGCAGAGTAGGCTCCTCACATGGGGCTGTTCCTCTCCACTCTCTAGGTCCCAGTTCTGCCTCTCCTCATAGCGCCCATCCCCTCTGCCTCTCTTTCTCTCCCACCTCCCCACCACATACTTATGTATCATAATGGCTCCTGCTATGGGTCCACTGTGGCGGCAGGCTGGCCTCTGGGTCCACACACACACATTTTATTATTGGATTTTTATTTTATTTAACTGTGATGAGAAAAATAGCCAACTGTAATACAGAGTTTAGAATTTACTAAGTTCTTCTCCAAAACTCTCACAAAATCATTAATCCCCGTAAAGTCATGCCTATGAGGCAGGTCCGTCCTCTGTGCTCTTCTACAGGTGAGAAAGCCCAGGCCCAGCAGAGACAAATGCAGGAGGACCTCAGAGCAGGATTTTCAGTTCTGGGCACTGAACCCACAGGTCTTTCACAGGCTAAGGAAGCACTGTCCCATCGAGCTACATCCCAAGCCCTGTTTTGGAATTTAATGATGCTTTCCCCTCCTTTTCAAAACAGGCCTCACTACGTAGCCTGGCTGACCTGAAACTCACTACGTAGATCAGGCTACCCTTGAACTCATAGAGATCCACCTGCCTCCGCCTCCTAGGTGTTGGGGTTAAGGGCCTGCTCTATCACGCCCAGTGGAGGCTTTCTTTGAAAGAAGTATTTTATCAGTTTTTGTAAATGTTCTGTAGATTAAGGACTCTGGCTCATAACTGTTCATTCTATCTTATAAACTGTGCCACTCAGATTACTCACATGCCTTTGGCATGTTTCATCTATGGAGGACGAATCAGAGCCTGTTTAAATGGATTTTTTCACATTGTAAAACCTTTAAAGCCACTTCCACTTTGTGTTATATTTTCTCTGTCCTCCACTTCTCTTTCTTCTCCATTCCTCTTATTTATTTTTCAAAACAAGATTTTAGTGTGTGTGTGTGTCTGTGTGTGTCTGTCTGTCCGTCTGTCTCTCGTCATGTGAGCATGTGCATGCACAGGTGTCTGAGGAGGCCAGCACATCCCCTCAAGCTGGAGGAGGTACAGGCTGCTGAGAGCTGCCTGAGGGGTGCTGGGAATTAGCCTGAGTCCTCTGCAAGAGCAGCTTCTGCTCCTCGCCACCAAGGTACCGCTCCAACTTCTTTGGTTTTTTAAGACAGAGTTGCATGTAGCCCAGGCTGGTCTACCAAGGATGAGCATGAACTCTTCATTGTATTCTCCTGTCTCCACCTTCCCAGTTCACTGCTGTGTCTGGCAGGTGTTACATTGTCCATTTTCTAGAATTTTCTATTCTACATATGTATTTTTTTCATGCTTACTCACCCTTAACAGAGAAAGTTCTACATATGCTTTGCATTTGTTCCCAAACGGGATGATGTCACTCTTCCTGGCCCCCTGCCTGTCCTTGTAGATTCTGCAGGAATATTCCTCTCCTATTTTAAATGCAGTTTGGTCCTCTTCCAGAAGCCTAAGCATCTTATGGAAAATGCCGTCTGCAGAGGATGTCACCTTTGCAAGGTTTCTCTCTGTGCTTTGTGAAGCCACTGTCCTCAGGGGCCAAAGGCTGCCTGACCTCTAGCCTTACTTCCTGGCTAGTGACCAGATGTAGCCTGGCCATTGACCTGGGATTCCATCTCCAGAACTGGAGAAGAAAACTGTCACTAAAGAGAAAAATCCTCTACTCACACACCTTGTATTATTCCAGTGACTTTTGGAAGAGGAGTCTCAAATCTGACCCAAAGTGCCCTTCATGTGGAGGTGTTATGCTTGTCTCTTACTCCAAAAAATACCCTAGATTTTATGGTGCAAAACAAAAGTCATAGCCAGGCAGTGGTGGCGCACGCCTCTAATCCCAGCACTTGGGAAGCAGAGGCAGGTGGATTTCTGAGTTCCAGGCCAGCCTGGTCTACAGAATGAGTTTTAGAACAGCCAGGGCTATACAGAGAAACCCTGTCTCGAAAAACCAAAAAAAAAAAAAAAAAAAAAAGTCATTTATTAAATTATTTTTTTATTTTTGGAACAAGTTATCATGTAGCCCAGGCTATCCTCAAAACTGATACATAGTTCAGGATGACCTAGAACATCTGATCCTCCTGCCTCTACCTCCCAATACTGGGATTACAGACCTACGCCACTATGCTTGACTTATTATTGTTTCTGCTATTGTTAATAGAGGTTCCAGAGCCGGGCAGTTGTGGCGCACACCTTTAATCCCAGCACTTGGGAGGCAGAGACAGGCGGATTTCTGAGTTCGAGGCCAGCCTGGTCTACAGAGTGAGTTCCAGGACAGTCAGGGCTACACAGAGAAACCCTGTCTCGAAAAACCAAAAAAAAAAAAAAAAAAAAAAAAAAAAAAAAAAAAAAAAAAAAAAAAAAAAAAAAAAAAAAAAAAAAAAAAAAAATAGAGGTTCCAGAATCAATCAAAGTACATGCAGGCAAGCACTTACCATTCAGCTGCAGCACCAGCCACTCGGCCATTTGTTACTGCTCTTTCTTAGTTTGGGAGGAGGTGGGATGGGGAGAGGAGCTGTGTGGTTCTCTCATGACCCATCAAGGCTGTGCCATCTCCTTAAAGAGCACCACGACCTGGAACCAAGCTTATGGGGGTGGGGACTTCTCCTTCAAGCCAGCACAGCCAGCTCAGTACAAACATTTATAGTGACGTTTATTGACACACAAGTACCTAACTCAAGCTGATGAGGACTGGCTGGCTGGTACTATATCTGGGCAGTGCTTGTGCCCAGTGGCCGGAAAAGTGAGTCTTAAAGAAATGGTAGCTTGGGGCTGGAGAGATGGCTCAGCGGGTAAGAGCACTGACTGCTCTTCCGAAGGTCCTGATCTTCCGAAGGTCCTGAGTTCAAATCCCAGCAACCACATGGTGGCTCACAACCATCCATAATGAGATCTGATGCCCTCTGCTGGGGTGTCTGAAGACAGCTACAGTGTACTTACATATAATAAATAAATAAATCTTAAAAAAAATAAAAATAAAAAAAAAATAAATAAAAAAAAAAGAAATGGTAGCTTCTCGCATGACGAGTCTGATTTTAATCGTATGCACACCCAGTGGTTCATAGGCATAAAAGGGTGAGTAGACTTTTTTCCTCAGAGGACACAGTTTGACTTGCAGTGAGTACACACAAATTAGTTCAGGCTAGATCAGCTCCTTACACCCATTACTCACATATATCCGAATAAAACTGACCACAAAACAGAGTTGTTAAAGGTTGCTAGGGAGGGATTTGAAGTGGATGAAACCTGCAGCCTGATGTGTTCGTGTGTGTGTGTGTGTGTGTGTGTGTGTGTGTGTGTGTGTGTCCGTGTCCATGTGAGTGTTTTAAGTTGCTAGGTGCATTGTTAGGAGAGGGGTGTGTGCATAGCCCAAGCTAAGTGGAAGTCCAGGTTGCTAGGCTAGCCCTAAGCCTGTCTGCCCGAAGCCCCATCTGGCTTCGCTATGTTCTGTCTCTGCAGGTAGCCCCTGCATCTGTGAGTTCAAGCATGGACCCATGCATCCACAGCTTGCAGAAATTATGTGGTTGGGTCTGTACTCAATATTTAAGACATATTTACCTTCTTATTGTTTCCCAAATGACACAGAATAGTATCTATTTACACTGTTCTGTGCAGTATAAGTAATCTAGAGATGGTTACTAACACATGAGAGAGTAGGGTGTGGGGGTGCAAGTCTGTATCAGCACTGGGGAGGATGAGGCAGGGGGATCACTATTGTGAGATAGTGTAGGACTCTGTTCCAACAAAACAACAGCAGCAGCAACAACAACAAAACCAAGCAAAGCAAACAACAAAGACAGGGGAGATTTCAGTGTTGACCTCAGTTCTGGGAACGGTCTTCTGAGGACACTGGTGATGGCTGCATGCTGTGGTGGTGGTGGTGGTTTGTTGTTGTTGTTGTTGTTGTTTCTCGAGACAGGGTTCCTCAGTGTGGCCCTGGCTGTCCTGGAACTTGCTCTGTAGACCAGGCGTGTCTGGAGTTCACAGAGATCTTCTGCTTCTGCCTCTAGGGACGGAGGTGGGCTCTGACTTAGTGAGGACACTTCCTAACGCTCCTTCTCACCTCTCACACTGAGCTTTTCCCTTTAAACTTGATTTACTTTTTTTGTTTTTTGTTTTTCGAGACAGGGTTTCTCTGTAGCCCTGGCTGTCTTGGAACTCACTCTATAGACCAAGCTGGCCTCGAACTCAGAAATCCACCTGTCTCTGCCTCCCAAGTGCTGGGATTAAAGGCGTGTGCCACCACTGCCCGGCACAATTATTTTTATTTATGTGTGTGTACCTGTGTGTATGTTCACACCACAGCATGTATGAACAAGAAGATCAGAGGACAACTTGCCAGAGTCATTTCTCTCTATCATGCTGGTCCCAAGAATCAAGTTCAGGTCACCAGACTTGGTGGCAAGTGAGTCATCTCACTGGCTCAGTCTGTCTTTTGTTTTAATATTTTTAATTTAAAAGATCTTATCCTTTAAAAAAGTAAAGATCAGGTTTAGTTCCCTACTGTCTTCTTAAAGGACGTCTATTCTATCTCTTTTTTTCAAATAGAGTTTCATGTAGCTCA
This sequence comes from Uromys caudimaculatus, assembly GCA_028551405.1. Classification (NCBI taxonomy): domain Eukaryota; kingdom Metazoa; phylum Chordata; class Mammalia; order Rodentia; family Muridae; genus Uromys; species Uromys caudimaculatus. Next base: position 56,053,072 of record CM052700.1, read on the forward strand.
GCCTGGCATTGAGTTTCTTATGTAGCCCAGGCTGGCCTTGAACTTCTGATTCTTCTATCTCATAAGTGCTGGGATTTGTCAGATACCATCATGTCCAGTCGAAATTCCAATGTAACTAAGTGTCCTGAATTTTGTCCAGCAATTCCACAAGTGAGATTGGCAGCTGCCTGCTAGAGACAGAGAAAGAACGGAGACAGAAAGAGAGAGGAGAAAGAAAGGAAGAGGCCAGCCAGGAACACCTAGGGAGAGAGAAAAGAAAATGGAGAGACCGGAAGAGGGAGAAGGACAGGGAAGGAGGAAGAGGGGGAGGGAGAGGGGGAGAGGTAGGGACAGACAGAGGGAGAGCGAGAGCCCCCCCAAGAGTCCTTTTATATTTGAGCCAGGCTATTACCTGGCTGTTGCTAGGTAACAGTTGGGCGGAGCCTACAGAAAAGCTAACACCTGCCCTTGTGAGTGGGTGGGGCTTGACATGGTGCCTTTATTAACCTTAATATTGCTTTCAGTTTCTCTGAGTAGCTGAAGACAGTCTCCTTATGGTCTTGCTCTTAGATTTCTCAGAGAGAGACTCCAGTCTCCCAACTCGGTGATTATAATCCCAGCACTAGTGTTCTCAGTGCCGAGCAGGAGCAGTTCAATATTTACCATCGTAACGTCAATAGGAGTAACCCTAGGCCTGGGTAAATCTCCTACCCTAGATTAAAGATGGCCGTGATCCCTCACATGTGCTCACTCCCATGCAGACACAATTAGCAATGGAGCCTAACATGGAGCCCTGGAGCCTGGTGGGTCTTAGTGACGACAAATGTATAGGGGGCAACAGACATGTCTGATCTTCTTGAAGCCTAGACAGTAAGTCACTGGGTCTCCTACCGCGGTCTTTCTGGTAACCCTGAACTTCCACACGGAAATCTGACTTCAAGTGGATATGGAATATGCAGGTTCTCTGGTGGATGGTACCACTGGAGGGCAGTCTTCTACACTGTTGTCACAGTGCCTGCCATATTGCCCAACACATGAATGAATCCTCCAGGTTGGTGAATACAGCTAGCCTTCTATAGCAATCAGCCACCACTGATGCCAGCCACAGTAGTAGGAAGTATGGGTCATGCTTTGCCCAGCACTGTCCAAATTCAGACCCACAACTTCATGAATTGTAACAAGACAGAAATAAGTGGTCGCTGTTTTAAGTCACCAAATGTCAGGCTGCCTTTGATGACCAGAGTACCTGGCATCCCCTACCCCCAAATACCCTTCTCTACCCTTCTGGAGACGGCCTTCCAATCTTCCAGCTGTCTACCTGGGTGAAAGAGGAAACGTGACAGCTGAGCAGAGGGGACAGAGCACCAGCTGCATCCTGAACAGACTTCCGATGGAGAACTTGACTTTAGTCTTACCTGAATATCCACTTTCAGAGGCATCTGGTAAGCGGCCGAGTCCTTCAGAGCTCCGGAAATGAGGTCACATTTCATGCTGCTTCTTGACTTTCTCCTGGCACTGGGCTCCACTTTCTCAGGCCAGCTAAGACAGTTATCACCTGGCTTTCTGCTTCCCAGTTGCCAGAGAGGAGTTAGTCTTGAGAGATACTTATGTTTATGTAGTCTGGGAGGGGATGGGGTGGATCCAGGGTCTTGTGTATGTTTAGCACGTGCTTTACCACCAAGCTATGTCCCTGGGACTATTGATAAGTTTTTTGCTGTTGTTGGTGGTGGTTTGTTTGTTTGTTTGTTTGTTTTCCTTTGAGACAGGGCTCGTGAACCACAGGCTGGCCTTGAATTTGCAATGTACCTGAGGATGGCCCTGAATTCTTGATCCTTCTGTTCTACCTCCCAAGTGCTGGGATCACAGATGGGTACCACCAAGCTCAGTTTTGTTGTAAGAAAAAAAAGTCTCCTCTTGCTTTCATTCAACTTCAGAAGAAATCTGAAGTAAATATTGTTTGGTCTCAAATCTAGGAAAAACAGCTGAGGTGCCTACTTAGCATATCAAAGTAAACCAGGGGCAGGTTCTCCCTGCATCCCTCAGACCCTACCTGTTAGAGGGTCCTCCTGGCAGGCACACCCCACGCCCTACCCTGAACTCTCCCGCCCAGAGGCGGGGCGGCTTTTTCCTGTGTAATCCAACCATTTTGGTTACCCTGCTCTCTTTTGGGCATCCTGGATGCTGCAGCTAATTCTCCTCTCTCTCCTCCCATGGCTCAGGGTCATGTCCACTCTGGAATCTCCCAGCTGTCCCTGCCTCTGGCTATGCTCTCTCACATACCACACCTATAATAAACCTTCTCCACCATACCTAGGAGCGGTCATGTTATTATTTCTTTTTCTTTTCTTTTTTCTTTTTTCATTCATCTGGTAGTGAAACCTGGGAGTGGCACAAATGAGTTCCCTCTCCCCCAAGGAACTCCTCCCAACCAAGCTGCTGATCTGACTCTCCTAAGGTATGCTATCCAGGGGGGCCCTGACACAGGTAGGGACTGGGGGATGCAGGGAGAAACTGGCAGGGAGCCTCTGATTTGATATGTTAAGTAACTCAGCCATTTGTTCTGGGTTTGAAATCTAACAAATATACATATTTATTTTGGTATTTAAAAGAATGTGTGTGGGTGTTTTGTTTGTATGCATGTCTGTGTACCACTTTCATGCCTGGTGCCCATGGAGGTCAGAGGAGATTGCTGGATCTCTTGAAACTGGAGTTAAAGATAGTTGTGAACCACCATGTGGGTGCTGGGAATTGAACCTGGGGTTCTATGGAAGAGCAGTCTGTACTCTTTTCATATTTATAAAAAAATATATTGTTTTATTTTATGTATAGGAGTGTTTTGTCTGCAAGTGTGTAGGTACATGTGTGTGCCTGATGGTGCCTCATTTTGATATCTTTATTGTGAAGTCTTTCTGAGTCCTTAAGCTGAACAACTCTATTAATTGTTTTAATGCTCTGTGTTAGATCAGGTTCCCCAGAAGTAAAATGTAGATGCCCTGTTAGTGCTCTCCTGAGCATTCTCAGGAGAGCCTGCAAGCCGTTGGAATAAGTCTATTTTTTTTTTTTTTTTTTTCGAGACAGGGTTTCTCTGTGTAGCCCTGGCTGTCCTGGAACTCACTCTGTAGACCAGGCTGGCCTTGAACTCAGAAATCCGCCTGCCTCTGCCTCCCAAGTGCCAGGATTAAAGGTGTGTGCCACCACTGCCCGGCGAAATAAGTCTTATGTACCTGTCCCCTGTCAGAGCTCAGAGAGAGGGAAGGCTCCTGCTAGAGGTCAGCCCTCTCCTGGTCCCAGTTCCCAGACCCCAGATGATGGAGTCCTGGCCTTTTGTGTCCCATAAAAGACTCAGTTGGGGATTAGAGAGATGGTTCAGCACTGACTGTTCGTCCAAAGGACAGGCCTTCACTTCCCAGCAGCCAAGGGGTCTTACGCTGGCATGCAGACATACATGCAGACAAAATCCATACACATAAAATAAATAAATTGCACATATATGTATATATAATAATAAAAAGCCACTGTCTGTGGTCACCACCTGGGCTAGGACAGACCTTAGGAGAAGGACCATCAGAGGCCTGTGGCCTGGTTGCACTTGCTATAAAGGTCAGCTTAGCTGGGGGCTAACTGCAGTTGCTAGACACTAACCTTTACACCCCACCCCCGCCTCCCCTGCACCTAATTGTTTTTAAAAGGATGCAACAGTCTCGAATCTTCAGAAATTCAGTATCACTATTTTGTCCTTCCTATTACCTTGATTAATTTTGTCTCCTCCCCTTGCGGAAGCTTAGAAACATTTAGACTTACAAACATGAAAGAACAGGCCCAAGTCTAGAACAGCCTTCCTCCTCCTGCTCCCCCACCCCCAGCTGTTAACCACCCAATCAGCCACCTCCTCTAGCTACAGCTGCTGATATAATTTAAAATAATGACCACATAGGTTTTGGTTGGCTGGATAGCAAACATTGCCCAAAGCGACCCATTCTTGGTTAAGTGAAATTGGAGCCTCTGTCGCCAGAACCTGCCTCTGTTCTTCAAGCATTCATTGTACTTGCAGCCAGAGGCTTGTGCCTCAGTGTCCAGCAAGGAGGAGAACCAGGCTGGCTAGCAATCAAGCAATGCTTCAGTTGGAAGTTCAGTGGGAAACCGGGAGTTGCTCCTAACCCCAGTTTCCAAAGGTGACCTGTACCTGTCTCCCAGAACTCTTCCCCCGACTCGGGAATTGTATCTGTCTTCTTTAAGGGAGGCAGGGAACTGCTACGAATTTCCTGGCGTACGTTGTAATGTCAAAGAAGGACACGGAATGTGCCCTCGGATGTCATGTTCTGCTTTTCCAGTCCACTCTAGACTGGTCTGGACGCCCGGCTGGAGCGCTAAGGCCCCGAGTGCGATGTGCGACCCCTGCAGGACGCGAGGCCGAGACCCTGGGATCAGGAACCAGAGTGAAGTCTGGTTGTGCAGGGTGAAGGTCCTGAGTAGGGCTTGGCGATGCAGTCTCGGGATCCTTTGTGGGCTTGCTCTCCTTAAAGGGATTGAAGGCGGAGTGCGGGGATCTGCCCCAGGCGCCTCCTGGTGTTGGCGGCGATTCGTGCTCCAGCTGCGCTTGCCTGGGAGGGACTTTCCCTTGGGCAAAGGGACAACCAGGAACTTGGGCTCAGTCTCCACCTCGAGACGGGGCGGGTCCTATCGGCCGGGACGAGGGTGTGGCAGCCGCGGTAGACTCAGCCTGTCACCGCTGGAGAGGTAAGGGGTAGGCAGCTGTCCAGACCTTCGCCGGGGTCTCTGGGCTCTGGGTGTGGGTCGTAGGCTCCGGGCCGGTGTCTTGGGCTCGGACCTGGAGCTCTAGAGTTCATTTGGGGAATCCTGGTCTCGGCCGCAGCTGGGGCCTGGAAACCTGAACTTAAATCACGGGATCCTGTGCTCGGACCTGGGAATCTTGGGCTCCCGCCGGGTGTCCTAACCTGTGGCTGGGGATCTTGAGCTCTGGGGCCGGGTGCTGCGACCAGGGGTGGTTCTTTGGGCCACTTGGCGGCACGCCCTGGAAGCGTGAGGTCCCGGACCTGAGCAGCCACCTGGGAAACGTGGGAAGGAGCAGGCAGCGCCGCACCGTGCACAGCACTCTGCAGTCCTTTGCTGAGTCAAAGCCCCCGGGACTCCACATTGAGGATAAACCACTGAGTTAACATTCTCTGAAGCTCACTCCAGCACTACTTGTGTTACTTTTCTTTTTGCAAGTAAGTTTGCTTTCTCTTATTCTTAGGGTGTTCCTCGCCCCTCTTGTAGTGAATGGTCTCAGCACAGTGCCTGGCACCCAGGACTCATCTTATTCTTAGTTTTTCATTCTGTGTCTTCCTGTGACTACATTCTAACTCAGTCCTCAGTGCCTTGGCCAGTAGGGGACTTTGGCGCCTAAGACAATTGGCGGCTTAATACTCTGCTGGCTCAATGTGCACCCCAAGTGTATGAAAGCCTCCAGTTACTGGAGGAACACTCTGGGCCCTAAGCAACTGTACCTTTCATTAAAACTGGGCACTTTAGCTGATGGTGGAAGGGTGGATAGGATGGCCGGTTGTTATCTACCCCCGCTGCCCATCATTCCCAGACACCCTGCTTTCTTAGATGGGAAGCAACTCTACGAATGGCAGTGACTCCCTAGAGAACGGAGGAGAGAAGAATGAGGAGGACCAGGCATATACACTTCAGTTGACAGCATGCCCCCAGCATACCAGAAGCCTTGCATTTTATCCTTGGCTCCAAATAAACTAGGAAGCCAAGGGCCTCTGAGGCCCACTGTGGGCTCGTGGGGTATATAATTGCTTGGTGTCTGATTGTGTTTGAACGGAACTGTGATTTTGCTGTGGGACCCTGAAACACCATTTCTGAAGAGCATTTTCTAAACTGAAAAGTTTCCATTGCTTGAGGTCAGTAATTTGTCATACTGTCTCCTGGGCTTGTCATAAAATATCTGTGAATGCTATCACCACCATAGGCACAGGCATAAATGGTGACTAAAGGCCAGAATGCACGTCACTGTGTAGAGATCCTGTGAGTTTCTCCCCACCCTTCCCCTAATCCTCAGGCCTAGAGGTCACACAGAGCTGAACAATGAGATTCCAGAGAGCAGTCACTTTCTGGCCCACAGGGATATGTTCCTCAGTGTGAGGGGACCCTCCCCCTGGAGAGGGACCTAGTGGCATTATTATCAGAGGCTATCCTGGGGCTTCATTCTCCTGATTCACTTATGCCTGAGCTCTCTCCTATAGAGAAGGGAACAGTGCCTTTACAGGAGTTGGGGCCCAACATCAACTCTCAGGGAGCAAAGGAGCAAATACATTTTCCGGGTTTTAGTGTTGCTGTCTGCAGGTGCTCCTTTCTGATGCTCCTGAGCACCTGTTGATTCAGTAGTTCCCATTCTTCATGGAGAATCCTCCTCCCCTCCTCTTGCCCTTCCCCCAAGCAAGAATGTGGCTGAAGCCCTGGGTCCCACTGACTTTGTGATTGTCATCCTTCATAGAGGTACCTCCACCCCCCACCCAGAGTGTGACTGAAGCAACCTGTTCCTTCTTGAGACAAGTGAACACACACTCAACATTTTCCTCAGTTTCAGGAGATTTCCAAACACCTTTTGGAGCCCAGACAAGGATGTCTGGAGAGCGCTGAGGACCACTCGAAGAATTACTCAGAAATTTGTTAGCATTTGTCAAATTTTTATTAGAAGGCATTCTAACAATTTCAATTCTAGGAGTTTTTCTTAGATCTGCCGTGTGTGTGTGTGTGTGTGTGTGTGTGTGTGTGTGTGTGTGTGTGTGTGTGTGTGTATAAGGGTGTGAATGAGGCAGGTTTGCCTTAGGAGCAGAAACCCAGAGCTGCTTCCTTGCATGGCTGTCTGTAAGGACAGAGTGAGTGCTGGGGCTAAAAGTATATACACCATGCCTGGGAAACGTCTCACCTGTGAAAAAAATTTAGTTGGCACCAAACTGGAGGAAAGAATACAATTCGGTAAGCCCTTTGGGATTACATGGGTTTTAAAACTAAAGTATCTATTTCTGGGCTAAATCAAGAGGATTTAAAAAAACAAAAGATGAGTACAGAAAATCAATTCTGGCCATGTGGAGTATAGGAGATCTGAGCAGGAACGGTTGGCCTCAGAGGATTTGTTGATGATATTCGAGTTACCTTCCAACGCCCTTCAGAATATTGTGTCATTCTAAGGCCTATAGATATGTGTTGACACAAATAGATATTGGATTATTTAAAATAAATAAATCCTACAAGGCCTAGTTTACTGTGTCCAGTGACACGGAAGCTGCTTGGAACTTGCCATTCGCTTACCTGCTATCTCCTGGGCCAAGAGGAAATTTTAATTATGTATTTTTTATTTTTTCAGTGACTCTTCTACTCAGATTTGGATTTTTTTCCTTTGAGACAGGGTCTCCGGTAGCCCAGGTTGGCCCTAAACTGTATAGCCCAGGATGACCTTGACTGCTGATCTTCCTGTGCTTACTTCCCTAGTGTCGGGTTACAATCATGGGCTACCACAAGCAGTAGTGGGCATCGAACCGAGGGCTTTGTGCATGCCAGGCAAGCACTCTACCAACTGAGCTACATACCAACCATCCTCTAGCTTTTGGAAATGTACCATGTATTATTAATATCTGTGGTCACCCTGCTATACAATTCACACCAGAACTCTCATTCTGTCTAACTATGACCAGATCCACCGATCAGTCCCTCCTCCTCTTTGCCAATGCTAATCTCCGTTCTACTCTCCGAGATAGTGTGGTGCTTGTCTTTCTTTGTCTGTCCAATGTTCTGTGTGTGTTTAGTGACTCCATTTCCATTTAGGTAGCTGTGAGTGACAAGGTTTTCTTTCTCTTTGTGACTCATAGTACACACTGTATGTGTTCTTTGTTTTTTTGCTTTATTTTTCTGTCCATCCATCAGTTGTTGTGTGCTTGAGTTGGTTCCACTTCTTGACAGTTGTGAAGAGGGCTGCAGTGAACATGGGAGAGTAGATGTCTCTTGTACACACTGATTTCACTTCCTCTGAGTTAGACCCTGGAATGGGCATGGTGGGTCATACAGAGTTCTGTTTTGAATTCCCCGAGGAACTTCCGTGCTGTTTTCCATGGTGGTTTGCATCCCCAACCAACACCGTGCAAGGATCCTGTTGCCACATCTTGCTTGCACTGGCTGTCCTTAGTCATTTGGATAGCAGCAACCTGTTCCGGGGTCAGGTGGCATCTCTGTGGTTTTGATGTACTCTTCTCCGATGGCTGGTGATACTGGGCCTTCCCTCCAAGCACGGCTGGCTATTTGAATGTCTTTTTCAGAGTTAGCTATTTATGTCAATCACCTGTATTTATTGAAGGTTTCGTGATTTTGTTTAGTTTTTATGGTGCTGGAGGTTGGACCAGGGCCTCTTCCATGCTGAGAAATTACTCCACCACCAAGCCTCAACTCCAGTCTTCTCAGCTCTGGAGTCCTATAGGATGTCTAGCCAAATGTCCTAATGTCACCTGGAACTTAGTGTATCTAAGGATGAATGGGTGAGAAGCCACAGTCAGCTGTCCAGGCAAAAAATATGTTCCATGCCTGACCCTCTTTACCCTCTCCACCAAACTAGGATAGTCTTTGTCTGGCCTGTCTCTTTGCTGTTTCTCAAAACTGCCCCTCTCTGTTACGTCCTCTCCCAGGCCCTTATACTCATCCAAGCCACCCCAGCTCTTTCCAACTGGGTCAATGAGGCAGTGATTAGAAAGCTCTTAGGTTTGCCACTGTCCCCCTCAGTCTGCCACAGACTTTCCTGCAGATGCCCTACTGCCCTGGGACGAAGGCAGCTACTTAGCGGGGACCAGCTCCTCCCTTCCTCTCCCTGGTCCTAACACACACACCCTTAATTTACACGCACACTTAGACATACACCCAAGGATAAATCGTCCTTGGCTCAGCTCTCCGCCCTGCTCTCCACGGGGCACTTGACCTCTGTGCCCACCTAGCAGTCAACTGATTTTAAAACTCATCCCCTCCAAGGAGAGCAACCAATCTGCTCTGGAGGCAGATTCAGTTCAGTGTCTTCTTAGTATCCAGCACTGGAGGGCTCAGAAAGGGCTGCCATGAATAAGCAAATGGCCCAAGACAGAAGGTGGAAGGGAGTGAGCTCTGTCAAACCCTGAGGGCGGCCAAGAATCCCAGGTGTTCTTTGAAGTGGATAGTTTCTGAGGAAGATCCTTCCCAATGGTTGGAGTGTGTTATCTTCCCTTGTCCTACCCCTCCTCTCTCCTTCCTTCCCTCCCCTCCTCCATCCCTCCTTCCCTCTCTCTTTCCCTCCCTCCCTTCTCCCCCTCCCCCTGCAGTTTGGAGAACAAGGTCTGACTGTAATGACCTTTCAATCAGCCCTGCTTATGTCACAGTTATGGAAAACAGTGAGCCACATCTAGAGTTGTGCCATGAGCTACATTTGCAAGTTTGAGTTTCCTGTTGTGAATTAAGGAACTGTAATGAGGGGCGGAGAGATGGCTCAGTGGTAAAATGCTTGCTGTGTGAGTGTAATGATCTGGGTTTGAGTCCACACCACTCACGTAAAGCCAGGCCTGGCCACGGGTACTTAATAATGTTTGTGTAGGGAGAGGGGCTGGGTGGGTTCGGGGGTCTTCCAGTCTGAACAGCAAGCTCAGCCAGATGGGAAAGTGATTGAGAATGGCCTACACACACACACACACACACACACACACACACACACACACACACACACACACAGAGTAAAAAGAGGAGATGCTGTAGGCTATGTTCTGTTTACTACCCAGGAGCTGCCTCAACTTACATGCCACCAAATCAATCAATCAATCAATCAATCAATCAATCAAAGTAAAAGGAAATGGGAACAGTTACCTTCAGTAATAAAGACTGAAGCCAGGGATGTACCTCGTTTGTTGAGTGTGGACTTAGGATTTGAAAAGGCCCAGATTCAATTCCCAGCATTGAAAACAAAATAGAAAACTAAACAGTTATTTTAGCAGTATATCCAAAGCATGATCATTTCAATATGTAATCAATATAAAATTTTTAATGACTCTTTTTTCAGTTTATGCTAATATTTTATAGCGATGGAACATTTGAATTTCAGTATTAACTTGTCACCAGAAAAAATTTGATATATTTATGGATTTCATAATATTTACAATTTTACCATCAATTCAAATGCTCAGATATCTTAAACATACTTAAGATTTTTTTGTAGTAACTAAGTTAAATACTAAAAAAATGTATTTCCTGAGCTGGGTATGACGCTTAGCTGATGGAACCTAGCATGCTTAGAGTCCTGGGCTGATTGATCCCTAGCCCCACATAAAATATCTGTAGGTAGGCATGCCTATGGCCCCGGGACTGGGGAGGGGTAGAGATGGTGGATCAGAAGTTCAGGGGCATCCTTGGCTACATAACGAGTTAGACACAAGACTCATCTCAATTTCTTTTTTAAATTTCCATTTAATATTTGAAGCCTCATTTTAAAACTGGTTCATCTTCTCCAGAAGAATTTGATTTGAACTAAAGGCCACTGGCTTTTAGAACTTCATTTGCCCAAGTGAACTCATGAGCTCCTGTGTCAATTCCATCTCTTTCTCTTTATAGTGATGACACTGAAGCTCCTGCTACCCGCCATTTCTACATGGGGAGCAAGCTTCCGTTTAAAGTTCTTAAAATTCAGCAAGGCAAAGTGGTGGCCCACACCTTTAATCCCAGCACATGGGAGGTAGAGTCAGGTGGCTTTCTGTGAGTTTGAAGCCAATCTGGTTCATATAGTGAGTTCTAGGACAGGCAGAGCTACAGAATGAGATCCCGTCTCTGTCTGTCTGTCTGTCTGTCTATCTGTCTGTGTTTGTATGTGTATGTATATAATATATGTGTACTTTTTAAGCTAGAAAATAATTTAAGATACCTAGCACATGAAAATCGCAAATGAGTACCTTGTGCTGTCTGTAAATTATATTCAAATGAACACATTAAAATATTGCTCAGTGCCTGGAAAAAATATTCAAAGTGAACAAAGCTGCTGGGACCAATTAGTTGCTCACAGGGACGCATCCTGCTGGCAGACGCATTATACACAGTAGTCAAGGTGAACTTCAGTCCTGCAGGAGCAGGAGGTTAGTGTGCTTTAATATTCAAAGTTAATGCATATGGGGAAACTAAGGCATTCTAAAGAGTAAAGTCAATCAGAATGAACAGGCTGGGGTGATGGCTCAGAAGTTAAGAGCCCTGGCTGCTCTTCCAGAGGACCTGGGTTCAATTCCCAGCACCTACATGGCAGCTTACAACTGCCTGTAATTCCAGTTCCAGGGGATCTGACGCCCTCACACCAATGCACATAAGCTAAAATTTAAATAAATTATTAAAAACAAAACAAAAAACCCAAGTTTCTCTGTAGCTGTAGCCACAGCATCAGTTGCTCAGTACCCATGTGTGGAGCATGGCTACAAGGAGGCTATCAACCAAGTCAGTAGGGAGCCCAAAGGCATCCTGTGGGCTGACACCCACTCTCCAGCAGGGGAGGGCTGTTTTCAAGGGAGCTGCTCTAACTCGCAGTTTCTACCAGTTAAAAGCAGTTATTTATTGACAAGGTCATGCAATATAGTCCAAGGGAGCCTCAAACATACAGTCCTCCTTCCTCAGTCTCCTGAGTGCCAGGAGTGATTTGATGGGCATTCGTCACCACAGCCACTATCTGCTTTCTCCCTCTCCCTCTCCCTCTCCCTCTCCCTCTCCCTCTCCCTCTCCCTCTCCCCCCCCCCTCTATACCTCACGGCATGCATGTAGAGATCAGAGGCCAGCATGCTGGATTCGGCTCTCACCATCCACTGTGTGGACCCTGAGAATGAACTGTCTGCTCTGGCTTTAGGTTTTCTGTCCCAGTCCTGTCAGGTTTGAGAGGAGGAGCAGGGCCAGTGACTGCTGTCAGTCATCCTCCTCCTCTTTTTCCACTTCCATCTTTCAGTCCCTCTCTGCTTACCTCACCTCAGGTCAGTTCTGCTCTTTCCAGCGTACTCTCCCCCCTCCCTCCCCGCCATAAAGAGGATTCAAATAAGAAACTGGGAGAGGCTTCACCAGAAATAGCAAAGTTCCCTCCATGAATCCAAAAGCCACAGTGGAAGCTTGAACAGCTCTGTTTTGTGCCTTTCTGCCAGAGTCAGCTTTAATTCTGGAAAGATTTGAGAGCAGAACCCTGCCCTGGCCCAGGGAGGGTGTGGCAGAAGAAGATGCTACCCACACAGCTGGCAGGATCTGAGGTCACTGGCAGAGCTGAGGCCTCAGAGAGAGACTGCTCTGTGCTCACTTTTTGCCTCAACCTGTGGAGAAAACCATGCTGCTTTTCCTGTGCTCACTTCTACAGCCAGAAGGACAGGGTCACATAACACCTGTGTCCCACTCTGGGGCAAGAGGAACTCAGCAGGACAGCAGAGAGCACGGACATAGGCTGAACCTCTTTCCTCCTGCTGGGTGTCTGAGCCTGTGGGCAGAGATGGACTTGAGGTGTCTTTTCTCTGCTCCCCACTTTGTTTGTATTGACAGTGTGTCTCACTGAGCCTGGACCTCACTGATTGGGCTAGGCTAACTGGTCAGTGAACCCTAGGAATCTTCCTGCCTCCATCCCAGGAGAACTGGGGTTACAGACTCACTACCACGCCTTTTTCTCTTTTATTATTAAACACTGGTGCTTGAGGATCTGATCTCAAATCTTCATTTGTATACACCAAATACTTTGCCCATTGAGCCATTCCACCAGGCACCCTCCTGTACTTTTAAAATGCTTTATTTATTTTTATTGTATGTGCAATGGTGTTCTGCCTGCAGGTATGGCTGTGTGATGGTGTCAGATCCGCTGAAATTGGAGCTACAGACAGTTGTGAACTGCCATGTGGGTGCTGGGAATTGAACCCAGGTCCTTTGGAAGAGCAACCAGTGCTTCTGACCACTGAGCCATCTCTCCAGACACCCTACTACACTTTTAAAAACACTTTCTTTTCTTTTCTTTTCTTTTCTTTTCTTTTCTTTTCTTTCTTTTTTTTTTTTTTTTTTTTTTTTGAGACAGGGCTCTCGTAGCCCAGGATGGCCTTACTATGTAGCTAAGGATAAACTTGAGTTTCTGATGCCTCATTCTCTGAAGCACTGAAATTAGAGGCTTGAGCCACCATGCATGGTTTTTAAAAACAACTTTAAAAGTTGAATATGGTCTGGGCATTGGTGGCACACACCTTCAGTTCTATGGGCTGGGCGTTGGTGGCACACACCTTCAGTTCTATGGGCTGGGCGTTGGTGGCACACACCTTCAGTTCTATGGGCTGGGCGTTGGTGGCACACACCTTCAGTTCCAGCTCTTGGGATTGTGAGGCAAGCGGATTTCTGTGAGTTTGAAGCTAGCCTGGTCTACAGAGTTTTAGGACAGCCAGGGCTACACACAAAAGAAATTCTTTCTTGAAACACTAAACCAAGTCAAACCAAACAACAACAACAAACAACAACCCCACTCCTCTAAAAAAGAAAGAAAAGAAAGATTGAATATGGATAAATAATGATAGCACGTATCTGGGGTGCAAAGAGATACCGTACTTTGTGAACATATAGTAAGTAAGTAAATTGAGCCACTTGGCATATCCATTACCCCAGCCTCTTACTTTTCTTTGTGGTGAAAATATTTAAGATTTATTCTCAGTGAATTTGAAGCATGAGACGATTTTTGTCCCATTTACTGCACCGTACAGCGACTCCTACCTTCACTGATGTATTGGAGCCTTTTGGTCATCACTCTCCTTCCCAGACTCCCAGTGACCGCCATTGTCCCCCCTCACACGCTACCCTCCTGCCGCCACTTCCTGGATGCTGGAAGACCCTGGGTGTAAGCCCCCAGGCCCTGTGCTCTCCCTGAGTTTTGAATTACCTTGGTTTACAGTCCACTTTGGGGCTTCTGCCTGCTTATCTCAGCACAATGCTCCTTTCTCTGATTTGTTGTCAAAGGACCACATCACCTTTGAAGGTAAAAAGCATTCCAGGTGTGGATTTACCGCTTTCTCTTTGTCCTTCGCCTGTGGATGGACACTTAGGTTGATTGCGTAGTGGGCTGCTTGTGAGTGGTGCCTGTTAGGTTCCGTTCAGTTTTATCGTTTGGTGTTAGGAACGGCCCGAGCTTCACACAGGTGAGCAGTGGCTCTACCCTAGGACTACTCCCCCGGTCCTAGGCTTTTTGTTTTGTTTTGTTTTTTAAAGATTTACTTATTTTTGTTTTATATTTATGAGTGTTTTGCCTGCAGGTATGTCTATGTACTAAGTGCATGCCTAGCACCTTGGCAGACCAGATAAGGGAGTCAGATCCTCTGGAACTGGAGTCAAGGACAGTTGTGAACCACTATGTCGGTACTGGGAACTGAACCCAGGTCCTCTGCTAGAACAGCCACTGAACTCTCTCTCTCCAGCTCCCTCCCCAGCTCCAGTTTTAACTTTAAAAATTTCACTTGGATTTTTTTTGGGGGCGGGGTACATGCCACATTGTGTGTGAAGGTCAGAGGACAAGCTTAGCATGTCAGTTCTCTCCCCACCAAGTGGATTCTAAGGCTTGAACTCAGGTCGCGGGGCGTGGCCGCGGGTGCCTTTATCGGCTTAGTGATCTCCACAGCCATAGTTTCAGCATTTTTGAGGAACCCCCAGGCCACTTCCCATGACTAATGAGCCGACTGACATCTGTACCCCGAGTGCACAGGGTTCCCTTGTCTCCACACCTCCCGCTCCCCACTCTCTTACTTGCATTCAAACTTTTTCTATTCTCTCATGTCATCAGGACTTTGTAAAGAAAGATGGGATGATTTTAATCTCTTGGGGAAAGAGCATGAAAGAGTCAGGTATCTAAGTCAGGCATGGTGACACATGCCTTTAGTACTAGGACTCAGGAGGCAGAGGCAGATGGAGCTCTGTGAGTTTGAGGCTAACCTGGTCTACATAGTGAGTTCTAGGACAGCCAGACTACACAGAAAGACCCTGTCTTAAAAAACAAACAGCCGGGCAGTGGTGGCACACGCCTTTAATCCCAGCACTTGGGAGGCAGAGGCAGGTGGATTTCTGAGTTCAAGGCCAGCCTGGTCTACAGAGTGAGTTCCAGGACAGCCAGGGCTACACAGAGAAACCCTGTCTCAAACAAACAAACAAACAAACAAACAAACAAAAGGAGGTATCCACTTTTCTCTGATGAGGTGCCCTTGTTTTGAGCCTAAGACTTTTGATTGCTAGGATGAGAGGAGACACCAAGTGAGCTTTGGAATCTTGGTCCTAGCACATGATGGCCTGTGGCTTGTCATCCATGAGGAGTGACCAGGACGGTGCATGTGTGGATAGATTGTGAGAGTCCCTGGTGACAGACGAGAACTAGGGACCGGTGTTGACGGGTTTCTGCACGAGATCTGCACAGTGTACATACATCTTCCTAAAGGAGAACCGTGGAACCATGGGACCTGGTACATGTCTTTGGAAGCTTCTGATTCCAAACCATCCTAAATTGATGGGGAAACATGATGCAACCCAGTGAAAGTTGCCGACAGCCGCCCTTTAAGTGACAGTTACACTGAGGAGACACAATTTTACCCATGACACTGTGGGAACGCCACATGGGCTTTTGGATTTCACTGAGTTGGTTTGCTTTGGAGTGGGTGTTGGGAAGTGGGAGGACAATGAGTTCCCAGAGGCGATTGCTAGCCCAAGGCCATGTCTTCGGCTGTAAAACGCATGCTATTTTATTGAGGTATGATATTCATACCAGAAAATGCACAGATCATACATGATTAGGATTTTTATAAAGGATTTTTAAAAGGACACATTTTAAGAAGTGGAGAGATAGCTTGGCTGGAACCCGCGTTTGATCCTCCCACTCCAGGCAGACCGGCTGCATGTGGTGGTGCACACTTGGTGGCAGCAGGGACAGTATACTTGGCAAGCTCCAGGCCAGTGAGAGATGCTTAAGAAGGGATGACATCTGAAGTTGACCTTCAGCCTCCACACTTGTATGCACACACATGCCTACATACGTACATGCACCCAAAAGAGCATGTGTGTTCACACGCCCATGCACAAAAGCTGAGGAAAAACACATACACGTTGAATTAGCTACTGGCCTAAGTATACATTCACATTATTTCTGCAGCCATTACCAGCATTTGTTCATACAACTCGTCCCATGTTGTAAGTTTGCAGCCCCATCTTCATCAGGGAAGCTGTGAGTAGATAGTACGTGACTATAGACATGCAGTGGGAAAGTCTATTGTGGGAGATTGACAGCAGCCATCTTACATCTAACCACCATGATCGCCCCTGAGTGGCTCTGGTTGGTCTCTAACCCCACTCTTTTCGTGTGGCTTACTAGCTTACAAACAGACAAAACATTAAGGTGATGATGGATGGGGGGGGGGGCTTCACTACCAGACTCTGGTACCAGGACTTCCTGTCTCTTTGATATTCTCTTGAGGTAAGGTAGATGCTTTCTGGGTTGGGTGGAGTCACTTTTGTCCTAATGCGTTTCTGACAAAAGCGCCACCTGGCCTTGCTGCCGGGTAAAAGACTCTTCTGTCACTAAGTGCCCAGTAAGTTCCACTCAGAGAGCAATCCTGGATCTCTTTCATTTGGCCCCACTGTCTGTACAGCCAGCTCTCACATATGGGGCCAGATTGTTCTAGAACAAATAGTAATAAATAGAATAGAGAAATGTTGTTGGGTTCACAATGTGTTTACCATTCTAAGAATTTGGGGTCATAGCTTGATTACTCTCCATATTACTAATTCTTGGTATTGGTTCTGTGTAGCCCATGAGGAAGCTGAAACATGAGAAACTATGCTTTGGCCCATACATAGGAAGTATGTATATAAAGATTATAAGAACAAATGGTCCACAGGACTCCACCACTTTACTTTGGAGGGAAATGGGATGAGCTTTAAAGAGAATTCTGGGGCTAGAGAGATGGCTCAGCGGTTAAGAGCACTGGCTGCTCTTCCAGGGGTCCTGAGTTCAATTCCCGCAACCACATGGTGGCTCACAACCATCTGTAATGGGATCTGATGCCCTCTTCTGGTGTGTCTGAAGACAGCTACAGTGTACTCATCATATATATAAAACAAATAAATTAAAAAAATCTTAAAGAGAATTCTGTTCTGAGTGGCTACAATGGGAAATTTTTAGCTAAATTTAAGGTTAGCTGGCTTCCCTCTCTGCCCTTGGATCTGGACGCCTCATCAGAAGGACAGCGTAGGCTCTCTGGTTGTAGGGTGTGCCTGTGCCGCCCACCATGAGTCAGCACAGAGAACCTTTGAGCTACTGTGGGCACTTTGCCATCATCTGCCATGGGTGAGGCTCTTCACTCCCTGCTTCAGGTCTGGATGCTCCCTGAAGTTTTCTATACCTCAAAAATCCAACCTGGCAGGAAGTTATTTTCTCTGGGACCCACCCACCCCCATTTCTGTTCCTGTTTCCTTTTTTAAAAGATTTATTAGCTGGGTATGGTGACACATGCCTTTGATCCTAGCATTCAGGAAGTAGAGGCAGGAGGATTTCTGTGAGTTGGAGGCTAGTCTGGTCTGCACAGAGAGTTCCAGGACACCCAAGGCTATACAGAGAGACAGCAAAGATTTATTTACTTTTATTTCATGTGTATGGGTGTTTTTACCAGTATATACATATGCACACCCAGTGCATGCAGTGGCCAACAGAAGGTGTTGGATCCCACAGAACTGGAGTTACAGAGGGTTGTGAGCCACCATGCGGGTGCTGGGAATAGAACCCAGGTCTTTTGCAAGAGCAAGTGCTCTTAAGTGCTGAGCCATCTCTCCAGCCCCGTATTCCTGTCTCCTTTGTGCGCTCTCGTCATTACCTCAGCTGCAGTGTGCTTGGCAGTTTGATCTAAAATAAGGAAACCCAGTTATGTCTAACTGAGCCACACTAGAGCTGTGTTTTGTTTTGGTTTTTCAGTTTTTGGTTTTTCGGTTTTTCGAGACAGGGCTTCTCTGTGTAGCCCTGGCTGTCCTGGAACTCACTCTGTAGACCAGGCTGGCCTCGAACTCAGAAATCCACCTGCCTCTGTCTCCCAAGTGCTGGGATTAAAGATGTGTGCCACCACTGCCCAGCTAGAGCTGTGTTTTAAGCCTTGAAGGCACAGCCATGGTAGCATAAAGCAAAGTCCGGACTTAAAAATTTGTATCATTTCCTTGTCTGCCCTGTTAGAGGCTTTGCATGAAAGCCCCTAGTGCTTCCTGTTCATAGCAAAATCCAGAAGAGCTATTTCTGGTGTTCCTCACTCTCCTGCTGGTGTTTGCCAGGTACTCTTCGAACTGCAGACACAGGGCAAACAGCCAGTGGAATCACTGCGTCTAACCCCACAGATTCTGGATTCAGACTAACCAACGGCATCATTCTCCAGTGGATTGCTGGAGCTGGCAACACTTCTTGGTGTGTGTGTGTGTGTGTGTGTGTGAGAGAGAGAGAGAGAGAGAGAGAGAGAGAGAGAGAGAGAGAGAGAGAGAGAGAGAGAGAGAGAGAGAGAGAGAGAGAGAGAGAGAGAGAGCGCTCAAATCTTGTTATGTAACTCAGCTGTATCTAACCTATCCTGCAGCGGTCTCCTGAATACTATGGGTACTCCTGTGACTATGGGTGTGGCTACTGTGTCCAGCACTTGCAAACTATGGTTGGTTCAGCCCTGACCTCCCACTTGCATGTGCAGGATGCCAGGCCCTGTTCTGTTCTAAGGTGGGCACAGAATGTGCCTGTTGGGATTCTGTGGCCTCATCTAGAGAAGGCATGCTGCCGACCACGAGTCAGCTCCAAGGGGCACTATCCCAAAGGCTGATGGCTGAGCCTGAACAGGACTGTGGCAGCTAGAAATATGCTTCTGGATTTGCACGGCACCATCTTCCACTGTCAACTGGCAGCCAGCCTTTTGCCAAATTAAGTGAGCTCCAGTCTCAGCCAGTTTATCTGGGAAAAATATTTTTCTAGTTGTTTTAGCTTTTGCATCCAGTTTGCTCAAGAAAAACAAGCAAACAACAAAAACAAAACAAAACAAAAAACAAGAAAGCATCTGATATAGCAAGAAAAGTGTTAATTTAAAGTTTTGGGTTTTTAAAAATTTCATTTTTAAAAATTTTAATTATGTATATGCATGGCAGAGGCAGGGTGTGCGTGCAAATGACTACAGACGCCTATGGAGGCCTTAGGGGTCAAATCCCTTGGTGCTAGAGTTACAGACCGTTGTGAACCTCCTGACGTGGGTGCTGGGAACCAACTTTGGGTCTTCTGCAAGAGCAATATGAGCTCTTAGCTGCTGAGCCATCTCTTCGGCCCTAACAACTTTTGTATCCCATTATTATTTTGAAAGCTTCTAGAATTGAAATCTGCCTTTAGACTTAAGTTACATGTATGCACACTCATGAACTGACATGGTATGACACAGAGAACCTGAGAACTGAATGAAGACCTTTTCACTTCTGTGCAAGTGACCTGGAACCCCATGCTTAATTTCTCTACTGTGTAAATGATCACACCTACTTTTCTGGATGCAAGAGACAAACGATATGGTCTTGATAAAATATCTGATATAATGCAACTTAATGGTCAATATTCATTTAAAAATAAGCTCCCTTTTGCTCGAGGGAGCAAGGTGTGGAGGAGTAAGCTTGTTACTGTGGGACAGCTGGAAGCTGGGAGATGACCCTGGAGAGTCCTCACCAGGAAGTGTAGTGAGGTACCTTTCAATGGCCTTCAGGAGATTTGCTTTAATCATAGATTACTCTTGAACAGATAAGGCATTTGTGATAATGCTCCATTCTGAAGGGTGTATTGGTAGAAGTTCAAGTGTGCACAGGACAGACATTCATTCAGAGAACGTTGACAGAGTGACTGGTATACAGGACACCTCAGCGAGACTACCGTCTGTCTTGGAAGGTTCACTTCGTGGTTTTCTTGCCACTGTCTGGAGGGAGGAGTATTGGCTTTCTCTGCAAGTTAAAAGGTAGAACACATTTTTGTTTGTTTCTTTGAGAGAGGGTTTCTTGTTGTAGCTCTGGCTGTCCTAGAACTCCCTCTGTAGACCAGGCTAGCCTCAAACTCACTCAGATACGCCTGTCTCTGCAATGGGATTAAAAGGGCATGTACTAACACCACTGGCTAAAACAAATTTTTAAAATTTCACCAATACCACCACCAAAATGGTGCAGCCAATGAGCATTAAGGTCTCCAGTCCATAGTTACTGCTAAAATCTGTTGAAGAAAAGGGGGGAGGGGGGCATGGGGAAGAGTCTGAAGTTTTGTGATAGTGAATGCAGGTCTGAGAATGTCACTAGCTACACCTACAGAGCCTGTTATAATAACCCCGGCTGTGTCCTATTTGAAGCTTATGCCTAGGGAAACTGAGGTAAGACATTTAACAAGGTAAGGATTGAGCTAACATGCAGGGCCCAACCACTTTTTCTGATAACCCACCTAGGTGTGTTGACTCTCTTTGCTTTGACCAAATGTAGATTTTTAACTTTGCTTCTTAATACAACCTAGGACTTAGTCAGTTTTTGTTACTGTCGCAGGCCCATCGATTTCACACAGGACCGGGGAAGCTGGGCTTGGTAGCTCATGCCTGAAACCCCAGCCCTTAGAAGGCCAAAGCAGGATTGTCCAGAGTTTGATGTCAGGGTGGACTTCATAGTGAATTCATACATGAGCTCCAAAATGAAACATCCTCTCCGCTCACTACAAACAAATAAAAAACAAGAAAACAAGCAAACTCAGACCAAACAGGATGAAGTGAGGGTCTGGCCATGAGCTGATTGTTGACCTGAGGTTACATGGTGTCACTAAGCCTCAATTTTTGTCTTAGGAGATGAGGAAGAAGAGGAAGACTCCTCAGGCTGTCTGTCAGAAACATGAGTTCAGATGACATAGAAATCCCGTGTGGTCAGTGTTCCCAAGTGACCCTCTGCTACTTAGATAACAGACAGCCCAAACCTTGACAGAAATGTGAGGCGCGTAGAGATGGGGCGGGATGTTTTTAAATCATGTATAAAATAATGGCTTCTCAGTCTGTTAGCCAAGGTTAAGCTGTATGTGAAATATGTGTCTTGGGGGTTGTGGATTGATACTGTTATTGTTTCTTGTGGGGCTATAAGTTTTAGAAAGACATTGTATGCGAGAACCTCAAGTACCTTCCTCAATTGCTCTCCCTGTATTTATTCAGGCAGTGTCTCTCTTTCTCTTTCCTTTGTCTCTCTCTGTGTGTTTCTTTGTCTCTGTCTGTCTGTCTGTCTGTCTTTTGAGCATTCTCTCTCTCAACCTGCAGCTTGCTGCTTCCCAGTGGTCTGGCTAGTGAGCTTTCCCTGGGAATCCCGTCTCTGTCTCCAGAGAGCTGGAGTTATGGACAGACTGCCATACCTATAGGACTTCTGTGGGTTCTGGGGATCTGAACTCCAGTCTTCAGGTTTGCATGACAACTCTTTGTCCACTGAACCATCTCCTTATCCAAGTTTTCCTGTTTGTTAAAGTGGCGTCAGGACCTAGGACTGCATTTGGATCTGTAGGCACCTAACTCGGGGCTCCACCTGGAACAATCACCTCTGTAGGCTTCACTCAACGCGGGTGTTTTTAAATTCACATTCACATACACCCTGCCTTTGATTAAAGGTTTGGAAATGCCTGTGTCCCCAACTCAAACCCCATCACTCCAAAAAAACTTGCCTCATGAAAGAAAAAGAGTCGACAGTCACTATAGCTTTCCCCTGTCATGGGCAGTTTTGAAAGTCTTCCTACTTGGGTGTGGCCCACCCACTCCCTCCACTAACCCTGGGAAGTTAAATCTGTCCTTACTGGATGTAAAATGAAACTGTCCCATCGAAGAGTGAGTCACTCACATGTGACTCCAGAGACTCGAGAATATTCCAGAGTTAGAACACAGTGCAAAAAAGTCCAGGCCCGAAAAAAAGACTCAGATTGCCTGTCCTGGGGTGTGGGTCAGTGTCTGGAATCTGAGTGCAGGACCCAGGGTTAAGGTGGGGTCTCATGGACAACAGAGGTCCCTGCACAGAGATACTGTGTTCACCAGAAGTTCAGCCCTCAGAGATGGGCATGCACACACAACACATACACACACAGAGAGAGAGAGAGAGAGAGAGAGAGAGAGAGAGAGAGAGAGAGAGAGAGAGAGAGAGAGAATCAGAGAGCCTTGAAATTAACTATTAGGAAGATAACCTTCATGTCCATGCTGGGGACGTTTCTAGTCCCTTGGCTTCTGGATTCACCTTTTCATGGGACAGGAAGACTCCCTCATGGAGAATCTCTGCAGACTGTGAGAGAAGCTTGCGTGTGGGTGGACAGTTTCTCTTCAAGTCTGTCCACCCCTTCCCGCCGACCTGCTCAGTTTGGATGGCTTCGAACTCACCAAAACCAGTTTCCAATAGCTGCCCTTGTTCTGTATATGTGCAGTCTGCAGAAGGAACATGATAAATGCAGTGTCCGCGTTAGCACTCAGCTCAGTGCAGTGACACTGTGCATTGACAGGGACACAGTATGACCACTAGTGGGGTCGTGCACATTAACCCCTCCAGATGGCAACCTGGGAAATGAGAGAGATGTGTTCCTGACACCCCAGTGTTTCCTTGTGAATCCTTTGTGAATTATTTCTGTGATGTATGTAATTTCCACGAAGCAGGTGACTGGCAGCTGATCAATGACTCGAAGTCCCTGTACTCCTGTCATGGTACAGGGAAAAAACAGCATCTGGGGAATAAACACAGTCCAATGCTGGGTGGGCTGCCAAGACACACAGACAGATATCTACACATACGTATGCAGACCTACATGCAGACACAAGCATTTACACAGATGCAGGTACACACATGCACACATATATGAATGCACACACAGGATGCAGGTGCATGCACACATCAATACACACGTTGGCACATGTGCACACATATGGGGCTGTCTTAAGTACCATAGTTTTCTGATTCATATGGCTCGTCTCTTCTTGCCCTGTTCTAACCTGAGTGTTTAACTCAGGACCTCTGTGTCCTGAGGGTCAGTAACAACACTTCACCCCAACAGGGCAACAAAACAGCTGTAGTGTGTGTCTCCAAACAGAGGAAGCATGTTGTTGGCATAATAAACTCAACCACTCAAATCTTTCCTTTAATGATTAGCCTGGTCCGGGAACTCTGACTCCTCCACTGGGGACCTTTGATGAAATCATGTATGTTTCCTCTTGGCTCAGCTTCATGCAAACATGGTACCCTGACTAACAATACCACATCTCTAGTCATAGTAATTTCTCTTCTGCTTTTTTTTTTCTACAGGAGCTTCTGCTGGCGTGACTGAACTCTGAACGTGAGCTACAGCCATGGTGAGTTGCCTCACCCTACCTGGTGCCAGCCACAGGCAGGCACAGGATGTGTACTTAGGTGGCTTAAGCAAAACACTGTTTATTCAGCAGTGGGCAGGAAGACGTGATAAGGCAGTCTCTGTGTGCATCTGTCTGTCTCTCACTGTCTCTGTCTTTGCCTCCCACTTTCTGTCTCTGCCTTTCTCTGACAGGATCTTTACATAGCCCTGTCTGTCCTAGAACTCACTATGTAGACTATGTTGATTTCAAACTCCCAGAGCTCTGCCCGCATCTGCCTCCCTCCAAGGATTAAAGGCTTGCCCGGCCTAGCCTGGCATCTCCTTTTTTCCTTTTAAAATGTCTTTTAAATTTACTTCGAAGTGGTAGCTCTACCCTGAAAAGGAATTCATGACTCCCTCACATTTCTAACATCCTGAAAATATAGAAACAAGTGATGGTTTTTTCTCTGTAAAGCATTGCTTTCAGTTTTAGAACACTGAGGCAGATACAGAGGAAAGCATGTTCTACCACCCACAGGAAAGCCCTCAGGACAGCCCATCATCAAGCTCACCAAGATGGATGTATTTATTGAGGGCAGGGGACACATGCCATTTGTGTGGAGGTTAGATGACAAGTTTGTGGAACTAGTTCTCTCATGTTCTCACATGGGTCCTGGGGATCAAACCCTGGTCTCATGCTTAGATGGCAAGAACCCTAGAACTCGCTGAACCATCTTGAGCCAGCCCCAGAGGGTGCTCTTAGCAGTTCCTGCTTGCCATCTGCCTCATTCACAGCTGCGGTCCGGTTTCCTTGGACTTGGTGATGGTCGGGTTTCCTTGGACTTGGTGATCTGGTCTTTGGCCCAGGCCCAGGCTTGGGTCCCTTTGAGAGTTCCGTGAAGTTCAGCTTGAAGGTAGAAGCTGGCCTCTGGGCTGCCTTAGCCTGGCCCATCTGCTCTCCGGACTCAGAGGCTCGAGTCAGAGTGTGGACCCTGGCCTCTCCCTCTGAGCACTGCTGGTCAGGCACCTGTGTGGCTGCACTTGCCTGCCTCCCAGTGCCCAGCAGGTATTCTTCATCTTACACACTGATCCTTCTCTTCTCCCCAGTCCCTGTTACTGTAACAGCAATAACGTTTCCTCAGTTGTAGCATGGTCCTACTTCTCGTGTTCACTGGTTCCTTTCTATGTGATTTTCTTAGTTAGGGTTACCATTGCTGTGATACAACACCATGACCAAAGCAAAGGGTTGATTTTACTCCCAGTTCCACAGAACAGTTCGTCACCAAAAGCAGTGAAGGCAGGAACTCACACAGGGCAGGAACCTAGAGGCCGACAGAGGCCATGGAGGGTACTGCTTACTGGCTTGCTCCTCACGGTTTGCAAAGCTTGCTCTTTATAGGACCCAGGACCACCAGCCCAGGGATGGCACCATCTACAATGGGCTGGGCTCCTCTCCATCAATAATTAACTAATAACACGCCTTGGAACCTGATCTTATGGGGGCATTGTCTCAGTTGAGGCTCCCTCCTCTCTGATGACTCTAGCTTGTGTCAAATTGATATAAAAGTGGCCGGCACAGTGATGTTGCTTTGCTGCCACAAGTTTTCCTGGCATGGATGAGCACCGCCCCTCCCCATCTTCCTTGAAAAGATAATTGTGCATTGTGCCCTAGAATTTAATCAATACAGACACTCAGACTCACAAGGGAAAAAAGCTCCCAACCTCTCCCCTAGAACAAGAAAGAGTTGTGTAGGATGTTTCTAGGTAAACAGAACCACCCCTGCAAACACCTCTATTGATTCCTCGTTAGACATTCATCTTCATCTTATAACAGTGGCCAATGCAGTTTAAACTTGCACTCGGTGTTTGAGAACCATCCAGAAACTCTCCATGCTGGAATTCCAAAGAACCTCAGGGAACGTTGACTCAGAAGCTGAGGTGCAGCTCCGTGGTAGAGCGCTTGCTGCTGTATGTGAGGCTCTGTCTGCCTTCGTTGCCACTTGGCCTGTGATCTCTGTCTTCCTATGAGGACACCAGCCCCACTGGGTCCAGGCCGACCCTGCACTAGCACCTCTTCCTAATGTCTCGCATTTGCAAAGGCCCCGTTTCAGCTAAAGTCACGCTCTGAGGTCCTGAGGTCAGCAACAAAGAATCTCACTATTACATTTAATTTGGCAATGTGCCTCAGTTGTGTTTAGGTGATGGTGGTGGTGGTGGGGGCGGCATCTAGTCTAAGTTTTTATTTTAACTTTTTCCTGGGTTCCCTGCTGAGTACTTTCCCGTCTTTATTCTGTTTCATTATTACAGAGACACTGTGAGTTGGTTTAATTATTTTCAATATACATGTGTAACCTCTCCAGGGCATACAGCTGCCAAGGGGTGGAGACAAAGCCTCTGGTCAGGTCTGCTGGGCTCCCGTGCTGTGCTTCTGCGGTATATTAATAACTTATTAATTAATTAATTAATTAATTAATTAAGTTAACTTTATAACTTATAAAGTGACAAAATACCAGAGAAACGCCACTTTGTGGAGGAAGGTTTATCTAGCTTCAAGTCTGAGGGTATGCCATGTCAGAGAGGCATGGTAGGGAGAGTTCTGACTGCATCTGTGTCAGGAAGCAGAGGGGAGAGAGCTGGATGCAGGAGCTCGGCTTTCAGCCGTGGATGGTGCGGCCCACATTTAGGGTGGCCCTCCTCATAGGCATCTCTGGAATTTTCTCTGTGACAATCCTGCCAGGCTGACAATATGACAATATTAACTATTATATTCTGCTGTAGCGACTGCTGGCCACTTCCTCCGTCCCCCATTGTGGGGTTCCCTACTTCTCCAAGTTGACTCCTCTCAGTCATGTTTGCTGGCCTGTCAGTATCTGCTGCATGCATCCAGTCTGAGAGACCCAGGCCAGTCCCAATCCTGCTGCCCTAGTGTTTCCTGTCTTCTTGAGTATTTCAACAAACTCATCCAGTGCTGTTGTACCCTAACTGTGGTATTTTAGGTTGACCTCTAGACTTGTCCTGCGGACCACTGCACATGGGTACTTAGCGTGGATGCCAAATGGAAAGCATTTTGAAAGGAGATCATTTTTTAAAATTTATTTTTATTTTATGTTCATTTGGCTACATGCATGTCTGTGGGAGGGTGTCAGAAACCCTGGAACGGGAGTTACAGACAGGTGTGATCTGCCATGTAGGTGCTGAGAATTGAACCTAGGTCCTCTGGAAGCACATCCAGTGTTCTTCACCACCATCTCTCTAGCCCTGAGGGTAGAACTGCTGATCTCCATGTCCATTATGTCAGCTGTGGCCATCCTCCCTCGGTGTCCCCTCCAGATAAATGACACCAGTCTCATGGTATTGCTCCGAAATGCAGAGCCATCCTTGATTTTTGTTTCTGTCTTCCACATTAATTCATCAGCAAGTTCTGTAGTCTTTGCTTGAAAACGTGTGAAGTCTGACTATGTGCTTCCATCTTTTTTGTTTTACCCTAAACAGCATCCTTTCCCACCTGTAGCCTCAGCCTGTACTGTCAGCTGATCTCTGACTCCACAGCAGTCTAAGTATACTCTGGGCTAGCCTCAAACTCCATGTGTAACCAAGGATGACTTTCAATCCCGGTCCAATCCTGATCTCCAGAGTCACATAAATTAGACACGTTGCCTCATACCTGGTATCCCAGCACTCAGGAATGGAGGCATGAAGGTTATAAGTTCAAGGCCATCCTCATTTCAAGGCCAGGCCAGCCTAGACTAGAGACTCTGTCTCAAAAAAGAAAAAGAAAAAAAAAAAGTCTGTCTGTCTACCTACCTGCCTACCTATCCCCTACACACACACACACACACACACACACACACACACACACACACACACACACTCACACACACATATTCATGTTTGTTTGCTTTGGGGTTTGGGTTTTTGAGACAAGTTCTCTAGCCTAGGTTGGCCTTGAACCAGGTATGTGGCTGAGGCTAGCCTTGAACTCTTGATTCCCTGCTTCCACCTTCCAAGTACTGGGATGACAGGCATGCGGCACTGTGCCCAGCAGCTGGTGGCTGACTTGTCTTTTTAACCTCTTGAACTGTCACATCCTTTTCATACACACACACATGCAAGCATCCACCCATCTTGGGATGGGGAGATGGCTCAGCTGGTGAAGTGCTTGGTACACGAGATTGAGGACCTGAATTCAAGACCCAGAACCCATGTAAGAAGCAGATGCACCAATGTGCACTCGTGTAATACAAGTAGAGGCAGAGATAGGCAGATCCCTTGCTGGCCAATCCATCCAGACAATTAGTGAGCTCAATGAGAGACCCTGCCCTGTCTAAAAAACCAAAATGGCCTAGAGAGATGGCTCAGCGGCTAAGAGCACTTGTTGCTCTTCAAAGGTCCTGAGTTCGGTTCCTAACACCCACAGCTGGTGGCTCAGCTCCAGAGGACTGGATGCTGCCTTCAGGACTTCCTGGGCACCTCCACAGAATACACACAAATACAATTTTAAGTAAAAGACAACATGGAGTAGTTGAGGAAAGCCCTGATGTCGGCTTCTGGCCACCACATGCCCATGCACACACATGCACACATATGTTTGCACACACATGCACACATATGTTTGAACGTGGCTGTCTTCACCAGGAGGAATAGCAGTTGCTTGCTCAGCCCCCACTGGCCCTGCTGACTCCTCCCTCCCGGGTTTGTGTACCTGTAGCTGCCCCTTCCTTTAGATCTTAAAGAGGAGTGATCTGCTATTTCCCTCTCTGAACCTCGGTGTGCTAACAGGAGCACAGAGGTGGGGTGAGAAGCCGAGAGGAGGGATCTCTCCTCAGGGACCCCCAGCCTGCTTGTGTCTAACTTCCCAGCCGTTGGCTAATGACTAAGTCATACTCAATTTTTTGTCTTCTTTATCTCCACTTCCTCCCACTTGTGCTATTTTGAAGCCAATTCCAGATATCCTATCTTCTACCTGTGAGTCAGCTGAAAAGATAAAACGTAAGCTGTGGCCACAGCACCACTATCGGACCAGAGAATCTTAGGACTGACTTCCTGTGTCGTAAAACATCAAAGTCCAGCTGTCCTGTCGCGCCCTTACTCAGATTCCCATCCAGATAAGGTTCAGCTCTGTGAAAGATTTGTTGTTGTTTTTGTTGTTGTTGTGTTTGTTTAGTTTGGGGTTTGGTTTTTTGACATGAGGTCTCTCTAGCCTAGGCTGGCCTTGAACCAGGTATGGGGCTGAGGCTAGCCTTGAACTCTTGATTCCCTACTTTCACTTCCCAAGGGCTGGGATGACAGGCACGTGGCACTGTGCCCAGCAGCCGTCCGCTGACATATCTTCTTAACCTCTTGAACTCTGACTTCCTTCTATCTCTCTCTTCCAATCTCCCTTGCAGCTTATTGATTGAAAAAGCTGTATTATTGGTTTGGCATTTCCTTGTGCATTATATTTATAGCAAATTGGTTTGGGGCTCTACAGACATAAACTTGACTGAATTCATACTTCATTTTTTTTTCCTTTATAGGAGATTGCTTTACAGGAGGTGGTGTGATTTCTCTTAGACCAGATTCTTCTCATGAGCTTCTCTGGCTCTTTCAAAGCTAGTGGCAGCCCCAGGGCCTTTGGAACAGCCTTTGCTTGGTCTATAGCACAATCCCCTTCATTGCTGTACGGCCAAGTGCTTCCCGTGAGCCAACTCCCACCCTAAATGGAATGCTTCCTGCAGCCCACCGGGGCTCTACTTATTTGGTGGCACCTCCCACACCAGGCTGCTGATGGGATGTGTGTTTCTTGGTGTGCTCGCTGTCTGCCTTCCTTAGAGAAGGTGGTGGCTCCACCGGAGTGAGAATCTCTCCCTTCATGGTTGCTGCTGTTGCCCTGGCACCTGGGGTAGAACCTGGGCTTCTGAATGAGCAGTCACCCCTCAGTCATGTTATTTTCTGTGCGTTCAGGAAACCAAAGGAGGAACTGTGAAAGCTGCTTCAGGATTCAATGCAACAGAAGATGCCCAGGTCCTGAGGAAGGCCATGAAAGGTCTCGGTAAGTACCTTTCCGGGTGTCCTGAGTGTAGTTTGTCACAGTCATGAGGAGGGCACTGTGGACACTGGTATTCATGAGTCGACTTTAGATAAACATAATGGATGTAGCTGAGGAAGTAGCTCAGTTGGTAGAATGCTCGTACACCATGCACAAGGCCCTTGGGTTCACTCCACCGTACTACAAAACAACAGCAAACAAATTGATGGTAACAGATTGTCTGCTTGAGGACAATTTGGATGGAAGAATGTGTTACTAGAGAGTTTTCTGTTGCTATAACAAAATGCTCAGGATAATCATCTTAAAAAGGGGAAAGGTTCATTTTGGATCACAGCTTTGGAGATATCAAGTCCACGACTGACTGGTTCATTGCTTTGGGTCCTGTGGTTAGATAGCACATCAACAAGAAAATTAATTCGTTTATAGCTAGAGAATGGGGGGGGGGGATAAATGATTCATGAGTACATCTCCAAAGACCCAAAGGCCTCCCATTAAGTTCTACCTCTTCAACATCCCATCGCCTCCTGTTAGTGCCTCTGTCTGGGGCTGCTACCAGCTGCACAGCCGAGTCAGTACAAACACGCAGTGGGGGTTGAACATGAGCAGGCAGGGGATGTCTCTCAGAACATGGCCCTGAAGTTGTCTTCCCGAGGGCAGGTCCAGTTGTACTAGGCACACGGCCAGCCACCCTGGACATATTTCTGCAACAAGGCTTTGCCTGTTGGACATGTGGAAAGAGAAGTGTCCCCAACTCCTAGTTATCCTTGAGAATCTCTGAGTTTGGTAAAGACACTTGGCAAATGAGACCTGTTTCTCAGTCTTTCCATTTCAGAGCCATTTTCCTTATACTGTCTGCTGCTAACAGCCGTGGCCAAGCGGCGGGCTTTTGCTAATCCCCAGTGTATTAACCTGAAGGCACAGCTTCATGAGGACTGTTCGTGAGAAGCGGGGTGTGGGAGGTGAGAGGATGTAGGGAGGTGAGCTGATTTCCCCAGGCTGTCAGAACCTGTGAGAGTGGGGATTCTGGAAAACTGCAGATGGGCAATCTCCAGCAATCAGGCTCCACCACTGGCCGGGTCTAAGCACTGTGACCCCCTCGCCACCCAACCCTGAACAAATGTCATCCTGAACTTAGGCACCTTCTCATTTTCCTTTTTGTTGTAAATAAGTAGAAAATATGTAGGCCCCATTGTTGGCATATTTTTCTTTCTTTTTGGTCCAATTTTAATTCTGTAAATTGCAAGAACAGTATAGTCCAGAGTGCGGAGCAAAGCATCCAGAATTCCCAAAGCAAGAATTGAGACATTTGGCACAACCGGGCCTGATGTGGGCTGCTGAGGTGAGCTTGGAGGACACAAGGACTGTAAAACCTAGTCCTGTCAGTCAGCAGTCTGTGGGTCCTGGTTGGTGCTCATATGGCTAAGAGTGTATAGGAAGGCTGGAGAGATGGCTCAGCAGTTAGGAGCATTACTGTTCTTTCAGAGTATCCAAGTTCTGTTCCCAGCACCCTCATCAGGCACCTCCCAACCACCTGTGACTCCAGCTCTAGAGGATGCATCTTACCTCAGCAGACACCTTCACACACACACACACACACACACACACACACACAATTTAAAATAAAATAAAATTTAAAAACATCAGATGGGCATGGGTAAGAACTCTTTGTGTGGCTGGGGTTGTGGCTCAGTTCGTAGGGTGCCCTAACCTGCACAAAGCCCTGGGCCTGACCCCCAGGAAAGGTGGAGGATTCATAGTTGAAATCAGGTTCAGATGCATGAATCTGCATTTAAAAAACAAACAAAATAAACACCCCCAAACCTGTGGCTTGAGAGGAGATCTCCTTCCACTGGGATCATCAGGCAAACCTTGGAGATGTGGAATTTGAGATGCTCTTGGGAGGTGGGCGGAGTTTTAATAAACAATGAAGAGAGAATGTGTTTCTGGGAGTGGAGTTGAGCGGAAGCTCAGAGGAGTCACAGTGAATTTGGGAAGTTGCAAAGCAGGAACAGGCCAGAGGGGGGTCCTAAAGGGAGGTCCTAGGGGAGCTACTGAGAAAGCCACCAAGTCACAGAGTATGGGCCAGGAAAACACAGTATCAGAGCTAGGATGCTAAATAAAGGGCTCGGGTGCTGTGAAGCGGATCGCCTGGTGGCAACGAAGGGCTCAGGAGAGCGGTCAACAGTGCAGGCCGGAAAAGCAGAAAAGTCTAAGAGCAGATTCTGAGCAGGGTGTGTGCACATCTGGAATCCCCACACTGGGGAGATGGAGGCAGGAGGATTGAGAGTTCAGGATCAGCCTGGGCTACATAAGAACACCCCCAACAAACAAAAAAGAGCTAAGCTATAAGTCTGGCTGCCTACTCCCTTCGTCCAAGGGTGTATACCTCAGAGAACGGGAGAATGCAGAGTGCCCGGATAGCAGCCTCCCGTGACCCCAGCTGACCACAAGGAGTCGGTTGAGTTTCTAAGCAGGCAAGGGATGAGATGTGAGTTTTTTTTCTAGGAAAGATAAACCAAGGTACAAAATAAGAATTTAGTTAGAAGGTTTTTACAGATCTATGAAAAATAAAACCCTGAATTCCTGTGGTAATGCGTGGATTAAAAGCAGGGTGTGGGGCTGGAGAGATGGCTCAGTGGTTAAGAGCACCGACTGCTCTTCCAGAGGTCCTGAGTTCAAATCCCAGCAACCACATGGTGGCTCACAACCATCTGTAATGGGATCCGATGCCCTCTTCTGGTGTGTCTGAAGACAGCTACTGTGTACTCATATACATAAAATAAATAAAACATTAAAAAAAAAAAGCAGGGTGTGGCTATAGGCCCGTGCTTTGCATGGCTTGGAATGAAATTTGATTCTGGAGGAAGGTGGAGAGTTCTGTTGTTTTTGTTTGTTTGTTTGTTTTTGTTTTTAAATAAAACTCAAAGCTAATGTGAGGGCTCAAAGCAGGAAGGGCTCTTCCCTCCAGTGCAGAGGTCTGAAGGTTGGATTTGAGAGTTCTGTAGGTCTCCCTGTCTCTCACCTTTTGATGGATCTCTAAGCCTGTGAAGAATGACAGTGAAGACGTTTAGAACTTTCTCCTGAGGCATGTTAGCAGAACAGTTTCTATCGCCCCCTCTCCCTTGAGCCCCAGCTGCCTCTTCCAACAAATAAACAGAAAGTTCCTCAAACAATAATATCCAGCTGTGAGAAAGGTGAACTCCTGCCACCACTGCCACCGCCTCCCTGGGCAAACGTCCTTCTTGCTTCCAGGTTCTCTCTTCTCCTCTTTCAGCCTTCCTGAGGTAACTCCAGGGGCCACAGGGGAGACCATTTCCTCACATAGGCAACCCCTGACCCCTGCTATTTCCACCTCCTCTCCAGGTACCGATGAAGATGCCATTATCGGAGTCTTAGCCTACCGAAACACCGCCCAACGCCAGGAGATCAGGACTGCCTACAAGAGCACCATTGGCAGGGTAGGCCCAGTCACCTGATCTTTCAGGTGACCAGGGATTCTTCAGGCATCTTGGAAGCAGATCCCACCCCCAACCCCCACCTCACACTCCATCCCCTCCCGAAGCTAGACTCTGAAGTGACCCAATGCCTGTGAAGTTAGGGGTTATCCGAGTATAGGAAGATGGTGGGGGAGGAGGGGGAAGAAAGAAGAGGCATGGGTACCGGGGAGTAGCAAGATGACAGTGTGACAAGGCCCTGAAGCATGGCAGGGTGACTGTGGGGGAAAGCTAGTCAAATACTTCAACATAGAGAGTAGAGGGGATTTTAACGTTCCTCACACAAACAAATGACAACCATCTGAGGTGACAGGTATGCCAGTCTCACTAAAATGTCACACTGCCCCATTAGTATTACAAATGAGCATCCATTAAAAATAGAGATATAAAATGATAGCTCAGTGGGTTAAAGGCACTTGCCCCTAAGCTTGATGAGCTGAGTTCAATACTTGAGACTCGCCTGGTTGAAGGAGAGAACCAATCCCACAGAATTGTCCACTGACCTCCACATGTGAGCGCTCTCTCTCTCTCTCTCTCTCTCTCACACACACACACACACACACACACACACACTAAATAATGTAAAAAGAAGCATTTGAAAAGTAAATTTAAAGGATATTTTTGCAAAAATCAAAACACATAAATTCTAGACCCTTCACACTCCAGCAAGCAGGGCCTTCTGTGTAATTGCATGTTTTTACTGCAGCACTTTGTGCCTATGCCAAGTTGTATGCACAAACACACACACACACACACACACACGCCAGTTAATTTAATTAATTAATTAATTAATTAATTTATTTATTTATTTATTTTGGTTTTTCGAGACAGGGTTTCTCTGTGTAGCCCTGGCTGTCCTGGAACTCACTCTGTAGACCAGGCTGGCCTCTAACTCAGAAATCCACCTGCCTCTGCCTCCCAAGTGCTGGGATTAAAGGCGTGCGCCACCACTGCCCGGCCAGTTAATTTTAAAATGACTTGACTAACTCAAAGGCTGGGCACTCCTAAACCTTCCCTTGCTACCCCAGGCTCAATAGGAGAAGTGGGTCTTACGTGGTTGGGTGGCTTTATCTCCTGCCACTACTGGCTTCCATTCTTCTCCCTGTAGGCCAGGCGACTCTGCCGTTCCTCTCTGGGTCCTACCCTGAGAAACTCTCAGTGCCCAGCTATTGTCCACTGGCATCTTTATTCATAGAACAAAAACCAACTGAGGACAAGGACCTTCAGTGTCTGGACATGCAGATTCAAAGCACTAGCACCAATGTCCATCACATGCATGGCAGCTATAAATTCATTTGTTCACCCAGCATGCTCTAGATTTTATCTGAACCCCCCACCCCTCTTTCACCAGAATTATTCAGCCCAGTCTTTCCACACATCACCATTAAAGCACCCCCCAACCTGTCTGCTTCTTTATCGAGAACCTTGTCTCTGTACATCGGTGCCCAGTGCATCCGTCCTGGGAGATGTCCCAGCAGGGAATATTGAAGCTGCTTCTCACAGATGACTCCAAACTGCTGGTCAGGGTGGGGAGGAATGGGCAGGGCAGAGCTGACTCGATGCTCTTCAGAGCATCTACAGGTGAACTCTGGGCACTCCTGTAGGGAATGGGACACTGTCAGGGACTCTTTCCAGAGCACCATAAACTGTTCCCATCCTCAGGGAAACTGAAAGAGAGCAGTAGTAGACATGGACAATCAAGGGAGGTGTGAGCTATACATCTAAGTGCTGTTGTAATACACACGTGAGATTACCTTCAGAATGGAGCTAACCTATGGTAGTCTATGGTGACCAATATTAATAGACTTCTAATTCATTCATCCATTCATTCATTCATTCAATCCACATTTGGGGATTTAACATAAAGATATGCATGATAGAAAGCTGAATACATAATTCCAGCCCTGAGGAGGAGACAGGAAAATATCTAGGGCTTGTTGGCTAACCAGCCTGGCCTAACTAATCAGTGACCTCTAGGTTCAGTGGGAGAACGTGTAGACCTCGGTTGTAGAGAGCAATTAAGGAAGACGCCAGACATTGACAACTGGCCTTTACACACACTCATGCTTATGTGTGCATGCACACAAACACATGTGCGTGTACCTACACACAGGCACAGACCCACAAACATTTATAAACATATGTGTATGTATATACACAAATAAACACAAAATATAGGGCCAGCAAGATGACTTAATGTGTAAAAGTGCTTGTTGCCAAGCTGAACAACCTAAAGTTTGGTCCCACATGATAAAGAGAACCTTCTCTCTTAGGTTGTCCTCTGAGCCCCACTTGGGCACTGCAGCACACCTCCACACACACAGATAACTGAATGTAATCACCAGTTTTAAAAAGAAAAAATAGGTATATATTCAAAAATAAAATTTAATGAGAACAACAATACACACACACACACACACACACACACATACACAGACACACAACCAAACCAAAACTTAATGAGAGAACTGGCATTGTTTCACAAATCTGATTAAAGTTTGGCGTAATGGGAAATGGCCACACTCCCTGTTTGCTGTGCTATGTGGTTTTGGTTGAAGTCAATAAGTAAAATCTGGTCCTAGTTGGAGAAGCCGAAAGTGTTAAACAGGCTTCTGGTGTGACTGTAGACATGCAAATGTGTCAGGTGACTTAGAAAATGCCACCCTATGGTTCCAAGAGGGTGACAGCACAGGACAGTCTTGCCTCATACTTGGATATGGCAAGCATGAGTGACAATAGCCACTATTCTCGTTCGTTGCAGGACCTGCTTGAGGACTTGAAGTCGGAGCTGAGCAGCAACTTTGAGCAGGTGATCCTGGGGATGATGACACCCACGGTGCTGTATGACGTGCAGGAGCTACGGAGGGCTATGAAGGTCGGTGGTCCCCTTGAGCCCTGTGCACATGGTAATGAGCTATCCTTCAGAAACATGAGCGGCAGAGTTGGACCACGTGGCTCAGTGGTTATGAGTGCTTGCAGCTCTGTCAGAGGTCTGTAGTTTACTTTCCAACACACGCTGGACAGCTCACAACCAACAGTAACTCCAGCTAGGGGCTTTGACACCCTTCTGGCCTCCTTGGCCACTGCACTCACAGGCACAGACCAACACACATTATCTAAAATCTTAAAGTTAAACACAATTAACAAACAAACAAAAGCCTATGGCCAAACCCTTCTGAGATGGGGAAAGAGAGACAAGGAGAAACGGGTTTTCCCCCTCTGGACAACTTGAAATATACACAGCTGTTGTAATCAAGAAATCCCCAAAGTTTGCTGAGCCATTTGCTTCTTCCTGAGGCTGATAGAAGAAACTGGCCCATGGTGCTGGTAGGACCCAGGTGTCAGGGGGACAGGTGCATTCTCTACAGCTAAGCCGCTTGGCAGCAAGTGACTCTGAGATGCCAATATAGTCACCCTCCTTTGTTTATCAATAAATACAACAATGCGTAGAAGGTTCTGGGCTAGGCTCTAGAGAAACAGGGAGATAACATCTTTACCAGAACATTCTGACCTTCAGAGAAAGAGAGCAGAGGTCAAAGAAAAGCAGAACCCCAGAGGGCAGAAACAGCACCTAATCTGTTAAGACAAGCCACCAGATGGCTACTGGGCTCTACAAGTGTACATTTTTGTTAATAATGATATGGTAAGCACACTGGGCTTTCATGGGACAGGTAAAAGTTAACAGGCTCTGCTTCTGGACCCTGGTGGAATGCTATTATACTCTGCAGCTTCATGCCTGCATGCCTTCTGACTGTGGGACTCTGTTTTTAATTAGTAAATGCAATTGTATTTTATTTGTTCAACTGTGCATAAAAATTGCACATTGACTTGATCCACTGGTTCATACCATCTCACCTCTGCCCTCATTTAGGGAGCTGGCACGGACGAGGGCTGTCTGATTGAGATCCTGGCTTCTCGTAACCCTGAGGAGATCCGTCGCATCAACCAGACATACCAGCAGCGTAAGTAGCATCCTCCAGACTCTGGCACAGGTTACCCAGGACTTGAAAGTCAGACTAGTGACTATTACTTCTCAGCTATTAGATTACGATGCGGTTGTCTCCAGTGTATTTTATTAATTTACTGTGAGTATTCTGTGGTATTTGTGGCCTATAGGGGTAGAGCCCAGGGTCTCTCACAAGCTAGGCTAGTGCTCTAGGCTAGCACAGAGCTATGCCCCATCACTACTGATCCCTGTGTTTTCAAAGTCAGGATGTATTGCCTCTGAGGAGAAAGCTGTCACACAGTTCAGTCTCCTAAACCTTGGGAGTCTGGAGTTAGACCTCTGACCCTGACCTCAGCCCCACCCAGGATTTGGAGTTAGCCCTCTAACCCTGAAGGGTTTAGATTTAGCTTCCAACCCTGATCTCAGCCCCATGAAGATCTCTCCACAGCTAGCAGAATAATGATCTGAGGGAGGCAAGGAGGCAGTCTGACTCTGACCTTGAGTAGTTTATTTTTTGGTATATTTAAGCACACCACAGTTTGGTGAAAAAATTTTCCTGGTGATAACTCAATCCTGTGCATACAATAAAACTTAAGATGACTACTTCAAAACTCTATAAAGTACATGTGACATCTTCCATAAAGATATATTCTATAGATTGACTAAATGTGACACCTCCCATAAGGATAAATTCTATACATTGACAAGTTCATGATAAGGATCTGGGGAGGATCCCTGTGGTCTCAGCCATACAGAGAGCACAAAGGTCACCAGGCTATGAACCAAATCTGCTCCCAGCCTTCTGGGAAGATAACTCTATCCCTTCCTCTGAAGGAGCAGGTCTGTGTGTTTAACACTCCTGGTTCTCCTTGTGCTTATGTGAGCACAAGAACCCTCCATGTCTCCTATACAGCCCCACCCAGGATTTGGAGTTGGCCTCCTAACCCTGACATCTGTTCCACAGTGGCTTCTGGGGGGTGTAGAAGGTGTGACTCTTCAGGGAGATCTGTTAGAACTTTTCTGGGGACTTCTGCCCAGTGTCACTGGTCACCTTGCCAGCTTCCATTCAGACACATAGCATTTGCATAGCAAAGTCACAGACAGGAGACCAAGGACGACTCTGGCCCACCTTCATCTTAAGAGACAACTATCGCTCCTTCTCACTATGACAAATAAGCACCTTGGTCGTTTTTTCCCAAAGTCTAATTGTTTTGTTGTTTGTTCTATTGCTGTTTCTATGAGCTAATGAGCTTCGTTAGAATGGTTATAGGAACATAGGTGAAAGGTCACCTACGGGAGCATGGTACCTTACCTACCAATGGTTACACCACTTCCTCCAACAACCACTACCTACCTATAGAGAGGGCTGGGGCCTGGCAGAGTTCAGATTTTGAAAACCTCACTTGGCAGCACCTTAGTCTGTGCTGCTCTAGTGAGCAGGCTGCCTGGGAGGGACAGAGCAGGCCAGAGGGTGGCAGCACTGGGCAGGTCTCTATTCTGATGTGCCCATTTCCAATTTCTTGGTAGAATATGGAAGGAGCCTTGAAGAGGACATCTGCTCTGACACATCCTTCATGTTCCAGCGAGTACTGGTGTCCCTGACAGCGGTGCGTGGCTTCCTTGGTCCCCCTTCTGATAAGGGATGCTGGGTTGATTGAAATGCTCACCCTCTGCCCTTCATCCATTCAGATTCCTAAACATAGATATTCCCCAGGCATCATTCTTGGGCCACTCTGTTCCTACATCGTATTTTTCCTCCAGAGACCCTGGCTAGTCATGTATGCACAACCATTTCTTCTACTTTAATTCACTGTTCACATGGCTCAAGTTCATGCCAGCTATTGGATTACAAGGATATTGAGAGATACTTCCTGTTTAGATACTTTAGATGTATATGCCGTGGCAGGCTGGAGAGGTTAAGATTACCTCCTGCTCTTTCAGAGGATCTGAGGTAAACCCTGAACATCTGGATTGGATGGCTCACAACCACCTATCACTCCAGATCCTGAAGATCTGATGCCCTCTTCTAACCTGTGTAGCACACGCGCGCGCGCGCGCGCACACACACACACACACAGAGAAAGAGACAGAGAGACAGAGAGACAGAGACAGAGACAGAGAGAGAGAGAGAGAGACAGAGACAGAGACAGAGAAACAGAGACAGAGAGAGACAGAGACAGAGAGAGACAGAGAGAGACACACATGCAATTTTTTTTCATCCTGTTTTTAAAAGAACAGCCTACCAAACTGGAGGGCAGTGCCTATCTGTCACTCCTTAGTGTCCCTCTGGGGTTCCCGTGACCCTCCATGCTGGGCTGATGTATTTGGGGTTGGCATTGCACCAGCTTCCCAAGTTCCACCTCAGGTCTAGCGTTCTCTTGAATGTGAAGATTGGTCAGTTCAGAAGGCCTAGTCAGCTGGGTCAGTGCAGTAGTTGGAGCACAGGTTTGGGGTGGGGTAGAAAGATGTGTTGGCCTTCTACTAGGAAGACACCTTTACAACATCAGGAGTCACAGTGGGGCCCACGCCCTGCTGGGACCATCTCCAGAGCATGGGTCCACGCCCTGTGACAGAAGACAACGGTCCTGACTCCCTAACCTGAACACCCCAGCTTTTACTGAATCTTGTCTCAGTGTCTTGGGTTTCCAGGCCTTCTGTCTTAAGAGCCCCTGCCATCTCCATGGGTACTTGCTGCCATGGTTACTTGTTTATCTCTCCTCCATTTCACCCACAGGGTGGCAGGGATGAAGGACATTACCTGGATGATGCACTTGTGAAGCAGGACGCCCAGGTTAGTGGACTGCAACTTCCTTCTTGTGGTCTCTTCTCTAAGACAGGCCTCGCTTGGTTGGTGGACAGCCGCTTCTACTCCAGGGTCTACTAGTCCAGCTGAGTGCGTTATGAAAATGACTCTCATAGACAGTCTTTGATTGACAGGTCTTTCAGGGGTGCCTGGGACCCCAGGCACGTCTGGGCACTGTTTGTACACTCCTGGATTCTAGATCTCCTTCTCATACTGAGGACACAATGAGGATCCTAGGGAAGCACCGAGACTCTCTCTCTCTCTCTCTCTCTCTCTCTCTCTCTCTCTCTCTCTCTCTGTGTGTGTGTGTGTGTGTGTGTCTCGCCAAGGAATGGAACCCAGGACGTGCCTGTGCTATGCAAGTGCCCAGCGTTGAATGATACAGAGGGAAGGAGCTGCCTCTGCTCTTCATACTTCCCTAAAGAGAACATGAAGTAGGACCAGTAAACACCATGTGACTTTCAAAAGATAGCTACTGTCCTGGCACTCAGCACACTGACGGCTGTCCTGACCCTTGTCCCTGTGGCCAGGTAACATATAAACAGAGGGCCTTTGGTAGGAGCCAAGCACTCCCACCTGACTTTTCTTAGGCATACCACTGAATCCTTACACCAACCTTAGGACTTTAACCCCCATTTTACAGGTAAGGAAATTGAGGCTCAGAAGAAAGCCCCTTGCTTGAGTTCAGGCCAAATAATGGAGTGTCATAGTTATGTTTCTGGATTTCTATTGCTGCAACAAAACAGACACTGCACATACGTGAGAGAGAGAGAGAGAGAGAGAGAGAGAGAGAGAGAGAGAGATATGGGAGGGAGAGAGGGAGAAACAGGGCTTGGAATGGTGTTACGTTCCAACCTAGTGTAAGCTGAAAATGCATTTACAGTGGGGAGCTTAGCAGCAAAGTCCACTGTAGTGTGTTGGTTGTCTGCCCTTGGGATTGTGTAGCTACCTGGGAATATGGCTCACAGCTTGATGCTCACATTTTGATGAAGTCCCAACTGCATCCACTGGTTCACGGAAAGATTGAAATGCAAATTTTGCATTTTGCTGCTGATTTCTGCTGAATGTATGTTGCTTTCATGTCATTGTGAGGTTAAAGTAAGTGAAAGACTCTCTCTCTCTCTCTCTCTCTCTCTCTCTCTCTCTCTGTGTGTGTGTGTGTGTGTGTGTGTGTGTGTGTGTGTGTGTGTGTGTGTACATTTGCCTTTCCAACTAACAAAATAAAACCAAGCAAGTTTGATTCTTAGAAGTTTTAGAACTCTTTGTCAGGTGCTGGCACATCCTTTTTGGTGCTTAAACTCATGTTTTGTTTGTCATCAGGAACTGTATGAGGCTGGAGAGAAGAGATGGGGGACAGACGAGGTGAAATTCCTAAGTATTCTCTGTTCCCGGAATCGGAACCATCTGCTCCATGGTGGGTACCGACCTCACTACCTCGCTCAGTTCTGCTAGAACGGTGGAACTTACACTAGAATGTAGAATCTTAAATATTTTAAAGGTTAATTTACTTTTATGTGTAGAATTGTTTTGATTGAATGTATGGCTGTGAGCCATGAGTGTATCTGGTGCCCTTGGAGATCAGAAGAGGGTACAAGATCCCCAGGAACTGGAGTTACAGACAATTATGAGCTACCAAGTGGGGGCTGGGAAGCACCCTAACCCCAGGTCGTCCATAGGAACAGCACGTGCCCTTACCCTCTGGACCGTCTCACCAGCTCCTGATAGCCTTTAAAAAGAGCATCTTCTATTTATTCTTTGACCATTCCAAACATGTACATAATGTATCCTGAGGTATCAGTTGATGACCTTTCCCCCACCATGATACAGAAACGAAACTGAACTGTTAGATATTACTCCGCAAATGTAGGAATCAAATTATATGAATAAAGCCAATTTTGAAAGATTAATCTGGCCGGGCAGTGGTGGCGCACGCCTTTAATCCTAGCACTTGGGAGGCAGAGGCAGGTGGATTTCTGAGTTCGAGGCCAGCCTGGTCTACAGAGTGAGTTCCAGGACAGCCAGGGCTACACAAAGAAACCCTGTCTCAAAAGACCAAAAAAAAAAAAAAAAAAAAAAGATTAATCTGAGTAACTGACAGCTATGCAACGTGTTTGTAATAGTTTAGCATTCTTTATTCCAGGAAACCAATCTTCATAGCCAGTTCTTGTTCTAGTTTAGCCCCAAGATAGCCTTCCCCACTACTTACATAAGGCATTAGCCATCACTCCC
Source organism: Uromys caudimaculatus (assembly GCA_028551405.1). Taxonomy (NCBI): domain Eukaryota; kingdom Metazoa; phylum Chordata; class Mammalia; order Rodentia; family Muridae; genus Uromys; species Uromys caudimaculatus. Next base: position 56,094,928 of record CM052700.1, read on the forward strand.
CGAGGAAGCAGCTAAACAAAGGTTGGCTGCTAGTTACTTCTATTTAACACCACTGGTAGACGTCTTCAGGGTTCCATAAGTAGGATGGGTCATGGGTAATTTCACTTTTTATTTCCTCTGTGTGATGTTCCTAATTTGCTTCTGTTAATTTCTAAACTTTGCAATGTGCTTTTAACTTCTTTTGGGGGGAAGAACACTAAACTATTATAGAATAATTGCTGTCAGGCTAAGTCTTGTTATAAACAGCAGTTTATAGGACTCAGTGAGGCAGTTTGTCTTGGAGATGAGCTTTTTAGACCTTCATGGGCACCATCATCTTCTAAACCACCATACCCCTGACCTAGACAGAGTTACAAAGCTTGTGGGAAATTGAAGGAGAATGGGTGTGCTAAATTGAAAACACAATGTAACTGCAAAGTTTGACACATTTACAAGTTGTAGTAATTCTAGGTATTCCTCAGTGGCAAAAAGAGAATAATAATAAGCAATTATTCCTGTTCATAAATCTTAGGCAACCATGAGACTTGGGCCTTGTGCTTTCTGTCATTTTATTGGCTCCCCTTGTCTGATTACAATGTGAGCTCCCCCTTGTGGCATTTCTCCAGAACTGCAGGTCCTAGGAAGCATTTACTAAGAATTTTTAATTCCAATCATAGTCTGTAGTTGGGCAGTTACCTGTTCATAAATTACCAAGAGACATTTTTTGTTTGTTTTTTGAAACAGGGTTTCTCTGTGTATCCCTTGCTGTCCTGTAACTTGCTCTGTTGAACAGGCTAGCCTTGATCTCACAGAGATCCACCTGCCTCTGCCTCCAGAGTGCTGGGATTAAAGGCAGGCGCCACCAACAAGAGACAATATTTTAAGCATTATTTAGGTAGTGAAACTAAATAATCTTGTTACCAACAGTAGTGTCCAAAACTAAGGGTTTGTGGGTAATTTTCTGTCTCGAAGCTTTTGTTCCTGTGGGGGTGGGGGGGGTTGAATTAGTTTCTTTGATTCTGGGCAAATATAACTGACAAAAAGGAAAGAGAAAATACTGATGGCTCCCAAGACTGGAGGAAGATCTGAACCCCTTCATGAGGACAGAAATCAAGGTGTTCCTGGGCAGGAAAGGTAGGAACAGGATGCAAGGAAGAGTGCTTGCTGGGCAAGCATGAGGGCCTGAGTTCAAATCCCATGGTCCCATATAAAAAAGCCAGGTATTGTTGCATGTGCCTGTAAGCTCAGCATTGGAAGCCAGAGACTGGTGGAGCCCAGGAGTTTGTTGGCCAGCCAGCTGAGCTGAAATGGTGAGCTTCCCGTTCAGTGAGTGACCCTGCCTTAAAGTAGTAAGATAATGAAGGATAGAGGAAGACACCCAGTGCCCTTCTGTGCTCTTTGTGTGCATGAGTACGCGCATAATAAGTAGTGTAAGGACATTTGAAATAAATTAGTTAATTAAAATAAGTTAAAAATAAGAAGACACCTGATACCAGCTTCTGGCTCCCACATGTGTACACACACAATATATATATTATATATATATATGTGTGTATATATATATATATATATATATATCTCAATATCACATCCCACACAATTTATTTTGAGCTAGAGTCTCACAGTGTAGCCCTGGCTAGCCTGGAACTTGCTATGTAGTCCAGGCTAGCCTCAAATTCGCAAGGATTCTCCAGCCTCTGCCTCCTGAGTGGTGGGATCACAGGTGTATACCACTATGACTGACCACACAAAATAAAGGACAAAAGCAAGAAAGCCATGTCCTTGGTGGGCAAGTTGCCCTAAGGACCCCGCTGGGCTGAGGTTATGATGTAAGTTGCTCGACATTGGTGTTCCTTGACTGACCACCTATGAGAACCACACGGATGGGGATAGGTCAGTATGCCAACAAAGGTCACTAAGGAGATAAGAAAGACATAGCTATCCTGAGAAGTCTCTAGAAGAAGAGAGGAAACATATCACATTCAAAAGTCCTTGACAAAAAGCAATAATAATAATAATGATGTGAAAAATTATTAAAGATGCAACCAGCTGTTACCATATGTGACTCAGTTTTGAGGACTCAGAGTCATTCTCATCTTGATGAGCCAAATGGATGAGGAGTACATAGGTGGCATTTCAAAATGATAGGGCCTCGTGTAGTCCATGCTGACCTCAGACTTGGCGGGTAACTGAAGAGCTGCTGATTCTGCCTCCACCTGCCTTGAACTGGGATTACGGTTGTGAGCTACCAGACCCCGTCTGCTTAAACAAGAAGAAAGCAAAGGTCCCCAAAGACTGTCTCCAGTTGACAGGGAGGACCAGTGTCCTAGCCAGGGGAAGAGGGTGCCTGATGCTCTCCAAGAATTTCAGTTCTAGTTCCTCCTGGATGGGCCTAGTCCAGCAGGCCACATCCTGCCTGGGTACTCACCCACCGGACTAATTGGTTTCCTCTTGAAATGTACCCCCCCCCCCCAAAAAAATAGTATAAGCTTGTATTCATTCTCTCCATAAATCTTAGTTTTCTGAATCTAAATTTTATTATATTTATTTAGAGAGAAGGAGAGAGAGGGAGTGTGTGTGTGAGGAGTGTGTGTGTATGTGCATGCATGTGCACACGTGTGTACATGTGTATGAGTGTGTAAATGCCGCTGATCACGTGTGGAGAACAGAGGACAACCTGCCCAAGTCATTTCTCTTTTCCCACCATGTGGGATTCAGGGATCAACTCAGGTCACCAGGCTTAGCTGCAAGTGCCTTTAGCAGATGAGCCACCTCACCAGCCCAGCTCTCTAAGTCACACAATTTTGTTATTGGTCGTAGTGTTTGATGAATACAAAAGGATCTCGCAGAAGGACATTGAACAGAGCATTAAGTCTGAGACATCTGGGAGCTTTGAAGATGCCCTGCTGGCTATAGGTAAGCTGGTGAACAACAGAGCTAATCCTGTTGCTGTCATATTCAGATGTTGTCACAGAGATATAGAAATGTGTCTTCCTGAAAGTCAAGTTGTTTCAATCACTGAGGGTACATTCTAGAATTTTAAAAAATGGTAAGTCAGCCAGGCTGGTCTTGAACTTCTGGATTAATGGGATCCTTTTGCCACAGTCCCCAAGTACCTGAACTACAGAAATGTGCCACTACACCCAGTCATGTTCCAGAATATTTTGCCTGTATGTACATCTGTGCACCACATGTTTGCAATACCTGTTGAGACCAGAAGAGGGTGCTAGATCCTCTGTAACAAGAGATACAGATGGTTGTGCGCTGCCACATGGGTGCTGGGAACCAAACTCCTGTCCTCTGCAAGACCAGCCAAAGCACTTAACCACTAAGCCATCTCTCTGGCCCCAGAATTTTCTCTTTCCAGATAGTCTCACTCAGTAGCCAAAGCTGGCCTTGAACTTGTGGCAATTCTCTTACCTTGGCTTGGTGAATGCTAGGATCATAGACGTGAGCCACTCCATATGGCTGTTCTACAACTTTAAACAAGAAATGTTTGCAAAGCTAGCTGTGGCACACATAAGTGATTCCAGCACTTGGGAGGCAGACCTGAGGGGTCAGTAGTTCCAGATCATCCTCAGCTACATAGAGAGTTCAAGGCCAGCCTGGGCTGTGTGACAGCCTGACTGCTCTTGTGTCAGGGGCTCATGTCTTTGGTCTTTGGCACTTTCTATCTCCTTGTAGGAGAAAGATAATGCCACACTATCTGGCAAGTCAATGCGTGGTGGGTTTAAAAATTGTTTCATTTAGATTTTAAAAAGGTTTCATCTGTATGGGTGTTTTGCCTGCATGGATGTCTGTGTACCATGTGCATGCCTTGTGCCCTAAGATGTCAGGAGAGTCCTTTGGAACTGGAGTTACAGACAGTTGTGAGCAATCATGTGGATGCTGGGGACTGAACCCCCCACCCAAGTCCTCTGCAAGAACAGCAAGGACTCTTAACCGCATAGCCATCTCTCCAGCCCCCTAGTAACTGATTTATATGGCATAATAATCATTTTGGAACTACAGGCCACTCTTGCTTTGATAGCCTTCATTAATGACTTCTGCAGGAACTGCTAAGCCGAGGATCCTGTCCGTCTGAGAGAGGGCGGGAGTGTCAGGAAGTGTTGCTTGCCTTAAAGGGGTCTAACGAAGCAATAAGGAAATATTTCTTGGGACTTTGTAGAAACCGAGACAGTCACTTTTCTTTGTTCTTGGGTTTTGTTTTGTTTTGTTTTTGTTTTCGTTTTTGTAATCTTTTCATTCTTATTTTCTTATTTTTAGAAATAGAGATGATTTATTAAGAGACAGAAAGCACTCGTGAGAATGGGGTGGGCTTGTAGGCAGGGAGTGTCCTCTGCTCACCTCTTCCTGTTCATTTTCTCCACAGTGAAGTGCATGAGGAATAAACCTGCATACTTTGCTGAGAGGCTTTATAAATCCATGAAGGTAAATGGCTGTGCTTTTATCATTTGAAAGACCGTGGCATATTTTTTGTTCTCCTTCTTAAGTTCTGCAAATTCCACCCTGGAATATTCAACTCAACTCGTGTTGTATCCCTCACTGACCTTGTGGCGTGTGGATCCCTGATCCCAGTGCTTTATAGATATGGATTAATGTTAGCCCTACAACAGGAACAGGGCCAAAACTGTCCTGTTTTACAAGTAGGTAAACTAAGGCATACGCAGTTTGTGTACACTGTTCATGGAGGGAGGAGTGCCCCAAGGGGGTGAACTCCACCTTTAGAGCCAGCTTCTTAGACCTGTGTTGAACCCTGTACAGGCAGTCCTGCCAGGGACTCCTAAGTGGGACAGGAACCTCAGTGCTTGGGTTTTATTGGTGTTCTTGTTGTTTTGTTGTTGTTATGAAACAAGTTCTCATGTAGCTCAGGCTAGCCTGGAATTTTCAATGGAACTGAGGTTGGTCTTGAACTTCTGATCATCCCGCCTCAACCTTCCAAGTCCTGGGATCACAGGCCTATGTTGTCATACTGGGTAGGGAGTCTTTGTCCTTAAAGAATATCTGTCCTCAAGGAGAGCTAGCGTGCAGAAAACAAGGGTAAGAAGGAATGGAAGGCAGGAGCTCAGCATCCCAATATTATAGCAACACAAAAGACAGTGGAGGTTTTCCGTATTCTCGAGGGAGGATTTGAAAAGAAGATATAGGGAAATTGGAGGCACCCATTCTGGCACACGCCTGGAATTCTAGCACTTGGGAGGCTGAAAAAGGAGGATTGCCTTGTTCGAGGCCAGCCTCGGCTATAAAGCAAAGCCATGTCTTATTAAGAAAAGAGAGGTGGGGGAGGGAGGGAGGGGGAAAGGGAGGGAGAGAGAGGGAGAATAGGTTGTTATGTTTAAGCAGAACCTCGGGGGAAGCTTTCCACATGGGTTGGGGGGGAGAATTGTAGACAAGAACAGCACAGAGGCTGTCTTTGGAAAGGCAGAGCAATGTCTTCTGGGCAACACACAGCATGCTGGAAAGGTGGGCTGCGTCCAGCCTTGCATCCCAGGGTAAGGCATGAGGATGCTCCTCAGGCCTCCCAGGTCGTACAGCAAGGATGCTGTACAGACTCACTACTGCCCCCTGTCTTGCCTTGCTGGACCATGAACAGCATCACCTGAGGCAGGGCCATATTCCCTTCCTCAGGGCTTAGGCACTGATGACAGCACCCTCATCAGAGTGATGGTTTCAAGGGCAGAGATTGACATGCTGGACATCCGGGCGAACTTCAAGAGGCTCTATGGGAAGTCTTTGTACTCCTTCATCAAGGTAGGTCACCACAGGAAGACAGGGTCTGGCCTTGGGGTTCACAACCACTGGCTTTCTCCTCCTTGGCATCTGTCATTCCCAATGAAGATGGTCCCTGCTTCAGGAATTCCATGCCTCTTTCTCATGGTATATAAGAAGGATTTACCTGCTAAGTACAGTAAAAATTTCATGTTGACCCTAAATAAGGATGGATATTTTAGGGCAATATCTTAGTCAGGGTTTCTATTCCTGCACAAACATCATGACCAAGAAGCAAGTTGGGGAGGAAAGGGTTTATTCAGCTTACACTTCCACATTGCTGTTTATCACTAAAGGAAGTCAGGACTGGAACTCAAGCAGGTCAAGGAGCAGGAGCTGATGCAGAGGCCATGGAGGAATGTTTATTACTGGTTTGCTTCTCCTGGCTTGCTCAGCTTGCTTTCTTATAGAGCTCAAGACTACCAGCCCACAGATGGCACCACCCACAAGGCACCCTCACCCCCTTGATCACTAATTGAGAAAATTCCTTACCGCTGGATCTCATGGAGGCATTTTCTCAACTGAAACTCCTTTCTCTGTGATAATTCCAGCTTGTGTCAAGTTGACAAAACCAGCCAGTACAGGCAGTGATTGAGCTTTGCCTTTATTTAAAGCATGTGTAGCATAACAAACCCTGACATTTGAAGTAACTGACCTGTTCACGTGAACATGGAGTGTGAGGAGGAAGCACCTCCCCTGACCTCAGTCCCAAAAGTTGGTGAGAATGAATACCAGGAGCTGGAGTTAAGGGGTAAGCAGTTAAGAGAACTGACTGCTCTTGCAAGGGGCCTCATTTCCATTCCCAGCACCTACAGAACAGCTCACAGCCACCTGTGACTCCAGTTCTAGGAATCCCTCTTGTGGCCTCTGTAGGTACTGTGTGCACACATAAGTAAAATACCCAAACACAGAAAATAAAAAATAAAGGAAGAAAATTTTAAGTGTGTTAACAACCTCACATAATTTATCCCAGTATTTGATATTGCAAACTTTAGGGTACTTGAGATACATAAGACCTGTGTCTGTAACTGGCATGTACCCCATTATTTGAGTTTTCCATTGGTTTTATTATTTCTGTTTCTTTCCTCCAAGTTCTGTTACATCCCTTCCATAAATGACCCAGTAAGTAGGGAAATAAACTGGACAAGTCTGTATGTTTTCATTTTCTTTCTGTTGTTGTGTAAATGTCATGCCAAAAGCAACTTAAGGAAGAAATACTTTATCTTGGCATATAGTTTCAGAGGAGAGAGGGCATGGCAGAAGGCCAAAGGAGCAGGAAGCCGGCTAGTCACATTTTATCCGAACACAGGAAACTGTGTGAGCAGCAAGTGGGGCAAGGCTATAAAACCTCCAAGCCAGTCCCAGTGACACACTTCCTCCAGCAAGGCTGCACCTCCTAAAAGGTCCATAATCTCTCCAAACATCGACACCAACTGGGGGCCAAGTTTCCAAACACACAAGCCTGTGGGAGACATTTCTCATTAAATAACCACCACGAGCTCCTATAACCTAGGCATTTCTCACAAGATTCATTTCCTAAGATGCTCTTTGTAAGGAACGGCAGGCCCTCACAGTTGGCCCCCTGTTCTCATGTGAACACCTTCTCTTCACAGCACTGAGTTCTGTAACCTGTGAGGCTGACAGTAGCTATTCCCCAGGGTGTCAACTTCTACCTCCTCAGATCCTTGCAAACAGAATTCACAGTTGCTAAATTTTAATGAATACTTTTAAGAGCAGAACTTCCACATCTGCCGGTAATAAAACAGATGAACCCAGGGTCCTCTGCAGGGCCAGAGGGTCTAATGGAAATAGGAAAAAGGATCCTCTTCCTGCCCCCACCCACTTACCATTCTTTACTTGGTACCAAACAGCCAGGAGTTCTAAGGTGGCGTGGGTGTGGTGAAAACGGACTCACCCCTCACAACCCCTCATTAACGGGGCCTTTGCTTCTCTTAAGAAGCCCGGAGAATCTCGTAAACATGAAGCCGAGACTAATTTCAGAGAAGCTTGGGTTGCCCATACAACAAACATCTCATTAAAATTTGACCTGTGAATTAAATATCCTGAAAAGTAGGGAAGGCACTGACCACTTGAGAGCTGGTGTTAAAAGAAGGAAGAATGGAA
>CM052700.1:56102899-56129054 GCA_028551405.1 Uromys caudimaculatus
CAAACTCCTGCCTGGGCTGGCTAGTTTTTTGTCGACTTGACATAAGCTAGAGTCATCTGAGAATAGAGTTAGTTGAAAAAATGCCCCTATCAGATTGCACTGTAGGCAAGCAAGCCTGTGAGGCATTTTCTTCATTGATGATTGATGTGGAAGGGTCCAGTCCACTATGAGCAGTGTCACCCCTAGGCAGGTAGTCCTGGGGTATATAAGAAAGCAGGCCGAGCAAACTATGGGGAGCAAGCCAGTAAGCAGCACCCCTCCATGGCCTCTGCTTCAGTTCCTGTCTCCAGGTTTCTGCCTTGATTTCCTGCCCTGGCTTCACAAATAGACCCTTTCCTCCACAAGTTGCTTTGGTTATGGTCTATCACAGTAGCAGAAACCTAACTGAGACAGCTCCAAAAGAAGAGGATGACAAAACACTATGCCAGTAAGCAACTTTAATGCATACTTACTGTTTCACAGTGCACTGACACAAACTAATAATATATTACTATTCATTGTGACAGACATTAAAATCTGAACTCTTAAAGTCAGAGGCACCATCTGTTTTGGTACCCATTAAGAAGAAGTAACCCTAACTTACTTATTGAGCTTAGAATCTTGCTTGTTTAGTGTACACACAAGGCTCCCTTCAATCTCCAGTGCCAAAAATATAAATGAATAAATAATAAGGAAAGCTGAAATGTATAAAAATTTCCATGTAGAAATTATAGGACTCTCTGGAAGTCACTTTTGCAACTCATTTCAAAAGTATTAGAAAAATCCACAGTTTTAATCTAGTAATTTTTATTTTATGAGAATGTATTCAAAGCAAAATTAATAAAAACTCAGTGGTTAGGTGCTTTATTAAGTAAAGTTTGCTATAATGAAACATTGGAGACCACACAAACATCTGACAATGGGTAAGAAAATGTTCTGTAATCACTAAATAATACTGTAATAAAAAAACCCAGGATACAGAAGTTGAGCATGCAGCGCGTTAGCAGAGCACTTGTTTATACTTGCCTAGCATGAGGACAGCCATGATTTCGTCCTGCCACCACCAAAAATAAAAAGAGAAAAATGAGGACATAAACGAATTTTGTCCTAAAAATCTCATCACATAGGTGTCTACATGCACAGAGAAAAGACTGGAAGGACAGAATGTTAAGATCCATAGGTCAGGGAATTGTGGGTGATTCCTATGCTCTTAAGTACTTTTTAAAAACACAGAACAAGTATTACTTTTAAATATATGTATATGTACATGATGTATATGTCTTAGTTAAGGTTTTACTGCTGTGAACAGACATCATGACCAAGGTAACTCTTTTTTTATTATAGAAAAAATGTTTATTTTGAAATTATTTTAATTTAGAAATAGGAAACCTCATGGGAAGGAGGGAAGAAACAAAAACCACAAAGCATCCGGGCGACACTTTACCTCATGAGCTTGTCACCCTCACTGGCTCACTCGTCCCATGATGAGAACGGACTCAGCCACCCACAATAATGCTATTGATAGGGACATGGACCAGTGTCACAAAGAAGCCTGTAAATCCCGGGACAGCAAATCCTATCGCTGTGGCCACGGCGATCTTCTGCAATCCTTTTCTGTCGGGTTTGGTACATCTTTTAACCAGCCCAACTGAGTCCTTTACAAACTGCCCACTTGGCCCAACAAACTGCATTACCTGATCCAGTTTGTGGGATGGCGGTTTGAGAGGGTAGAGACACGTAGCTTAGGAGAGAACTGAGCCCAAGGCAACTCTTACAAGGACAACATTTAATGGGGGCTGGCTTACAGGTTCAGAGGTTCAGTCCATTATCATCAAGGTGGGAGCACAGCAGCATCCAGGCAGGCATGGTGCAGGAGGAGCTGAGAGTTCTACATCTTCATCTGAAGGCTGCTAGCAGGATCCTGGCTTCCAAGCAGTTAGGAGTAGGGTCTCAAAGCACATGCCCACAGTGACACACCTACTCCAACAGGGCCACCCTTTCTAATCGTGCCACTCCCTGGGCTGAGCATATACAAACCATCACGTGTATGTGTGTGTGTGTGTGTGTGTGTGTGTGTGTGTGTGTGTGCGCGCGCGCATCATGTGTGCAGTGCCCAAGGTGACTAGGAGAGCCTCAGATTCCCATGTTATTGTGGGCAACTGGGAATACCAAAAACCAAATTCAGATTCTATGTAAGAGCAAGAAATACTCTTAGCGGCTAAGTCATTTCTCCAGCCCAAAGTATTACTTTTGTAACAAAAACATATTCTTTTTGAGAACCTGAGAAAATCCAGTGAGGCTTGCACAATAAATTGAAGTGATTTTGAACTGTGTAATGTATCCAAGAACATCCTAACTGCTGGTTACTGTGCTCTCCTTCCTCCCAGGGCGACACTTCGGGAGACTACAGGAAGGTTCTGCTCATTCTCTGCGGAGGAGATGATTGAACGAGGCGCAGGACAGAAGGCTTTCTTAACACTGAGGTTTTTAACTTCACTTTTCTGCACTGCTATTAACATTATCTTAAATGCTTATTTCCAATTCAAACGCCTCCAGCTGCCTCCTAGGGTCCAGTCTGTGTTATTATCGTCTATAATTAGTCATTTTGATGCCTTAAACTTGTACTTTCAAAGCTTTTAAGACATACATGGAAATTTAGAATTAGAAATTAAAATGTGCTCCCTGTCTTTATCAGATCATTTCCTCAGCTGTGTTTTGTAGAGATTGAGCACACTAGGTCCTTTTAGATTTTCTTTTCAGTATGAATTTTACAGAACAGAAGCCATTTTCTTCCCTGGGAAGCCAGTCGTTTCTTCACGTGGGACTGTCAGCATCTCTTATTAAGATTAGCCATCTGGGTTCCTATTTTAAACAGAGCCAAAGTTTCCTTGGCTTTGCCTATCACGTTAGTTGACAGTTGCGGGGGGGGGGGGGGAGCATGCTCCATCTCCTTGTACCCTGAGACCACTTCCTCCCCGTGAAGTGTAACAGAGGTACCAGCACATCAAACAAGCTCGAGTTCAAGTGTGGCTAAGCAGATCCCATGTGTTTGGCTGTCACCCATGCTGAACATTCCTCAGTCTTGGGTTACTGTCCTAATCTTGCTCAAAGTGATGGTCAAGAGTGGGCCTCAGCCAAGGTCGTTCTGATAATGTGGTGCTCGGTGTGGCTGACCTAAGGAGAGTTTTTTTCTGCTAAAAATAATTAATCTCTTTAGACTGTTTATTTGATCTCCACTGTGTCTTTTTGATCTTATTCAGAAACTGTGCTTGCATGTAATCATGAAGTTTGGTTTGTATACAACATGAGACATTTTAAATTAAAAATGGTGACTTTAAAGGGGTGTGTATTCTTTCTCTGTTTGACTTTCCTACCCTAGATATTTTTTTTTCACCCTGAACCATGGAAGGAGCTATTTTTGAAGGAATACTAAATTTACTAAGGATACTAAGTTTCTACTTGAATTAACAATATTAAAAAGAGGGCAACCATCTGTAATGAGATCTGATGCCCTCTTCTGGTGTGTCTGAAAACAGCTACAGTGTATTTACATATAATAAATAAATAAATCTATAAAAAAAAAAAAAAAAAAAAAAAAGAGGGCCGGGCAGTGGTGGCGCACGCCTTTAATCCCAGCACTTGGGAGGCAGAGACAGGCGGATTTCTGAGTTCGAGGCTACAGAGTGAGTTCCAGGACAGCCAGGGCTACACAGAGAAACCCTGTCTCGAAAAACCAAAAAAAAAAAAAAAAAACAATATTAAAAAGAAACACAGTAATAATATGTCAGCCTGCTTCTAAGACCAATGTTTACATTGGAGAGGTGGAGGTAGGAGGATCCATGATCTCCCTGGCTTTATAGCCAGTGTGAGGCCAGATTGGGCATTTGAGTCCCTGTCTCAAAAAAGCAAAACAGGGTCTGGGGAGCTGGCTTTGTGAGTAATGTATTTGCTGCAGGAGGAGCAGTGTTGAGGTCCCTGGCACCAATGTGAAAGCCAGGCATAGCTAAGGAGTGTTTGCCTGTCCCCAAAGCTGGGATGTGGTGATGAACAGATTCCAAGGACTCACTGGCCAGCTAGTGTAGCTGAGTCACTGAGCTTCAGGCTCAGTGGTAGGCCCTGCCTCGATGATGATGATGGTGGTGGTGGTGGTGGTGGTGGTGGTGGTGGTGGTGGTGGTGGTGGTGGTGGTGAGAAAGAGGAGGAGGTGGAAGAAGAAGAAAAGGAAGAGGAGGAAGAAGAGGAAGAAGAGGAGGACATAGAGAGTAAGACACTGATGTCAGCTTCTGAGTTCCATATGACAACCTGAGTTCAATCCCTAGAACCCACATGGAAGAAGAAAAGAACTAAGTCCCCTAGGTTGTCCCCTTCTCACATAAGCTAAGGGATAACACAATCCTCTCTTACACCAAAAAGGTAACAAATCAAACAAACACCCAATAAAACCACTAGCATTTGTATATGCTAATGCCTGCTCAATGGTATTAGATTACATGTTAGCTTGTTCTCTGAAAATGAATGATGCTCTGCTCTGGTCAGTGCAGCATTTCTATTAAGTGTCACATAGAAGGCCAGGAATGGAGCTCAGTGGGATAGCTACATCCTGTGTTCTCAGCACCACAAAGGACAAAATTTACAGACATACAAAGAACATACACACACACACACACACTCCTTTGTTCTTTCTGCTTTGGTGCTGAGATCACTGACAACATGCCTATGTGACCAGTCACTCCAATTAACTTAGATTCAGGTATCAATGCTACCACCTCAGGACTGCGGAATCTACTCCAACTTTATTACATTCTGGAGGCATTATGAGGTTCTTTGTTTTGGTTTTAACAGAAGTTTTATCATTAAATGATGTCTTAGCCAGAATTTTAAAAACAAATTTCAACAGCTGGGACAGTGTTTTGTGACTGAGTGCTTTCAGTGGACTGTTTTTCTTATATTTAGGTATAAATTCAGGGGGAGGGTAGAAAGTCACAATTTTCTGCTCACTCTTGGCTTTTCAGGAATCCTACTGTGTAGCTCCTTAAGGTCCCAAAATAATGTCATTTCAGTCATCAATGTAATAAGTCAAAGTCCTAAGTGTAATCTGAGGCTTATTTCCTCAGTCAGTTCTGGCCGCAGTGGGAAGCTGACTTGGGGAAGGAAAATGGGGGGGGAGGAGCGGCTCTCTTTTTTCCTCCACCATCCCTGCTTGTAGCCGCAGGGAGAAGAGCAGAGGGGATTAGGTCTGTTCTTGGACTGCCATTGCTCTGTGGGTGGAGGCTAAGTCCTGTGCAGCTGTGGCAGGTTCTTAGACATTCCCATGGGTCTCCTCAGTAACCAGGGAGCCATTTACCTGTGCAAGATAAATATGGATGTTTTACCTTCTAGGAATTTAGTGACATTTGAAGCCACCATGTTAAAGTCTAACTTGCCCATACACCAAGGCCTCTTGGACAATGTTTTAAGATGACCTTGCACACATTTCATATTATGTGCATGCTAGCATCTCCTCTTCCTCCAACTTCTCCTTCAACCTGCCTCAGCTACATGCCCTCAGAATTTCTCAGGCATGAATGGAACACAAATCCTCAGTGGCCTACAAAGGACATATACTGCAAAAAAGGGAGTGCAAATGGCGAATTGATGCAGTCAGTTCTTGTGGGGGGGGGGGGACTGGCAAGAACTCGTAAAGTTGAAAATTTCCCAGAAAACTCATTTCTGGAGTCTGCTTGATGAAGCTTTTGTGGATAGTATTCATGAAAGAGCATCAACATAGAAATAACTGAAGTCCCTCAGTGAGGGAGTAGGCAAATGATGCATCTAACAATGAGCGCTGACAATAACTAAAGATTACATTCAAAGTATAGTTTTAGGAGAGAAGAAAGGTTCTAAATCATAGGTTTGGTATGGTCCGATTCCATTTAAATTATATGTCTGAGTGTGCAGCAGAAAAGAGCGCTTATGAGCATGCATGTAAAGACATGCATAGAAATGGCACAGAGAGGGAGAGGATGGAAACAAAGGGTTAGTACCCAAGGGTTTCACTCCATCATTCTCCACTGTGTATCAATAAAGGGGTAAGGAGAGTGAAGCAAGAGAAGTGTGACAAAATTCCAAGCCAGTAGTGGGTCCATAGGTGTTTGTATTGCTCTGTTTGAAACATTCCATTATAAACACTTTACTTTGAAAAGTATAGAAGGCAGATATGGTAGCTCAATGCCTCAACTCCTAGCATTCAGAGGCTGAGACAGGCGGACTTCTGAGAGTTTTAGGGCAGCCTGGGGCTCAGAGTGACACTCTTCCTTGAAAAAAATGAAAAATCGAGGGCTAGGGATGTAGCTTAGTTGGTAGAATGCTTGCTTAGCATTCAGGAAGCCCTGAGTTGGATACCCAGCACTTCAGGTCCACGAAGGTGATATGACACATGCCTGTAATCCCAGCTTTCAAGGGGTAGATACAGGAGATCAGAAGTTCAAGATCATCATATTCAGTGAGTCAAAGGTCAGTATGCAGTACGACACACTGACACAATAAAATAAGAATTAAATCAAAACAAGGCAGCAGAAGGAGCTCAGGACCTGGAGGCTGGCTGAGGCTCCAGACAGAACCCTGTCAACACAGCTGGGTGATGGGCATCTATCTGGGCCAGTCGCGTCCCAGAGCCTGGAAGGGAAGCAAAGGCCATGGTGACAAGTCCGTCCTCTCATTAACCGCACAGGGCTGGATAAGACCCTGGAATCGAGGAACCTTGCGGGAAGAACCAACGACAGAGATCCCCAGGCCTGTCAAGCACAAGCACACAGTGCCCACACCACTAGCCTGACTCCGGACCCGCGGAAGTAAACCATGCGCTAGGGCTGAGCTCCGCTACGAAGGGCCAGCAGCCTGCGCGTGCGCAACCGGCAGCGCAACTCTGTCCTCCCTGCCCGCCGCTCCGCCCCTTCCGGAGGCTCGGCGTACGCATGCGCCCTGTAGCGCGCGCTTTGTTGCGAGAACGAGGGGGCGAGGTCTTGCGAAGCCGGTCCGCTAAGGCGCGACGGGCGGGGCTGAGGATGGAGGTTCCTGCGTTCGCGGCGACGGTTGGGGCTGCGCGCGAGGCGGTGGCGGAGTAGGCGGTGGAGCGACGGGCATGGCGGGGCGGCCCCTCGGTGCTCCCTAGGCGGCGGAGCCATGGGCGCTCTGAGCAGCCGGGTGCTGCGGCCCGCGGGGCGCACAGAGCAGCCCGAACCCACGCCCGGTGCTGGGGGCGCGGCCCGCAGGTCGGACGCGGGCGAGGATGCGGCCCAGAGCTTCTGTTACTGTCCAGGAGGCCGCAAGCGCAAGCGCAGCAGCGGCACATTCTGCTACTGTCACCCCGACTCCGAGACGGACGAAGACGAGGACGAGGGCGACGAGCAGCAGAGGCTGCTGAACACGCCGCGCAGGTACCGAGCGCCCCGCACCTGGGGACCTGACACCGGTGCCCTTGACGGGAGAGTGCGGGGCGGTCGCGCGGGGAGGGTCGGTGCGGGAGGTGAGCGCGAGCGGAGCAGACGGGAGCTGGGCGTTTGCAGACAGACCTAAGTCAGTGCGGGAGCTGACGCGTGAGGGGCAGACCTGGGGTCAGTGCGGGAGCTGGGCATTAGCCGACAGACCTGGGTCAGTGAAGGATCTGGGAGTTTGCAGACAAACCTGGGTTAATGCGGGAGCTATCGAGAGCTGGGTGGACCTAGGATCAGTGCGGGAGCTGAAAAGCCCAGGATTCCGCACATTAAACAGAGGCTTCCTGATTGTCAGAGCCTCAGCCTGAGCCTAAAAGGACTAGCCAGAGCTTCCACGGCTCTTCCATAGGAGGCATTTACTTTCTGAGTAGGGTAGCCACAGGAAAACTTACTGTGCATCTCTAGCCTTGAATCAGTAAAGAGAGGAACATAGTAGTGCCTGAGATGGACATCTCCTTGTGTTGTCAATAGATGGGCCAGTGATGAAGATTGGCAGTTATGTACATTCACCCAATTAAGAACAAAGTCTGCTTATTGAGGTGGGCTGTGATCTGTGTAGGTTGCATAAGATTTTTTGACGGAAGAGTTGAAAAAAATCATTGCTTGTGAAGTAGATGTGGCGTATACCAGAATATACTTTCATGTAAGGAATCTGCTTGCTCTTTTTTCTCTTTTTAAGGTCATTGCTAGATTCACAAAGATGTAATTTTTCAATGATTTTTAAAAAAAAGATCTCAATATTTTGCTACATGGACATTGCATTTTTGTTGACAGAAAAGTATAGATGCTAGAGGTGGAGCTCAGTGGTAGAGCAAACATGTAATATCTTAGGTTAAAAGCTAGATTAATATAACCTTATAACTTTTCATTAGGGTCTTATGTGTGAATATATTTACAAGATGGATGTTCTAATGTGCTCCAATTCCAAATTCCTATCTGTATTCTAAACTTACTATACTCATTTTCATATGTAAAGTGGGAATATTACTGCTACCTCAAAGAGTTCCACAGATTAAGTAAGGTATTACAATCCTGTAATATCTACACTTCGGTGGCTAGACAAGAGAATCAAGTTGGCAGTCGGCCTGGGCCACAAAGTGAGTTAAAGGCCGTCCTGGGCTATATACAGAGACCCTGGAGAGAAGAGGAAGGCGGGGCTGGGAATGTTGGCAGTATCACAACTTGATAGTGAGCACAAGTGTGGTGCCTACCCCCCCTTTAAGATTTATTTTTATTTATGAGTATGTCTGTATATGGGTTTGTGCACACTCCTCCAGAGTCCAGAAGAGTCCTGGAGCTGGAGTTACAGGGGTTTTGTGAGCTCCTTAATATGGGTGTTGGAATTGTACTTGGGTCCTTTGTAAGAGCAGTGTGTGCTCTTTACCACTGAGACACCTCTCTAGCCTTTAGAGCCTGTCTTTTTTGTGCATTCAGTATTAGAACTTTTTGATGAACAGGCCTGTCATAAGACATGCATCCTTCTTCAGCCTTAGTGACTTAGCCACTCCCACTTTCTTTTGATAATTTTCTGATGGACCTTTTCAATCCTTGCCAACCTACATCCTGTATCCCATCAACCAACCACCCCTCAGACTTCCCCTCCCATATCCCAGGGCCTATCCATCCGAGGAAAGCACTTTACCACCAAGCTGTGTCTTTTCACCACCAGTACCATCATCTCTTTGCTCTTTGCATATGAACATATGCTCAGATGTGCTTGCATGTGGAGGCCAGAGATCAACAGTGGATCTTTCTGTATTCCTCTCCACCTTACCTTTTTATGAGTCTCTTTATTAAACCGAGGGTTCTGATTGGCTAATCTAGCCAGCCAACAAGGTCTGAGGATCTGCCTCTCCACCTCCCTCATTAGGATTACAGATGCTGGCAACCCCACCTGGCTTTTTTTGTGGATGTTTGTTTGTTTGTTCTTGCATTCAACTTTGTACTTGACAAGCACTTTATTGACAAGTCTGCCTGGCCCTTGTTTGTGTCTTTATGTTTAAGGTAAGTATATAGATAGCATATAGTTAAGTCTGCTTTTTTTAAAAATCCAACAAGACAGTCTGTGCCTTTTGATCAGTATGTAGACCATGTATATTTAATATAATTTTTGAAATATATGACAGGGAACATTTAAAAAAGAAAAACAATTATTTGAGCAAGGAAATTTTAATATAAATCATACTAACAAAGAACAGGAAATTAACTGTCAAAGACAAAATGTAATGAGAAAAGATCTTTAAAGAAAAAAAAGTACAGGAGTAGGCCAGGCATTGTGGCACATAGCTATAATCCTGGCAGTCAGGAGACTGGGACAAGAGACTCACAGGTTCCAGGACAGCCTAGGTTATGTCAGGTGCTTCCAGTTGAGCTGTTTGTTTATATTGTTTCTGTCGTATATAAAGTATTTACATAAATATTGACATTTATTTATGTTTGAGGGAGGCATCTGCTACAGCTCATGTGCAGCAAAGACAACTGGAAGGAGCTTTCCCCTTGCACCGTGTGGGTTTTAGAGTTTGAACTCAAGTCTTCAGGTTTGATGGGTGAGGCCTTCACCTGCTGAGCCACCTCACCCCCTACACTGCCTCTTCAGTGTCTCACTGTGTAGCTCTGGGTGGCCTGGAACTCACAGAGATCTTTCTGCCTCTGATATGCCTCCCTCGTACTGGGGTTGAAGTCAGTGCCACCATGCCTGGCCTGGCTCACTTTTCAAAAGCTTCTTATTGTCCTAGAGTTTCTAGCTGCCTTTTTTTCTTTTTTGCTTCCATTGATAAAATAATAATATCCTTTCATCATATCTTGAGCTTTCCTCGGTCTTTTGAGATGCCCTAGCGTAGAACCTGCTTTGAACCCTGGACCTCCTACAGAGTCCTGCCCTCTTACTCCAGTCTAGGTCTCCTGCTTCTAAGTATTATAACTGGGACTTTGACCCCCATCTCTGAGAGACTGTGGTTTTCAATAGCTTTTCCTTCTCAGTGAACTAAATATTCAAGTATTTTTTAATGAAAGCGTGTAACAGGGTGATCACTTTTGCTTATATGAATATAAGTGAATATGTAGTCTCAGTTTATTCTTCCTCTAACTGATTATGGTACTTTATATGATTTTTCATATCTTTAAACGTCTACTCTTTTTCTAATAGTTTTTATTTTTTAAATTAAAATACAATTACATCACTTTCCCCTTTTAACCCTTTCCCTGTACCCATCTGTCTTTCAAGTTCATGGCCCCTGTTTCTTTAATTTTGAGAGTTATATTTTTTCCTCCCTAAATATGTAATACAACCTGTTCAGTCTATATAATGTTGCTTGTATGTATATGATTTGGGAGCTGATCAGTCACTTGGTATTGGATAACTAATCAAGGGCCCTTCCCTGGGGAAGACTATTTCTGCAGCTCTCAGCATTCCTTAGTTGCCTGTAGTTCTTCATCTAGGGTCGAGGCCCAATGACGTTTCCCTCTTCCAGGTGAGTGTATAGTTGGTATCATGCTTTTCAGATCTTGTTTAGGTGGCTATGTTGGTGAGATATCTTTGGAGCTTCTTTAACATTTCTAGGATGTAAAAATCTCTCTGCAAACTTTCTATTCTTACAATCTTTCTGCCCCCTCTTCCTCTAGCCTTCACCTGAACCTTAGGTGCAGAACTCGTGTTGTCAATAAACATCTACTCTTTCTAAAAAGAATTGTGTTTTTATTTGATGTGTGCGTGTGTGCCCACGTAGAGTCAGAGGGTGGGAAATTGATTTTCCTATTCCACCGTGAATGTTCCAGGCACCACCTTGGGCCCTTAGTGTTGGCAACAGGTGCCTTTACCTACCCAGCCTCTGATGATCGTGGTCTGCTGTCTTCTGGCCTAAGCATGGATGAAAGTTTTGGTCTTGGTCTAATTCTGTTTTCTTTTTGGGTGACCATATTTTTTTTTTTCTCTGAAGTTTTGAAGGTTTTTCCTTTGGTATTTTAATGTGAGTCTTTTGACAGCTTGGTAATTGGTGACTCCTGACAATCCAGAGACTCAAATGTTTGTTTTAAATAGCTCTTTATTGTTCCGAGTACTCCTCTGCTGCTGTGCCTCACTATCATTCCATAAGCATGGTCATTTGAGGGTTCCAAGCATATGAATATATATTTTTAAAAATTCTGATTTCCCTGTGTTGTAAGTTTCTCCTGGGACTCTTGTTCTCTCTTTTCCTTAGCTTTTGTGTTTAATAGTATTTCTAGTTAGTTTCAGCTGTCTGCTTGATAGCCCAGTGTTATTATGGGAGGGAATCTGAATTGGGACACTGCCTTTATGAAATTGGCAGAACGCATGTGGGGCATTTTCTTGATTGCTAATTGATATTGAAAGGCTATTCTTAGTTGTCGACTCAACTTTGTCTGTCTGGAACTAACTAAAATCCAAGGGGCTGGGTATGTATGTGTACCTGTGCTGTGCGGGAGTAAGTCATTTGAAATGGGAAGACCCACTTTTAATCTGAATCTTTTGAGACAAGAAGATACACCCTTAATCCAGATCTTTTAAGGTGGGAAGATATACCTTTAATCTGGGCCGTGTTTTCTGGGCAGCCTCATGGACTGAACAACTAACTACTGGATTCTTAGACCTTTTGTTGGTAGACAGCCATTGTTGGACTGACTGGACCACAGCCTGTACACTATTCTAATAAATTGCCTCTGTGTGTGTGTGTGTGTGTGTGTGTGTGTGTGTGTGTGTGTGTGTGTGTTTCACCCTGTGTTTGGAATCAGTGGTTTATTAGTCAGGGTTCTCTAGAACATCCATGTGTGTGTGTGTGTTTGCGTGTATGTTCTGGAGAACCCTGAGTTAGTAAAACACTGATTCCAGACACAAGGTGAAACTAACTCCTCTTGCTTTGTTTCATGACAAGGTCTCATTTAGCCCAGGCTGGCCTCCAATTTGTTGTTTGGCAAGGCTGACCTTGAACTCTTGATCTTCCTCCCTGTTTTAGGAGCACTGAGGTTATAGGTATGCACCACCATACCCACCTTGTCTCTCTTTTGCTGCAGTAAAACACCAGGACAAACAGTTTAGGGATGAAGTGGTTCATTTTAGCTCACAGCTCCAGTTTACAGTCCATCATTGCAGAGAAGTCAGGGTGGCAGGAATTCCCAGCTAGCACATTGTATGCAGTCGAGTAGAGAACTCTGAATTAAGACATGCAGACTCCGCTTGCTTCCTCCTTGCTTACACAGTTTAGAAACCCTTTTTAGGGAATAGTACTACCCATAATGGGCAGGTCTTCCCACCTTAATTAACATAATCAAGATAACCCACAGACAAACCCAAAGGCCAACCCATTTCAGACAATCTCTACTTGAAATTTTACTTTCAGGTGAACCTAGATTGTGTCAAGTTAACAATTAAAACTATCACACCCAGCAATTATTTTATTTCTAGAAAGCTTTTAAAAGGGTGTTATTGTGGTGGTGGTGGTGGTGGTGGTGGTGGTGGTGGTGGTGGTGGTGGTTTATGGGTGCTTTGCATGCACCATGTGCATACAGTAGTACCTTCAGAGGCCAGAAGAGGTCACCAGATCCCCTGGGACTGGAGTTAGAGACTGCTAGGAATCAAATCAAGGTCCTCTGGAAAAGAATCCAGTACTCTTAACCACCAATCTGTCTGTCCAGCACCAGAGATTTTAAAAGTTTAAACTACTAGAAAAGCTATCAGAAGTCATCAGAAAATTTAAGATAGGTTAGCTTGGGCTGATGGGATGGCTTAGCAGTTAAGAGCACTTGCTTCAATATCATGAAGACTGGAGTTCAGATCTGAATCCAGCACGCATGTAACGAAACAGATGTGCTAGGCCTGCCTGAAACTTTGTCTCTGGGGAGAGGCAGGGAGGGAGACAGAGACTGGAGGATCTTGGGGGCTTTCTGGTTTCCAACTTACCAGAAGATATAAACCCCAGGTTTAGGGAGAGAACCTGCCTTAGAGGAGCAGGTGGAGCCAGGTGTGGGGATTCATGCCTTTAATCCCAGCACCTGGGAGGCAGAGGCAGACGAATCTCTGAATCTGAGGCCAGCCTGGTTTACGGAGTGAGTTCCTGGACAGCCAGGGCTACACAGAGAAACCCTGTCTCAAACACACACACACACACAGAAGAGTGATAAAGATGGGGAGTGATAAAGGATGACATCCACTGCCTCCTTGTGACCTCTTCATGCACAAGGCATGCACCTACATGTGTGCACATGTGCACAGACACATAAGTAAATAAATATATCTTTAAAATTAGATCAGCCCCTGCTGACCACCATAACCATACTCTTACTTACTGGATCATCTTGAGTAGAGATTGCAAACTCTTTTTTTTTTTTTCCTTAGGCAGGGTTTCTGTACTCTAAGCTGGCCTTGAAACCACTATTGAGCAAGGTATGGCCTTGAACTCCTGGTTGTCCTCTCCATACCTCCCCATTGCTGGGAGTCAGACCTGCTCCACTATACCTGGTTTATACAGTGGTGAGGAGTGAGCCCAGGGGTCTCGTGTGTGCTGCGCAAGCACTCTGTCCGCTGAGCTGTGTCCTCAACCCCGGGGTTGCCAAGCTTTTAAAAATCAGTCCTTCTATAAAATAAGTCTCCTGAAGAAGTCATTTGCAGATATAATAGGCTATGCTCTAGGTGTTACAGGGTATCCATATTTCATGGTTCTGCCCTGACCAGTGCCTCTAACATGCATATCCTTTGAGCACAGTTTTAAAAAACTTTGATCTAAAGTTGCAAACTATTTATCTAGTGGGGAAAACCAGTGAATTTAAAATTAGTTTTAATTAGTTTAGTCTGAAGCTGAAATAAGCTCAAGTCTAAGTTTTTTTTCTTTTTTTGTGATGTTGAGGATTGAACCAGGGCCTTAAGCATTCAAAGCAGACGCTCCTCCAGCTGGATTATAGTTGAGTAACAGTTTGCTACAGCAATAGTGAATCTCCCCTAGTACTGTTTCTAAACAAGGAAATAAGCAAAGTATGATCACCAACCTGTCTTTGTTTATTGAGCAAATAACTTAATTGGTTTAGAACCAACAACTTATATAGGGTGGATATAGATGTCTCCCTTCTCTTCTGCCTCATCTGTCTGCTGTTAGTAAGAGCACCAGTGTAACCTCTCTTGACATCCCTCTCCCATATCTCCTCAGTCACACAGTAGGGAAGCTGGATCTCACAGAAACAGGACAAAAATGAGATTTAATGGTGTAGAAAAATGGGTGAAATGTTGCATGCTTTAATGTGCTGGCATTGGACAGGGCCTGGTGATACTAGTCTACTGCTGAGCTGTTTGCTTATGTAACTTTGTGTTTTTCTTAACAGGAAAAAATTAAAGAGCACATCTAAATACATCTACCAAACGCTGTTTTTGAATGGTGAAAACAGTGACATTAAGATCTGTGCTCTGGGTGAAGAGTGGAGCTTACACAAAATCTACTTATGTCAAGTGAGTACTTCATGATGTCCTGGATGAGCAGGGAGCTTGGAGAAGCCTGGGCACTCTGAAGTATGTTCTGCTGTTTGGTTGGATTTCATAGTGAGCTCTCCCCTAGTAAAGTATCTGCTGGGAAGAAAGATGGCGGGCACTGGGAGTGAAAACTGGCCTCAGCCTTCCTAGCAGATTTTGAAATCCTTGTCATACTGCCCGTTACTGCCTCTTGTCAAAAAGCTTGTGTTAGTCTAGACTTTTGCTGGAAAATAGAAGGATTGGGGAGAAAATCTGTACTATTCAGGTTAAGGTTATTACATTTCTTTTACAACTGTTTGAATGCTTTTCTCTGAAATGTTGCTTTGTAGACAGTGACTGGGGAGTTGATCTTTACTCCCTTTCCTAGCATCCAGTGGAGTTAGAGGCGAGACCTGAAGATGCTGTAGATGTCACTCAGCTGATGTGCCCATTTGACTTTTCCCCATCACTGTTTTACCCTTCAAAATGGCTCAGAATTTTCAAAATAGAACACAACCTGGCTCTAAGAGCTCAGACGTTTTTATTCTTTTTAAAACATTTACATTTATGATTACTTATTTTGTGTGTGTCTGCACATGATTGCCATGGTAGTTTATGTGTCAGAGGATAACTTGTAGGAGTTGATTCTCTTTCCCTATGGGTTCTGGGAATTGAAGCCAGTCGTCAGTCGTGGCAGCAAGTGCATGTACCCCCACCCCCACCCCCACCCTAAGTTACAAATATTTGGGGAAAAAAAGAAAGACAGCGCATCTGTCCTGAACGTGTAGGGCTTTTGTCATCCCCTCAGTCAGAGGGGGCTATTACATAGCATCTACGTTTTAGTGCGCCCGTGACCTACAGGGGGCTTGAATGTGTGAGCCGGTGCACAGTCAGAGCAGAGCTGAGGTCCTTGAGCGTCTGACTTATTTTTATTTTCACTATTTAAAACTTATGTGTTTGCATGTATGTCTGTGTACAGATTTGTGCAATTGAGTACAGTGCCTGTGGAGTTCAGAAGAGGGTGTCAGACCTCTCGAGGCTGGAGTTTGAGATGGTTGTGAGTTGCCTGATGTGGGTACAGGGAACCGACTCCAGTCCCCCAAAAGGGCAGCAAGTCCTTGTAACTGCTGAGCCATCTCTCTAGTCCCTCGTACCCACATTTTAATCAAAACTTTTAAAAATTATTTTTGAACAAGTTTACTTGAAGAATTTAGTCCAAAATTTTTTAAGAAAGATGAGATCCTTTAAAAAATCCCAAAGATTATAATCCAAGGTGTACATCAGAATACCAATATCAACTGTAGCTGTCCTTTGTTGATACAGTATCAACTGTAGCTGTCCTTTGTTGATACAATATAACTGTAGCTGTCCTTTGTTGATATAATATAACTGTAGCTGTCCTTTGTTGATACAGTATCAACTGTAGCTGTCCTTTGTTGATACAGTATCAACTGTAGCTGTCCTTTGTTGATACAGTATCAACTGTAGCTGTCCTTTGAATCCCTAAAAGAAAAAGTGCATCCTCTTACTGACCTCATATGGAATATCTTCTGTAAAATCCAATTGATTATCATTCAAGCCTCACATTCCATGAAAGCACCTTCAGACAGAAGGTGTCCTAGTTGTGGGCCATGATGACAGCTGGTTTTCCTAAACCATACACATGTAAAAGGGTGTTTTACTAAAGCAGACATGTGAAAGGTTTCACTGAAGCCAACACAGGCTTAGAGCAAACTCATGAAGGAATGTTTCGTTGAAGTAAACATAGGTAAAAAGATGTTTCTTTAAAGCAAGCACATAAAAGGATACATGATGAAAGATTCTTTGCTAATGACACACATATATTGTTGAGCTGCGTTGTCAGGACTCTATGGAGAGAAGATGAACCAAAAAACTGTGGTGGTGTGCTGCAGTTTCTTGCAGTTTCTGTAGACCAGGCCCATTGGCAAAGTGATGTCAGCTGAGACAGACACACGTGGAATTTTGCTCAGACTCACATACTAAGGCAAGACACATGGCTTGGCAAGACCCGTGGATGACATGTGCTGTTTGGAGGGGGTATAAAAGAGACTCGGTGAACTGTTAGAGGCGCTCACTGGCAGCGCTAGCTCCACAGCTCTCGAAGGCTCACTCATCTTTGCTTCGTTGAGAAAGGCACAGCCGAGAACTTCTCCTGGTGTCCCTGCTGGTCCAGATTGCTCCTGCTGACTTGTGCCAACGAAGCGAAGATGAGTCTCTTTTATACCCCCTCCAAACAGCACGTGTCATCCACAGGTCTTGCCAAGCCACGTGTCTTGCCTTAGTACATGAGTCTGAGCAAAATTCCACATGTGTCTGTCTCAGCTGACATCACTTTGCCAATGGGCCTGGTCCACAGAAACTGCAAGGCTGAGGCCAGGCTGTCTCTGCTAGGTCGTGCCACTGCTGCTGCTAGCCCGGCACTACTGAACTAGACTATACTGGTCTATCCATGAAGTGTTTGAGTTGGATTGAGTTGCTGCTGCTGACCTATGAACTGAACCACTAATTTCCAGACAATGTAGATGAGATTTGCTCCAAAGAACAATTTCTAAACAGGTCCACTTCCCCCATATCCTTTCTTTTCCACTACCTCTGGTGAGTGGTGGGCTAGAAAGGAGGTTAAGGCGTTTAAAAACCATCATTAAAAGTAAAATTTGAAAAATTTAAACTGACAGTTGGCAGTGTTCTGGAGCCACAGATGCAAACAGATGAGCATAAGTACTGAGGAATGTTATGTTTTTTCTATTTTAATTATTTATATGTTTTTTGATATGAAACGGCACTTTTTTTTTAATTTTTTTTTTATTTTCTGTGGCTGGAGAGACAGCCATGGGTGCTGGGAACCGAACTCTTATATTTTTGGTTGTGAGCCTAGCCTTTAACGGCTGAGCCATCTCTCCAGCCCGAAATGGAACTTTTAATTAGTTAATACTTGATCCATTCTAAAGTGCTGCAGTGCTAATTATAAGGAACAGATCTGGCAGGTAGCAATGGACTTTACCCACACTGGAATTCAGAATCCTTTTTGGTCACATAAAACTAAATTGTGGGTCTCAGATTTCTTTGGAGTGCATCCTTCTAGGTCCATTCTGGGGGTTCTAGGGATCCTTAATGGCTACTGAGGCCACAGGAGAGAGTCGGTAGTTTGAGGAGGACTTGTTTCCTCTGC
The DNA here is from genome assembly GCA_028551405.1 of Uromys caudimaculatus. Taxonomy (NCBI): domain Eukaryota; kingdom Metazoa; phylum Chordata; class Mammalia; order Rodentia; family Muridae; genus Uromys; species Uromys caudimaculatus. Next base: position 56,120,988 of record CM052700.1, read on the forward strand.
TCTCTGAGTGTAGAGGCATATGCCCACTGTGCATGCTGTCAGGCTTGTGAGAAATGCTGCGTTGTGTTCCTTAAGGACTGCTGGGACTGCTGAAAGGGTGCCCAGGTTCCATAGTGATGTGGGGTCTGGATTCTGAAAGGAGGGTAAGAATCTGCTTTCGTTTTGCAATAGTATCACACTGAACACATAGCTCACTCTACCTCATAATGACCTTATTTTAATTTCTTCTTCTTGTACATGTTTTGATGATCTTTTTCTCTTGAAATGATATGTTAGATTTGTTTTGATAAGGGAGATGCTTGGAGTTAGAAATAGGAAAAAAATATTTGGAAGACAAAGTGCTGGCTAATCATTGACTTTTTTTTTTTTTTTTTTTTCTAGTCTGGCTACTTTTCTAGTATGTTCAGTGGTTCTTGGAAAGAATCCAGCATGAATATTATTGAACTGGAGATTCCTGACCAGAACATTGATATAGAAGGTATGACCTCCATAATTATTACTGTATAAAAATCATAAAAGCATAACCTTATTGTTCTTTGATGAAAAATAAATATTCTAGCCTTATAGGCTAGGGAAAGGTGTGATATACTAGAAGGTGAAGACTTCGTATGAATTCACGCGGTTTGTCTGTTGTGTCTTCTGCCTCTATTTAGTCCTAGGAGTTGAGTCAGTCTGCTCTGTGTCTTCATGACTGTGTCAGCCTGGGATGTGAAGGATGTGGGGAGGGCATAGGAAGCATGGCTACTTTTTTTTTAAGGCTATAGTGAGGGCTGCAAATACAGCTGAATGCTAAAAGAGTGCTTTCCTGCCATGTTTAAGGTTTGCTCTCTAACACCAAAAAATAAAAATTAATGATGTGTGAAGATCTTTTGTGGAGCAGTAAGCATATGAATCATGTAGCAGGCTGTTTCAGAGCTTGAAGGATCTGTGCTGAGGAAACAAGCCTGAGGAGGGTAAGGGACTGTGAGAACAGCTTAGTGAGCCTCTGTGCAGACCCGCCTCTCCTGTTCCTCCCCACTCCTCCTGTTCATTTCCTTTGATATGCCGGGTTTGACCGTCAGTGAGGAGGAGTGGACTTAGATGTGAGGACGGGGTGTAAGTGGACACAGAGGTGGTTAGAAGTTAAACACACACCTTAGTGGCCTGGGGCCACAGGTCTGTAATTCCGGCCCTGAGGAGGCTGAGGCAGGAAGATGCTGTGAATGGAGACCATCCTGATCTTCGTAGTGAGAGCTTACCTACTCCTCTCAAGAAATGTTATCATAGAGTGATGGGCTGTGCACCTACACTTAGAGTTGATGTACTCAGCAGTTCTAACACAGCCGTGTTCCAGGATGCCTTAATTCTAACCACTGACTATATCAAGGTTAGACAGAGAAAATGTGTCTGGGGTTGGCAGAATCCTTTCCAGCAAGCACTGTTATATATTAATACCATCAGTAACCATGGCTGCCATGTTAGTTCCTGATGCTTCTCCAGGTGCAGACTAATGTCCTTCCTGCTTCTGCAGGCAGCATTTCATTCTTTTGCTTTCAGCACTGCAGGTTGCATTTGGATCACTGTATCGAGATGATGTCTTAATAAAACCCAGCAGGGTCGTCGCCATTTTGGCAGCAGCTTGCATGCTACAGTTGGTAAGTATACCACCACTCAGGAGTGTCATAGTGCCTGGTCTATCTCTCTGCACACCCCCAAAACGGAAGTGAAATTCTGCTTCTGCAGTCTTTAAAACAAAATGTATAAACGTGCCAGTTGTTAGAAATTGTTGAAAATGCTTGACTAAAAGCTGTTGGTTAGATTGAGGGGCTTTGATCCCTGTGTGAAGTGGATGGGAACTGTTTCTGCATAGCTTCCTTGGTGTGCTGACACTTGGGAATGTTCGCTTGCCCACATGCATTCTTCTGCAAAGTTCTGTCCATCGGTGGCATCACTGCTAAGCAGATGGTGTATGATCAGTCATTTAGTTCATTGGGTAAAGAAATAGTTTGTTATTTAAGCTTTATTATGGCATCATCCCTGTAAATCATGTGCATCTTTCAGTAACTATATGTTGAGCACATTGTACAATATGTAAGACTTGACGTAAGGCGCCAAAGAGGATGAAGAGGTAGTCCCTAAACATGGATGATCTGTGTGTGCCTTCAAGGAGCTCACAGTGTACTGAGATAAGTAACCCAAAGGCGCAAACAGTTACCCAGCGTTACGAGTACAGCATAGCCTTTAATCCCAGCACTTGGGAGGCAGAGGCAGGCGGATTTCTGAGTTCGAGGCCAGCCTGGTCTACAGAGTGAGTTCCAGGACAGCCAGGGCTCCACAGAGAAACCCTGTCTCAAAAAAAAAAAAAAAAGAAAGAAAAAAGAAAAAGAAAAGTACAGCATAAACGCCATGTGGAGTCCTAATAAACTTTTGAAGACAGGAAGGGCCACTTCAACCTAGCATCCTCACTGTATTTCCAGATGGAGTTTAAAGTGTGCTTACCTTGAACTGTGTGAAAAGGTGCAAAGTAGGCATTTCCAACCAGGAATAGAGGGTGGAAGATTAGAGAAGTTGAGACTGAGTGTCTACCATTAATATAAATTGAACTGGAGGACTGGCAAGATGACTGAGCCAATAAGGGGGCCTGCCATCAAGCCTGACAATTTGAGTTTCATCCTCAGGACACACATGGTCAAAGGAGAGAACTGACTCCTCCAGGTTGTCCTTTGGTCAATACATGCATGCTGTGAAGTTATACAACATATAGAAACACTGAAACAATCCAGGTGTGGTAATGCACATTTTAATGCCAGCATCAGGGAGCAGAAGCAGGCAGATCTCGGAGGTCAAGATCAGCCTGGTCACTTACAGGCCAGCCTGGTCACTTACAGGCCAGCCAGAGTTACATGGTAAGATCCTATCTCAAGAAACAAAACAAAAAATAAAAAGGGTTGGAAAGAAAGAGGCCAAAATCAGCAAATGAAGGTTTCTCTGTACATTACAAAGTTTAACTTTACCTGTGAGCACCTTTGGAAGATTTGAATCAGGGTCTCTGTTTCAGAGGGGCTGAGGGATGCAGGTCTGTTGTGGAGTGCCTACCTGCATGTGCAGGGCTGTGGGTTTGATTCACAACTCCACACCAAAACAATGGAAGATTGTTTCAGATACAACATGTGAAGGAAAGAAAGTACGTTAGAGGTAGAGACAGACTGAGGTTGGCCGGAAGCCACCTAGATGAAGAAGCAGTAATAACCATAGAGAGGAAAAGGTTCCACAAGAGGATATTGGGGTGATGTCCTGGGGCAGTGAGGTTGAGGTGTTAGGAAAAGAAGGGTCTAGAATTGAGGTAAGTTTATAAACCCCCAAGACAGTGCTATGCCTTAGTTTAAGCTCATGTGGTCTGACATGCTGATCTATCTAAATCTAAAGTGCTAGTTATTAGCTTCTTTATTATCCTGGCTCAGATTTTTTTTCAAATATTTTTATCTTTCTAATATTTACTTTGGATATCTATATTTTCTAACTTTGGTCCTTTTGGTTTTGTTCTAAATCTGCAGTCAGCCTTATTTTTATAACTTACTAATTCTAATTTAATAATATAGTTGCATGATATATTTTAGAAACTTGAATGAAAAAATGACACTGTTCTTTCTGTATATAGATGCTGGTTTATTTGAAACCTATGTAAATATTTTAGATTAATTTTTTAAAGCTTTTTATTGGTTCTTTGTGAATTTCACATCATGTACCCCTGTCCCACTCATTGCCCCGTCCTCTTGTACCCACCTTCCACCCTTGCAATCTTCCCCACAAAAGAAAAAAAATCTCGTTGTGGAAGCCATAGTATGTCACAGTATGACTCAAGGTCTATACTCTTTTGTCCACACATCTTTGCTTGCAAAGGTTCTCTGCAGTGAGTCATTGGTCTGATTCAGTGCCTCTGTCTTCTGCTACACCATCAATACCGAGTCCTCACTGGGACTCCCCTTGTATAGCCTCTTGTTTCCCTGTGTCATGGAGATCTGAAGTTTTAGATCTGTAGGACCAGCTCCTTCGCACATTTCAGCAGTTCGTAGATGTTAGGGCCTGAGATGTATCTGAGCTGGTCAGCCCTCCAGCTCTCCCTACCCACACCACCAGGGCAAGCTCTCCAGCCCTGCCCCAGCTAGCCCATCCAACACTGCAGCCAGCTAGGGCAGAGCTGGCTCTCCTGCTCTCATGCCCTTCGGTCCTCCCGGGGAAGGTACAGGGCCTGCTGACCTGAAAGAGAGACAGGGCCAGTTCTTCCACTCTCATGACCCTGGGGCCAGCTCTCCTGCCTGCCTTGAGGGGAGGGGAGGAGAGCATTAGATTACAATTTTAATGTTATTTAAAACTCATATACTTGTTTAGAGGTGTCTGTGGGTATTGATGGTGCTTTAGCCCTTACTGCGCACTGTTGCATGCATTCATAGTATTCCTTTGTCTGTCCCGTCACTTGATTAGATAACTGTGTAAAGAATTCTTGGTTCAGTAGGAACAGGAAAAAACAAGTGTTGTTGAAGAAATTTATAAAAGTCCAGAATATAAGATGCACAGCATCTCCCCTCAGTGCCTCCCCTGCCCAGGTCATTCTCAGCTCCAGATGGTTGGTGGGCTACTTGCTGGATTCTTTTTTTCGACATTTTTATTGGACCTAGAAAAAAAGTTAGGCTAGCTGCAGTTAATGAGTCCTTCCTTCTTTCCTTCCTTCCTTCCTTCCTTCCTTCCTTCCTTCCTTCCTTCCTTCCTTCCTTCTTTCCTATTTTGGTTTGGTTTTGCATCTTAGTATTTGAAAGCATGACATATGAGAGCTGATTCCCCAGGCAAAATGGCCTTTCCAGTGCTTGTTTATGTTTACAGGATGGTTTGATACAGCAGTGCGGTGAGACAATGAAGGAGACCATCTCTGTGAGAACTGTGTGTGGCTATTACACATCTGCAGGGACCTATGGACTAGACTCTGTAAAGAAAAAGTGAGCCACCTTTCCTGTTTCTCACCCATCCCACTTCTGGGAGCTCAGTTGTTTTAGAGTCTTAGGAGGATGCAATAAAGAATTAGTTGGGAAAGAATAGAGTAATAGACTCTGTTACTTTAAAAGCCCTGCTTTTCTCCTGGACTAAGTAAGCATTAAGTTGCTCATAGTTGCCCTTGTTTTGACTCCGGTGGGCCTGAAACATGCTTATACCACTGTGGCCACCACTTAAGGAGTAGGCCACAGATGGTGTACCAGTGCAAACATGGACAGTTTGACTCCTGAGAACTGCAGAACTCATTTTCAGACGGTATGGAAGGTAACGTCTGACAAAGTGTTTAACACAGACGCGACGTTTTCTTAATGAAAAATGATACTAATGTTAAGGGAATTTCCCGTAATACCTACTGACAAAACAATACTAAATTTCAGATCACTAAGGTAAAGACTTTGAGCATGGCCTAGCATGACTGATACTCTTGTCACTAAATTATAAGTAAGACCTAGGTGAGTGACCAGTGGGCTCCGCACACCAGCTAACCCTGCTTTCCTCAGGTGCCTCGAGTGGCTGCTGAACAACCTCATGACTCACCAGAGCGTGGAGCTTTTCAAGGAGCTCAGGTACTGGACTCTTAGGGACTTCACAGCAAGTCACCCTAAAGTGACGCTTTGTTTGCTCAGGTATTCCAGGTATTTTTTTTTTAAATACAAAGAATATTGTGAGAACCAGGCCCGATGTGCACACCTTTAATCCTAGAACTTGGGAGGCAGAGGCAGGCGGATCTCTGTGAGTTCAAGGCCTGGTCTACAGAGTGAGTTCCAGGACGGCCAGGGGTACCTAGTGAGTGTCTCAAAAAAACAGAAGAAAAGCAAACAACTTAACGGAAGGCACCCTGACTTATGTACAAACTTAGTAAGCTCGGCACTTTACCTCTTTGTTGTAAATGATAAAATATACATGAATTATTTTAACAATTGTAATTAAAACGTACTACTCCTCTAAGACTGTGAAGACTTGTAAGTGACACCTCTCACTTCTGCAAGCCCAGAGCTTCAAGGTGGGTAGTTTGAAAGCCTTTTCTATCATAGAGCATGATGTTTGGAGAAATGTGTTTTAGAAAAAAAAATATTGAGACAGGCAGATTTCCGAGTTCGAGGCCAGCCTGGTCTACAGAGTAAGTTCCAGGACAGCCAGGGCTACACAGAGAAACCCTGTCTCGAAAAAAACAAACCAAACAAACAAACAAACAAAAAAAAGAAAAAAATATTTTTAAAAGATTTATTGTTGTGTGTGTTTGTATGTATGTATGTCTTTGCACTAGTGTGTCCAGGAGTCCTTAAATACCAGAAGAGAGTGTAGGATCCACCAGAACTAAAGTTATAGATGGTTGTGAGCTGCCATGTGGGTACTGGGAAGCAGTAAGCACTCTTAACCACTGAGCCATCTCTCCAGACCCTATTTTAAAATGTTTATGGGACAATAGATGGCTCAGAGGGTAGAGGCACTTATGCAAAAGGCCTGAATTCTATTCCAAGATCCACAAGGTAGCAGGACAGAACCAGGCCCTAAGACTTGTCCTGTGTCTTCCATCATGCTATGATGTGCCCCCCCACACACACCCCGATGGAAGTCACACCCCCAGTTAGCTTGGCCCTTTGAACTGCGTGCACTTAGCCACTCATTCTTCTCTGGGTATCCTGGAGTGTTGATGGTGCACAGCTGAGGGCCGTGAGTGACACAGTGTAATTGTGCTGTATTTGCTGCCACTGTCAGCTTTCCCGTGTCCATGAGATCAAGACATCCATGATAGGTCTGGAAAATGCTGAATGCAAATGATGTTTTGAAGGCTCTAGGGAATAAATGACATGTGTGTGAAATAGTTTTTAGTTTTGTTTTTGGGAGTTTTGTTTGTTTTTGAAACAAGTTCTCTCTGTATAGCTCTAGCTGCCCTGTAGCTCACTATGTAGACCAGGCTGGCCTTGAACTCACAGAGATCCACCTAGATCTGCCTCTGGAGTGCTGGGACTAAAGGTGTTTTGATAAAAATGGATATACCAAAGAGTCTAGTGTGTTATGGCTTCCATGAGGGGGGAGAGAAATGTTAGAGATCTCACTGAACTTTTTCAAAAAGGCTGTCATAGAGAAGTTGTCTTAGAAACCTGAACGCGTTTTGGCTTAAAGGAAAGGGAAAGAAAAAGAAATAGATTGAGCAGCCAGTGACCACATTTCCATTCTAAATTTAAACTACTGAGCTTCCTCATCTTACTCTAAGAGTAGTAAAGATGTTTGTTTTTTGAGACAAGGTCTCACTGTAGCCCTGGCTGCCCTGGTACTCACTGAGTTGATCAGGTTGGCCTTGAACTCACAGAGATCCATCCTCACCTCTGCAGGGATTATAGGCATGAGCTACCATACCTGGCTTAAAATGTACTTTCTAACTAAAAGTTCTTTTCTTTTTTTCTTTTTTTAAGATTTATTTATTTTATTTATATGAGTACACCATTGCTCTCTTCAGACACACCAGAAGAGGGCATCAGATCCCATTACAGATGGTTGTGAACCACCATGTGGTTGCTGGGAATTGAACTCAGGAAGCGCAGTTGATGCTCTTAACCAACCGCTAAGCCATCTCTCCAGCCCCTAAAAGTTCTTTTAAGCGTAGATGTTAAAGGTTATTTTGAATAGTATGTGGGGGCACGCTGATGATCTTTGCACTGAGAAAGCTGAGACCAGAGGATGGCAAGTTTGAGAACAGCCTGGTCTGTATAGAAATTTCCTGCTTCAGGGAAAAAAAAATTATTACTTTGAAAATCCAGCTATTTTAGTGAATTTTAAGTGTTTTGTTTTTCATTTTTACATAGGACTGTGGGAGGAAGAGCAGGGGCTGCTGCTTAGTCAGATCCTGCAGTGCTTTCCCAGTGTCAGTGAATAAAGGCAGGCCCCATGCAGATCCCTTACAGCCCTGTGTCAAGTTAGGAGGCTGCTATTGAGATGCAGGGTTAGCTCAGGACTTTTGTCTTGTTCAAATAAGACTGTTAACATTTTTAACTCCAGATTTTATTTGACAGAGGTTTAAAGTTTCAGAGCCAGTGAGAC
>CM052700.1:56129154-56252168 GCA_028551405.1 Uromys caudimaculatus
CTCTCTCTCTCTCTCTCTCTCTCTCTCTCTCTCTCTCTCTCTCTCTCTCTCTCTCTCTCTCTCATACACACACACACACACACACACACACACACACACACACACACACAAATAAACTTTTTAAAATCTTTTTTAGTTCACCAGAGTCCTTCAGCTGGGTTGAAGATAAGCTCACCCCTGTTTGTTTTTTACAGTATAAACGTCATGAAGCAGCTCATTGGTTCATCTAACTTATTTGTGATGCAAGTGGAGATGGATGTATATACAGCTCTTAAAAAGGTATTGATGTATGAATACAAGAATATTACTTCAGATTGCTTCCACGGTAAAAAGCGGTTCTGTCCTGAAGTGAAAGCAAGTGGTCCCTGGTACATTTCTCCACCATCACAGAACTGAAAATCCTAAGTCATTCCCCCAGCCCATCTCAGGCTGGGGGACATGTGCCAAAACTTAAGTCTTTATTTAGATTAAGAGATCCATGACTGTCTTAGTGACTATTCTACTGTTGTGAAGGGACACCATGACCAAGGTACTTACCAAAGAAAGCATTGAATTGAGTTAGTCAGTTATCATCATGGCAGGGAGCTTGATGGCACGTAGGCACGGCACAGGGGCAGTAGCTGAGAGTTTATATCATTATCAGCAAGATGAAGGCAGAGAGAGCAAGAGATTGAACCTCTCCTGGGCTTTTAAAACTTCAAATCTCACCCAGATGACACCCCCTCAGAAGAACACGCCTCCTAATTCTTCTCAAACGGTTCTACCCACTGAGGACCAAGCATTCCGATGAGCTGTTTTCTTTCACCACAATGCTTGCTTTTGTTTTGTTTTCTTTTGTTTTGTTTACTGGAGGCAGGGCCTCATTCTGCATCCCACACCTGCACTAATTCTTCTGCCTCAGCCTCCCGTGCCGTGATTACATGAATGAGCACCAAGCCCAGCTTTTTTCATCCTTTTGACGGATTTAGATCCAATTTTGCTTCACAGTTGGAAAGACATCAGCTATTATTCTGACTGTTGGTAAGGGTTGACATAACTATTCATATGTACTTGAGGCAGAGGCCACTGCTCTTGCCCCACTGTGTGTCATCTGTCGTCCCTGTGGGAAATGTATGCACTTCATGCAGTTGTGAAACCTGCCGTGAGGACCTTCCATCATAGCATTTTGGTGGTCAAACTGGGACTGAATTTGATAGCTTTCTTCAAGGAAACAGCATTTGGGCTCTTGAAAAATTGTGTGTGTGTTTTAGAGGGCATTACACTTTACCTGTGAGCTGCACTGGCAGTTGTTCTGTCTGTCCGTGTAGCCGCTCTGATGTCCAAAGTGCTGACCTTGGACAGTGGTTACTCTGCCACCACAGTACTAATAAATACTTAGTACACATCCTTTAGTGGCCTGCAAGGGAGACCCTCCGTGACACTTTGTTTGCCAGTGAAGAAATTAAAATCCAGAGAAATGAGATGATGTGTTCAGCTCCTACATGACGGCTGGAGGATTGAACACACATGCTCATCACTGTGTGCACGCGGTCTCAACAGCGGAGTCAGAAATGCCTGTGTTCACTCCTTTGCAGTCTTTTGGTCTTGCATCATATTTAGTGTGATCGATTTGTTAATGATTAGAATATGTTAGTACAGAATTACCAGTGTGTTGTATATTTAAAACTCTAGCCTCTTGATTCATTAAGGTGTGTTAGCAACAATTAATAGGCACATGGAGCTTTTATGGCTCTATTTCCTGCCATGATGACTTAAAAGCTTTAATAATTATACTTTCGGGGCTGGAGAGATGGCTCAGTGGTTTAAGAGTACTATCTGCTCTTCCAAAGGACCTGGGTTCAATTCCCAGCACTCAAATGGCAGCTCACAACTGTCTGTAACTCCAGTTCCAAGGGATCTGACATCTTCATACCAATGCACATAAAATAAAGTTAAATAAATCATTTTTAAAATAGTTATACTTTGTTGCAGTTGCTTGTAAAATGGAAATTTTAGGTATTATCTTAGGCTAGAGATCAAGCTCAGTTGGTAGAGTGCTTTCCTAGCATGTACAAAGCCTTGGGTTCAGTTCCCAGCACCAGTTAAACCAGTAGTTCTCAATCTCCCTAATGCTGTGACCCTTTTATACAGTTCCTCAAGTTGTGGTAACTCCCAACCATAAAGTTATTTTCATTGCTGCTTTATAATTGTAATTTTGCTAGTGTTAAGAATTATAATGTAAGCCGGGCAGTGGTGCCGCACGCCTTTAATCCCAGCACTTGGGAGGCAGAGACAGGCGGATTTCTGAGTTCCAGGCCAGCCTGGTCTACAGAGTGAGTTCTAGGACAGCCAGGGCTACACAGAGAAACCCTGTCTCGGAAAAAAAAAAAAAAAAAAGAATTATAATGTAAATGTCTTTGGAGATAGTGGTTTGCTGAAGGGGTCATGACCCACAGCTTGAGAACCACTGACTTAAAAACAATGTGGTGGCACAGGCCTGAGGCCAGCACTTCACAGGTTGATCAAGTTTGTCCTCAGCTACATATTAAGTTCAAGGCCAGCCTGGCTACATGAGACCCCATCTAAAAAAAAAGTTACTTTTAAAGATAGGACTATTTGAAAATATGATCATAAATCAATGAAGTCTTACAATTCTTTTGTTATTTTTTTTCTAACTAGTGGATGTTCCTTCAGCTGGTACCTTCCTGGAATGGGTCTTTAAAGCAGCTTTTGACAGAAACAGATGTCTGGTTTTCAAAGTGGAAAAAAGGTACATTGAAACTTTTTTATTGAGAATCTCCCCACATACACACCTACCTTCTTTTAATGATGTTTCTTACAGTTAGGCCTTGGCCTGATTTTAGAGCTGAAAAACATCTGAGCAATTTCTACTTCAGCCTTTTACAGCAGGGAAGTCAGTGTGGGGAAGGACATGCTCCGGCCTGTTACCATATTCTAACCCTCAGAACTACTGTTCCGTTTCGTCACAAGTTCACCTTGGGAGTTATACTTGTTTGTTTGGCCAGATTAGATATCCTCTGATAAGCTATGCCCCATCTCTCAGTGACTCTTAATGGGGTCTGCAGACTACTTCTGTGGTCACTAACTGGAAAGTAGATGCAGAGGTCATATGTGACATGCACTGCATGACGTATACAGATCCCTTCCAGGGCTGGAGACACGGCTCAGTAGGAGTTGGGAATTAGGAGTTGTGGAAGTTCATTTCCCAGCACCCACATCAGCTAGCTCAAAACTACATGTAGTGTCATCACTGATGTAAGTTAGAAGGGTGATGTAAGTGAGTATTGTCCCTGTCCTGGTCATCATGTGAAGACCCTGGCATGGCCTTCTGGGTTCCTTGGGAAGGGATTCTAGAGACAGAGTCTCATACAAGTCACTTCCTCAAGTGCACCTCTCCTACCATGCTGTCCTGTAAGAGCAACCACAAAATGAAAGGACAGCTGAGGCCCCAGCCTGAGTACTAATTAGTACCAAAGTTAATTTGAGGGCTTTATCAAAGTTCCTCCAAGTTTCTTCAAATCTTAGACTTATTCTAGGACTTGAAATCCTTGGAAATGGCTTACTTACATTCTAGCAGACTCTGTGTCTATGACTGTCCATAGAAGCAGTTAGTAAAACAGCACATTTGACAAGAATGCTGTTTAATTAAAACTTTCTTAATAGACTTTGAAGGGACGACTTTCCTTGAAACTGAGCAGGGAAAACCATTTGCGTCCGTGTTCAGACATTTAAGGCTACAGTACATTATCAGTGATCTGGCTTCTGCAAGGATCATTGAGCAGGATTCTCTGGTACCTTCAGGTAAGAACACCTGATGTGTTTTGTGATTTAAAGTTATGTTTTTCTGATTGTAGCATTTCATACTTGCATAGGGAAGAACAGTAAAGAACCCAGGAAGTCATCTTTGATCCCATAAGGTATGTATGCCCAGGAGATGCACGTGTGAATAGTCTTCCTGCACTCACGTCTCATACTGCTTTCCCTGAGCATATTTAAGTATTAGAGTACCTGCCACAATATTTAAGTGGCGAAGAAGCATTTTGCAATAGGGTGTTTGTTTTTGTTTTCTATATGAATCAAACTCTGCCTCAAGCTGCATGCTAGGCCCTACTAGTAAGCTATAGTCAGCCCAACTTGAAGCATTTCATCTCCTACTTCTTCCCAGGTGCTGCCGTCAGGGGTGTGCAACACACACTTGGCTCTGGGTATTTTCAGGTTGGTTAACCAGTGTGTTGTCTTGGATAACATCCTGACAAACGAGTTTTGGTGTTTTTAAAAATTATAGATGCTTTTTCTCTTAGTTTTCCTTAAATTTGTTTAGTTTCTTTTTTTGGTTTTTTTTTTTATTCTTAAACATGTTCGATCAAATACATCTTAATATAATTCAAATTTCTTGAACAAGTACTAATTTATTTTATAAATCTGTTGCGGTTTGTGATAAGTTGCATTTAGTAGTATATAAGCTCAATGGCGCATTTGCCTAGCATGTTTAAGACCCTGGGTTTGATACAAAGTGCAGCAAAAAGAAAGAAAGAAAAAAAGAAAGATGCAGCAAGCCTATAGTCTCAGTGTGCACTAAGTACCAGGCAGTGTTATCAGACATTATGTAAATCAGATACCAAAGGCCATGTGTCCTTCCAATCAGACTTCCATTGAAGCTCTCTAAAGATTTGTTTTAATTATGTATAGGATATGTCTGTGTGCATTTGAGCACAGGTGCTGCACATCCATGGATATCGGGTTCTCTAGAACTGAAGTGACAGACGGGTGGTTATGAGCTGTCTGTGTGGCCAGGGCACCAAACCCGGGTCCTCTGGAATAGCAGCTAGTGCTCTTACACAGAGCCAACTCCCCAGCCCCATCTTTAAGGATTTAAAGTTTGGAAAAAGCAGGTCTGTTATGTACTTCAGGTGTATCTGGTACAAGTGGACAAGTTTTGTGTCTCTGGAAGGCAAAATTGTGTTAACATCTTGGAGTCTAAAGAATTTTATTTGGTATAAAACATTTTTTTAAAATTCTGGCCAGGTTTCAGCGTTTGTTTTTTTCTTCGTGATTTGAAATATATAATATAAATTAATTCCATCTTATAAATATGGACAACTTTTTGTGTGTTCAAAAGTTTCAGCTTAAAAAGCAAAATATAAGTTAAAATTAAATATCACACTTTTGTGAGGAGGCAAAAAGTGCTACATGGCTCCCATTATAGACACAGATTGCAATAAGCTCTCAGAAGGAAACTGAAGACTAGAGATGTAAGTCACAGGCAGAGTTCCTGAGTGCCATCACAGAGCCCTGGGGGGGGGGGGGGGGGTGCTGCCTTCATTTTAGGCACAGTTGAGGTTCATTATTTCTTTGGCTTTTTTGGTTTGGTTTGATTTGTTTTTGTTTTTTTTTCTTCTGGAGTTAGAGTCAACAAAATCTCAAAGTTTTATGTCTCCTCTGTGCATTTATTTAACTGTACTGAAAGACACTCTAAAGAGAATCTTGCCTTTCACCCTGCTGACCTAGACCAGGAGGTCAAGATAGTGCCAGTGCTGGCCCCCAGTGTCCTTTCCGGTACTGCTTGTAGCCTAATCCTTGATCCTTCTCCATATCATGGATTTGGATGTCAGACTCACCCACCCTCTTTCTTCCCTGGTCAGCGTGTGTGCGTGTGTGTGTGTGTGTGTGTGTGTGTGTGTGTGTGTGTGTGTGTGTGTGTGTATGTGTGTGTATGTGCGCACGCCTTCTCATTATTTGACCTCAGCCCTGAGAACGTTTATCTTGCAGGTCTTTGGAACCTCTCCTGTCTTCTTAGCTCCTGGCAGTCTTAGATTTCATGTGGATGCTGATAAGTGGCACACAGTTGCCCTTCCACTGGTAAAGTCCAAACCAGTGAGCCCTTCTTTGTTCCACACCATTACCTGTGCACTTCTGTGTACCTGACAGATGACATGTTTCCCCAGAATGAAGTGTTGGGACAGAGAACTTAATAAATGAAAAAGCCATTAAATTTTCCAGTACAGAACTTTATTAAACACTGAAAACGGCCAGGGTGGTGCACTCCTTGGAGTCAAAGGCAGGTTTGTAAGTTCCAGGCCAGCCTGGTCTACAGAAAGAGTTCTAGTACAGCCAGGGCTACACACAGAAACCCTGTCTCAAGGAAAAGAAGACAAAACAAAACTGAAAACACTCTTAGGAGTGATGGCCACAAATGGAGATCAGTGTGAGCTGTGAGGAGAAAATGGAAGTGCCAGCACAGGCTTTTTTTTCTCTTTTAGAAAGGAGGCCATTCTTAAGTCTGAGAGAACGGTCAAAGGCCTTTACCGTGGAAAAGAGCTGAGTCACAGTGCTTATAAAGCAAACAACCTGCTTTGTAAATTGCTGTTTCAAATATAAATTTAGAAATAAGTTTTATCAACTAGTTATCAATTGATGTTTATGTTTTAGAATGGCTGGCGTCAGTGTATAAACAGCAGTGGCTGGCTATGCTCCGTGCTGAACAGGACAGTGAAGTGGGGTGAGTGTTCTACATCATACTGGCTTGGTAGTGTTGGGGCTTGAACCTACAGCCTAGCGAGGCTAGGCTGAGTCCTCTACTTCCCCAATCCAAGATGAAAAAGTATTTTGCTAAGACTGTTTCTATTTATATTTATTATAAATTATATTTATATTGTATTTAGTGGAGCCACTTAGGAACAACTGTCTAACTAAAAAGGTAGAAAAGAGCACTGGAGGGAAAAGCTGCAGAATACTGGACAGCTTTCAGAAAGCCTGTGAGCATGATCCCTGGCACCCAGGAGGCTTCCCAGGCAGAGCCTCTGCAAACAGAAAGCTGCAGCTGCTTGCTGCCCTCAGAGTTCTGCCTGTCAGCCTAGAGTCCTGCTGCTGTGAGGCGTGCAGCAGACATGGTTCCAGACAGGCAGTGTTTGTACCTCACGTGATTGCCGTGACTTTTTAAACTGATACTTTTAGAAGGTATGATTTTTATATTTGTGTGTGATGAAGCTCATTTTCATATTGTGGTGTGCTGTATTGATTAATACATGGATTTTGAAGGTATTTCCACTACGCTTTTAGCTGCACAAAAGAAGCTCAAGGGAATAGGTTGGGTGGGTTTGCTTCTTTGCTTGTTTGTTTTCCCCAGTCTCTTTTAACTCATTTTTGCACACTAAAGAATTCCCGAAAATAATAGCCTGGTTGTAAGTTTCTGTCCAAACAGCAAATATATGAAAGTGTCCTAGAAATTCACAAGACATTTTTGGGTTTGGTTTGGTTTTTTGAGATGTGGTCTCTCAGCAAGGCGATGGTAGATCATGCCTTTAATCCCAGCACTTGGGAGGCAGATGCAGGTGGATCTCTGTGAATTTGAGGCCAGCCTGGTCTACAGAGTGAGTTCCAGGACAGTCAGGACTACACAGAGAAACCCTATCTCAAGCTCCCCTCCCCACAAAAAGGACAGACAGACTTATCTAGCTCTGGCTAAAGACTGGCCTCAATTTCACAGACAAATAAAGAACCAGAAAATGAGCCCGTTATTTAGTGGAAATCAGATCTGAAGTGCTGGTATCAGGTAGTTGATGGTGACGCTATGGTACTGTGTATTTGGCTTTAAGTTTAGGATGTTCTTTGTTGAGGTTTTTTTTTTCCTTTCTTTTTCTACTTTGTCCTTTCTCACCTCGCTGTGAGACAGCTTCTGTAAGTGTCTTGTTTGCTTAATGTGGGGAATATGTGTGCCAGCTGGGGCATAGCTCAGGGTCAAGTACTGATCTGCCTGTCTGCAGGATGTCCTAGGCCTTAGCACCACAGCAACGGAGTGAGGAGGGCATGCAGTTTTACCGTGTGCCTGCATAGCCGTGTTCTTCCTGCTCGGCATCTGGTCCAGTTGCTGGGCTGCCAAAGTGGAAGGACTTTGTCTTATGATCCTGTAAAGCCTCCTTCAAGGGCTTCTCCCAGACTGAAGAGGATTATTTTTCTTTTTCTTTTTTTTTTTTTTTTTTTTTTGGTTTTTCGAGACAGGGTTTCTCTGTATAGCCCTGGCTATCCTGGAACTCACTCTGTGCTGGCCTCGAACTCAGAAATCCACCTGCCTCTGCCTCCTGAGTGCTGGCATTAAAGGCGTGTGCCACCACTGCCCGGCGGATTATTTTTCTAAAACAGAAATGCAGTGTGTCACTTCTTCCTGAAGGCAAAAACAGACCTCTGATGGTGTTGAGTTGCTCTTCCCAGTACAGAAGCTTGATAATGAGATTGTTTGCCTCATTGCAGCTTTCTTTCATATGCCTGCAAAATGTCATACTAAAAAGTTGAAGAGTCACTGGACACATGTGTGGGAACTCAGGAAAACTTCAGGAGAAACTCATGAGCAAGGCCTCTGGAAGCCTTCAGGAGCCTACCCCAGATACCTCTAATGTCATCTCATATTCACCCTAGCTCAGCGACCAAATCCTGGAATATAGTTTGTGCTGCATGTATTCCTTCCCCTGCAAAGAACACATTCTACCAAACCCGAACAAGCGTGCACTGAGGCACCAGTAACCCTGGTCCTGTGGTGGTCCAACTCCCCTTGAGCGCACGGTACTATCTTCTCTATGCCTTTGTACCACACTTTTTGCCACAGGTGGCAGCTACTGTGTCGAGCTTCCATTAACCTGAGCTCTCAGATACTAAGGCATAACTTGTTTACATTACTCATTCTATATCGTATCTTCAGTTTCATGATTAGAAATTTAAAGTAAGGGGCCAACTGAAGGGAAATAGAAAAAACTATATGGATTTTTCCTATGAAATACTGATCTTATAGAATTACATGCAATGAAAAACATTTTGCATTTGAAATAAGTGACATCAAGGACTTGATGCTGAGCTGGTTGTGCTGGTGCACCTAAGAGGCTGAAGCACCGGGGAGTACAAGTTAGAGGCTAGCCTGGGCTACACTATGAGATCTTGTATGGGGGAGGTGACACCAAACTATGTCTTGTAGAAATAATAGATTTAGTAGTTATACCTTTTAAGTGTTATATTTTCCTGGTAGACAAAATTTCTCATAGATATTTTTTTCCTCTCTTTTTTGGTTTGACCAAGCTTCATGAAAGTAATCTAGAAGTCAAATCGGTGAGACATTGAGGTCTGACTTAATCAGTATATTCTTTTTCATTTGTCAGTACTGAGTGTGAATGTAGGGTCTGGTGCTTGCAAGGTGAGCCCTTAGTCACTGAGCTACACCCAGGGCCTAACAGATTACTTTATCCCAGTAAGAGAGTGCTGTCTAGCCAGTAGAAGACTTTCCGTTCTTTTAAACTCAGTTTTGTTTTTGTTTTTTCAATTACTAGTTGCCTATTTTCTGCAAAAGCTCATGGCTCTTGTATCATTTTAGGCCTCAAGAAATCAATAAAGAAGAACTTGAGGGAAATAGCATGAGGTGTGGTAGAAAGCTTGCCAAAGATGGTGAAGTAAGTCCGGCTCTGGTCTGTATGTCTCAGCTTGCTGAGGAAATTCTCTCACACTCTTAACTTTTGTTTGTTTGCAATTTTTCCTAGTAATATGTTTAAAAGTGGGCTCACTGTGATAAACATACTATCTCAAAAATTAATAACTACATGTTCTTATTTTTGGACCAGGCATGGCTTGAGAAGGCCTTGTTTATCTTCTCTGCAGCTTGATGTCCTGAACAAGGGTTAGAGCCATGCTACTCAGTAGTTCCTCAGTCTTGCTTCAGACCTTGGGTTTAGAGTCCAGATGAGAGAGGCTTGAGAGGGTCCTTCTGCAGTACAGAAGTTGAGATAGATTGTGTAGGAGGTATTGCATGAATCAAAGTTGTCTGTCCCCTTGGAATGCTCACCACACTGAAGAGCTGCCTTTACTCCTTACATGGCCAGGCGTGCAGATGTGTAAGGGAAAGAAGGACTGTTTACCCTGCTGTCTGCAGAGGCCCTGCTCTCTGTTGTTTTAGAAGCTGGCTGTGGTCCATTAAATTGACTTTGCAACCTCCCTGTTACCATTTCCACCGTCAAGTTACAGCCTAGTTTTCCCCTTTTTCTCAAATTTACCTCCACTTGGACTTTAAAAGGTTATTTCATGCTGGCCTTCAGGGTTCTAGTAGGACAGAAAAGAGGTTGTCTTCTCTGTCCTGCATCTTGTTGCTTTATCCCTCAGTGGACTACAGCTCCTTCAAAGCAGATATGACACCACCTGCCAGCTCTCATGTCACTGTCACCCACAGTGCTTGGTCTCTCCTCGATGCTCTTGTTCACAGGCCCAGCAGCTTCAACATCTGTATTGCCTTCAGAAACCTCCATCTCAAGTGTCCTGTTTGCAACGTCCACTTCTCTTTCTCCTTCTAGCCCTCTCTTCTAGGACTTGAACATGGTTTCTACCCCACTGAGTGCACAGTCGGCTTTTCTTTCTTTCCTCTCACCTTTTTTGTCAGCTCGCTAATTCTTCTTGACTAGTATTTTGTTCCATCTTTTCTTTTCCAGAGCTGAGGACCAAACCCAGGGCCTTGCACTTGCTAGGCAAGCTCTATACCACTGAGCTAGATTCCAGCCCCTTGTCCATCTTAAAACCCTTCCCTTATGTATATTCACTTCCCTTTTCTTTCCTGCTTTGAACGCTGTCAGACTCAGCACCCCATCACAGCAAGTCCCAGTTCCTGTAGACTCTGGATGAGTATCTAAATTAGGCTGAAATTTGTTTAGAGGTCTACCTTAGTTAGACTTTCTGTTGCTGTGATAAACACCATGATTAAAAGCATCTTGGGGAGGAAAGGGTTTATTTGTTGTAGATTATAGTCCCACCGCTGAAAAAAGGCAGGGCAGGAATTCAAGCAGAACAGGAACCTGGAGGTAGGAACTGATGCAAAGACCATGGAGGGGTGCTGCTTACTGGGTTGTTCCCATGGCCTGCTCAACCTGCCCTCTTTTGGAACCCAGGACCACCTACCCAGGGATGGCACCACCCACAGTGGACTATAACTTCCTATATCAATCATTAACCGAAAAAGGAAAAGAAAAATTACCTACAGGCCAATTTTGTGTGGGCATTTTCTCAATTGAGTTTCTTCTCGAATGACTCTAGCTGTGTCAAGTTAATGTAAAACTAGCCGGAGCAAGGTCAGAGACAAGCACCTTTCCCACTGGATTCTCCTTCGGTGTTGTAACCATGATCATCGCCCGGTCTGTGGTGCTTCCTAGTAGGTCACCTGTCTTTCTCCCTGTCTAAATGACTCTGCCTTCTTACCGTGTGAGGGCCACGCTGCACATCTGACCCTTAGATGGTGCCTTGCCTTTCCCTGTGGTGAGAGTCTGCACCCTCCTTTCAGCACTCTGCCAGCCTTTTGATATAGCACTGTGCTGAACTGTCTGTCCTGTCTGTTCACCATCGTGGTTCTATCTCATTTATTTTTTCAAGATGGTTTCTCTGTGTAGCCCTGGATGTCCTGGAATTCACCCTATAGACCAGGCTGGGCTCAAACTCAGAGATCCACCTGCCTCTGCCTCCCAAGTGCTGGGATTAAATTTGTGTTTCGTTAGCACCACTGACATTGATTCTTGTTCCCACTTTATTTAACACTGCAAAGACTGCAGTCCGCGCCTCCCTCTCGTGCATCACCCACACTGCCCTTCTGTGGCACCTACTCACTCAGCCTGTAGCTGTGGGCCCTTAGAACTGTTCCTTGGCTACACACACACTTGCAGTTCTTGCTCAGTATTTCTTCTGAACCCCCCAGTCATTGTCCGCACTCCACTGGAACTGCTACAACTGTGTTGGTAAAGACCCATGTGCAAACGCAGTTCTGTTCTTGTTGCTCTTGGTAACAGTGACCTTTTTCACTTAGTCCCTGTTGGAGAAGGGTTTTGTGTATGTTGTTGTTTGTTTTGTTTGTTTTTGTTTTTTCTATTTGGCTTCCAGTTGTCTTCTTGCTTCATTGGCTGCTCCTTCTAAAGTTTGCTAGATTCTTCTCTTCCTCAGCAATACTACTGGGGTTCAGTGACTGGGGTTCAGTTGGTAGTCCCTGTCTGCGTGCTCTCATATATTCCCTTGATATTACAGCCTGTCTGCAGCAATGACTCTGACTCCCACTGAGCATCTTTCTCAGATGCCTAGAGCACCACAGCTGGAGCATCCTTCAGTCTCCCCTAGGATTCTCCTCGTGGAGCAGAATCTTTGTTGTCTGTCATATGCTTCAAACTGCATTTATGTGGATGCCTAGTTCTTTCCTTACATTCTTGATGTCCTTGAGAAATCCCTCAAGGGTCACTCCTTAAAATGCATTTCATCATGTCTGTATTGAGGACACCATCTGTCCTGCCAGGCTACTGGAGGACCCCACAGTACATCACTTTCAAACAGTATACATACCAGTGTCCAGACTGCTCCCAACTTCACTTTGACTCTTTGCATCATGTCTCCCACACAACATCCAAAGTAGTCTTTGAAAATATAAGCTATGTCATGTTGCTTTCTTTTCCAGAATCTTCTCTTAGCCTCCCACACTCTCCCTTACCAGGGACTAGAGCCTTTAGGTGCCTGGCTGCCTCTGGGAACCCATCTCCAGTGCCTGGCCTGGCCTGGCCATCGAGCCCTTGTCACCATCTCTGATAGCCTAGCATGTTCTCAGCGACAGAGCTTTGGACTTGTTATCTTCCCTCCCCAGCTAGATCCCCAGTCTGCTCGCTGGCCCAGCCTCCTCCCAAAAGCTCCCTGAGCTCCTCTACACATCGCTCACCAGACTTGCTAGCTGCAAGTCCCCTGCTCCTTCTGTCACTCTCCTGACCTTCCATCCCACACACACCCATCCTCTGTCTGCCATGTAAACTCCAAGAGTGTGATACAAATTCTACTGGGGTAGAAGTCTACTGACTGTTGTGCCTCCACTCCCTGGAGTTGAGCTTGTGTATAGCAGATGCTCAGTAATCAGTGAATACTAAGTTACCGTTTAATCCAAGGTGTACCTGCCCTTCCCACACTGTCTTACTTCCTTCTCTGATTAATTGCTGTGTGAAGTGGCCTTCATGTGTCTGAAGCATTTTAAAGAACTTCTGAGCCGAGTAACCTCCAGGTACCTGCCAGGTACCCAAGCTGCCCTTCCTCAGAACTGCAGTGGGAACCTGGTCCCCTGGGATGGGACTGCAATGGAAAGGCACATATTGGATGAAGCTTGGGGAGTCAGGTCATGGAGGGAGGCCATCTCTCTCTCTCTCTCAGATCCCTGCGGGAGCGGCAGAGACAGAAGGTGCTGACCCTTGCCGATATTTGAAGTTAAGGAAAGAAGAAAAAAAAAAACTTGAACTTTTAACTTATGACTTACTGATGTAATGAACTAAAACAAATCTTTTGTATCTTTTAGTACTGCTGGCGGTGGACAGGTTTTAATTTTGGCTTTGACCTCCTTGTGACTTACACCAATCGGTACATCATTTTCAAACGTAATACGCTGAACCAGCCATGTAGTGGATCTGTCAGCTTACAGCCTCGAAGGAGCATAGCATTTAGGTAGGGTGGCACCCCGCTTCCTGCATGCGGGGGGTAAGAAATGAGGTGAAACCTTTACCACCAGTGAGACAGATGGAGGACTTGGTAAGATGGAGGATATGGGAAAGAACTGGGAGTTGAGAGAACTCCATTGTTTGAAACATGTCTCAGTAAACAAGAGCAGAAGGTCTTCAGTGTCAGATAAGCAGCTAGAGCAGGAATGATGGACAACTTGATTGTGGACTTGAAACTGTCCCCATGTTATATTCCTAGCAAATAAAATGTGCAGAGGGAGACAGGTATTCTTGGAAAGCACCTGTTGGACGTGCTGTGTCCAGCTCTGCCCGAAAGCTCAGCTCACATTCACCTCCTAGATGTGGACTGTGGACTGATAGGAGCAAGTAGTTTGTTGAATGATACTGTTTGCAAAAATCAACTCGAAGGGGGCCAAGCATGGTGGTGATGTCTATAAACCTAGGGGACAGGCACAGGCAGGTGTCTGTGAGTTTGAGACCAGCCTTCTGTACATATGTGAGTCCCATGAGAGCCAGAGCTATATAATGAGACTCTGTCTCCAAAACAGAACCTCAGAGGGATTTGAGTTAAGACCTAAAGTTGTTGACACAGTTAGAAGATGATACAAGGCAAAGGCTTTGCAACATTTGATTTGGTGTAGACTTATTTGATCTGATGCCAAAAGCACAAGCATCAAGAGACGCCATCCAGATTGTGAGTGTATGTACCAGAGAACACCAGTGAGAAGGCAGGTGCAGACCAGGAGAACATCTGCAAGCAGACATGGCCCTGAAAGGATTAGCACTCAGAGTATACAGCGAACCAAAACTACAACACAACTGCCAGGGGCGGGGGCAAAGGTTTGGAGTTCCAGTGAAGTTTGAGACTAATTAGATAGTCCCAGCTAAAAAGGGTGGGGCGGGCAGAGAGATGGCTCCATGGGTAGGTTCTCTAGAGAGGATCCAGATTCAGTTCAAAGCTCCCTCATGGTGGCTCACAACCATCCATAACTCCAGTTTTAGAGGACCCAACACCCTCTTTTGACATTTGTAGGCTAGGCATGTACATAGTATACTTATATATAAGCAGGCAAAAAATTAAAAAACAAGACAAACAAAACCAACCTAGTTCT
Source organism: Uromys caudimaculatus (assembly GCA_028551405.1). Taxonomy (NCBI): domain Eukaryota; kingdom Metazoa; phylum Chordata; class Mammalia; order Rodentia; family Muridae; genus Uromys; species Uromys caudimaculatus. The sequence continues at coordinate 56,143,754 of CM052700.1, forward strand.
GGGCTGGAGAGATGGTTCACCGGTTAAGAGCACCAGTTGCTCTTCCAGAGGTCCTGAGTTCAATTCCCAGCAAGCACATGGTGGCTCACAACCATCTGTAATGGGATCTGATGCCCTCTTCTGGTGTGTCTGAAGACAGCTACAGTGTACTCATATATGTAAAATAAAGAAATCTTTAAAAAAAAATCTATACACACAAAATACATTTTTATGATTAAAAACACAGATTAAAAGTGGCCAAGGCCGGGGCTGGAGAGATGGCTCAGTGGTTAAGAGCACTGACTGCTCTTCTGAAGGTCCTGAGTTCAAATCCCAGCAACCACATGGTGGCTCACAACCATTCGTAATGAGATCTGATGCCCTCTTCTGGTGTGTCTGAAAACAGCTACAGTGTACTTACATATAATAAATAAATAAATCTTTAAAAAAAAAAAGTGGCCAAGGCCATGATAGAGTAGCTGTGGGGTGTGCACAAGACTCAGGGTTTAGTCCAGCACATCCAGCAAAACAAAGCACCAAAGAACTTGCATAAAATTTCTCCAAAGGACTGAGAAGATGGCTCAGTCACTATCGTGCTTACTGGACAAGCATAAGGACCTGAGATCACTCCACAGCAGCCTCCCAAGGAACTGGACTCAGCAGTCTGCACCTGTAATACTAGGGGCCCTGGGGCCTGCTGTCCTGCCTGCTTAGCCAAATGGATAAGTTTCAGGGTGTCAAAAACTAAGGTAGAGAGTAATAGAGGAAAGCCCATATTGGCATCAAGCCTCTTCTATGTACTCATATGTATACACACACCCTGCATACACCAGATACACAAATTCTCCAAAGAAGATGCATAAATGTCTAGTGAACAGAAAGATGCTTAGCATCACTAATCACTAGGAAAAGTAAATAAAAGACACAATAAAACCCTGTGTCTCATCTTTTTATCCAAAGCAATAACAAGAGATGGACAAGGCTGTAGAATAATCAGGTCTTTGTCCCCTGCTAGTAACCTTGTGCAAAATGGTGCAGCTACAGTATAAAACAGGATAGTTTAAAAAAATAAATAAATAAACAAGTGCTTTACAGCCCACCAGTTGTGTTTCCGGGTATTTCCCGAAGAGTCAGACTTAGATATTTATTCTCCCAAGCTTGTAGCAGCACTGCTCAAGGTAGCTGGAGGGTAGAAGCAACCTGTGTGAGCCTTAACTGATAACTGGATAAACATAGGTAGTAATGCTCACACAGCAAAACACTGGTCACCCTTAAAAAGCAAGTCCAGCAAAGACCCCATGAGGTGAGTTAAGTGTGTCACAAGAGGGCAGCAATCCTGCTTGCACTCATGCCCAGAATAGAAAAGTTTTTTCGGGACAGAAAGTAAGTGGGTGGATGCCAGTGCTGGGGGAAGAGAGGTGAAGACTTGCTGCCTGATGGGGAAGAAGGTGGACATACTCTGAGCATGGGAGTGGTGTCGGCTGGGGAAGGTGGACATGCTCTGAGCATGGGGATGGTGTCGGCTGGGGAAGGTGGACATGCTCTGAGCATGGTGTGTGACACCATTGCAGAGAAATCACATGGCAAGTGTCATGTGCTATGAGTCTTGCCAGAGAAGAAAGATCACTTCGAAGCTCTTATTTGGTTTGGGGTTTTTTGTTTTGTTTGTTTGTTTTTGAGACAGGATTCCTTTGTGGCTGTCCTGAAACTTACTCTGCAGACCACTCTGTAGATGTGCTGGCCCGGAACTCAGAGATCCGCCTGCCTCTGCCTCCCAAGTGCTGGGATTAAAGGCGTGTGTCCCCACTGCCTGGCTTTGAAGTTATATTTATATAGTAGAAAAACACAAATTAGAAATCTGAATGGTGCTGATTTACGTTCTGAAAATACCTTTAAATCCTTTATAAAGGATTCACCTTATGTGGGGGCACATTCCTATAATCCCATCACTCGGAAGTTGGAGGCAAGAAGATCAGGGTTCAAGGCCAGTCTGAGCTACATGAGGCCTGTTCCTAAAAACTAAGCATTGGGGCTATAGCTGTAGTAGCATATTTGCCTCGCTTATGCAGAGCCCTGAGCCTGGCCTCAGTCCACAGGAAAGACAGCTTCCAGGGAATATAAAGGAGAAGAGGGACAAGTGAGGAAGGCCTTGTCTGCAGTAGTCTTCACTTTAAAAAATTGAATTTTTTTTTTTTTTAAATTCTAGATTGCGCTTGGCTTCTTTCGACAGTAGTGGAAAACTCATATGCAGTAGAGCAACTGGCTACCAAATACTGACACTTGAAAAAGACCAGGTATGTATGCTTCTGGGCTTGCCGCTGTACTGCATCTTCTGTGTGTTTGCAGTCTCTGAAGCTCTTACGTAAAACTGACATTTAAATGACAATATTTTGATGTAAAGATTTGTTGAACTTTTTTAAAGTGACATGAAAATACCCTGATCACCTCTGCAGAGCCTGCCTGATCTGGCACTGTAGATCTGTTGTCCTTGAACCAAAAATGTGAAACCCAAACTGCTGTATTAAAACTTGAGTATTGGCCCAGCAATGGTGGTGCACGCCTTTAATCCCAGCACTTGGGAGGCAGAGGCAGGTGGATTTCTGAGTTCGAGGACAGCCTGGTCTACAGAGTGAGTTCCAGGACAGCCAGGGCTACACACAGAAACCCTGTCTCGAAAAACAAAAAAAGAATAAAAACTTGAGTATCACAGGGAGAGTTCTATCATCAACAATATTTTCAATAAATATTACATAAAATTACCTTGAGTCTGTCTGTATGAATGTATGTATAAAATACAAATGAATTTATATTTAGACTTAAGATATTCTAACATCTGGAAAAATACAAAATCTGACACTCTGGTCTCAGGCTTTTCAGATGAGGGCTACTCTACCTCCTGAAACACAAGACAGGACCACAGAAACAAAGGTTATCTGTGGGGGGAGGAAGGAGTTGGTAAGGATATAATTACTTTAGATGTCATCTTCACAGAGCTGTGTGGACTTTTTCCATCCTGTACATGGGAGCGTTTATTCACTACTCTCAGCAGATACTCTGAAGATGCCTCACAACCCGGCAGTACTCCTGAATAGGAAGGGTATTTTCTGAAAGCACATTAGATCTGTAGATGACAGACATCCGTAATATTCTCCATATTGTCTCTGAAGTCACTTGTCATGTCTCCAAATGCATGTATAGAACATGAAATGGTAGGACGAAGAGGTGAACGCTTCTCAGAAGTGAGAAGTAGAGTGCTCAGTGGTGATGAAGGGGGATTTCTTTTAAAAGCCGACCACATTGGAAACAGTTTCCAGTGTTAGCAAAAGACTTACAGCTGTGTTCCTCAGGTTCAGGAACCTGCACTGAGGGAGTGTGGAGAATCAGTAGCTGTGACGTCACATGCCCTAGGAAACCTCTCAGCATATTTCCCACAGTGTGAAGGGGGACAGCTCAGGGAAGTGCTTGGCTTGTGTGAGAGAGGCCCTGAGCTCTACAACAGATCCACAGAAGAAGTGGGTGTGGCAGGTGGTATGGGAGAATTGTCCGTTTCAACAGATATGGAATGATGTCATTCAAATGCCTGTCTTCCTGCATTGAAATTCCCTGTTGACTCTAGGACTGCCTGAGACTTCATAACCAACAGCCACAGCTCAGAGCAGCTGGAAAGCTGAAAGACTCCAGGCCAAGTTATTCATGTAACACTTTTGCATCTACTTTATGCCAAGCTGTATTTCCATGGCAGAGGGAATCCACACTAGCCTGTGTTAGTGTAGCCCAGTATGAGAAGCTATGGCATGACCCCAGTTCACTGTGGTGCTGAGGAAGAAGCCCTAATCCAGGTTGCAGGGTTGAGAATGGGGTGATGACTGACAGCTTAGGAGAAGCCTTCACTCATGCTGGTGGCTGACGAGGGCTCAGGGAAAGCTTGTGCTGGAAAAGTGGGCATGGGAAGCTCCAGTGAGCAAGAGCTGTTGGTCACTTTTGAACTGGAAAGAAGGGATTGGAGTGAGTTCAGTCCAGGTAGAGCCAGTGTGATGGACGGACGGCAGGTGAAGGCGGAAGGCTTTTGGTTGGTCAGTTACGGTATTTGTTTTCCAAGTGATACAGTGTTTGTACTAGAAAAAATAAAAATTCCATAATTTAGATAATTCATCTTTACTGGATAAAAATCATCTCAATGTTTTTACTATAAGAAATACACATATATCCATACATATTTTTTTCTGTTATTTATTTGTCTGTTTCTTTGTTTTAGTCCAGACTGGCTCTAAATGGTCATTCTCCTGCCTCAGCTTTCTGATTACTGGTATAACAAGTGTGTACAACTACTCCTGGCAGCATGTACATTTTCTAATGGCCAGATTGTAGCCCTCTGCAGTATATCCAGTGGAGTATTGCATATGTTCTAATTTTTTACAGATGTGGAAAGTGAATTTAGGGACTGGAGAGGTGACTTGGTGGTTAGGGGCACCTGCTGCTCTTGCAGAGGGCATGGGTCCAGTTCCCAGGACCCACATTTGGCAGCTCACAACTACCTGTAACTCTGGTTCCAGGGGGAAGTGCATGCACTCAGGCACACACAAGTTTCCATTTGTTTGATTTCTGGTATAATTGTATTTTGTTTGCTGTTTGGTTTCCTGTGTAAGTGGATGACTTACATTGTTTCAGCAACATTTGTCACGTGTCGCCAGTCTTCAGTCTTCAAGACAATCTGCTACTCTTTCTCTAATGATTTCTTCTTCTGGGATGATTCTTGTTTGGACTAAGACTGTGTAATGGTCATCTGTATTCTTTTCTGTTCCCTTTATGACTTATTTTTTTACGTTAGATGATGTTTCTTTATAAGAGTTTATGTCTTTGGTTTTATTCTAAGATTGTGCCAGTTTCTCACTATGTAGTCATGGCTGCCTAGAAATTCACTGCATGTGATGTAATGAAAGACTGGTATGTCAGATGTGGGCTAAATAAGTGAGTAGATACCCTGGTGAGATGTTCAGGAGCAAGGATGGCAAGTGAAGGCCTTGAGCAGAGTATACAGGATACTCAGCTCAGAGGGAAGAAATTAAAGCTGCTTACATCCTGAAGGCTCCAGTGGGGCTTGGATGAACTCTAGGCTAAACCCAGCTGTGAGGCAGTGGAGACACCGTGCACAACAGACAGTGTGGGCCCTCTATCTGGAAACAGGCCCTGCTGTAGAAGACCTGTGTGTGCTGTGACCATTCAGGGTTTCCACAGCTTCACTTCCATAGTGGACCAGCAGGGGGCACTTCACCATGCAGGTGTTTCAGTGGAGGCATATGGTGTGGCCTTAAAAGGTTTGAGGATGCTGGACGCCTTCTAGTGCATTAGGGATTGAAGACCTGGGATTATTGCAGCTACTCAGTTGGTGTGTTTATTTGGTTTCAGGCAGTGTCCATAGCTGCTTCCTCTCGTCCCTGGAGTTAGCCTTTGATCTACCCGAAGCCACTTTTAACTGCACTTAGACCTCTGGCATCTGGTTTTCCTTAGAACCTTTGTTTTTTTTGTCAGTGCACAATTGTGATTTTTTTTCTTTATCATCAGTGTGCATGGCTTCAAAGATTGTCACTAAGTTTAGTAAATATACCTATGTTCAGGTTGAAGGGACAGGTTTTGCCCAAGGCAAGGTGGCTCGGATGTGCGCTGACATTCCTTTTGGCAGCACTCTTTTTTCCTGCTGCCAAGATGACAGTGTTCCAATTTTACTCCCTGAGGTTGTCCTGAATACCACCTTACCTTTCGGGTACAGAGAAATTATGGACAATATTTGAATAAAATTTCTATACTTTTACCAAAATATTTGTGCTTACAAAGAGTACAAGAGTTGTACTCTTTCCTGGGTGGTGGCACACGCCTTTAACCCCACCACATGGGAGGCAGATGCAGGTAGATCTCTGAGTTCCTGGCCAGCCTGGTCTACAGAGCAAGTTCCAGGGCAGCCAGGGCTACACAGAGAAACCCTGCCTCAAAAAATAAACAAACAAACAAAAAAGTTATATTCTTTAAGCCTACTTTGGTCACTCATGTATTCTAGCTTTGGTTGATCTTCATGGGAATTGGTGCTTCAGACTCTAACTAAGCAGTGCTTACTGTATACCCCAGAATATGTACTGTACCTGACGCTTACAGTATATGAGGCGTTCCCAAGGGCTAGATGACAGGAGTGTTCACTTCAGCGTTGCTTCCTTGAAGGACTTCCTATGCTCTCTGTAGTCCTGGTAACAGATCCGTGAGGTCCAGAGACATACAAAGCATCAATGGTGGTTCCCTTGTGGCTCTCACTGCCAGTCTTGGAGGATGTAGCTGAGCCTAGAATGTTTTTATATAATATACTATGTGCTGAGTTCTAGGCACCATAGGACTTTAGATAAGGGCAGGAGCTGTGCTGGGTGATGACAGCAGTGACTCCCTGACTTAGTCCAGTGATGTGCTGTACTGGAGTCTTAAAAACTGAAACCATTCGAGCAGTTCACTACTATGTATGTGCTTTGCCTCTGAGCTGTGTGCCCAGCCTCTCTTCACTGTATGTTCATAAAATACGCAGGAACTAGATAGACAATCTTAGAAGAATGAAAATGGCTGCCCCTGTTGAGGAGCTGGCCCTGTAAGCTTTAGTTCTCAGTGCCATCCTGTGACTCAGGAGCTAAACGCTGAGGAAGATCCAGGTAAGTGGCTCATGCAGCCACCTAATGGGCTGGAGTTTACAGTTAGAGCTGTGGTGAGTGCTTCATCTCACGCTGCTTTCTCTAGCTTATTTTATTCAACAGCTTGACTTACTAATGTTATAAGAATGTAGCTATGTAGTTGTCACTAAACTTACAAATATGTCTTGTAGGAGCAAGTGGTGATGAACTTGGACAGCAGGCTTCTGACCTTCCCTCTGTACATCTGCTGTAACTTCTTGTACATATCACCAGAGAAAAGAACTGAGAGTAATCGCCACCCAGAAGACCCAGGGCACTGAGGCACTCCTCAGTGACCAGCTTTAACTTTTATGACCTACTGCGTTCACGTCCAAGGTGACTAACAGTGACCGGCCTTATGAACTGTGGGACGCTGCAGATGTCCTCACCCTCATTACATTTCTATGCACATATGAAAAAGTATTTTAAAACGAAGAAAGCATCTGTCAAACCATGTATGTTAAAAGGATATCAACTCTTGCTTTAATTTAGTAGCAGTAGAAAATTGCTGTAGGTAAATTTCTCATTTCTTTGCAACAAAATATCGATTTAATTTTGAGCTTGAATTTTGAACCTATCTAATGTTAGTGAACTTACTCATCTGTAAATGTGTTCCTGTTTTGTTAAGAGAATGCTAAGGATGTAGTTTGAGTGGCCAATCATAAATGCTCTTTCAATTGGTGCCTTTAAAGCTGTCCTTTCGTTTTTCAGCCACCCGGTTAAGTCTCTGTTTAGCTGAAATCCTTTCCGGTGTCTGCTTCTGTTTAACCGTCACATCCTTCTCATGGTTTGGGAGACTAAGCTTAGGAATTGGTTTGGTTTTGTTTTTCTTTTCTCTTTTTTTATTCTAAATGTAAGCATTTTCATATTTTTTAAACTTTAACTTTCCTACAGTTTTAAATGACAACAAGAATCAGCTTTAGGACTTGAAATAAACTTGAATAAGGGAAATCAGTTTGATTCTGAGGATATTCCTTCGCCTTACGTGCGTGGTCTTTGTCTGGCATTCTGTGTATTCTTACATTATGAATTATTTATGTACAGATACATCTTCAGACATTTTCATATTCTCTGATAGTTGGAATTTATGTTCAAATTTGAGTTGGGAATCTTGTTTCCTACTTAAGCTCAGGACTTTATAACCTCTGAACTGAGTGCCTTTGAGTCACATACGCAAATAGATTTCATGGTGAATGTACAGGAGGAGCTGGGAACAAAACCTTCATGTTAAAACTTACTTTTGTCAAGAATAAGACGTATGCTCATCATGATTTGTATGTGTTGGTTCCTTGTGTTTATTGCTATTGAAAATAGCCTTGATCATTGTCCTCCAGTCCGAGTAAGTGCTTTTGTGGTTGATGTATGTTTTTAGTATTTTTTTAAACTGGAATCATTTTTATGTATCTGTTCAAATAATAAATGCTCATTGGAAAAGGAATACGCTCCTGTTTAAAGTGAACTTAAAAAGCTTATTGAAACTAGGTTTTTGGTTTTTTTTCAAGATAAGGTTTCAAGATAGCCTTGGCTGTCCTGGAACTCACTCTGTAGACCAGGCTGGCTTTGAACTCACAGAGATCCACCTGCCTCTGCCTCCCAAGTGCTGGAACTAAAGGGGTATGCCACTGCCACCTGGCTGAAACTAGGATTCTTTTTTTCTTGAGGTTCAATTTTTTTCTAAGTAATTGGTCCTTTGTGTTTGTTTTGTTTTAAAGCAGGATTCTATTATAGACTAGGAGAAAAAAATAGCCAGGCTGGAAAACTCAATCAGTGGCTTCTGGAGGAGGAGCTAGAAAATCGAGAGAAATCTTGTTCTAAGTTAGGCAAGGCAGGCAGGCCCAGCTGTGGGAGGCTGCAGGAGGAAGTGCCTGTGTCAGTCGAGCTAGCCGGCATCAGATTTGGCTGGTAAGAAACAACAAAATGTAGAAAAGACAGGGTTTGGCTGAGCTCTGTCTGACTCTCCAGCACGCAGCACCTACTCCCACCTGCTTTTAGCTTCGAATGGTTTGAATGGCGGCTTTTCTCTCCTGGCAGTCAGTGACAGATTCACAAATTATCCTTGTCTTTCAGAATTCCATTGCTGTAAATGCCTTCTCCCTCCTAGAATTGTAATATGGAGATTTCTAAAGTAATGGTTGGGTCAGTGAGAGGCTACATTTCTGACTGTACACCTGGCTGTGATTCTCTCTCTCCAGTTGCTATGTTTTCTTTCAGAAGCATAAGAGATCCTTTACTCTTTATATATTAAAAAACAAACAAACAGTAAAGCACATATCTGTAATCCCAGCACTCAACAGGCTGAGGCAGGAGAATCACAAGATTGTGGACAGCCTGGGCTACATTGCAAGATCCTTCTTTAAAACATCATCATCAACAAAAAACAACAACAACAGCAAAATTATACTCAAATCTTGGAAATCTTTTTTACAAATCTTGGAAATTAAAGCATAAATATATCAACAACAAAGATGACCAACTTCCTTTCACTTAAATCACTGGTCAGTTTGAAGTCTGTGGTTTCTGTTGGTTAGCACGCTCTCCTGGTCACTGTCAGCTTACAGAGCATGAGCACTGTCAGATGGTGACTGGAGACCGTCATCTGTGCACAAGGGGACTTTGCGCTTGTCAGCCCTTCCACAGGGTCTCTGCCAAGTTCTGTTTGAGTTGGGTTTCTATTAAATGTTAAAGCTAGAAAACTAGCCACCCACAGTAATTTCTTTGGCTATTTAATCAGTTAAGAGAATATATTTTAGTTTTTTATATTTTTTAGAATTATTTATGTATATGAGTACAATGTCGCTTTCTTCAGACACACCAGAAGAGGGTATCGAATCCCATTACAGATGGTTGTGAGCCACCATGTGGTTGCTGGGAATTGAACTCAGGACCTCTGGGAGAGCAGTCAGTGCTCTTAACTGCTGAGCCATCTCTCCAGCCCCCATGTTGTAGTTTCATACTGAATTATTACAGAGGGATATGGACACATGCATACACAGACACACAGACACACACACACACACAGACACACACACACACAGACACACACACACACAGACACACACACACACACACACTTCCTGTCCTTTCTAAGGATTTGCCTTGAACCTTGGCAAGATGGATAAGCAAATGAAAGCAGCAGCGGCCACTTTTGGGGTTAAGATTTTCTTCACATGGGCTCTCACTATGTAGTCCAAGCTGGCCTCAGACTCAAGATCTTTGTGCCTATGCTTCCCCAGTGTCTGTGCCTCCCAAGTGCTGAGGTTGCACACTGCCCTGCTCTGTACACACCGGAAATGTACTCCCTTATGCATTAAAGTTGTAAGTGTGATGTGTGAGAGGCGATTGAGCCCGTTGTGAACCAGTGCGGCTTTTGTAGAGTGACGTCCTACACACCACATGATGCACTCTGGCCCCTTGATACCAGTTACCCAGACTGCGACATCCACCCAGATAAATGTCCTTATCTCCAGGATGTTGTCTTTTAATTACTCTCTCTGTATTACCACAAATTTTCCTCAGAAGAAACCAAAATCTACTTCCCTCCCACCCCTAAAACTTTGCAGAGGCTCCACAGGTGCCCTCAGGTAACCCTAGGTCTCACCTCCATATGTCTCCCTCACCTCTTGCGGTGTGCAGAGACCTCCCCCAACCCTCAGCTCACATCTCCCCTTGTTTTCTGGCTGGTTTCTACTCCTATCCTTTCCTTCTGGAAGCTCTTCTTCGTGACCCTCCCCCTTATTTGTGCCTTCCTGCTGTGGTGTCCTTGTGGCTACACCTCAAGTGCTGCTTTTTATCTCTCTACCACCTACAAGCTCCTCAAACTCACATACCTTTGATATATAGGTATGCAGTCCATGTGAATAGTGTGACTAACTGTGATGTTTTATTTTCTGATGTTTCCACACCTCCTGCATTGCTCAGAGGCCAACCACCTTAAAACTCCGTGCTAGGGCACCAGTGGACTCCCTTCACATGTGTGTCATGTGTCTACACAGCAGCCAGTCCAAAACTTACTTCCCAACTACTTCTTTTAATTTTTTTAAAGGTCGATGCATGTGTATGAATGTTTTCTCTTAATGTGTGTATGTGCACAGTGTGTGTGCCTGATGTTGGGCATTGGGGAATCATGGACGATTGTGAACCACCACATGGGTGACTGGGAACTGAACCCCAGTCCTTTGAAAGAACAAGTGCTCTTAATTGCTCAGCCATCAGGCCAGCCCTGTTGTCTCTTTAAGCCAACCATCAAGCCAGGCCAGTGTTCCCTGCTTTAATCACTCATGGGCTAGGTGCCAGATGACACAGATCACGCCTTCCAGGGCCTACTGTGATGAATTAAAAACTAGCTGTCTATTGCATGACTCGACAAAACATAATGGATAGTGTCAGTTGTCACCTTGATGGGATTTAGAATCACCATGGAAACTAACTAATCTCAGCATTCTCTTTGTGGGGGATTATGTCTATATGAGGTTGGGGTGTGGGATGACCTAAGGATAGGTAGTACTATTCTGGGACTTGAGGTCTTGAACTGCACAAAAAGGAGGAAGGCTAAGCCTACAGCATTCAATATTCTTTGCTTCCTGACTACAGATGTGGCTGTAACCAGCCACCTTAAGGTCCTGTTGCTAGGCCTTACCTGCCATGCTAGACTCTGCAGTGGAACCGTGAGCCAAAATAAAGCCTTCCTTCTAGAAGTTGCTTGTGCTAAGCATTTTGTCACAGCAGCAGACAACAACAAATAACTAATACAGACATGAGCTGAGCAAACAATTCAACGCAGAGACAGGGCACTTAAAATAGACCAAAGATTCTACCAAAGTCTAGCATGGTAGACCCCAGTGGTTTACAGGGGTTACCTGCAGGAACATGGGCTCATAAAAGCTCTTCATCCCTGGAGCCCCCTGCACAACTCATAGCCAACACTCAGGAGACTGAGGACTGCCTCCAGTTCAAAGCCAGCCTGTACTACATACTCAGTTCCACATCAGCCTGTGCTACAGAGCGAAGACAGAAAATACCCAGTTAAAAAATCATAACTCATTGCAATTCAGCATCATAGCTGCTGATGAGACTGGATCTGCTTTTCTAGCAGAGCCAACACTGCAACCCAAAAGGAATGGGAAGGAACCGGACCATACAGACAGCAAGCAGTGGATCATGGGGCAGCAGCCAGGATCCAGAGTCCTCGACAGCCAGCCAGTGAAAGAGCCTTACCTTGGACTTCCAGCCTACAAAGCTGTAAGAAACAAATTTCTGTTTCTACACCACCTTTCAAGAGTCTGGACAGACTAAGATGGCCTGTGTTATTCCCTAAAGATGCCATAGTTTGCATCCTGTGTTTAAATCTGCAATCTGTCCTGAGTTGATGTGCAGTGGGCATGGTTTAGGTCAATATTCACCAAAGATTTGGTGAATCTTGTCAAATGCTTTTCCACATTCTATTAATAGGGTTGTAGTTTTTCTTTCCCATTTTTTCTGATGAATTAAACTGAAGTTTATTGGTTTGGTTTAGGTTTGTTTTTTTTTTTTTTAGAGATGGATCTATCTTTTTAGATAGATGCCAGCAGCTCACTGGTATTCCTATCCTGCTCAGTATTTTACAGAGTTCCCTGGTGTGCTGATGGTATTGGTTTCCTGACACTGTTGTGGTAAGTTACCACAGACATGTTGGCCTAAAACAATGGATGTTTATTCCCTCACAGTTCAAGTGGCCAAAAGTCCAGAACCAGTTCCAGTGGCTGAGGCCAGGGCATCAAGCAGGATTTGCTCCCTCTACAGTTCCCCACGAAGAATCCACTCCCTGCCTCTTACAGCTTCTGTTGCTATCGTTCTGGTGTCAGCCTCTGAGACTCAAAACCTACTCCTCATATCAACCTTCCTCTGTCTTTCTGCAGATCTTCGGAACAGCACCTAGGACCCTCCTGGGTCACTGAAGGCAGCCGCCTCATCTGTACATCCTTACTTCCCATAGGGCAACGTCCATAGGCTCAGAAGACGAGGACCTGCATGTTTGGTGGTCTGTTTACTGGCGAAACTATTCTCTTTCCATCTCAGCACTCTATCCCTGTGAATTCTGATACTGGGCTCCAGGAATGTTTTCATACTTGAGAACATACTACTGTAATTTGGCTTCTTTTCAGAATTCCCTGTTTAAGCCAACATGTCCCCTGGGGCCATCCTTTGTCTCCTTAGGACAAGCTCCTGGATGCCTATAATTCATCAATTCCTTCCATGTCTTTACTTCTGACCTCTCCCCAGGTCCTGTCTTCATTTGGCCAAACGCCTGCCCCCAAATATCTACTTAGATGTTCATTATACTTTTTCTGGTCTCTCTCTCTCTCTCTCTCTCTCTCTCTCTCTCTCTCTCTCTCTCTCTCTCTCTCTGTGTGTGTGGAGTGTGTGTGTGTAGGATGTTTTTTTTTGTTTTTTTTTTTTCGAGACAGGGTTTCTCTGTGTAGCCCTGGCTGTCCTGGAACTCACTCTGTAGACCAGGCTGGCCTCAAACTCAGAAATCCGCCTGTCTCTGCCTCCCAAGTGCTGGGATTAAAGGCATGCGCCACCACTGCCCGGCATGTAGGATGTTTTTTAAAATGTTAACAGGTATCCATGCACATATTTGATTCCAAAATTGGTGTGTGATCTTACCGTGTATCTTTTTAGCTGGCCTCAGATTTGGTATGTAGACAGGCTGGTCCGGGACTTGCAGAGGTCCACTGTTACTACCTCTAGAGCGCAGAATGGAAAGCATCTGCCATCATGCCTGGCTTGTGTTCACTGTACTTAATAGTTTATCAAAATAGAGTTTGGGTTTTCCCACAAGTTGAAGTATAATCAGTTCTCAGAGTGGAATAAATGTACACAAAAGGGGCTCCACTGAATTAATAAGGTGGCACTTAGGGGCAAGAGAGCATCCCATGTTACGCCATGGCACAAGAGCCCTCAAATAATAAAGGAAGCACCCTTTGTCTCTGTGTGTCTTCCATATGGACACCATCATGTTATGAATGCTGCACACAGACAAACCCTTACTTTCTCAGTAAGCATTGCCAAAAGGTGTGTGTAAAGGTACTTGGCACCATGCCTATATGCACCTATGTGTGCATATATGTGTGAACAAACTTGTATTCATGTCACAGTGAAATAGCACATAGCACAGTAGGTAATCTCAACTCTCAGGAATATTATTCCCAGAAACCCTCCTGGAAGATCAAATTAGGCTGAGTGGTCTTTTATCCTTTTATTACACACTGGACACTATCCACAGTGAAAAGGCCCCATCATCTGCTTCCATGATGAAGACGGCAAGCCTCCTGTCAGAGCTCACATCATCCTCCCCTTTCACCCCAGTGCTGCAGGAGTGCAGTATCCAACATTTAGCAGGTATTCACAAATGTCTGTTAAACTCACTTCATCGTACTTCCCAACGACTTTTGAAAAATCGAAGAGATTGCTCAAAGTGTTTTCATTACATGAGACCCAAGCCCTGTCTAGGAAAAAAAAAGAGGGGGGCTTATGTCTCTGATCACCCATAGCCCTTGTATTGCTCTGCTCTCTTCTCACACCTCTAACGCACAGTGCTTTGGCTTCCTGAAATTCCCCTCTTGCATTGTGGACAGTGACTTCAGCTGCCCATGGTGTTTATCCAAGATTATCCCTAAAACTTCCTTCTAAAAGATGGGAGACTCCTAATGCTCTTCCACACCTTGACACACATTATGCCATAATCTCAAAAATATGGAAGTCAGGCTTCATGTTGGAAATTCCAGTTTAGTTGGGAACAGGTATTAAAGACGCTGTACCAAAATGTATGTATTTATTTGTATTTTACTTATTTTTTTTTTTTTTTTTACATGATGACTAGTGGACCAAGTGTTTTCAAATTAAAACAGCCTCTTCTGCCTCCTCCCAAGTTTTTGTTCTAAAAGCCAGGCCGCCGCCTTTGGCAATGGCTAGCATGAGCATTGGTTCCATCAGCGGAGGCTGCAGCCCTTCCATTCACTGTATACATGTTTTACTGCAAGTGGCCCCATCCTTTTGCAGGCAAGGGAGCTTTTCCCCTTATTTTTTGTGCATCATAAAGCCTTTCATGGGCTCGAGAGATGGCTCAGCAGTTAAGAGCACTGACTGCTCTTCCAGAGGTCATGAGTTCAATTCCCAGCAACCACATGGTGGCTCACAACCATCTGTAATGGGATCAGATGCCCTCTTCTGGTGTGTCTGAAAAGAGCAACAGTGTACTCACATACATAAATAAATCTTTAAAAAAAAATAATAAAGCCTTTCATTTTGAAGGTTATGGCAACATCTGGAATGTTTTCGGGAGTAGGATGGAGCCTTTTACTTACAAAAGTAAAAGAGCTGAAGAGACGGCAGAATGCAGTGGGTAAGAGCATTTGCTGCTCATTTTCTCAGTGCCTACTGTCAGGAGGTTCCAAATGGCCAGCTGTATGGAATACAAGCCCTCTTCTAGGCTCTAGGGACATCCACATACATACAAAAATAAAACAAACGTTCTCAAACCGCCATAATAGTTAAGGGTACAATCTCAAAGCTGTTATTTGAGAAAACATAAAGCTGACTTAGTAAGAATTACGTGCAAAAGTAAAAAAATCAACTCGTAGATTAGAATTCGTGTGGCCTGACTTTGTGAAGCACTCTTTTAATCCCAATACTTGGGAGGTAGAGGCAGGCGGATCTCTGAGTTTGAGGTCATCCTGGTCTACAGAGTAAGTTCCAGGATAGCCAGGACGACATGGTGAAACCTGTCTCAAAAAAAAACCAACAAAAAAATAATTAGTGTGATGTATTTTATAAGTGTGGAGAAATTCTGGGAAAACAGGAGAACTGCGCTGGGTGGAGTGATACGCAGCTAGGTGAGTTCTCCAGGAGAATAAAGGGGTAAATAGCGACAAGAAGAAAAAAGAAATCCCAACTTGAAGAAGCGGAATCTGCTACCAGTTCTTAAAGGAACTTCAGGCCCTGGGGCGACATCATGAGCCGACTCTGTTGCTGGAGCAGCCGGAACCCTCGCAATGCGCTCTGCTAGTTTCCAGTCGGCTACCAAAAATCAATTTCCGGCTTCTCCGGAAGTTGTGGGGTCGTTTCCGGGGCGGTCGGAGGAAGAGGAGGAGGACTCCGATGGGTCGAAGTCGTAGCCGCTCCCCGCGTAGGGGTGAGTCCAGAAAATATCGCGGCTCGGGACGGTGACAGGTTCTACCCACGTCCTGAGCCCCGAAGGACGGGGCGAGTGCGGGCCGGGGCGAGGCCGGGGCTGCTCTCCTCAGCCCCGCCTTGAATTAGAGTTCCATAGTTCTTCGCTTAGCTTCTGGGGGACCGTGCTTAAATCATATATCAGCCGGCCTTTCTCTAATCCAATTCCCGTAATCATCGTAGGTAACTTTACCTTGAAGAATTGATGTGAAAATTAACATCACCCCACCCCCATAACATTCAACATGTGATTGCCTTAGCTCATAAATGCTTACTAAATGTCGGTGCCCTGCTTAGGTAATTAGTTGGAAGTGTTTCGGGTTTGAGACCGGATATCCTAATGTCTTCTGTATCCCAGCCCCTGAGAGTACAGGACTGAGGCCATTTAAGGTGGGACTTTCCGGCAAATTCAGGATTTCTGTGCCCTTAGTCATGTTAAGGGATTAGAATTAGTCTCTCGATGTTTAGAACAAGGCTCACTTTCAACTGGTGTATACTCAATTTTCTTAATAGGCAACCAGGGCCTCAAGCAAATTGAGCCTTCGAAGTGCTGTAAATTTTCTACAGATTGGATTTCATTGGGCGGGGATACCTATTTTGTAGCATTATGCTTTACTTTGACCACTTTACTAATTAGTACAAGACATGGTAGATTGAACAAGTTGGGGGAAAAAACATACCCTCATACACAGCCATACTTTCAAAAACACAAAGCTTTGTGTTAAAAATATAATTCTGATTGAAGAGATAGCCTAATTGGATATTAAGCTATTGTATAAACAGTTGAAATATGGGTGATTTTAAATATACCGAATTGTTTGACTTTAAAGTAATTTAAGTGATGTTTTGTGTTGAAGTGTTAGTAGGTGTGTGTGTGTGTGTGTGTGTGTGTGTGTGTGTTAAAGAGAACTGAACCTAGTGCCTTACACATGCAAGGCAAGTGCTCTGTTCCTGAGCAGTAACCCCCCCCCCTTTGTTTTCCACCCACACAGGACTTTAGCGTAACAGAAGTTGGTCTTTAATAACGATTGCTTTTTCTGCCTCCACTTCCCCAGACCTGGTGTTACAGGTGTATGCCACTATGCACAAGAATTACAGCTTGTTTGTTTGTTTTTTAAGACAGGGTTTCTCTGTCACTTACCTGTAGGTATTCTGGAGCTCATGGACTGGCCTTGAACTCCCAGAAATGGGCCTGCCTCTTCTCTGAGTACCATGCTCAGCTGACTTTTTTTAAAACTGTTTTTGTGACTGCTAGAAGTGGTTTACTTTATACTCCAATAGGACAGCCCTAGGTGTTCAAATTAACCTTAGCTCTGCTATTTTTGTGTTAGAACGTAGGCGGTCCCGGTCCACATCTCGGGATCGAGAAAGAAGACGCCGAGAAAGATCCAGGTCCAGGGAGAGAGATCGAAGAAGGAGCCGCTCAAGATCCCCACACCGAAGACGCTCCAGGTGAGTGTAGACAAAAACAAAACAAAAACAAAAGAAAATCCCAGAAGCTTGACTACAAACAAAGAGCCCAGGAGATGCTCTTGGCTTTGCCTTTATCACTTAGAAGGGGACTTGGTTCGTGAAATGGCAAAGTTTAATCACACAATATTCTAAAGCTAGCATTACTCTTGGCAAATGGTTTAATTACACTGCATCAGAGCATTTTTAAAAAGATGTTCATTTTATTTCCTATGCATGGGTGTTTAGCCTTCATATATGTTTGTACCTGGTGCATCAGAAACAAGTTCCAGACTGTTGTGAGCTGTGCTGTGGGTCCTAGAGCCCATTTCCTCTGGAAGGGCAGCCAGTTCTTTTAACCACTGAGCCATTCTCTCCAGTCCCAGGGAGTTTTCTGTAAGAGCAACAAGGAATGATGAATGAAAAGCCCTTAGAATGGTCTTTAGTAGAGTAAGAAATGTAAGTATGCCCAACAACGGGTGACCCATAGGGAGGTAGGGACTCTTCAAAGACATCAGTAGACGTTTAGAAGGATATTTGTTAGATGTGTGTGTGTGTGTGTGTGTGTGTGTGTGTGTGTGTGTGTGTATTCATCTTTAAATTGTTTATTGCTTTTGAAGGTGTGCAGGTGTGCATGTGAACGTCAGGGACAACTGGAATCACTTTTCTCCCTTTACTGCATGGGCCCTTGGAATCAACTCAGCTTTTCCAGCACTTTTACCTCTGGGACCATCTCACTGGTCCAATTACAAGCTTTCTTTTAAAATATTCTTAATTTGTGTGTGCATATATGCATAGATGCACACCTACATGAGTCTTACATGTACCACATACATGTCTGTAGGTGCCCATGGAGGCCAGAGGGTATCAGATTCCAGGAACTGCAGTTGTTGGTAACTGGAAACCAAACCCAGGTCTTCTGCAAAAGCGGTACTTGCTCTTAGCCCCAGATCCTTCTCTTAGTCTAGCTCATCTTAGAAACTTTGAAGGTTTTTAGGTCTCACGAAACTTTTCTAGACTTAGTCATATTGATAACTTTTGGATAAAAGTTTTTCTTCCAACCATCAGAGAACCCAGGTAGAACCTATGTCTGCTCTAAAGGATGACTCTGGTCTCTGTAGCCTGGCTTTGTTTGGTCTTCTCCTGTCAGAAGCCCATGGAAGACTGTACAGATCAACAGAATTGCCTTACATATGTGTTTCTAACATTTTTACTTAATAAACATTAGGTCTCCAAGACGACATAGATCCACATCTCCGTCCCCTTCTCGACTGAAAGAAAGAAGAGATGAGGAAAAGAAGGAAACTAAAGAAATAAAGAACAAAGAACGTCAGATTACTGGTAATGTTACTGGATAAGCAGACTTGTTTAGATAATATCAGTCATCTTAAAAGTTTAATTTTCAAGCCAGGCAGTGGTGGCACACATCTTTAATCCTAGCTCTTGGGAGCCAGAGGCAGGCAGATCTCTGAGTTCAAGGCCAACCTGGTCTACCAAGTGAGTTCCAAAACAGTCGGGGCTACACAGAGAAACCTTGTCTTGTCTTGAAAAACCAAAAAAAAAAAAAAGAAAAGTGTGCTGTTGGGCATGTAAACATTAATCCTTTAAAGGGTCATTGTGTATGATCTTGAGATTTTATTTTAATTATACAGTAGTGAATGTCCAGTGTGTGTTGGTTCTGATCTAGGAAAGGTATTTTTTAAAACATGAAAAAATTTTATTTGGGAATATCTTCAAAACTTTTGGTGTGGTGCCGCATCTGATGTTACAGACTGTGGAGGTCACACAGTGGACACTCTGTGGAGGTCACACAGTGGACACTCTGTGGAGGTCACACAGTGGACACTCTGGCACATCAAGGTTGATAGGAATTTTCCTTGTTTGATTCACCTTTCTTTTCATTGTTCTTGGCTGGTGAGGTGAAATGTGTACAAGTTTGTTATACTCTTTTCATTTGTACAGATGTATGTCTCTGTGCATACATATAATGTGTCTCTATCCGCACATATAATGGTAAGAGTTCAAAAACTTGTTGTTTATTCTTGCAGAAGAGGATCTGGAGGGTAAAACAGAGGAAGAAATAGAAATGATGAAATTAATGGGATTTGCCTCTTTTGACTCCACAAAAGTAAGTAAAACATGGAGCCAGTTACCTGCTGTAGGTTGACGTCCCTTTACCTGTCCTGGTTTTCCATATTCTTTTGCTGTCACTAATAACTTCTTACACAGGCACAACTTATTTTGCTGTAGAGTCTTTGAGGGGTGTAAACACATGCAGAGGAAGCACTAGCACTGCATTCTGGGAATGTATAGCACAGAGAATGCCAGGCTTCAAGGGTGTGTAGCCGAGAGTGCTTTTCAAGTAGGCGGGTACAAGGTGCATAGTGGAGACTTCCGGTGTGGTGAACAGTAACCGCTAGTGTCTACCTGAGGCTAGCTGTGGTGGGGCCTTGGGCAGATTCAGGATCTCTATGCCCTTATTTATCCGTCTTAAGGGGTAGAGCCTATAGATGTTTATAGATGTTTTAGACAAGGTCTGTGGTAGTTGTTGTTTTCTCTAACTCTTGCCTTAGTCACCCTAGTGCTGGGATTAAGAAGCACAAATTTCGGTCTACAATATTTATTTATTTACTAATTTACTTATTTATTTAGAGACAAGATAGCACTTAGCCCAGGCTGGCTTCAGACTTGTTACATAGTTGAGGAAAACTCTGAGCTTCTGATTTTCTTACCTCTGCATCCCAAGTAATGAAATTTGCAGACAGGCACCACCATGCCCAGTTTATGTGGTGCTAGGGATTGAACCTGAGGCTTCACAAATGTTATGCAAGCACTCTACAAACAGAGGTGAATCTCAGCAAAAGCAAGGGTTTTAAACAGGAATGACATGAAACTGTGTTGCAGGAAGAGGACCATGGGGACAGGGAGAGCAGCTCAGCTGTGCAAATGAACTACCAAAAATAAGCCACCTCTGCTGGTCCTGGCTCATTACGTTGTTGATAGATAGGTGGTGTCATCTCAGGTGCTGTAAGGTTTTCTTTCTAATTCCTGTGACAGTCTGGAGCACTCACCAGTGTCCATTTAGGAGTGCCAAGACCCTGTTGAGAGGGACAGAAGTAAGGACCAGCTCTTCTTCCCTTTCTTCAGTGTATAAATAGTGGGCGCGGAGGGATGGTTTCTGCTACCCTGTCCCCTGCCCTTGCCCTGCCTGCCTGTCCCCTCCAACCCCACATTAGTCCCATTGACTTTCCTGTGTTCTCCTGACTTCTTTCCCCTTCTTCCTGCAGCTCGCTCTCTTCTGTGACCCCTTTCTCGCTTCATGACCGATCACTCCCAATACACGTGCAAGCATAAGCATACATAAAAAAATTAAAATTTAGGATTTGCATACGAGAAAACACATTTGTCTTTTTGAGTCTGGTGACTTCACATAATAATTTCTAGTTCCATTCATTTTCTTGTAAATGACTTTATTTGTGGTTGGTTTGTTTGTTTATTTTTGGTTTTTCGGTTTGAATTGGGTTTTTTGTTAGTTTGTTTGTTTGTTTTTGTTTTGGCCTTTCAGAGCAGGGTTTCTTTGGGTAGCCTTGGCTGTCCTGGTCCTAGAACTACCTCTGTAGATCCAGCTAGCCTCAAACTTGCAGAGATCCACCTGCCTCTGCTTCCCAAGTGCTGGGATTAAAGGCGTGCACCACCACTGCCTCCTTGATTTTGTTTTTCATGGCTGTATAAAATTCCAATGTGTATATTTATCACATTGTCTTTATCCATCTGTTTGTTACTGGACATCTGGGCTGGTTCTATTTCCTGACTGTGGTGAGTAGCATAGCAGTAGACATGGATGAGTTAGTGTCTCTGATGGGAGGTAGGAGACACCGGCCAAGCAGATGTGGTACTGCGTTCAGTTGTTTTGGAAGCCTCCGTGCTGACTTCCGTAGTTCAGATTGCCCTCCCACTAGCAATGAGGAAGGGTCCTTTGCCCATATCCTTGCCAGTATTCATTGTTGTTCGTTTTATTTTTTTTCTTTGAATGTTTATGAGTGTCTTGCGTGTGGGTGTATACATGTACTACATGCGTGCCTGCTGCCCGAGGATGTTACAAGTCCCCTGAAACTGGACTGCAGACTGTTGGCACTTGCCACGTGTGTACTCAGAGCCACCCCTCGGTCCTCATGAAGAGGAGTCAGTGCTCCTACCTGTTGAGCCGCCTCTCCAGCCTGTCAGTGGGCTTTTGACAATAACGACTCTGACTAGGGTGAGATGAAGTAGCTTTAATTTACATTTCCCTGATGATTAAAGATACATGTTTATTTGTGGGGTTTTTTTTTTTCCTTTGGGGAATTGTCTTCAGTTCATTAGTTCATTTTTTGAGTGATTTTCTTTCTTGTTTGGTTTTTAGTTGTTACAGTTCTATGTACTGTTGATGTGAATGCTCATGTGTTTCTGAGCTCTGAGGCTGTTTCTTCAGGTGATAGTTTCCTCCACCACAGAGCTTTCTAATATGTATGCCCATCTGCCAGTGTCTTGGTATTATTTCCTGTACTACTAAAAGCCCATTTGGGCTTCTGTCCCGTAACTATATCTTGAAGTAGTTTCCTCTCTTATTTCCTCTCTATTTATTTTTTTAAGATTTATTATATTTATATGAGTACACTGTAGCTGTTTGTTTGTTTTTTTAAGATTTGTTTAATTATTATCTGTAAGTGCACTGCAGCTGTCTTCAGACACTTTTTCTTCTTCCTCTGGCCCCACTCACTCGCTGTAACTTCCTTCAGACACCCAGAAGAGGGCATCAGATCTCATCTGATTATGTCTCTTTACGGATGGTTGTGAGCCATCATGTGGTTGCTGGGATTTGAACTCACAACCTTCATAAGGGCAGCCGGCGTTCTTAACTGCTGAGCCATCTCTCCAGTCCTGTTTTTCAGATATACCAGAAGAGAGCATCAGATCCTATTGCAGATGATTTTGAGCCACCATGTGGCTGATGAGAATTGAACTCAGGACCTTTGGAAGAACAGTTAATGCTCTCAACCGCTGAGCCATCTCTCCAACCCACTTTTTGTCTTTAAATATCCCAGATCCTCTAATCTGTGTCTTGTTGTTGATTGAGATAGTCGTGATCCTTCCTGCTTCAATCTCCCAGGTCCTATTATTCTGGGGGTGTGGCAACACACCCACCTCAAGTCCTCCTTTTATTCAGAATATTTTATAATATGTATTAGAATCATTATTAATATGTATCAAATAACAGTACTTACAGAGTGAGGCTGTTTTGATTTTGTTGTTCTTAGCATTGTAGCGAAGGAGCTTGGTCTTTGGTCTTGTCATTGCCTGGTTCATATTCGTAATTCCCGAGGGTTGTAAAGGTCTTGACACTGACTTATACAGTCAGAAGAGCTTTGCTTGTAAAGGAGACATAAGTAAGCATTCTTAGATGCTATGAAATGCAGTGTAGCATGAGATGAGAGCAACTTGGGTCAGGGCTCTTCTTTGGTCTGGTTTGGCTCAATGCACGATGGGTCATTTATGTACCACTGAGCCACAGGCCAGCCCATACATGGTTATTTTCTAACCACTTCACATAGGTGTTAATTTGGCTCATGTGCAGTTGGCTTTGTGTCTGTCGGTTAAAGTCTCTCGGCTGGTTCATTTTCCTTTCTATTAAATATTCACAGTTTCCTTATTATTACTAATGGATCATTTTCTCTCCCACACGCATGAGAACAGCGTTAGTAATGTGCAGCTCTCCAAAAGCTTCCAAAATATGAGATTGCACCCAGAAGATGTGTATGATGCTCCTTTGGAAGGCTAGTCTTTCGAGGTCTGGCAACTGCCTGTTCTTAGGCGCTCAAGTGATAACACCTCAGGAGTTTTTTCAGTATCGCTGCTTTTCTGAAAACTTCAATGAAAGTAGGAGTAGAAAATTAAGTCCAAAGTGGGGCTTAGGATACAGTTAATTTCATAAAGTGCTGACTGTGCAAGTGTAAGGACCAGCATTTGGATCCCCAGCACTGACAGAAAACAAAACAAAACAAACCGGGTTCTAAGGCACACATCTGACCTCAGCAGTGGACCAGGGACAAACACAAATGGATAGGGAGATAGATGCCTGGAGCTACTGGAGCAGGACTGACGAGTGCCAGTAAGGGCGCTCATCTCACGTAAGGTAGAGAGCCAGTGAGGTGGTTCAGTGGTGCGGACGTGTGAGCAGCATGCAGAAGCTAAGTGTAAAACCACTTAAAAGATGGAGAGCAACTGAGGAAGACACCCAACATAGAGCTCTGGCCTCTGCATAAATGCACTCACATGTTCATGTACACCTGCATAAGCATACCTACGTTAACATATGCACATGAGCACGCACACACACATAACTCCATACATGAAAAGGAAGAAAGGAAATTAGTCACAAATACTTATCTTTGCTCCCATTTCAAATGTGTGGCTCAGCTGCACACATTTGAGTGATCAGAATCCCTGGTTCTGTCCTAATGCAGACATTGGTAATGCGCCACACATGAGCCACATCCTAACGGAAGAGGGCTGGTCATGCCGGCATGTTTTGTTGCATTGGTTAGTGACATATTAAGCTGGCGTTTTTCTAAACTTTTGCAAGTACAGTGGCCTAGGGCCTGAGAATACAACCTCCATCAAGAAGCTAGCTACAGCCTCAAGCCACATTTGGTGGCACGTGCCTGTAATCCTAGCACTTGGGCAGAGGAGATCAGGAAGTTCAGGTAATCCTCAGTTACATACTGAGGCTGGCCTGGGCTGCTCGTCCATCTGAAAAAAGTCCATACAAGCAAAAAGCATCGGCCTGCACTTTTAGGAGAAAGCACAGTAGTCCAGGGTAACACATAGCTGTTTCAAGGAAAGCACAGTTGGCAGGAATACCATTCAGGAATTAGAAAAGACAGTGGTGCTGTCAGCAACCAGATTGTTTGGATTAAACCTTGACCAGTGGACGGCACCCAGATAGCTAAAGGCTGACTGGGGGCAGGGAAGATGATTCAGTCATGAGGAACAGCGTGGGAGCAAGTGGCTGCGTAGAGTCTGGATCACAGTGAGAAGGGAGACATACATTTGGAAAGCACTAGCTCAGCCTGTATCCGCTCCCAGTTCTACTTCCTGATTTCAGGGTTAGAGCCAATCTCTGTGCAAGAGATGGGAATTAAACATACAGAAAATTGTCTGAACTTGATTGGAGAACATTATGAACCAAGGTTAAAGTGTGTGTAAATGAGAACTTTGATCTCATTTCAAAAGAGTCTTTGAAGGAAATTAGAATCTGCTTCTGTGCCTTGCACACACATGAAGACTGTGAATGCTTATTGGTTTTGTCTGTGGTGCTGAGGATTGTGTGTGAAGAGGCAAGAGCCCTGCCACTGAGTACCTCCCAGCCCCAAATGATTGCTTATTTGCACATTGTATTGATATTTTGGTATGAACAGAGTTGTAACACTTGAAAGTTCATGGGCTGTCCTCTGGGGCTGACTATCTCTCCTTCACTGGGCCTTTTCCTGCAATGGCTGCTGGATCTCCTCCGTGTGTGGGTATTTCATGTGGCCTTCTGTCTCTCCAGGGGAAGAAGGTAGACGGCTCTGTAAACGCCTATGCCATCAACGTGTCTCAGAAGAGGAAGTACAGGTAAGCATGCTCCCTGGGCCATGGTGCTTGTGCTTGAACTCAAAGAAGGTTATTACAGGATTATTGTGTTTAGGAAATGTTGAAGTTTTCCACAGTTTGCACATGTGTGCTTGCTACCTTACTTGGGTGCCCCCCACATCCCATCTTTTGAGACATAGCCAAAGATAAACATGACCCAGTCCTTGGGCCTCTGCTGCCCAAATATTGGGATTACAAGCATCTGCCACCAAGATTGGCTCCTATGAAATATGCTGTCTTTGTTGTTTGGATTCTGATGTATTAAAATGTCCTTCCAATTTACATGTTAGCAACTAGCTCTGCCCATTATTGCCTTGAGGTGGGGGTCTCTGAACCTGAAGCTCATAATTCTGAATAGACAGGTCAGTGAGCTCTCTTTCCCCACTGCTGGGGTTGTAAGCTAAGCACCCATGCCCAATCTTTTGCATCTCTCATGCTTGGAAGGCCGCTCTTACCCACTAAACCATCTTGTTGGCCCTGTTTTTGAGAACAGGGTCTCTATATATCCCAGGCTGGGCTTAAACTCACAATCCTTGCACCTCCACCCCTACAATGCTGGTGATTCTACACACACACACACACACACACACACACACACACACACACACACCATCACACCATCACACCCAGATAAAATATTGCCATTTGAAAAGGTGCTGTTAGTTTGAATTTTTGAAGTATATTTTTATTATACTTTTAAAAGGAGTCCAAAATTTAAAAACTATTTTTCTCTTTTTATCATAGGCAATATATGAATCGAAAAGGTGGATTCAACAGACCTCTGGATTTTATTGCATGAGACTTGAGTTGTTGGATGGAGGATTTTTCCCCCTCATCTGGGTCAGAGAGTATTTTATATTTTGTATTTAATAATATCAAAACAGGATCTTGATTCTTCCTTCTTATAAAGTAAGAAAGTCTTATTTATGATACCCACTTTACTTACTTTTCTAGGCAGTGTCCCTGGGATGGCCACCAGCCCATTTGTCCGTCCTTGCTCTTTTGAAACTGTGTGTGCTATCTTCTTGCTAGGTGTTCTTAAAAGCTAAAAGTAAATTACATACGTTTCCCCAATAAAATGTTTCTACCCATTTTATATTTATTTGACAAATATCTTTATTACTAGATTAAAGAGTCTCCCTTTTTTTTTTTTCTACACATAGACTTGTTTTGAGACAAGGTCTTGTTATGTAGCCCAGACTAGCCTTGAAATTAGGGCATGCCACCTGCCTCAGTTGCTGGGATTACCAATATGTCCTCATGCCAGCTTAGATGAGATATCTTGATTCTTGGTAGCTTAAAAATTGGAAGGCTGGAAAATGTATAGCTTTGGATTTTTGTATATTCTTCATTTCACCCAAAAATATCATTTACTATGTTTAGTAACAAAAGACATACATGTTTGCTATAAAACTAATTTAGGAGAACCAGACAGCAAAAGAAAAGCTCAACTCCCCTGTAATCTATAGCAGAAACATTGTGTGTGTGTCTTTTCAGACTCTGAGGCACGTATATTTCTTATCCCGCCCATGAGGTAGTAAGTAAAATATGCATACAGCCCTCCCCTAATACTTGCCTCATTTACTATTAACATTGTTTGTTTGTTTGTTTGTTTGCTTGTTTGTTTGTTTCGAGACAGGGTTTCTCTGTGTAGCCCTGGACGCTATAGACCAGGCTGCCCTCGAACTCAGATCTGCCTGCCTCTGTGTCCCGAGTGCTGGGATTAAGGCCTGTGCTACCACTGTCCGGCTTTACTATGAGCATTTTTATGCTCATATTGTTTAGTGATGTGGCACCCTGTAGCTTTTTAGTTGTACCGTAATGGATCAACTGTGTGGATCTAGTAACAGGTTGTATGTCCACTCAGAGACAACCTATAAGTGCATAAACATGTTTTTATGTGTGTCAGCTTCAGAGGGAAGTTGGCTGTGCCGCTGCTCTTAGCAAAGCCTTCATTGGGCAGTGTGGATGAAGTCCCTCTATTTTATTGCAGGTGGACTGTGGTTTATTATAGCCCCCATTAATGCTAACATTCAGATTATTTCTAATATTTTGGAATTTTAAACAGTTCTATAATTATTTGTGTCTCATGATTTCATGTTTTTTGACTGTATCTTTAATGTCCTTATTCATTTTTTGGTAAGCATACATAGTAATGGGTCTTGTTGGGCATTTTCCTGGTCTGCATCATCCTGCTTTGTTTTTTATTCACTCTCCCCATCTTTGCCTCCTCCTGTGGTCTCTCTCCTCCCTCTGCTTTCATGTGATGGATATTCTAGTACCTTCTCCTTTCCCCTCTCCCCTCTCCAGATCTCTTCCTCCTCTGTCACAGCCCCTGTATACATTCATGACCCTGCTTACATGTATGTAGATATGTACTTAAATTTAAGTCTAGATTTCACATGGAGGAGAAAACATGGAATGTCCAGGTAGCTTGTTTCACTTAGCATAATGATCTCCATTTCCCTTTGGTTAGATTTTTAAATCTAAGAGAAAATGGAGGGCAGTATGATTAGGACCTTTTCCTTAACAGCCTGCTCTCTTCCAGGGGCACACTTTGTGTCAGATCTTCTAAGAATCTGTGCTGGCATGCCCAGGGCTTAGTCCTTTGCTCACCACTCCAGGCCTTTATATGTCTCCCACATGCCCTTGGATATGCGTGCCAGGTTGGACCTTTATAATCTGAAGCCTTGCTTGTGCCTACAGCATCAGGCACCTCAGGAGCCCTTGCACTCTCTCCTGAGACTTCCACATTTTAGTAGACAGCTGTTTCATTTACTCCTTTCAGACAAAGTTTAGGGTCATCCTCAACCTCTCTTGTATGCCTTGTATCTGACTGACATTTATTTGACAATTGCTTGCCACCACCACCAAGCATGCAAGTCCAAACTTGCGCTCTTGTCTGTACTGCTGCAGAAGCTCCGGATGAGTCCCCTCTTTCTGCTCTTGCTGCCTCTTTACTCTCCACCCAACAGCAAGCATCACCATATGTTCCCCTGATTTCAGTGATGCTCTTAGAGTAAAGTCCATGTAGCTGCAGTCTCCACGTGTAAAGTACACAGGTCCTGTGTGATCTGTACGCACACCCTAGCTCACTGCACTTGGACACATCTAAATGCATCTACTGTGCTCATTGCTATTCTTCGAGGCCAAGCTAGTTTCTCCACTTTCTTTTTCTTCTTCTGGAATGTTCCCTCTCCTCTCCATGTGCTTATGTTCCTTCTCTCTATTGAGATAAGATTCATAACTCATAAAACATACTCTGTTAAAGTTGACAGTAGTTTCAGTGTGTTCAGTTAGGCAGGCATTCATCTTCACATCTAGAGCCTTTTCATCATCCAGAGAAACCTTGAACTCTCTTAATACTCTATCCCCTGCCCCTACTCCCAGCAGTCACTAGGATCCGCCATGGCTGCCGGATGTGCCTATTGTGGGAGTTTGGTATAAGTGGAGTCATGTGCTGTTTTGTCTGGCTGCTTTCACTCGGTGGCATCCGCAGTGTGGAGTGCATTGGTGCCCCGTCCTTTTTACACTCACTAATACTCCGCTCTGGGGTTATGCCTTGTTTCTGCTTACACTTCAACAACAGCTGATGGCATTTAGGAAGCTTTCGCTTTTATCCATGAAAAGTATTCCATGGATACTGGTACACTTCTATATAAACTTATCTATCTATTTATTTATTTATTGAGACAGGGTCTTTATCTGTAGCCTGGCAGTCCTAGAACTTAAACTCACAGAGATCTGCCTGCCTTTGCCTCCCCAGTGCTGGGACTAAAGGTGCGCACCACTACACCCAGCTACAGTGAACACACGTTTATTCTCAATTCCCTGGCCTGTCTATGTAAAAGTGAAAGTACTGGGCTCTAACTTGTCCATTCCTGCAGTGTAGGAAGGTGTACCTGCTCTCCATGCCCACCTCTGCTTTCCTTCACTGCACCTAGCACAAGCTTAGGGCCTCCATGTTTACCAACTGGTTCTTTCATTCCGAGAAGTGGGGCTTGCTGTGTTTGCTGCTGTCGCCCCAGCCCCATGGAGTGCCTGGTGCCTTTTGAATTGGAATGTAGTACTGTTGGCTTTCTCACTGAGCCACTTCTGGTTTTTGTCTTTTGGTTTTGGAAAGTATTTTAGTCGTTAACTGAGAAGACTGATTCCCTTTTTAAAAGTTGCTGATTTCTAAGTTATATTTATATGTGTGTGACTGCTTTTCTGTAAGTGCACCATGTGTATGCAGAGACCAGAAGAGGCATTAGATCATTTGGAACTGGAGTTACAGACTGCTGTAAGCCACCTGATGTGGGGGCTGGGAACTAAACCCAGGTCCTGTGCAAGAGCTAGCGTACTCTTAGCCAGCGAACCTGCTCTCCTGCCCTAATCCCCTTTTACATAGAAGTCACAGACCTGTTGCCTGCCCCAGTGCTGGGGATTACGGTTGTGCCTCACCAGACCCTGCTTTTGCTGTCTGTCTGTCTGTTCCTCCCCCCCCTCAACAAATAACACAGATAATTTTACAGTTGAATTAATATGGAGCCTTGTAGAGCTTTCTGTGCCTGTGTAAGTTAAGTCTACCTTGAAAGAGCTCCACTACCCTCTTCTGTGTCATGTGCATATAATATATGGGTGTACATAGATTTGTGTGTGTGTTTGTGTATGTATATTTCTCTATTAGAAGTTTTGAAGATTCTAATGTCATGATGAGAGAAGCCATGACACTGAAAAATTTAAAGTGACAGCAGCAAAGGGTTGATATTAAAGCAGAGATGTCCTGTTTGGATATTTGCTACACCAAGAAGTGGCATCAATTCTCAAAAACATAGAAGACAAAATTCATCTCATAGTGGTTTTATGAAGTTGGTTGTGAAGAGGGTTTTAATTCCCACAGCCTTAGGCCTTTCAGGCAGTTGAGTGCTATGGAGGATCAAGTTCTGAGGTACTCCACAAAGCAGCCCCTTGGGTTCCATATGAGATGAGCTCAGCATTGGCAATGACCCTCCATCCAGCTGGAGTCATGGGAGGGAGAGACCCAGACTGTGAGACTGAGACTACTAGATAACCGTGTCATACATTTGTGTTTCTCCATTTAACTTCTCAGTTCCTAGTTTTATCTTGCATGCTGAAAAGTACCTTTCTTGTGCTATCACATGCAGTGTTTGTATTAAAATTCTTGCCATAGAGCAGGGGCCCAAGCATTTTAGAACTCACATGCTTGGGAGGCAAGGCCTACTTACCAGTTCATGCTTCCATAGTGACTGACCCCTTGTTTGCGTTGTAGGAGAGGACTGAGCTGGAGCACCCTTTGTTTTCCACGTACTGCTTTACTGCCAGTAGATGGCACCAGATACTCTGTTCCTAATGTCAAGTCCTAGTTGGTGTAAGCAATCCGTTTCTTGTCACCAGGAAAGGAAATTGCCATATTTCTTAGTCTTACTCTCTGGTGTTTATGTAATTGGGTATTTTTGTTTGGAGTTGAATTTAGACTTGTTGGGGCTTAACTTACTTGCTTTATTTATTCTCTCTGGCTTGGGTTTCAAACACTGACCACCCTTTTAAAAAGAATCATGTGGCTTTTCCGTTAGAGTGACTGTAGGGGTAGAATTATGATCCTGAAATAGGACTGGGTTGAAACAAATTATTGAGAGCAAAATGGAAAGACTGAAAAGATGGCAAATATTCGCAGTAAACTTGGGAGGAAATATGAAAGTGTAAAACTCAAGATGTTAAAAATGGCTGAAGCAGAGCATTTTATGAATGTTAAGTTGGTTACTTTAATAGTTGCATACAATTTTAAAATATTCCAGGTGGTTCTTTTCCCCATTCTCATTTCCAAGTGCCATGCCTTCATGAAAAACTGTCTTCAGTTTGTGTGTCGGCATAGAGCCCTTGTTTGGATCCTTGGACATGCCAGGCAGCATTGCCTCTCCATCGCATCCAAATCTGTTGTGCATTACGGTGGTTTGAATTTTTGTTCTGTGGCTGTCTGCAGTTCTGTATACCTGCCATTTTGTTGTTGTCATTGTGTTTGGGATCGTTTTGTTTTCTTTTTGTATAACTGAAAGTCAGAGGATTGCCTGGGCAGTTGTGAATGAGATGAGGGGGTTCAGGTCTTTCTCCAAGCTAAGGGGAAACAGGGAAGTTATTTGTCTCTGAGCCTCTTTCTTCATGTGCAAATGTAGCTAAGGAAGACAACCTCAAGGGTTGTCCTGAGGGATGGGAACACTCTAGGTAGATTATCTGACATATGCTTACAAAGAAAGCTAAAACTGTATACTGACAACACTAATAAGTTTTTAAAAATACCCTGCTCATTTCAATTTTTGGACTTCTTACCCTTTAGCTTTATTCCTGCCTTTTAAATTGGATATGTTGACATTGCAATATAGGTCTGGAATAAGCTCTCGTTTCAAAAATCGCGATGCTCAAGGACCTGTGTTTACAGAGTGAGCTTTCCTGTGGGTGCTGGTGGAGCACACAGTTTGTGGCCTCGGGGAGAGGCCTGCTCTGGAGTGTTTTCCTCTGGGATAGAAGGGACGGCCTCGGGTTCAGCCTTACTCTCTATGCACCAGGTCACTCGGTTCGAGTGTGGTATAGGGAAGCCGGCTGTTTTCCCCCCAACCCCTGGGGTGGAAGCTAGGTGCCACCATCTGCTGAGGTCCCCAGCTAGGCCTGAAGTTCTCCCCGGAGACAGTGGGCAACAGGTCGGCGGCCAGTGGGCAGGGGCCCGCCCTGCCCTCCTGCCTTGTAGCCAATCAGCGGCCCGGGAGTGGGTCGCTGCTTGGGTAGAGCGGTGACGTCATCGTAGCCGGGAGGTTTCCGAGGGTTAGGGCCAATGAGGCGCGGGCGCAGCGGCATTCCCTATACTGTACTTACCCAATACCCGCAGAGCCTAAGGGGGCCCGGCTGTCGGCGTGGAGCCAATGGGAGGCAGGCAGAAGCTCGAGGCGGAGTTGCGAGTCCTGCAGCCAATGGGATATAGGGGGCGGAGCCCGGGCCTTGTCAAGCCCGGCCAACCGGCGGGAGAAGCGGGCTCCTGGGGCGGGGTCGCAAGCACTTCCCCAATCGCGGAGGGCCGGGGGCGGGCCGGGCCGCGGGCGGCCCAATGAGGCACGCCGCCGCCGCGGGCCTGTCAAGGGACGGGGTCGGGGGCGGGCGGCGGCGAGTCGGGATAAACACTCGGCGGTGGCGGCTGGGCTCCGGGCTCCGGTCTCCGTGCTGTCCCATCGCTGCCCTTCCTGGCTGGCCAGCGCGGCGGCTCTTCGGTGTTCCCGGCCGGCGGCCCGCGGGCACGGAGAGGCGGCCCGCCGGGTGCAGGATGGCGACAGCCGTCGGGATGAACATCCAGCTGCTGCTGGAGGCGGCCGACTACCTGGAGCGGCGGGAGAGAGGTGCACGGCGGGCTGCGGGCCGGGCGGGCGGCCGCTGGGGTGGTTGGGGCGCGGGCCGGCCGCGAGCGCCAACCCCCGGGCCCGCGCCCCAAAAGCCGAGCGCGGGGGGCAGCGAGCAGCTGGAACCTTCCACACCTGCTCCGAACCGAGGGCGTCCACGCCAGGAAAGAGCAGGCATTGTTCTCAGAATTCCGCCTGCCTGTGCCGGCCCGGTGTCCCGGACTCCGACAGACAGACGGACGGACGTGGGGACAGGGTGTCAGATGCTCTGGGCCCACTTAGTAACGGGACCCCTCGGTTTTCTAGAAGCTGAACATGGGTATGCCTCCATGTTGCCGTACAGTAACAAGGACAGAGATGCCTTCAAACGGAGGAACAAGCCCAAGAAGAACAGCACCAGTAGCAGGTAACTGTCCAATGTCCCCCTTCTCTGTAGCTAAAACGACTAAGGCTGATTGTTAGTTGACTTACAGGATTCTAGCCCTACAGATACATTGAGGGTTCAGTAATGCGCACATGGTGCCAAGCAGCCCCTCCTTTTAAGCTGAGGAAACTGAGGAGAAAAGTAGGAATGTCTTACATTTCATTGTGACTTTTAAAGCAAAATTAATTCTACTTTTTACCCTCTGAACAAAGCAAAGCTCTCTTCAAGCTCCTAGCAGGACTAGCAGCCGGTCACTACTTTTGCCTGCCTTAAGAGCAACAGAGTTTCCATGTTTCCTTTAACTCAAAACGCAGCATGTTATCAGTTGATTTTGCTTGTTATAGAGATTTTATAAACGAAGTATCTGGCCTGACACAGGTGGTAGGAAATTATATTTAACGTGTACATTAAATGCAATAGTTTGTCTGATAACCCAATTGTGACTTCTCTTCCTGATGGCTGAGCAGTGTGATTTAGATTAGAACCCACTTCTGTGAGAAGATGCATGTAACATTAAGATGTCAGCAAGTTGCAGCCTTTTCCTGTTAGCCTCACAGATTACCTTGTAGTCCTCAAAAGCTGTGAATTTCACCACAGTGTTTAGTGGGCTGGGAACTCACAGTCCCTGATCCACAATAACATTTCATCTCTGTTACTGTCCCTATGACCCCTCCTTGCTCTTAAAATACTGGTTGTAGCTGGGCATAATGGTGCACATCTTTAATCCCAACTCTCAGGAGCACTCAGGTGGATCTCTGTGAGTTGGAGGCCAGCTTGGGAATTCCATATGAGTCAGGGATACACAGTGAGACCCTGTCTCGGAAAACAGAAACAAAACTGCTGGCGAGTTGGCAGGAGTCTGTGTATCTAGGGCCATTCAATGATGTCTTTCATGCCTATCAACTAAAATAATTGACATTTTCATCAATTTAGACTCCGAATCCCTCCCCTTCATGAATAACTTCCCACAAGCACTATATGGATAACCTCTGTGGCTCAGTACAGACCACTGAACCCCAGGAAGTTCTCACTCACACCTAAAATCCACCCACCTTGTCCTTGGTTCACCCCATTCCTAGTCCTTAGTGTTGGGATCACAGAACTGAGCAGCACACTTGGCCACGCTCCTAACTAAGGCACCGGAAGGGTGGGCCTGACCTGGTAATTACCTGGTGGGTTTTCCTTGTCCTCTCATCTAGCCTGGTGCTGGTAGTCAGCAGCACTGTACACAGGCACTGCAGCCTGGAAGGGGCATGAGCACACTGACGTGAGTCAGACAGCAGCATCAGAAAGGGCTCTGCTGCCCTTGTAACAGTGTTTGCACACAGAAGGACTTCAAAGGCTTGGTGTGTTGTCTGATGTCTCTGTGCTAGTGTATCCCACTTTTTCCGTTATTATTACCACTGCTTAGTTGGGAGGAATTGTCCCCCTTACCAGTCTTAGGCTCCAATACCTTAGCACTAGTTTTTCCTGCTTTATAGGAAGGCTGCTGGGAGTGTTGAGGAATGGGGAATAGAAAGGCATTGCTAAAGTGACTTGGTCCCACAAGATGATTAAGAAATCGTGAGAGCTAAAAATGCTAAGCTGAGCACTAGAGTCCTTCTCCTGTTTTTGGCCTGCAGCACTCCTGAAAGTGGCTATAGTTCCTGAGTTTTGGAAAAGCTATAAACCCTTCTCTTAAGAGGCTTGCTTCCCATTCTTAGAGCAGTCTGTTGAAGCTGTTTGTGTACTTCCCTACCAGTGAATGGGTGTGATGCAGTCAGTAGTATAAGGGCCCTCAGAATTCAGGATTAAAGTCTGAGCGGGTAGTTTTATGTAGGTATGATCTCTTCCGTGGCTGTTGGCACATCCCTCACCTGAGGGTGAGAGTGCCGTCACAGAGTAGCTGTGTGTCAGTCACAATCAGCCTTCTGCCCAGGGCACGAGATGGTAAATGTGAAATGAGAAGGCCAGGGAGACACTCCTGGTTCACAGAACTCTTGGAGAAGTAACATGTTCATATTCAGGCTAAAATAGTATGTTCTTTGCTTGTGGAGTCTGAGAGAATACTCTGCTTTAAACAAGAAAAATAAGATTCACCCATTGTATCAAACTTCTTGGGAACGGAATTGCAGTTTGTTTTAAAAACTGCTTGAAAAGAAAAAGAAAGAAAAGCATAATGTCAGTTGCTTTGGAATCATCCAGATAATGACTGGATTAGAAAGATAGGATCTTTCTTTCAGTTTTTAAGATCACTTAGTTATTATTTAGTATTGAAATTGAGAGCTTTGCTTTTCTTGGTTTTGTTTGCTGTTATTTTTAAAAACATCTCGGGGCACAAGCTGTACCCCAGTGGTAGAGTGCTTGTCTAGCATGTGTGAGGCCCTGGATTCAGTCCCCACACAAAAGAAAGAAAGAAAGAAAAGAAAGAAAGAAAGAAAGAAAGAAAGAAAGAAAGAAAGAAAGAAAGAAGGAAGGAAGGAAGGAAGGAAGGAAGGAAGGAAGGAAGGAAGGAAGGAAGGAAGGAAAAAGTCTTGCGTATTGCCCATGGCTACCCCCAAACTCTTGGGTTCCAACAATCTTCCTGCCTCAGCTTCTTAAGTAGTTGGAACTGTGCACTCGTGTCTCTGCCTGTGATATTTTTTAGAAGTATATTTTGTTAATGTGAGTAAAACAGGCTCTGCCATTGATGTGAAAGAGGAAGTTGGGGACTTGGCCACTGCACTGTTTTATAAGGACTGCCTGTGATGCTGACCTAACATGAGGAGCTTTTTTGACATAGCTGCATTTGACTGAGTTACCGTTTTATTAGGGTTTGCTGCTATAGGGTAAGATTGACCTTATTGGCCTTCCAGAGTTGTCAAGTCCTCAGCATGGGAAATGACACAGGAAGGTGTCTGTGCATTCTCCCATGCCTTAATTAAAACAGTGCTCACCCTTCAGTAGGGGTGGCTGCTGCTTCTTAATGACTAACTCAGTTTCAGCGAGCCTAGAAAGCATACTTCACTTACACCTGTTAGATAGCCATCCCCCCTTGAAAAGCACCCCATGTAGAACACTCTAAGTAATCATTAAAACCTGTCATTTATAAAACTTGAGTTAAAAATTGGAAAAAGTCATGCTTCCTACAGGATTTGTAGATAAAGTTTGTCTTGGGGATTCAGCATTTTTTAAATATAGATTAAAAACTGTCAGTTTGTCTGTCTGTAGTTCTTCAAAGAAAGTGTTGATAGAAGTACCCTGGGTCCACTTTCCCCTCCCAGCCTTCCGAGTCAGGGGTGGTGTTCCTCTGTAGTTAGGCAGGAAAGTCTTAACCCCTTTCATCCATTAAAAAAACAAAACAAAAACAAAAAAAAAACCCTGTCAGACTTTGAACTTAGAATTCCCAATTAAAGGTAAAAATACCACGTGTTTAAAGCCATGTGTCTGATTTGTTCCTGCCTTCCCATGAAGGCTGTAAACCAGAAGACTGACGAAGAGCCTAGTGAACCAATCAAAAACTGGTTTGGAGGTCCTAGAGCAAAGCTTCAGAGCAGCACTATTTCCCCGTGTGTCTTTCCTCATGAACAGAGAGTAATCTCCCAGGGCCTCATAGAAGAAAAGGTTGTCTTTATTACATT
Organism: Uromys caudimaculatus; assembly: GCA_028551405.1. Classification (NCBI taxonomy): domain Eukaryota; kingdom Metazoa; phylum Chordata; class Mammalia; order Rodentia; family Muridae; genus Uromys; species Uromys caudimaculatus. The sequence goes on from CM052700.1 coordinate 56,180,166, forward strand.
TTATTTGTTTGTGTGTATGTGTGTAGGTGCACACGTGCTATGGCTTACTTGTGGATATCAGAGGACAACTTTGCGGAGTTGGTCCTCTCCCTCCGCCAGGCGGATCCTGGGGTCAGCCTCAGGGCATCAGGCTTAGCAGCAAGCACCCTCATCTGCTGAGCATCCCCCTGGCCCCTAGAAGAGAAACTTTAATTATGGGCTAGAAATTCCCTGTTTGAAGACAACCCTCTGCCCCTACACAGGCACACACTCTCCTGATCTGTGCTGTGAGTGAACTTAGCTGTGGTGCCAATGCTGCCATCCATAGCTGAGCACTTGCCATGGCTGCCCTGAGGCTTTACCTCCTGGGTCACAGAAGTCACAACCAGAGCCAGTTAGATTCCAGAGAACTCAGATTCAGCCCTTTTCCAAATGTGAGGGCTTCCTCACACTGATGCCTGGGCATGGAGAAGCTGCTTTCAGATGTAGAAGGAATCGTGTTGACTTCCGTGATTATGGAAACCTGTCCATGAAAGTCCAAGGCAAGGCCTGGTCCTCACAGTCAGCTGTGAACACTAATGGTGGGTTTCTAACCCAGTATGCCTTTCATCCGAGCCTCACCAGTCACTTTTACAGCTGTTCCCTCATTGATCCATGCTTCTTTACTAGATTATTGGCAACTGTTTGTATTCCCATTTAACAGAGGGGTTAGAAAAGAACGAGATAGTACAATTATTTCACCTACAGTACCAGAGAGGACAAAACTGGTCTTTTTCCATCTCAACTCCTGCTTTTACCAGACTGCTGCCGTCGTGTTGAATTTGCAAACCCCTGCTTTACCTCACTGCTATGAGGCAGCAGCATCTTTCTGACTGGAGGTTGTGCATGAGGCGTTTAATTCAAGGAGCTGAATTGGGGGGCGCGATTTATTTTACCACTTAAATTAGGAGGTTGTAACTAAACAGCATCATGTGTTAGTATATGCTGCCCCTAGGAGGTAGGACGGGGGTATGATGCCACCCCTATGACTCTACAGATAACCTAAAGAAAGCTTCGTGGTGTTATGCAACTCCAGCACACATCACACTGTACAAGTGTGTTTTGTAAGTGACCCTCTTCCTCTTTCCAAAGGGCTGCATGCCTCTTAATAAGTCACTAGAGTTCCTTAAACTACATTTTTTTACAATTTATTTTATCTTTTAATGAATATGAGTGTTTTGCATGCATGTATGTCATGTCTATAGCTGGTGCTCACAGAGGTTGGAAGAGAGGGTCAGATCCCCTGGAGAACTGGAGTTCCAGACAGTTGTGAGCTGCTGTGTAGGTAACGGGGATAGAACACCAAATGCTTCTAATCACTGAGCCATCTCTCCAGCCCTTGAGATGTATTTTAGACACTTTCAACTATCTGAGTCCCCAAGTAGACTCCTTTAGAAAAACCCAGGTAATCTCTATCCCGAATCCCCTAACCCCACCCCTGCTTATCTACCTTCTCCTACCAACTTTGTAGAAAAAAGTTAAAATGGAGGTTAGGGAGATAGCTCTGTAGGTAATGTGCTTATAGTACAATCCTGAGTCCCCAACATTTATATAAAGCTCAGACATGGGAGCACACATCTCTGACCCCAGCACAGTGGCTATAGAAGCAGATTTCTAGGGCTCTCTGACCACCAGTCTAGCCAAACAGAGTTCAAGGTTCATTGAGAAGCCTCTATCTCAGAAAGTAAGGTGGAAAACATGCACACATGCACACACATACAGACATGCACACACATGCACACACATACAGACCTGCACACACATGCACACACATGGATACACACTCACACAGAAGTTCAGTTAGGTTGGTGTTGAAGTCACTTTTCTTTTTCGAGAGAGAGAGTCTCGTCATGTAAGTCTAGCTGTCCTGGAATTCACTATGTAGACCAGTCTGGCCTTGAACTCACAAAAATCCACCTGCCTCTATCTCCCAAATACTGGGATTAAAGGTGAGAGCCCTGCTTGAAATCCCCATTAAAGACAAAAATAATTGAAGAAAAAAAAAAGACAAGAATAATTGATTTTTTTTGAAAGACAAAAGTAATCTTATTTTCTTGCTCTTCTTTCAGATCAACCCACAATGAGATGGAGAAGAACAGGTGAGTGGGGGGACCTTGGAGGAGGTGCTCTGGGAGTTTCACCCATACTTCTCATCACATTTTCGATCCTCCCACCCCCACCTATCCGTACCCCACCCCTGTTCCCAATGGAGACCCCTGAGTTAGGAGTTCACTCAGACCTTCTAACCAGTGGTGCCCGTGCATCACCTGGCAGATGAAGCACTTGCTTCCCCTTCCCCACTCACTCCCACAGACAATGAGGTGTGCGCACTTGGGTTCTTAGTCACATGTATACGAATATGTGCCGTGTGTGCACGTGCATCCACACCTGCAGTTACCATGAATGAGGAGTCTCAGTTCAGGCCGCCGTGCATATGGAGAAAGTGGTGACAGTGGGGAGCGGAGGCTCAGCTGCTGTCTGCTGTGGAGGGGCCTGCCACCCATACCTCACCGTGCCCCGAGTGCAGCTGACTCTCTTGGACTGCTGCTGCTCCTGGCAGGTTTCCAGATCAACTTGTCATTCCTTCAGTGACACTGCCTAGTAGTTCTCAACTCTGCTGCACTTTAGACTCACTGGCAAAACTTTTGATTAATTTTTTAAAATATCTTAGATGTATCATACACATATATGTGTGTTTTCTGGGGCAGAGAACAGCTGTTTATTTCTACTGAGTCTGTAAAATAAAATTTTAATGGGAAAATTTTAAATGTGCAAAGGTAAATCAAATACGCAGAGTCCTGTGTGTCCACCCTGCCTCCTATGACCAACACTGCTCCGGGTTCCGACACTCCAATTGCAACTATCCTCCATAGAGGACTTAAAGCTAATTTCCCAGCTCCAGTAAAGACACTTTTTGTTTGGTTGGTTTTGGTTTTGGTTTTAGTTTTAGTTTTTTGAAACAGGGTTTCTCTGTGTAGCCCTGGCTGCCCTAGAACTTGCTCTGTAGACCAGGCTAGCCTTGAGCTTACATAGATCTGCCTGCTTCTGCCACCAGAGGGATTAAAGGCATACACAGCTACAGCCAGGCAGTAAAAACTTCTTTAAAGGAAAAAAGAAACCAAGAAGCAAACATAACTATAGGCCTCTACAATGCTATAATTCTTTGAGGAGCTTTAAAAGTCTCCCAGCCCTCATGTAGCAACTCAGACTTAATAGCTTTGGGTTGAGGCTCTGTACTACAATTTTTCAAAAACTCCCCAGGTGACTCTCACGTGTGGCTGGGTTGAGATCATGGAACTGCTTCATTCTGTCCCCTGAGCATCCATCCACTTGAAATGCAGGCCACCCACCCAGGTGGGTGGGCTTCTCAGTGCCTGTGTGAACAGGAAGGTCTACAGTGAGGGTAGCCCTGCTTCCCTCAAACCCTCTTAAAGGACCTGACTCTGAAGGTCGAGTCAGAATTGTGTTTTAAGTTTCACCCAAGACAAGACAGACCAGACCCTTATCAGGCAGGCAGGAATTGGGAAGAAAATCAAACCAACAGCTCTGTTCCCTTGCAGGATTTCCAGTGAGCGTGACATCGTGTGGGCCTTCTCACCTGTTCAATCCTCCGTGACTGTGGCTGGCTGTTCTAAGTCAGAGCTACCTTTATGCTTTCAGGGTTCACACATCAGTAACTAGGAATTCAGAATGTTCTTTGGTAGAAGATGGTAGCTATGGCCTCCCTTCTTCATCCTTAGAGTCTTGTGTCTGCCTAGAGTTCTTCTTTCAGACCTTTTATGTAGGCATTTATTTGTATTTTCCAGTTTCAGCCCTTTAGGCCTGGGCTCCGTGGTGGAGTGCATGCCTGGCATGCACAGCTTTGGGTTCCATCCCAGCACTGCAAAGGAAAAACAGCTTGCATCCTTCGAGCAAAGACTCCCAGATCTTCTGTTATTTTATGCCTTCTTCCTCTGTGAGAGTGCTACATAATATATGTGTGTGTGTGTGTGTCTGTCTGTCTGTCTGTCTGTCTATGTGTCTGTGTGTGCATGCAAGAGTGCATGAGTGGTTGTTGTTTTTTTAAATAGTTCAGGGATGTTTAGTTTTTGCTTAATGGTCTAAGACCTGAGCCCTGTGTTGGATACTAGACAAATTTACACTTGGGTGTGAAACCAGCCAGACCCACGCCACAGAAGTGACAAATCTGTCTTGAGAAGGACTCAGAAACACCTTGTTAGTCCATAAAGGGCTGCTGCTGTGGCACTCGAAGGGCCATGGAGATGAGTCCCAGAAGGTGACCTGAAGTCGTCGCTGGTGGCATAGACCACAGACTGCTCCCATCTGCCCGTTGTCTTGCTTGAGGCGGGGATTCATTTCTACTTTCCTGCTTCCTGTTCTTTTTGGAATTGAGAATTGCAGAGTCCTAACAAGTCTTTGTCTAGTTTAGAGAATGTGGTCTGAAAGGGAAGGAAGTAAGGCCTCCATCGCTTAATTTAGCCAAACCTTACTTACTGCCATCCAGGGGAAGAGGATACTGTTTTTTGGCCCTTCTCGGTCTCCCCTGTTGGCGTGCTTGGTTGAAGAAATTCTTGAGTTGTGGTGCAATAGCTACTCTTATAGCTACCTGGCTTTGGTAGTTGACCCTTAAGAAGAAAACTACCCCACTGGCCCCTAGTACACTTGAGTCTCTCTCTTTTTTTTTTTTTTTTTTTTTTGAGATAGTTACACACATCTCAGGCTGGCTTCACACTTCCTGTATAGCCCAGGATGACCTTGAATTTCTGATCCTCCTGCTGGGCCACTGAGATTACAGTAGTGCACTGCCACACCCATTTTATGCCATGCTGGGCTCAAACCCAGCAATCACCCGACTTGAGTTAAACGCTCCCCACTCCACATAGCCACATTTAAAAAAGATTGTGAGGGTTCTCAAAACAACCCAAAAAGAAATTCTAAGGTGAGATTTTCCCCCTTTGGTATTGAATACGCTTGGGTTTCTGTGGCACCTTACACATTCAGAACAAGCCTTAGCCGCAGGTTGGGGTACAACAGTTAAATACTTGGCGTCTACAAGAAGCAAGCAAGCTGTGTAGATTGGAGACAGTGTTTGTTGAGCACCTACAGCTCCACAGGATCAAGGACATGCATAAACAGCGCATCTGTCGTGTGACTGTCCAGGTTATCATTTACCTTCAGGAAACCAGTATTCTCACTGTTGACTGTTGCCCTGTGTGTACCAAACTCCTGCTTACACACAAGGCTTTTGTTGTTGTCTTGTTTTCTAGACTTCTTTGTTTTAATGTATATGTATGGGTATTTTACCTGCATGTATGTATATGCACAACATATGTGCGCCTGGTTCCTGCAGAGTTCAGGAAAGGTATTAGATCTCTTGGAACTGGAGTCAGACAGTTGTGCGGAGGTGCTACATCAGTGCTGGAACAGAACCGGGGTCCTCTTAGAAGAGCAGCCAGTACTCCATCACTGAGCCTTCCCTCCAGTCCCTATGGCCATGGCTTTTAAAGACAATTTTTCTTTCCTTTTTTGAGACAGAGCTTCACAACTGTAGCCCAGGATGTCCTAAGATTTGCTATATAGCCCAGGCTGGCCTTGAAGTTGGGTGTCTTCCTACTTCAGTCTCTGTGTATTGGGATTGTGTTTACCTGTCACAGAGCCCTGTTCTGAAACATTTTTAATCAGTCCTCCAGTTCCTCATCTCTCAAATTCTTAAGATTTCAAGAGTTGTAACTGTGCAATTCCAATAAAATTTCCCTTAAGAGTATATGCTAAGCCAGGCAGTGGTGGCGCATACCTTTAATCCCAGCATTTAGGAGGCAGAGACAGGCGGATATCTGAGTTTGAGGCCAGCCTGGTCTACAGAGTGAGTTCCAGGACATATGCTAATATGCTAAGCTACTAGATCTTCCATCCAGGACTTGGTGTGTTTATTAATTTACTTAGATTTCTTTTCTCTAAGCAAAGCAAAGCTTTGTAGCATTTCCCCATAAGGTTTACACATTTCTTGCAAAAAGTGTGCAGGGTTTATGTAGTTTTGGATGCTGTTGGTTCCAGTAGTTAACAGGTTGATAATCTTTGGAATACAGGAATCCTTTCCGTCTCTTGTTGTGTGCCATGTGTTGGTTCTGCTCTCTTGTCTGGGAACGACTCTGGAGCATTTCAGGAAGCCCTGTGGTCATGGAAATGCTAACCCACCAGCCATGGTGAATGGGTTGGGAGTCAGTGCCACAGCAGGCACCTGTCCAAGGATAGCTCTAGCTTCTTCAGTAGCAGACAACCATGTTTTCTGGGATGGTACAGGTGTGGAGTTCGCCAGATTCAGTATCCTCCAACCTCGTGGCTAAAGATTTTTGTGTGTGCTCTGTCGAAATTCGCAGCCTTGGTCTGTGCTATATATTTATTTGTCCAAAAGGATTTCAGTGGTGTATGACCTGGCATGAGAAACTTTTCCAGTAGTTTTCCTAGAGAATTTTCTGATGATCATAGGTCCCTAGAACTGTTTTCCTGGGTTTCTGACTTTTCAAATGGCCAGACTCTTTCTATCAAAAGGGTCAGGCATGGAGTGACAGGACCTGGGCATGGTGTGCACGGAGCCTGGGTGTGGTGTGCACTGGGCCAGGGTGTGGTGTGCACAGGGCCGCTCTCACTACTTCTGTAGATCCTTGACCACACTCAGGGAAGCCAGCCTCCCACCGCAGGCACTGCTGTGCAGATAGAGGCTCTGCTGACAGTGCGTTCGAGTCCAGGGCCGCTGGAACCATCTACACCTAACCTATGTAGTGTGTGCCATCATCTGCCTTTGGAGGCTTGAAGAGACCTATGTTGTTTGCTTATCCAACTTCCAGCCCCCCCTGCCTGGTGCTCTGAGGTTACCCTTTGAATTCATTGCCAGAATTAGTAGTCACAGAGTGAGATAAACCTAGCAGTACTCATTAGAATATATTTTATATTAAAATCAAACCCTGGAAAGGAACTACTAAGGGGCACAACTACATATTTTTTATTTTAGTAAGCAATCCATGTCTTCTGCATGGAGCTGCAGCATGGTTGTTTCTGCACCACTGGATATGTTTGCCACCTTTGTTTCTACAAAGATTTGTCCCATGGTGATGAGAATTCTTCCAGGGCTTCGGTCACATTAGTGATACGTCACTACAGCATTTGATCAAGACATCACTGTAGAAGAAAAGGAGGAAATATACCTTCTCCTAAAGCATGGCTTCCAGACTTCACCTGGGCATTCTGTCTAATTCACAGGCTTTGTTCTCAACACAAAACCAGTTGAGACCTTTACTCACTCTCAAGAAGGCTTTGATTCCTTGGTAAGACTTGGTTCTTCTGACCTCAAAACTGTACAGCTATGTACACCTAGTGATCCTGAAGGGGTCTGTGCACACGTCATGGTAGGAGAGAAATAATGAAGGCCCACCCTCTCCTTTTTGGATAGAAGTCACAGGTCCCTTCTAATGAAAAAAGCCAGTGCTAAGTGAAGTCAGGCACAGCGTGCTCTATTGAAGGAGGCCCTGACTCCACAGGTGCCACAGCCGGAAGTCCATCAGCCCGGACAGGCACAGTACGATCTTTGGGGTCCAGTACTTGAGGAGAAACAGAAAACTTGGTGGCTTTTTATTTTTAGTTGTCAACTAGGTACATAGAAAGTTCAGAGTATGTGTGACCCACTTAGAGAGGAAAGCAGATTATCAGAGGCTGCATGCAGGGAGCTCTGGAGGGCTTGTGGGTGAGGAAGAGTGCAGAGGGAACCCATTCAGGAGCATTAGGTGAGGAATGATTTTAAATGCCTCTGAGGCAGGGACTCACTCTTCTCCAGCATCATCCCAGTATCCAGGAGGAAATAAGTCCTATAGTCCCCTGAGAAACTCTTAATGTAATAAAGGGTGGAAGAATCAAGCATTTGCCACATGGTGTCCACCCTTGCTCAGATGTCTGCCCCTTGACCAGCAATTGCTCAGCATGTTGTAGGGTTCATATTTAAAAGTTATGCCCTACAAAAGATAAAGGTCTTAACAAGCACACAGGAGCTTGACAGCTTCTAAGTCCAGAAGCTCAGAGTGGGCGCTGGAGTCAGGATCTCCTGCCTGAAGTGTTAGTCCTCACACTAAAGCTGTTCCTGGGTAGACAGACCACAGCATGTGAGGCCACTAGCCCTGGGCTCATTTCTCTCTCACCTGGCAATTTGGTTTTCCATCCTTCTTGCCTGAGGAAAGTTGAGCAAAACTAAGAGCACCACGGCATGGGAGCGTGTCTTGTTTAGACCTTTAATCTGTTGGGTTTGTTTTGATGGTGGCCTCTGCACTCCCAGGCCAGGTTCTATGAACTCATCCCAGGATCTGAAGCACTGTCTTTTGTCTGCTGAATTCAGCTCTCGTCTGAGCATCTGTTCCGTTCTCTAGTGTGTGCTGTGATGCCTGTGCTGTCTTTAATCACCATGGTTTTCTAACGGTTCAGTATCTGTGCAGTGCAGCCCCTCCTCTTTTTCCAAAGTGATGGCCGTCTCACACACACAATCTTCTAGAAGAAGTTTAGGCGAATTTTCTAACATTAAAAGAAAACTGTTGGGATTTTGTTTTTGTGGACTTGTATTAAATTTGAAGCATGCTGGCCTTCTTGCTTTGAGGGGTCATCGCCAGGAATGTGCAGATTTTTTCCATTTACTCAGATTTTCCTGTCCTTCAGCAATATTTGATAGTTTTCTTCCCATCAGTCCTTCCCAAGTTGTTTTCATTTCACTCCTAACTGTGGTACTGTTTCTCTTGCTTTGGGAGGAGTTGTAAGTTCTCTGAGTGTATGTGGCTGCACACCGAGGTCTGAGTCCACCTTTTGCTTTGTGAAGGCCTTGAGGGTTGGGGGGTGTGCTTCAGAATGCCAGAGCCTGTAGCCTGGAAAGTGAGGCACATGCCTCCCTCCTGACCTGGATCCTGCTGCCACATGAGACACATGACCTCAGAGGGACCTCGTTACCCTCGGTAGCTTATAAATGCTTTGTTCATATTTTCCTTCCACATAAGCGATGTCTGTATTTCCACAGAAGGCTTAGCTTGTTTACTAGATGTTTCAAGGACAAAAGATGTCCATTCTCTCTGAGTGTTTTATCGGTTACCCCTGGGGTGAGGACCCTGAGCTTGCTGGGGCTTGAGAAGAAGACTGAAGCAGTGTTTGACCATATCTGCTAGCCTTGTGTAAGGATACAATGTATCAGACCCTCTGCTCTCTGTACCACAGAGGCTCTCTTGGGTAGGCTCTCTCCCACATTCTCAGATAAGGAAACTGAGGCCATGGAGTTAGGAAGCTTGTTCAAAGTTACATTGGAAGTAAGTGGCAGAGCAACCACCACCCTGCCCCGCTACACTAAGGTTCAGTTGTTTAGCAATTGAGTGGTAAAAGTAATACAAAATAGGGCCTGGGTGCTTGCTGACCAAGAGGAGTGGGGTTGACAAGTGTGGACTGCCAGCTGCAGACCACTCATGACTGCAGGCACCGTGACTGCAGTGCAGGTGGAAGTGTGGCTTCTCCAGCTGCTGTAGACCCAAGCCCTTTTGTCTATATGCGCCAATTACAGCACTCCTCTGAAGAGGAGCCTGCAGCTGTCCAAGTTTATTACTTAGGTTCAAGGCAGTGTGGTACTGCTAGACATGGGCTGAAGGGGCAACAGGAGCCAGTGTTTAGCACCACTTTCTCCTGCTGGAGCAGTAGCTAAAGGCCACTCTTGGTAGCAGAAGACTGTCTAATGTGGCAGTAAGATGGCCTAGGGGGACAGTGACAGGTATGACCACATCACAAGAAGGACAGTATGACAGACTTGTCCCCTGTTAGTCTTTTCCAATAGTGAGCAGGCCGATAAGCATCTCTATATAATTAATTAGTCTGCAAACTTTAGAGTGAGAGGTTAGTTAGTGCAAGTCAGTCAAGCAACTACATAGTCACTAGTTGTATTTTTTCATTTTTTTCCTTCTTAGATTATTAAAATATGTACCTATGTGTGGGTGTGTGCATGTAAGTGCAGTTGCCTGTGGAGACTGGAGGCATCAGATTCTACTGGTTGTGAGCTGCCCAGTATGGGTGCTGAGAACCAACTTCAGATCCCCTGGAAGAGCAGCAGTGCTCTGAACCACTGAGCTGCCTCCAGCCCCCACGGCCTCTCTTTAGTATTAATTTTCTAGTGTGTGACTTGGCCAGTTTCGCTGTAGCATTTTCCTACATGTGCACTGTATCTTGCTTCTGCTCTTGCAGTATTTTGATGGCATGATTAGTACACATAGCTTCTGCTCCTCCTGACCCCAGTGCTGAGTCTTTGTTGTGGGCTTTTCCACGGAGCAGGACTTAACAGCCAGCATCCAGGCCTTTCCATTCGCCAGCTCAGAGGCCCTCGGTGCTGAATGAGGTCCAAGCTACATTTCCCAGTGCTGCCCCAGGAGGCCCTGCATTGTCCCCCCTCGGCTGGAGGCACCCTGTCTAGCTGGCTGTGTGGGGGAAATGGGCATTGCTCAAGGCCAAGCTCTATGTAGATGTGATGAGATGGACTCTGTCTTCGAGAAGCTTAAAGTCCATTGGAACAGCTGACACAGTCATCCGTGCTCACAGTGAGTGAGTTAGCTGCAGCTTGGCTTCTCAAAGAGTCTGAATGAAGGGTTGAGAGACAGACATCAAGTCTTGTAGGGAAGCCCAGAAATGAGGATTCCCTGTGGCTCAGGAAGGCTTTAGGGGGTGGTACACCCACACAGGAGCCCTCAGAGTCGCTTATTTCTCATATTCCTGGGATCTCCTCCATCCTAGAGTGAAGATCAATCTAAGTTTCAGTGAAGTCTGAGCGTTCAAAGTTATGGTGATTCTTATACTTCTGGTCATGCTGTGACACAGGCTCTGTCTGTATGTGGCTGTGGTCCCTCCTCCTCAGCCTTTGTCCAGCACACTTAGGACGACAGAGGGTCCTCCCAGCCACACATTTGTTAGCATTGTCTGTGATAAACTTGTCCCAAACGTGAAAAATATATATTTGTTAGAATAACAATAGATTTGTACAGTCAAAAAACCCATACTTAAAACCAAAGGTTTTCAGTGAAGATGCCCTCCCTGCCTTCCTCATGTGCCTGCTTGCCTGCCTTCTCTTCCAGCCACGACCACTGGTTTGTGATGAATTGTTAAAGACTCATGTCCACAGACACACATGCATGTGGACTCTTGCTCTCCTGCCATGTGTGCAGATCACCCACTCAGCTCAGATCACTGCCATGGGGCACAGTCCCAAGCTTTGCAGATTGCATGGTCTGCTCCTGTGTGACTACATGGTCTGCTCCTGTGTGACTGCATGGTCTGCTCCTGTGTGACTACATGGTCTGCTCCTGTGTGACTACATGGTCTGCTCCTGTGTGACTACATGGTCTGTTCCTGTGTGACTACATGGTCTGCTCCTGTGTGACTACATGGTCTGCTCCTGTGTGACTACATGGTCTGCTCCTTTGTGACTACATGGTCTGCTCCTGTGTGACTACATGGTCTTCTCCTGTGTGACTATATGGTCTTCTCCTGTGTGACTATATGGTCTTCTCCAGTGTGACTATATGGTCTTCTCCAGTGTGACTATATGGTCTTCTCCAGTGTGACTACATGATCTTCTCCTGTGTGACTACATGGTCTTCTCCTGTGTGACTATATGGTCTTCTCCTGTGTGACTGTACCTTAACTATTTGATCAGTTCCCTGCAGTGGTTGTTTGGGTTGTGTTCATCTTTGCTATTACCAAAAAGAAAAAGAAAAAAAGAAAAGAAAGAAAAAGAGAAAAAGCCTCAGTGAATAATTCCAAACATGTAAATTCTATACACAGCAATGATACAAATTCAATGACTTAGAGAAATGCAGGTTGAGGACTTTCCTTCTGACTTTAAAAAGTACCTAATAGAGCAGATTTTATTTATACCTACGCCCCCAGAATTACAAACAGAATCAACCTAGAAGCCTTGAGTTCTGCTTCTCACTGGGTTCAGCTCAGGAGCCTGACCTCCCACACTGTCTTTGCTGGCTCCAGCCTTTGCTGGCTCAGGCAGTCATGCACTTCAGAACCTGTTGTGGGAGTCTCAAGTGCTGCTATGGTCCTGTTTTCGCAGGCGTGCTCACCTCCGCCTGTGCCTAGAGAAGCTAAAGGGATTGGTACCGCTGGGCCCTGAGTCAAGCCGACACACCACCCTGAGTTTGCTGACAAAAGCCAAATTGCACATAAAGGTAGGTGTCTTGACCTGCTGCCCCGCCCTTTCTGGCCTAGCAAGGGTGTCTGAGCTGCATGAGGGACAGACAGATAGTGTGTCTCCAGGATGGTCTCTGAGCTCCTCCCACCTGCCTCCCAAACCCCAGGTAAAGGGTCCAGTCAGAAATTCAGGCCCTGCTGCCTCTAGCCACTGGTATCCCCACCATCACCAGGATCTACGCATTTCAAAGCCTGACCTGCCCCTATTTGCACACACCACTGTCAACTGAAGGAGAACCCACAGTCTCCTATGCTGTATACCACACCACACACACACACACACACACACACACACACACACACACACACACACACACACACACATCTGCTATACCCTCGGAAGAAAACCCATTGTTGCTCAGTTATTCTAAATGCTTCAGGGACTTGGGACAAACTGTCACCAGGTCTCTCCTGCTCCTGTAGCTGCATGACAGGGTATGCTGCCCACTGCCGCCCTCTCCATTCCTGTCTTGTTGTGTTCTAGAGGCAGGGCCCCATACCTGCCAGCCTTCCATGGTACCTTGCCCTACTTGTTTATGGCTAGCCTTTTCTCATGCTGCAGACCTCTGCACGGGGCTCCTAATGCCAGAAGTCTCTGCTGCCCTTTCCTGCATGGATCCCTGACTCACTGACTGACATGGTCCGTATCTATCAGTGTCTATGTGGTGACTGGGTGATTCCAGAATTGTAATATAGCTCCATGGGGGAACCAGGTCTTTGTACATACATGTGTCCCAAGCACCTCCTGATGTCTCTTTGTGCTGACTCTCTGTGTGCGCTGCTGAGCCAGAGCCAGCATCACCATTCAGCTATAGCTTGGTTAGACAAATACCAGTTTATTAATGGTTAGCAGCCTACATACAGACAGCCCTGGGAGAGCCTCATTTGGAAGCAAAACAGCTACAATTAAACTAATTAATTATCTGCCAAAGACAAGGAGCTGGGGGCAGATTTGTAAAAATAAATTATCCATGGAATTGCGCTTCCAGATACTTCTGGACAGTTCCGAGTCAGGACTTTAAAATGGCTCTGATCTCTTGTTAACAACAGAAGTTAGTTGGGGTTTTTGTGACATGAGAACTCGTTTTGTAATCAGGACTGTGCTGGGATAAACCTCTTTCTTAAATAGAAGTGTTTTGTAGTTCATGTGACATGTGACTTTCCAGTTTTGAGAGGTGTTCATATGGTTGCTGCCAATATGAAGACCAGGCCAGGAATCTGTTGTATTTTGGCTTACCAAGTCTAAGGGTAGAAGATTCAAACTGTCGAATTCTCCCTGCATCTCCATGACAGGCCAGCCCCATAGCGCATGACTGCTGACGTCAGAGAGGCTTACAGTAACTGGCCAGCCAACACCTGCTCTAGGAGAGATGCTTGACAGGGGACAAACCACCTGCCTCTCAGGGATGCATAGCACATTTTCCTGCTGTCAGGGGAGGTACAGGCTCTTTGCTTGTGTAGAACACCCATTGGCTCCAACAACCACCCCTCTGACTTGCAGAAACTTGAAGATTGTGACAGAAAAGCTGTCCACCAAATAGACCAGCTTCAGCGGGAACAGCGGCACTTGAAGCGGCGGCTGGAGAAGCTGGGTGCTGAGAGGACTCGGATGGACAGCGTGGGCTCTGTGGTGTCCTCAGAGCGCTCTGACTCTGACAGAGGTGAGTCACACCTACCAGAGGGGCTTCAGGCAACAGAGCCAACCCCAGAGCAGATAAAATAGGGCTCATAGGGGGCTTCTGAGATGGTTCAGTGGGTAAAGGTAAGCCTGAGTTGGAACCCTGGGAATAACGGTGGAAGCTAAAGCCAACTCCTAAAAGTTATTCTCTAACTGCCACCTGTGCACACACACACACTAGATATAAATGCAGTAAACACTATGAAAAGACAGGGCTTAGGCCTTCAGGAGCTGAGCAGCAGGGCTGGTGTAGCCTCCCCTCTGCAAGAGTTAGGTAGCAGCACCCAAGGGGGAATGAGGGATCTCTGAGGTACACTGAGGGCTGTGTCTCATCCTGCAGAAGAGCTGGACGTGGACGTGGACGTGGACGTGGACGTGGACGTGGAGAGCACAGACTACCTCAATGGGGACCTGGGCTGGAGCAGCAGCGTGAGTGACTCGGACGAGCGAGGCAGCATGCAGAGCCTGGGCAGTGATGAGGGCTACTCCAGTGCCAGTGTCAAAAGAGCCAAGCTCCAGGACGGGCACAAGGCAGGCCTCGGGCTATAGGAGAGGGCCCACCCGTCCTCTCCACCTCACCCGGTTAGGTAGTGTACCAGACCTGTCCAGACGCCCTTGCACGCAAACCTCATGTACCACCTTGACCAATATCAGCTCTGTCCACTTTGCAGAAAGCACATAGGGTTGTGGTCTTGAGTGCGGTCAGTAGCTTCTCTGTCCATACATGTCGACGCTGAGAGACTGTACATTCCAGTCAATTCAAAGCACCCAAGAATCCTTAGCCCAAGCGAGTTTCACCTCCCAGTAAGCCCCCTGTGCACTGCCCTGCAGCTGACGGGATCCTTCTTAAGTTTTCTGGCTCATGATGGCACTCGCCCAGGAGAGAAGTTCAGGCTTTGTCTGGCACATAGGAAACCGCAGCAAACAAACTTCTCAAGGGAACTCAATCTCAGAAACCCCAAAGGAAGCTTTGAGCAAAACCGAAGAGCACTGAGAAGCCGGGAGCACCTCCTGCAAGCCCTGCTGCAGCCCTGCAGCTGCGGTGCTGTGGTGGCCCTGCTTAAGAGCAGGCACTGGGCAGCTCAGGAGAACAGTGTACCCCCTGCGTGCTGTTCTAGGGGCCTGGTGTATGCTATGTCTCAAGGCACCCCCGTGCCCCAAGTTTGTTGATGCTACTTGTCTCTGGAACATTGTCCTACCTCAGAGATAGATGAGATCTCCTTGTCCACATGATGAAAGTGACTGCTTCTTTGTCCCCACAGTCCCTTCCACCTGCGTCCCTGTCGGATCCCCAGCAATAACTGAGTTGTGGCACTGGCTGAGCTAGTAGCCACTATCTGTGAGAGAAAGAGGCCACATTTCTCTGTGGCAAGTGAACAGGAGGGTTCCCCTTGTCACCAGAACCCTCCTGCTGTTATTTTTGAACACATCTGGAAGTTTCCTTCTGGAGACTTCCAGGTCTGTGGCTCAAAAGGATGATTTTTCCCCTTGTGGCATTTTTATTTAAGGTAAACCAGAGCACACGTGTATGTACATAAGACACACAACACCTATAAATACTATTTATTCATTTTATATAAACTAATGTAATGCAATATAAATTCTTATGACTGCTTTTATAGATATTCTAGAAACTTTGTACGTAGCTGTCTACAAAATTAATTCATTCCCCTGAATATTTTTGCATTCACATTTTGAGGTCTGGATGTTTTCAGCCTCTGGTGAGTCTTTTTCACTGAGTCTGAACCACCTATAAAGTCTGCACTCTGCGGCCGAGCCTGTGTCACCAGGTGACGGGACAGTCCTGAGATCCACAGGTGTCACCTAAGGGCTCCACAGCTGACTCGGCAGCAGGCGGCTACAGTCACGCACCCCTCCTCAAGTCCGGACATACCCTGGCAGAGAGCAGTCCCAGCCACACAAGGTCCTTGTGGATGTCATGTGTTCCTTGATGATCCCAAAGTCCAGGTTGGGCTTTTTAAATACCAGCTGAAAATTAGCACAGAAACACAGCTTGGATTGGGTGCCATTTGCATTGGTAAAGCCCCTTCCTGAGCCTTAGCCGAGTGCTGGTGTCCAGGGAGCTGGCCAGGCCTGGCTCTAAATACAGCTGTGCCTGGAGGTCCCCTTGGATCCCCACCTACTAGACCTCGAGGTCATCATGTCTGTTCACTGCACCCAAAGCCATCAGAAAGTCAGCACCATGGGAGAAGGCTGTGGGCTGCACAGGGGGAGGGGACAAACTTGTACACATACTTATTTCACTTAGAAGGTGTCTCTTAGAAGATGCCGGCAGTCTCTGTGTTTTAATTGTTGCACCTTTGAGTTAAACTGCTTTTTTTTTTTTTTTTTTTTTTTGGTCTTTTGGTTAAAATATGAAATGTACTGTCCCAACCAACATAAAACAGTGATTATTTGACCTTTGCCCTGTTTGTCTGGTCCTTGCATAGATGTGTGGTAGATCTCTGTATTTTTAGAGCACTTGACAGGCTGACTGCCAAGGTCAGGCCTGACTTTGGAAGTTGGACCGAGTCACTGTGGTAGACAGGCTTTTCTCTGACCAAAACTGTAGCTTTGGGGGACCTGCAGGCTTTGCCCAGGGCAGCTAATTCCCACTCAGTCTCTCCTTCACTCATCACCAGCATGTTTGCCAAGAGCTAGGCTCCAGGGTGGTTTTTGTTTTCTTAAGCAAAATGGAAAACCTTTCTATTAAAGTTGTTGAGGGGTGAGGGAGACACAGGTATGAACCCCAGCCCTTAAGATTGTGCCATTGTACAAGAACAGAAGTGTGTCAGTCAGTGAAGCACGTGCATATTTGTATGTGAAAGCTCCTTCTAAAACTGTCGCCATACGAGTGGGAGCTTGCTGTCAACTTCGTTCCATGCCACAAGGAAACATTTGCATTGTCCAGAAAACAGAACTGGCTTTGGATGTCTGCCCAGCACCCAGCAAGTTTTGATTAGGGGTTTCTTTCACTAACCAAGTATCTTGGAATCGGTAGCAGCTGCCAGTGCCTCTGCCCTTGAAGAGCTGGTGTTGGCTTGGTGAGGCCATCGAGGTCTTGAACAGGACCTAGATTTTCCCTCCTGACCCTCCTGACCCAAGACTAGAATGTCTCCAACTGGGATCCCGACTTGGGCAGGCCCAATCCTACAGTGGCTGCTGGAGTAGTTTTATTGTTTGTTTTTAAAGAAGCATTTTCATCTACCCCTGTTGTGTTGGACAGAGGCCAAGGGTTTTCCTGGGTTTCCTGTGGCCCTTCTCCCCATCTTTGATGTGGCCAAGGGTATTTGGGGTCTAAGAACACAGGAGATGGCATATGATACTCAAAACCTTCTAGCAATATCTTGGGGACTTGACGATGAGAGTTTTGTGGACCTTCTCCCTCTTGCCTTCTCCCCTGCCCTCAAGAGAGAACTTATTTTTTGAAGAGCATATATAGACACATTAAGGTTTTATACCGTGCTGTATTGACAGGAATACCACTTTTATCGTGGTTTGTAATTTATCCCCACATCCTGCTTTCTGTTTCTTTCCTGGCTACAGTGTTTTGTCTCTCTGCTTTACAATCTCTGTGTGTGTCCTGCTATTTTTCTGTGTCTCTTTGGTATTTCAGTGGCTGCTACTCCTGACTTAGTGCTTTCTGGGAGAAGACAGCCCAGCGCCTTTTGCTATGTGCTGGCCTCTCTCATGCTGTGTGCCCAGAACGCTGTAGTCTGCAGCATGTTTTGTTTTCAAAGATCCTGGGTTGAGGTGTGTGAAATGTGATCCATCAATACTTCTAAACTTTCCTTTAACTGTGGTCTTCTAAAAGAAATAATTGATTGGCACCATTAGATTCCGCTTGTGGGTAGCCAAAGAAATTGAGTGTTTAGCATATCTCAAAATCAAACTGTGAGAATCAGGAAGGCGCTGTGTGCTGAGATGTATCTGGATTTCTTCCTTTGAGTTCTTACTCTGTCTAGGAGGGCAGTGGGTTGAAGAGGGCATTCTTCATTTTAGCTTTGATCTAAAAACCAAGCTTGCCTAGAACCACTGTCCCTAGAGTTGGTGCTCTGGTATGTTGCTATGAGGGGCTAGCTTGGGGGACCATCTCTCTAAAGGTGAGCAGCCTCCACAGGAGAGCTGCAGGTGAAGAATGGGAAGCGGGTTTCCAGATGTTTCTTTATGTAAATATGGTGCCAATGTAAACCTCTGCTGAGACTGTAGAGAACGGTGCTTTTGGGGGAGGGGCTGCAGTTAGTACATGTGTTTTTAGAAGCCATCATGATTTAGAGACTCCTTGCTGTGTGTAAAGTTATGTGTCCGTTCATTAACAAATAAATTATTTCATTATTAAACATTGGTCTTCCTGTGTCCCACTTCGCAGGCTCCACCAGAAGGACTGAGTTGATGAAATTTCTTGTTTCTTTTAATTTCATGGCAAGTTCACTCTGGGATTCTGTGGTGATGACTTTGAAAGTCGCCATTCAGTGTGCTCTCTCTCACTGTCTCCTTCCCTCCCTCTTTCTTCCTCCCTCCTCTTCTTTCTCTCCTCTCCTCTCACTCCTCTCTCCTCTCTTTCTGGTCGTTTGAGAATGTATAGCCCAAGCTGCCCTTAGATTTGCTAAGTAGTCCAGAATAGGGCTGGAGAGATGGCTCAGTGGTTAGGAGCGCTGATCCTCTTCCAGAAGACCCAGGTTCCGTTCCCAACACCCACATGGTGGCTTATAATCATCTATAACTCCAGTCCCAGAGCATCCAACATCCTCTTCTGGCCTCAGTGGACACCAGGCACGTACATGCAGACAGAACACCCATACACATTAAAATAATTAGGGGAAAAAGAATGACCTTGGATTCCTGATCCCTTGGCCTCAACCTCCCAAGTGCTGAAGTGACAGACATGTATCACCACACCCAGTTCAGTGGGTCATTTGTTAGAGTTAATCGTGGTTCAGTTCCTTGGTACTACCAAAGCACCTATGTTCCCTCCCACCTGGCATTCCTTGCCATGCTTTCTGTAAGCTTCTGGTGAGCCGGGCACTGTGCTGAGGCCACACAGCCAAGAAATAGGAAAGCACCTGGGAAATGAGGGCTAGCTAGAGCTAGCTGGAGAGAGTGGGTGCCCACTGAGTCAGGAGCTTCACTTGGGACGAGTCTCTATACCTGGGCTAGACACCATGGAGAACCATAGGGAAAACTTCCGGTTTGGCTCTCCACAGAGGAAAAGGCATCCAGTTTACAATGTCAGTCTTTCTTTAAACAAACAAACATTCATTTCCTGGTATGGTGGTACATATTTTTTATCTCAGCACTCTGGAGGCAGGTGGATCTCTCTGGGCTTTCTAGGCTAGCCTGGTCTACATAGTTCCAGGACAGCCAGGACTACATAGAGAGACCCTGTGTCAAACAAACAAACTCCTTTATTTGTTCTGTATGTATGTGTGTGCACACATGTGCCCCAGCATGCACATGGAGGTCAGAGGCCGCCTTGCAGGAGTTGGTTCTCTCCTCCCACCATGTGGGTCCTGGGGTCAGCCTCAGGTCCTCAGGCTTGGCAGCAAGCACCTTTACTAAATTGTCTTGCTGACCTGCAATGTCCCACTAAGGGTAACACCTCTTGGTAATTTACATTCTTCACATAAACACAACAGACCTCTAGGCCAGGTTCCATCCCACAGCTGAAGACAGGAGTGAGCTAATGACTTGGAGCCTAGCCCTCAGTCAGTGCCCTTTGAGGGTGGGCGCCTAACCTGGAGCTAACTCCTCCCACTGTGTCCTTTCTCACTCAGCTGCTCTTGTTCAGGATCCTGGGTGAAGAGAACAGGCCCCCCCCTTCTCTCCCTCCCTTCCCTTTTTCTCTTTTAATCCTAGGGATAGAACTCAGTCTTCACACACACACTAGGCAGGCACTCTGTCTCCAAGGGACACTTCCAGCCCTTAATAGAGGTTTGGTTTTGTTTTTCTTTGTTTTTTGTTTTTTTTTGTTTGTTTGTTTTTTGGGTTTTTTTCTTTTAGCCTCATTCTGTGGGTCAGGTTGGCCCCTGAGTAGCTGGGATTGACAGGTGTTCAATACCACACCCAGTTTGACCTTTAACTTCTTATTCTTAAAAAAAACACCAAAAAATTTAGAAAGGTTTTTAGGGTTCCCCAGAAGCCTCTAGAACATGAAAGAAAGGGAGTTTCCTGCTATTTCTCCTTTGGGAGACTGGCATAGAATGTGAGTTCTTTCACAAAAAGGACATCCTTGACAGTCACTCTAGGGCCACCTCTGATCACATTTCTACACCGAACCCAGCATCCTCAAAAGTGGGATTCCTCAGCATCAAGCTTACTGAAACCCAGAAGAGGACTCTCAGAGCTGAAGATGGCTGAGGAGCAAGGTTCACCCCAAACAGTCCCCACCACACCAAGACAAGTGCTATTTCCAGCTCCACTCATTCCCTGAGGCCCTGCACCAGTATGTGCTGCTCTTCAAGGGTGCTCGGCCAATCAGGCACAGCTCATCTAGGGAGGTGGGTGCTCCCTCCCCTCTCCCCATTTTACAGATAAAAAGACCAGGGTGGGAGAGAGATCTGCCCCATGTGCACAGCCCCACCCACCACCATCACACACACACACACACACACACACACACACACACACACCGCCCTCTCTGGGTCCGTTGTCAGCAAGTCCCTCAGCAGTGCATAAATCCTCTGAAGGCTTTGAACAAGGTAGGCTGTCTTCTCTCTCAGGTTCCCACAAATGAAGCAGAGAAGCCAGAAATTCCCAGGAGCTGGTGTTGCCCTCCATGAAAGCTTGATCTGAGAAGATCCTACAAGGACTGCTGGCACTGGGACCCCAGGGCAGGGGGGACACATATCTATTTAAACCAGCTTTGCCCTCAGCTTCCACAGGCCTTAGAGTCCCCATTTGCCTTGGTCTATTCTAAGTTATCACTGTGGCTCTTCTTAGGAAGCCTCTGGAAGGCTGCCTGCCCCTTGTCTCTACTGCTCCAGTAGCTGAGAGTTCACAGTGGGCTCTCCCAGAGTGAACAGGTGCTAAGCCACACTGGCCACCCATGATTTTGCTGCTCCACTGGGGAAATTGAGGCAGATGACTGGCTGACTTTGAGGGAGCAGTGTGCATGAAGCCAAGAGAAAGGAAGCCTGAGATATTGGCCACATTGGCTCTGCCCCTCGGGGAAAACAGGAGAGCAGGACTGGTAGACTGATGGAAACCTCCCCAGAGCAGGCAAAGTCAGGGTCTCTGGCAGTGACAGACCAGGGACCAAGTGGTCCATGGACTGACCAACTGAAAGGGTCCAAAGGGCCAGAGCCAGCACAGAAGCCAAGGCCTCACCAGAACTGTGGACAGAAATGGATTTGATGGGTATGTGACCTCCCCTTGCACAGAGGGGAGGGTGACAACGGAGACTGTGAGCTGTTAGGGACACTAGGACAGGACAATCAAAAGATATGATGCTACCCCAGGCTGAACAACACAGGGAGGTCACCACAGCCATTCCCAGGGGCCAAGGCAGATGGGAGTCTACATGTGCCTGCTGGAAAGCTCATGTGGGTAAAAGGGCACTGAGGGACTGTCACCTCACCTCTGTGGTACCTTGGGGACAATACAATCAGACAAGCCAAGCTAGTGAGAGACCTTCAGGGCCCACATCTCAGACATAAGAACCAGGTCTGTATGACAATCAAGAGCATGGACTTCCAGGCCCCAAGACCAGCTCTGCCTGCCTTCCCCACTGGGAACCTGGGGCAGGAGTCTTGAGTGCTGGCCTCCTCTGTAATATGGGGGTAATTATTAGCATTCTGTCTAACTCCACCCCACAGTTACCAGGCAACAGCCAGGTATGCTCCTCCCCACAGTTGCCTGGCAACAGCCAGGTGGGCCTGGCCCACTATTAAAGGGGCTGCTTGCCCCTCCTCTCTCTCTCATCTCTTTCTCTTGCCTCTCTCTTACATCTCTTATCTCTTACCTCTCCCCATTCCCTTCCCCTCTCTCTCCACATGGTCATGGCCGGCCTCCACCTCTCTACTTCTCTACTCTTCCTCTCTCTGCCTTTCTCTGCCTCTACTACCCTCTTAACTCCCCTCCCCATGCCCTAAATAAGCTATTTCTAGGCATACCCTTCCCCCACACCTACCTCCCCATACACCCATATAACATATATATATATATATATATATATATATATATATATATATATATATATTATTATTATTATTATTTATAAACACATCAGTAATAACAGGCTCTTTTCACACACTGGGGTTATGCAAGCTGAAGTAGGCCAGGGCCTCATCTCTGTTGGTGAGCCACATGACCCCGGCCAAGGAGAATCTGAGTGTGGCCACAGGTGCCACTTCAGGTTTAGGGGTATGTTGTTTTCATTTGAGGTGCTAGAGAATTTAGCCAGGGGCCTCATGCATGCTGAGCAAACACTCTCCCACATAGCCACCCCCAGCCTACTTGAATTTTCAGAAATGGACTATATCTAACTTTGGTAAGAAATAGAACAGAGGGTAAATTACATGGCGTGTGTGTGTGTGTGTGTGTGTGTGTGTGTGTGTGTGTGTGTGTGTGTGTTGAAGGGGTGTTCAAATACACCGTTGTGACTCTGATGTTTAGGTGACAGTGAGCAGAAGGTGGTTAAACTGAGGAGGAGTGGATGAGAGGGCGATTAGGGAACAGAACTTGGGCACTAGCTGTAGGGAGGGGAACGGTGTCAGGTGAGACCTCGCCACCAGACATTCAGAAAGGTAAAGGGAGTCTCTCTCCACTAGAAGCCAGGCAGTGTAGCACACTGGTGGTAAGGAAGGGTAGAGTGAGGACAAAGGCCTTCTCAGAAGCCCACTCTGGGTGGCTCCAGGTTGGAGGACTGCACCAGCAGGGCCCTGTCTGGCCCTGTCTCTCGAAAGGCCTACTCAGGTAGGCTGCATCTCTAGGTGGCCTCTCAGTGAAGGCTCTCCAGCCCAGCTATGTGCAGCTGCAGGGGCTGAGACGATGCAGGATTGCAGGCCATAGCCCAGTCAAGTGCAAATGGAGCGTCAGGGACCTAGAGGAAGCAGCTGTGGAAGCAGATGAGCTGGGCGGGGCCTGAGGAAGAAGAGAAGGTGCCCTCTGGCTCCTGCGGTCAGGTCCCTCAGTGTTGAGCCAGAACTCAGTATAGAAATGCTGGAGTCTCCCCTGAAGAAAAGGTGTATGTTCTCAGAGAAACTGATTCAGGAAACAGATCTTTCTCCTTTTGCTTTGGCCGCCCAGAAGCTGAGGGCCAGATTCACACCTCTCCTTTAGGAATTGCCTGAGTCCCTGTGATGTGATTGTTTTCCCCTGATCTTTTCTCTGATCTTGATTTTTATTTTTTATTTTTCCCATTTTAATATATGCACTTTTAATTTATTTTTATTTAGTTTTTGGGAGACAGAGTGTCACTATTTAGCCTTAGAACTCAGTATATAGACCTGGTTGCCCTCAAACTTACAGAGATCTGCCTGTCTCTGCTTCCTGAATGCTGGGATTAAAAGCTCAGCTGGCTCAATATATGTAATTTTTGAAGTTGTTTCCGATCTACCCTTCCGGGAGAGCAAGGACCCCAGTGTCGTGTAGGATCTCTCCGTGAAGGAGAGCTGTGGTCTCTTTTCCTCCTAAGCTGAGGATTGTGTTGAACGTGACTCAGGGTCACCTGTCTGGCGGGCACATGAGTGAGGCCTTTTACTGCTTTGTTTCAGTTGTGGAAGAGAGCTGCCCAGGAAGAGAAACACTCCGGTTCAGCAATAGGGCTGGGGGCTCCTGGGGGCTGGGACTCCCATAGAGACTAGGGGTGTGGCCAGGTTGACCAGGGGGGCAGACCCACTCATCAGAAGCCACTCATCAGAAGCAGGAGCTACAAGGTTCCTCAGGGGACTGCAGGCCAGTAAGTGGAGTGTTGTTTTAGAGCTAGCCTTAGCTCTGCTGTTAGAACCCTTAGAAAGTCATTTACAAGGTAGATGTGTGGTGGCATACACCTGTAATCACAGCACTTGGGATGAGGAGGCTGGAGGGTCAGGAGTTCAAGGCCAGCCTCAGCTACATTATGAGTTTAAGGCAATGTCAACACTTCTTTTTTTTTTTTTTTTTTTTTAAGATTTATTTATTTTATGTATGTGAGTACACTGTAGCTGTCTCCCATTACAGATGGTTATGAGCCACCATGTGGTTGCTGGGAATTGAACTCAGGACCTCTGGAAGAGCAGCCAGTGCTCTTAACCACTGAGCCACCTCTCCAGCCCCCAACACTTCTTAACATAGCCTGTGAGGCAGGCATCTTCAGGAAGGGCCACAAGTAGGGTCCTGCTCCAGCCCAGCCATGATCAACATCACCTTGGAAATGTACGGTTTCCCATATCAGCAACCCCAGGGTGGCCAGGTCACACCTCCAAAACCCCAAAGCACCAGGAGCCAAAGGTTTTATCCTTTTCTTAATGTTTGTGCACACGTGTCCATGTGAGAGCCAGAGCTTCACATCAAGTGTCTTCAATTGCCGTCCACCTAATCATGGGAGGTGGGGGTTGGGGGGTGAGGAGGGTGTGCATGTTCACATGTGTGTATGCAGCTGTGCGTGCGTGTGTGTGCTCACGTGCTTGGCGGCCAGAGGTACATTGCTGATGGCTGTGTCTCCCTGACAGGGTTTCTTGCTGAACACGGAGCTCACTCACCCATTAGCTTGATTGGCTTGCCAGCAACTCTGGGAATTCTCCTGCCTCTGCCTCACTGGCACTGAGATTATTAACACTGCCTGAATTTTTTCTGGGTTCTGGGGATCTGAACTTAGCTCCTAATACTCACATGGCAAGCAAGCACTTTAGCAACTGAACCATCTCCCGCCCCCTACAAAGTTCTTGACAGGACACAGTGAGGGGATCTTAGACAAGACCAGGGGAGGCTCCTGTGGCATATGGGAGGAGAGAGAGAGAGAGAGAGAGAGAGAGAGAGAGAGAGAGAGAGAGAGAGAGAGAGAGAGAGAAGCTGCTGCTGTGTGTTGCAAGTTCAGTGCCCATCTCCAGAGAGAGAAGAGAGTGGAGCCCTTGGCTCTAGGAAGAGACTGGAGTAGAAATCTGCCATGACCCTGGCCCCTAGGCCACATGTCCCAGCTTAAGACTGACTGGTCTCTCCCAAAGTTTCTTGCTGGCCTCCTTGACGCTGCCTGGGCGTGTCTACTGTCTGGGATCCTTCAGACCAGGCCTCAGATCTTACTGTCTCCATTTCTAAGCCTCCCAGAGAATGTCGGCCCCTTGGCCGAGCAGCCAGTGGCTTCAGAGGCAGGGAGCCACCACGCTTCTCCCTGGCCCTTAGTCCCCTGTCCACCCTCTTCTTCCTCCCTAGGATTCCCAGTGTGCCTCACCACAGGCCTTTGTGCAGCCGCCTCTACTACTCCCTCATTTTATTTGAGTGCCAGTACAAATGTCAACTCATGGTCTTCCTGGCCTGCCCGTCACTTCCCATCCGCTGTCCCCATGCTCTGAGTCACGCCGCTGTCTCTTATCTTCACATGGCAGCTTGCATTTTTCTCAAGTGAATATTCCAGTAGGCTCTGACCACAGAAGGGGATGCCCCGTGAGGCTCTGCCTAGCACCCAGAACAAAGCCTGGTGCCCAGGCCGTGCTCGGCAACACCCACCCTCAGAAAGAGACCTTAGGCTCAGCCCTGAGACAGACAGGCCACGGTCTCCATGGCCATGTGACCAAACAGTGGGAGTGAGGCTTTTACTAAAAATTAAAGTCCTGCTTGTCATGGGGAACTCCTGGGATCCCAGGACTCAGGAGGCTGAGGTAGGAGACTGGCCCAAAAGTTTGAAGACAGCTTGGGGGGAAAAATCTAAAAGCTAATATTTAGTGTGATGCCATGTGCATACACAAAGAAGATGTGGAGAGCCAAGACTCTGCTGGTCCTGAGGCCTTCAGTGCCCTACTCACGAGGGCTCCCACCAGCACTGAAGGACATGCAAGCCCACCAGAGGGTGGCTAGCCTTTCTTGCCTTACTGGTTTGCCTCCTGAGGCTGCAGCTCTATGCACTGTGGTTTAATTTTGCATAATTATTTCGAGAAATTGTGTAAGTGGGGTCATTGTGTCCACTTTGTGTCTAGCTTCTTCCACTTAGCATGTGAGCTTTGTCTGTGTCACAGGTGGTTGGGGACACAATCCTTCTCACTGGTCTGAAACAGCAAAGTAGTGGAAACCACCTAAATGTCCCCAACTGGAGGACGGGTTAAAGGGTGAGCTTAAAAAACAAAGTGACAGAGCATTCTTATGAAGAAAGAAGAAGAGAACGAAGAGGGGAGGGAGGAAGGAAGGGAGGGAGGGAGGGGGGAGGGGGGAGAGAGGGAGGGAAGGAGAGAGGGAGGGAGGGAGAGAGGGAGGGAGAAGGAAGGGAGGGAGGGAGGAGGGAGGGAGGGAGGGAGGAAAAGAAGGCAGGCTGATTAGGTGTGCTGGAGTTAAGGCCAGCCTGGTCTATACAGTAAGTTCTAGGACAGCCTGAGTTACGTAGTGAGACCCTATCTAGAAAGAAGGAAAGAAAACACAGACCGATGAACAGAATACAGACTGTTTATACAGAGAAGAAAGGGGGAAGTTGCCGTGTTTGGCCTACAGAGGGTGCATGAATACACGACTCCTCACAAGCTTACTCATTATTTTATTTATTTTGTATTTTGAGACAGGGTCTCACTCTGATGCTCAGGCTAGCAACAGATTCACAGCTATCCTCCTGCCTCAGCCTCCAAATGCTAGGAATTTTTTTTTTGGACTGGCTCAGTTTTTTCTAGTTTTCCTGTGATGAGCACTTATTGCTTCAATCACTGAAAACAAAGAAACAACAACAACTAAGAGGAATTTAAACCTCGAAAGAACGAACACAGCAATAAAAAGTAGCAATGAAAGGGAAGGGTTTGGAGTTTGGGGGAAATATTTTCCTCCCTGTCCGTTTATTTTAAAGCCAGTTATGTCTCCTCTACTTGCTTAGTATTGTTTTTCCTCTATTTTTCATAAGTTAATTAGAAACAAATGTTTCCAGCCACAGTTAACATGTATCTGAGATTTACTGGCCAAGGCCTGTTTGTTGCCTGAAGCAAGCAGCCTGAATTCATGCCTCTCCACTCTCGCTGTCCACATGTCCAGCTGACTGGATTGAACCCTGTGGGGTCCTTCGAATCTGAGCAATACCAATCACAGTAACCCCTGCTGTCTTAGTTTTCCCAGTTGTTGGTGTGTGTGTGTGTGTGTGTGTGTGTGTGTGTGTAAAACATCTCTGGAGATGTTTTTGTGAGAGTAGAAACATTCTCCAGCCAACACATCCACTGCTGTGCTGGGGAATTCCCTCAGGAGCCACCATGGGCAGAACCTCACCTCCTGCAAATGTCTCCTGAGTGCCCCTCCAACAGTCCTGCCCACTGCCTGCCAGCCTTTCAGCCTGAACCTGGGGCAGCACAGAGTCCCCATCATCAGACAGCCTCCCCCATCAGACAGCCTCCCCATCAGAAACCTCCTCCATCAGACAGCCACTCCCATCAGAACCCTCTTCCATCAGACAACCACCCCTATCAGAAGCTTCCCCCATCAGACAGCCTCCCCATCAGACAGCCATCCCCTGAGAAGGTTTCCTTCATCAAATAACTTCATCAAATAGAGACATCCTGTCTCTCCCACAGACTGTCTGCCCAAGCAGATGGCCTCCTCCATCAGGCCTTGTCTAGTCTCCTATCCTGAGCTTTTGAACTACACAGTGGAATGGGATAGCAATGAAGAGGGGCTAATGCTGCCTTTGCCCTTGTTTGCTATTTCTTCAGTGGGGCAGGCAGCGGGACCTGGATGGGCTCTTATCTATTGTGCCAAAAGCCAGTGCTGGCTGTAAGATAAAGACACTTTCCTTCCCCTCCCAAATAAACTCAAGGCTGAGGGCAGGACCTTTGCTCCCCTCATCTCAGTGTTCCAGGTCCCTTCTTCATCCCCTCCCCCGCCCTATACATATTACCACGTCCTGGGTCACTTACCACTGACATCTGTACTTAATGGTATGAGCTTTGTTTTTATTTATACCAAAATAAAAATCTCAAAAGATTTACAACACAAGTTTTACTTGAGTGTCATCTACCTCCCTGGCCACCTGAAATGTCCTCAAAGGACATAAAAGGCCCACCTCACCAGCCTCTGCCCTCCCCCAGTCACCTCTCAGTTGGTAGTACCTGGCTGGTCTTTGTAAAAGTCTACTCTAAGGAGCCTCATGTAGGCAATGTGGCCCTTGCTGGTCCCCAACCCCCACACAAATGTGGGGAGTACATTGAGCCTCACCAAGGCCTGCTACTTCCCCTCTGGCCCAACTTCCTGAGGGCAGATTAAATGAGTGACAGTCACAGTGGACCCCTCAAAATCTGGCCAGGAAGGTCTAACCCAAGGCTGCTTGGCATCAGTGGATTTGCTGGCTTCTGCCATCTCTGTCAACTACCTCAGTGTCTTTTTGGTGGCAGAGGACCAAACAAGCCAGCCAGGTCACTCTCTGGAGCACCTAGGCCGGCCACTCCCCTAGCACCCATTGGGAGGAGAAGGACTTGTGCCCTTTGGTCTGGCTCCAGTTGTCTCAGAGTCTTCTGATAAGGGACCTCCGTGAGTTGGCCCTGAAGCAAGCCCTGCACACGTGAGGCCAAACTCCTGTCTTGTGACCGAATTCAGATTCCGTCACCCCACCTCGGGTTTGCTGCCAAGGGCCACCCATGCCCTGAGGCACCGAGGAAGTGAAATTAATTGCCTTTGGGTCGGTTTTTCACAGACCAGGGGTGAACAATCTAGAAACTCCTGTCAGTATTTCAGAATTGAGCAAATAAATAACCTGGAACCTGGTTCCTCTCTGTGAGCAGAAGGATTTACAAAGACAGAAAGGAAAGGGTTAGAAAGATGGACGACGCTGGGGCTTACTATACTGGGTCAGTGGGAACCCATAGTTCTGATCATACAGAAAGAAATACAGAACTATACCGTGGGAGGGGCTAGGACAGTGGCTCAGTGGTCAGCACCACTTGTTGCTCTTGCAAAGGACTCAGGCTCGGTTCCCAGCACTTGTGACTGATGACGTTTAGCCAGTGATAGCTCAGGCTCTGTGGTATCTGACACCCTCTTCTGCCGCCTTGGGAACATCTACATATGTACACAGGCCCACAGGAAGACACAAATCACACAGTTAATAAGTTTTGTTTTCTCATTATTCACTTTACATCCTGATCACAGACCCCACTCCCTCTCTCCTCCCAGTCCCACCCTTACAAATCCCTCCCCCATCACTCACTCTCCTTCTCCTCAGAGAATGGGAGCCCCCCCTCTCCCGGGTACCACCTCACCCTGGGACATCCAGTCCCAGCAGGACTAAGCACGTCCTCTCCCACTGCCCGATGAAGCAGTTCAGTTAGGGGAAGGGAATCCAATGGCAGGCAACAGTCAGAAACAGCTTCCCCTCCAATTGTTAAGGAACCCACATGAAGGCCAAGCTGCAGAGACCCATAGAGGACATCAGGTGGAGCTTGGGAAGTCTTGTGGAAGAGTTGGGGATAGCAATGAGCAAGCTGGAGGCATCACAGACACCACAAGAAGACCTACAGAGTCAACTAACCTGGGCCCGTGGGAGCTTACAAAGCCTGGGCCACCAACCAAAAAGTGTGCAGGGGCTGGACCTAGGCCCCTTACACATTTGGAGGAGATGTTATTTTTGTTTTTTGAAAGTGTTTCTCTGGGTAGCCTTAGCTGTCCTGGAACTCACTCTGTAGACCAGGCTGGCCTTGAACTCAGAGATCCACCTGCCTCTGCCTCCTGAGTGCTGGGATTAAAGGCATGCCTGGCTAATAATAATTTTTAATCAATAAATATGCCATGTGAGTTATATGTTTTTCTTTGGCTTTGACCACTAAGAAGACCTAGGGTTAGTGTGTAAGGCAGAGAGTAACTGATTCTGGCTTCTGAATACCAGACCCTAAGGAAGGAACCAAGCCTTTTCAGGAAAACAAAAAAGAAAAAGAAAAACAAACAAACAAATGTGCTAGGCAGGGACAAGATAAACCTGGAATATTTTTAAGCAGTGTCTCATATATCAAAAGCTGACCTTGAACTCACTAACTAGGAGAAGATGATCTTGAACTTCTGATCCTCCTCTACCTAGTAAGTGCTAGGATTACAGACGTACTCTGCCTAGTCCTCTGTTAGGCAGTGCTGGAGATCGAACCCTGAGCCTTGTGCTAGGCAAGTACTCTACCCGCTGAGCCACACCGCCAGGACCTTTCTTTTCATTATTGTTTATGAATGTAGTTTTTTGTACTTTTTGAAGCTCTCGGGCAATTTTATTAACGTTTAAAAGAAAACCTACTCCAAAGCAAGCAAATCCTGCGTCTCAGAGCTGTCCTGAGGAGAGAGACGGGGAGAGAAGGGAACCTGTGTTTGGAGGTAGTTCTTGTTACAGAAAGCATGCTTAGGCTCTGGCCAGCATCTGAAAGCAAATGACAGAGGACAAGGGGGCAGGGCAACAGTGTGTGTGTATAACCAGTACTAGGCAAGGTAGGCAAGCCCACAGACCCACGCTCTGGCACAACTGCCTGCTTTTCTGTTTTTAAGAAAAAGTCTTGCCTCATACCATCTAGGATTATTGATGTGTTACCACCACGCAAGAGGGCTCCAATTACAATTGAAAAAATGTCTCAAGAAGACAGAGGGCAGTTTGAAGAAAACCCTCAGCCAAACTTGAAACAACCGGGACATCAAAATCAACAGGGATACCTCCCAAGGATAAGTCCAGGTCAGCAGGTGCAGCTGAGCGATGGCAATGGGAAGGAACCAGTGAGTGAATTCGTCAATGGGAGAAACCCAGTGCCAGCAGGGAAAGGAGGGCAGAGCTGGAAAATCCCCACTGGGACGCCCTCACAGAAAGTGGCTCAGCTTGCAGGATCATCAAGCTACAGTACCTACAGAGAAACGTTTACAGAGCCTCAGGTGGTCTTTACAGGGTACTGACTCATTACAGGGAAAAGTAGTCACCCAGGGGCGGAGACATTTGGCTGACAGTACCCTGAGCAAGCAAATGAGCCAGCATCCCCAGCCCCTGGACAAGAGAGCACCTACATCCCTGACATGACGCCTGAAGACACACCATCTCTCCTGGGTGTTCTCACCAAATTCATAACGATGAGAAAACAGTAGATTTTGCCAAGGTGAAGGCCATTCTGCAAAATAGTCAGCCAGGGATCCTTAGACATTTCAAAGCCATGAAAATGGAGATGGCCTGAGCAAGTGATAAATTATCATCAATGCAAAAATATAGTTATTACCTCAAAGAGAATGGAGAGAGAGTTTATTCTGGAGCTGAATATGAGTGGGGAACACAGGTTTATGTTACCACAAATTCCATGTTTTAATGTGGAAGCAGTTTCATGAAGATTTCATAGTAACAGAACAAAGAAAATCATAGATCAAGACCTCAAGACCTTTCGCATACACCGGTGGAAACGTTAAGTGGGTGCTTCCGGCAGAGCAGAGGGATCTCAGCTACAGGCCTTGGATGCTGTCTGACAAAACGCTTTGCCCTTTGATTGGCAGGAAACTAGGGTTAGGGTAATTCATTCCAAAAGCTTTTTATCTGTTAGTCAGAGGATTTAGGTCTGACAGAGGGAGAGATGAAATGGCTATTTAGTAGGTAAAACATAGCCCAAGATAAATCTTAATTAGGCTCTGATCCTCCAGCATTCCAACCTCCCCGAGTCACTGACATTTTAAGCAGTCAACTGGCTTTTGTGGACATGGCTTCTTTTCAGGAATTCCCATTCACAAGATGAAAGGTGACCCGAAGGCTAGAGTTAGAGAATGCTTAGCTAGATGCAAAGCTTTCAGCTTGGGCCTCAGAACTGCATAAATCATACATGGGGGCGGGGGGGGGTGATAGAGGCAGGAGGACCAGAAGTCCGTGGTCTTCTTTCTGAGCAGCTAGTCTAGCCAATGGACTCTGGGTTCAGTGAGAGACTCTATGTCAAAAAATAACGTGGAATTGATGAGCTAGTTGAGCAGATAAAGGGGCTTACCGCCAAGCCTGATGACCTGAGTTCAATTCCCAGAACCTACAGGGTGGATACAGAGAATTAGCTCTACAATACCTTCACACATACACCCACAAACCTCACACATATACAAAATAAATAAAATAAACTAATAAAAGTGTTAAAATAACATGGAAAAAGACAACCAGCAGCAAACTCTGGCCGCCACATGCGTGTGTGCCACACACCCAAACACACACACACATGATTTGCTGATTTCGGTAACCGTTTTGCTTATATAGGAGAAAGTCTTTTTAAAATAAGCAGTTAGCAGTATTTCTGATCTGCGGTTTTCAGACAGTTCCTCTATGTGGGGGAGAATCATAAAGTTAATTCTAACTGTTAACATGAGTAATGATGTGAACTTGTTTTGCTGCAACTTTCCTGTAAGCCTGAAATTATTTCAAAAGTTCTACAGTACCTTAAACATATACTGAATAAAAGCACTCAGCATGATCTAGCCTACTCTGGGAGGCTGGGGGTGACTGGTGGGTGGAGCTGTGGGTCAGAGGAAGCAGAGCTTCCACAGGTGAGGAACTGGCTCCTCAATGAAGCATGTCCCAGGCTGGGGCACTGAAGTTTGGTGCTCCAGTCTGGGTCTGGGTGGGGCCTGAGAGTCTATGTCAGACAAGCAAGCATGTCTGCTGTGACTTACACACGGGCAAGACAAAGCGCCCGTGGAATTTCGTCCAGGCAGCTGCACACTGAAAGAACAGGGGATCTCTTGCCAGTCTTCCCACGAGAGTCTGATGTGCCACCAAGATTCAAGCTTCTCCTCATCCCAACACCTCCGGGTGCCCCCAGATCTCAGTCTTCCTCTTCATTCCACACTCCATCCTACACAGGGGAGCCAGTAGTGTTCAGGCTTGGGCACTACCTATAAATGAAGTGTAAATGCACCTCCCAGGGTTATGGCCAAACCATAACTGGCTTTTCTTTCTCCTTGCTTCTGCTTTGGGTACCTGGGTTCCAATCCCTGGAGAGCAGCCCTGGAATTTTGCCCATGAAAACAAATTGGTTTTCTTGTAGTCTTCTGAGGCACTGTCTCATGTAGCCCAGGTTAAGCCCCAGCTTTTGTAGCAAGGCTGGCCTCGAACTACTGACTCTCCTGGCTCCAATTTCTGCATGCTGTGGTTAGAGGTGGGTATCGCCACACTCAGCTTATGGAATCCTGAGGCTTGGACCCAGGTCCTCCCCCTCCTCTTGCATGGTAGGCAAGCTTCTAGAGCAGAGCCACACCACAGCCTCTGCCATCAACCAGTCCCGTGCCTACGAAACACCTGCTTCAGTGCACGGGGCCTCCTGACCACGTGGTTCCTTCCTTGATGGTGGCTGTTCTGAAGACCCTTCCTGGGGTGGGCTGGGGGGTCAGGGGCATGAGGGGGAGTTCTCCTCATTGAGAGTTGCCAATCCAGGCTCTCCTTACTCAAGGCCGAGGTATAGTGTTGTAGGGATGCCCACAGGGATTTACCCAGCACAGAGCTCAGCCCCTTTCTATGTAAGAGAAGGGCAGGGACATTTTGAGTTAGTGTTCCAGAATTCTGGCCTGGCTACTTATTCCCGCGTCTCCTTCTCACCTCCACCCACTCTTCACCCACCCTCCTTTGGCCTAGAAAGAGGCTAGTAGGATCTGAAGGACCTAGAGAAAAATAGGTCACAGGGAGGTGCCACTGGGCTTGTACCCTAGGGAGAGGGCTAGGCCCAGGGCAACACCAGCATTCTTCAGACCTCCAAAGAGATGAAAGGGCGGGGTATAGGTCCTCAATGGGACCACCCTCTGATGTCTAGGCTTCCTGTCCATACCTGTTCACCCATACCCTGGGGCTAATTCCAGTTAATTCTAGGCTTGGCTGCCCAGAGCCAGGCTTTAGTGAACCCTAGGAAATAGATCCTGAGTCAGGCTGGTACTAGGGAAGAGAGGCCAAGGAGAATGTCATTGCTGTTATGATGGGCTCAGAAGTCCTCGGACTTCTCTGGAAGAGGGGTCAGCCAGGCTTCCTACCTCCTTTTCAGAGAGCCACAGGTGGTGGATCCAGCAGCCAGCCACTCCTTGAGCCTTGAGAAAGGCACCTATCAGGACAACACCAGCCAGGTATGTAGCACAGGCCTGTTAGTTCAGCTACTCAGGAGACTCAGGCAAGATCACAAGTTTAATGCCCATTGGAGCTGCAGAATGAGTTCAAGGCCAGCGTAGGCAATTTAATGAGCTACTATATTGGAATCTAAGTATTTAAAAAGGAAGTGGGGGTATAGCTCAGCAGCAGAACGGTTGCCTAGCATTGCGTGAGGCCCTAGATTCAAGTCTCAATATCACCAAGTAAAACAGAGGCTCCACAAAACTCTGCCCCCCAATTCCCTGCAGCTAGCAGACCCTTTGCACAGCTGAACTTCTGGCCTTGTGCCAGCTTCCTGGGCTCAGCTTTGAAGGCATGAGCTTCATCATTCAGAATACATCTGCTCCTCTCTGGAGCTCTCAATCCATGCCCCAACGCCTGACGAGCTTTCAGAGTCTCAGAGGAGGCAGGAAGTTGGCCGAAAACCCAAGTTGGACAAGAGAGGAAACCCATCCCAGGCTTAGGAATGCCCTCACCTCCCTCTCAAACCCTCCCCCAAATGAGCTACCCATGGCCAAGCTGCCCCCAGCTGCCAGAGTCCCAGACTTTCCCAGGATCCTCCCGAATGCCCGTGCCTGTCTCCTGGCCCTATTTCTACCTCTAAGTCGGGTTCCCTGGGCACCAGGAACAACCTGTTTGTTTGGCAAAAACTTCTTTTCATTTTTATTTTTATTATTTATTTATTTATTTATTTATTTATTTATTTATTTATTTATTTTGGTGTTTTTGAGACAGGGTTTCTCTGTATAGCCTTGACTGTCCTGGAACTCACTTTGTAGACCAGGCTGGCCTTGAACTTAGAAATCTGCCTGCCTCTGCCTCCCACGTAAAGGTGTGCACCACCACTGCCTGGCTGGCAGAAACTTCTTGATCCCCAAGCCAAACACCTCCCAAAATGGCCTTGGTCACTTTTGAGTGTAAGGGACAATTTGTATGCTAAAATATTGTAGATTAAAATGGAGGATTCAGAAGGAGTTAGAAGGGATGAGAGGAATTAGAAGTTCAGATACCTGCAGCTGAGTCCACCTTAGAAAACCCAAGACCCCACTGAATTGCCTGCTTTCTTTTGCCTCCCCAGGCCAAGCATTCAAGGAACGCTGTATTTTCCTGTCCCCTCCATCTCTGTCATGACTATTGAGCACATGACATTTTTTTTTCCATGAACAGATCTTTATTGGTGTTTTGAAATAATTGAATTATTGACACAGGCTCCATGAGATGCAAGGCAAGTGACAGAAGGAAACACCATTGTGCAGGTGGGAGGACGCAGGGGGAGGACTCTCAGAGCAGCTGTCAGTCTCCTCCAAGGATCTGGATCGTAGGGTCTTAGCCAAGACCAGGGTCAGCTCAGAAGGCTTGGGGATGTGAAAGTGACTGAACCATACCTCAGGAGATATAAAAAGGTCCCCAGCCCTCTCTCAAGATAGATATCCCTAACTTCCTCAGAAGCTCCTGCCAGCCTTGGAAGTCTTTGCAGACCCTGGGGACACTGCTTTAGGCCACCAAGCTGACCTCCCTCCCCAACCAGGGGCAAGGCAAGGCCAGTGTAGAAGGAGGGAAAGGGAGAACAAGTGTAAAGACTGGCCAGGCCTGATGACACCCCCGAGGACATCTGCTTCCCTCAACACAAGGTTCCCCTACCAATGCTGGGGACAAGAAATGGGATTTCTTAGTGAGAGTCCTCTGGTGCAGAAGACTCCTCCTCAATGAGCTCCAGGTCAAACTCATCTTCCAAGGAGCCCCCGACAGGAAGCAGGCGGAACTTCTTCCCCTTCAGGGTGCAGGTGCGGTGTTCGAAGTCCAGCACGGCATTGTGGTCCTGCAGTACGTCAGTGCCAATAATGGCCTCTTCTGCACTTGCGTTGGCCACCAGAAACTCGGCCTTCAGCTTAAGCTTACCCAGGGTCACCTCTGTGTCCCACACACCCAAGATCTTCATCTCTGCCCCATTGGCCACTTTGACTACATTGCCAAAAGGACGAAGAGTTTCCAGGTCACCATCAGTGACCTCCTCCCATAAGTCTGGGTGAACCACAGACACCTGAGCCCCAGAGTCCACCAGGAACCTCACAGGCACGTGGCCAATCTTCCCTTTAAGGTAGTAGCCCTTACCCATGCTGTTGGCAAACACAATCTCTCTGGGCTGACTGTGGGCTGCCCCAAGGCCCCCAAAGGCCCTCAGGAGGGCTTCCTTCACAATATTGTAATCACCCTGGGCCTGGGAATTGAGTTCATTGTAGACATCCAGGGCATCTCCTCTGAGCGACTCTTTCAGGAACCTCAGTTTGGTGGCATGGTCCCAGTGGTTGAGGTCATCAATGACTTCAAAGCGGTGCAGCCAAAGGCTGGGAGCTACGTTAGCACCATCGAAAGGTTCTGGGATGAAGGCATGCTCCCGGTGTCCTTCCTTGCTTCTGGCTCCGCTGGCGGCCATCCTTCTGCTCACCTCTGGAAGTTCAGCAGTGACACAAGCCAAGTAAAGAAACGCACAGAAAAGTGTGGGCGCAATCACGCTGGAGAGCGAGGGTTCTGTCGGCTGGGCCGTGTTCTTGCCCGGCCTGGACAATCTGAAAGGAGCCCGTACAAAGTGTCTGGCTGGCTGCTGGGCACAAAGGCAGGCTGTCTGTGTTCTGCTCGTTCTGCACGGCCTTTTTGATGCCCAGCCTGGGGCCCCAGGGCTCCTCATTTCTCCTTTGTTCTAGAAGCTCCACCCCTTGCCCCGCCCTCCTGCCAGCATCTTGCCTGACTAGCATGGTCGGTGCCTCACCCTCAGTATCCATCCACGGGACACCTGCCAGCCCACCTGGTGAGAAAGGCAGTCTCTGTCAGGGGATGGGGCCGTAGGACCCTCCCCAGCCTATGTCCCAGAATAACTCAGATGAGGATACAGGTGTGACGACATTCAGATGTTTATCATTAGTCAGAGAAGAGGAGACAGGAAGCAGGTCTCTACCTGCCTCAGAAGAGGGGACCCCTTTGGCCTCACCCCATCGCTGCTTGGGGCAAAGAGAAGGCATTTGCAATCATTCATCTCTCACAGTGTGCACTGATAAGGTGACTCATACATTCTAAATTAAGTGTGGATCCTGTAAGATTCCCTGGAGAAGAGAACAGAGAGGGTTCCAGAGTCAAGAAAGCATAAAAATCTACCATCTGCCCCTATCACCTGCCCGTGGTCGACCTTTCTACCTACCTATCTATATCTCTGTCCGCCTGTCTATCCATCACATATCTATCATCTATTATATAGCCTTATGTATCCACCTATCTGTGTCTGTCTGTCTCCAACTTCTATCAACCATATATCAACCTATTTATATGTTATCTATTTACCTGTCTCTAAGATCGATCAATCATTTATCTGTCTATCTACTATCTACCTATCTGTATGTCTATCATTTATCTATTTATTTTGCCTTTCTGAGACAGGGT
Source organism: Uromys caudimaculatus (assembly GCA_028551405.1). NCBI lineage: Eukaryota > Metazoa > Chordata > Mammalia > Rodentia > Muridae > Uromys > Uromys caudimaculatus. Next base: position 56,217,743 of record CM052700.1, read on the forward strand.
CTTCCTGTGCAGCCCTGGCCAGCCTTGAACTCACAGCTATTCTGCCTCAGCCTCCTGGGTGCTGGGATCACAGAAGTGCCCCCTCACAGTCCTGGCCACAGATTGGTTCTAAGTGAGTTAGGACCCTCCCTCATACATAACACTTTATATAAGCACATTTTACTGTGGTCATTCTCTTTACTGGCCACGCCTAACTCAGAGGCACACCACTGTGGGGCTAGGCCTCTGCCTATGGGTTCATGAGGACCCAGAAGTAGGTAGGCATAAACCTTGAACTTCAGGGAGTGATGTCCTGAGTTCAGGATCAGACTCTGGTTCTCGGTGGACCCCGTGCCCAACTCCTTGAGGACTGTATCCTCCCACCGTGGCCTCCCTGCCTTCTAGAAGTCCTCTAAGAGCTCCCACACCCCATCTCCCTACGCTCCAACCCTTCTCTCTCACACACCTCACTTAGACTCAGTGGAGTTGTTCTCAGTGGAGAGGGCCTAGGAGGCTCTGGCCAGAGGAAGTTGTCATGGCGACACCTTATCCCCCTCCACTGTTGGGGTCATGGACAGTCCTGACTGTGGCCCTAACAACCACAGAGTAAATCTGTGGGCTCAAGGGCTCAAGCTGGCCTGTGCATGAGACAGACTGCGGAAGGGTCCCGGTTTTATGTCACCATGCAGATGTAATCTTTTCCAAGGAGCTCTCTACCCTGTCCCTGTATGAGGGCATACCTCTGGCTGAACACATGTTCTGTACTTTCTTATGTTTGTTCACAAGTCCTCCTGCAATGAACCAAGGCTGGGACACACAAACTTGGCATTCACGACTGTTTCTTGCTCCTCTAGAAACTTATCCTGGGACACAGGGTGGGCTCTGCAGGGCCCCAGGCCTAGCTATGTGCACTCACAGAATGGGAGGTCAGAACAGGTTGGTGGGCCACCTGTGGCTGTTGCACCTGACTGAGCCTGCCCCTGTCTCTCACACTATCCATCACTCACTCAGCACCTAGCTGAGGCTTCTGTCCCACCTCCATAGAGCCTTAGGGTCCCCACCATTCCACAAGCCCCTCAGCACCTTCCACCTGACCTGGTGAGCCAACAGAGATGCATTTGGTAAACACCTCTCATCACAGCTGCCTGACTGAGGTGGGGCCAGGGTGGCATGCCAGGATCCCAAGGGAGTGGAATCGATTGCTGGAATGGTATCAGGAGAAGGTAGGTCTCTGAGGCAATTGTGCAATGAACCACACGTGTCCAGAGACAGGGCCTAGCCAGCCATAGGACCGGGAAGCCCCTTCTGCCAGAGAGATGCTTGTGGGTGGAGTTGGAGCCCTGGGGGTGAATATAGTCCCATCGTCCAGAGATCTACCCCTGTGCCTTCCTGGCTTCTCAGGGTACATCACCTCCCACACCCCTGGAGGTGGGGATGAGTGAAGATGTGGCAGGGGAGGGGAGAGTAAGGGTGGAAAGCAGCGAGAAGTCTGGGACAGAAGACTCAGACCACACTTCTCGCTGTGCAAGTCAGATCTCCTGGTCCAGCACAGTCATAGCATGGCAGAAATGAAGACAGGGTTGGAACAGGTGTAGAAGAGCTGCCCTGAACTTCTGAGGACTCGTGCTGTTGATGGCCTCTCTACGGGGCAGTGGCCACGGCCGATGGCTGCAAGAGCTGGTTACTCAAGGCTCAGGAAGTTTCTGAGTTTCCTACTAAGTGGATTCATAGCTCGAAAGTGGATGCAGTGAAGTATTAACACCACAGAAACTGGCAAATGCCAATTTTGAGGTTTTTTCTCCCTTAAAAACTGATTTATCCAGCATGACTTCATAGCAATCTCCTGCCCCACACTCATCCCACCTCCAGACCCCCAAGCACTTCCCTAGTATCTGTGCTTGGGTGGCCATGGCTTGTAGCAGGTGGCTTTCAGGTACCAGTTATTTGCCAGAGTCACATGGTTTCTGTGACTGCTAGCTGAATGCAGGGCCCATTCTTGGCTAGCCATGGGAACAAGACAGAGGACCCAAACTCATCAGGGAAGGTGAGAGCCACTACCTCCTGCCAGAACCCAGGACATCAATGTAATTATTGACCAATGTAGACAGGTATTGGGGCTAGGGAGGAACGCCCTCGTTAGCTTGTGAGTACCTCTGAGTGTACTTTGAAGCAGGCACACTGAACTTGACCCAAGAAGAGACAAACCAGGACAATAAACAGGAAGGGCACAGGGAGCCTCCACCCTCCACCCCCTCGTGCAGATTCTGACCCAGCTCCGGGAGTTCTCTTGGACATTCTCCGTTCTCTGCAGCAATCGCCTGCTTAACAGGAGTCCAGGACAGAGTTGCTCAGGGAACCTGAGGGCCTTGATGGGAAGTGGAGATACTCAATCCTGTTTTTATTTATGGGTTTGTTAATTTGTTTTCTTTTTGAGACAAACTCTGTATTCCAGGCTGCCCTGAAACTCACTCTACAGCCCAGGCTGGCCTCAAACCCACAGTGGTCCCATGTGAGCCACACCTACGACTTGAGCCTCTCTAAATGGTTCCTGATCCCTGATAACATCTGAGGAGATTGGTGGAGGCTGGGAAAGAGGCCCGAGCCTCCACTGCATGCAGGCAAGCAGGAATGGCAAGAAGAGAGAAAGACAAGTGCTTGAACAAGGAGGCAAGCAGGTGACACCTTAGGGATGGCGGTGTTCTTTTCGAGGCTTGGCTTAGAAGAGGAGGCTCAGGAAAGGCTGAGGCTAACCTGGGCCACAGAGGACTCCTTGCAGTTCCTGTCAGACTGTGACTTAGAACTTTTCAAGGCAGCAAGGAAGGTGGGCCAGGAATAGGACGTTGTTCTTCCCTCGGCCTGAGAGGGCTTCATGAACGTCACTCTAACTTGAGCTGGGTTCCCGGTTCCCACCCGGCCACCATGAGGTTTGCATGCCTGCTACCATTTTGCACCGGGCCCTGCAAATGATGTGGCTATTTTTGCTGCCTGTGCTCTGTTTGTCCCGTCCAATGGTGGAGCCTTCTCTTCACACACATGTGTGTGCATGAGTGTGCACACTTCTCACTACACACGTGCACCATACACACATCCCATACTCACTTCAGTTCTCAGACCCAGGCTCTAAGAAGTGGTGCCTTGCACTGGAATTCAGATTTGCCCTCTCTTCCTCACATCACACTCGAATTTACAGGAAGTAGTAAGAACCTTTTATTGGAGGCACCTGCTGTTTATTAGCCTCTAGGCATACTTGCTGCTTCAGAAAAGGAGGCAAGTTTCCATGGCAGAGGCTTACAAGCTAATGAAAACAAAACGCCAATGTTTAACAGCTGGGTTTTGAAGAGTTTAAGACCAGTGTGTGCTGTAAGCTAACCCACTTAAAGCAGCCCCTAGTCACAGGCACGATGCTTTGAAAGAAGCTGGTTTTTAAGTGGGTCATCCTGTCCTAGGTTTCTTCCTACTCCATGAAGCCAATGACACAAGGCCTTCCATGCTTTCTTCCTCTAGGCACTCGGCACAGAGGGCAAGGGCTCCTGTCTGCCTGCTTTACAACCTTAGCTGACCCTAGGACTTTGTCCTGGGGCTGCCATGATTACATATGAGCTGTAGGGATCCAGATATCTCCGAGGAAAACCCACCCACTGCATGGCCTACTTCCAACCCTGCTTCAGGAGGCTTGTGACAGCAGGTCTTCAAGTTGAAAAGAATCATAAAGAGGTGATTTTTGGCACAGAAATCTAACTAGGGGCTAGGAATATGCCTCAGTTGGTAGAGTGCTTGCCTTGTATATCCAAGGCTCTGAGTTAACGCCCCGGTTCCAAATAAATCACTTGCGGAATTACACCAGTAATTCCAGCACTTGGGAGGTAGAGGCAGGAGGACCAGGAGACCAAGGTCATCCCTGGCTGCACATTGAGTATAAGGCCATCCAGGACTACATGAGACCCTGACTCAACCCAATAATCTAGCTAGGAGTTCAGATCGGAATCCAACACTCCCAGAAGGCATCAGCAAAAGGCAAGGCATACTAGGAATTCCAAGGCAGATTCCTCAATCCTGAGCCACAGGCCTGCTATCACCATGTGGGAACTGCCAAGTGCTCACAACAGTTATGGTCAAAGGCACGTGGCAAGGTGGTTCTCCTCTCTGCCTTTTGGAACCATGCCAAGCTCCCCAAGGTGACTGTCTCTGCTCGGTCCTCACCAATGCCAGTGAGCACCCATTGCTCATTGCTCCAGTCTTCTAGAACCTCCCTTCGGGTTTGGTTGCCCTCCTCAACCACTGCCCAGGAGCTCTGCCTCTGGAACCACTGCCCCAGAGCTCTGCCTCTGGGAATGGTCCAGCATGGCGCCCTCTGCCAATCCAGCACACAGGGAGCCTGACATGCAGAGTGAGTTACTGATCCCACAGGGTACCAGAGGGTGTGGGGAGCTATGACTTGGGCCCCATTTCACTCTGAGCCCTTGGATCTGAGATCAGGACCAGGAGTAACCAACAGGTTAATAGATAACAATCTGCTGACTAACCCTAGGAATTCAAGTTACCAAAACTGGTTCTCTCCTGCTTTTACCTATCAATCAAATATGACGGTTACTAACAAGGCCTGAAGACCTCCCAGTCTCCTCCCAAGGCCCCCACACTGTTTCCATGTTTTTCTCCCATTATGGCTTTCCTCCAGCCTCTGCCCTCTGCCTTTCACCCTTCAGTATCAAATGTCCAAGGGCTTTTCCTGGCCAGGCAATGGCACCTAGGAAAGACCTAGAAGATCCCCTCCTCCCCTCTCTTATGTCCTGCATCTCTCCTACCCAACTGAGCTTGGGAACATGACTGAAAAAGCAGGTCCACACAGCTCTGGGGACATTAAACCACTTCCTAAGAGGCCCCTGCAGCTTATAAAATACCCAGGCAGTCAGGATTCACAGATTGAAAAATGTCCAGAAAAAAAGTGGACTTCTATCAACACTAGAAACCCCAGCTTAAGGTGAGCCGTGTGGGAGCCTACCTCAAAGGCAGCTTTGTACTGATCCCAAATTATTTTAATTGCTGTTATGCTAACCAGGGTGGTGAACAACAAAAGCCTATAGGGTGCCTCACACAGGGCGCTGTTTCTTTTGAATGTATTGCCAATCCAGCTCTCTCCCTTCGCAGGAGCTTGGGTAGCCGCAGGGGCATCTTCCCGGGCGAGTGATCTCTTCACAGGCATCTGGCAGAATTCATGAAAATCTCCAGGTGATTGGTGGCAAGGTTAGTGAACATTATTAAGCACCTACTGTGTGCTACTGGCTGTAAGGTACTGTAAAGCACAGGATGAGTCTTCAGCGCAGCAGTGATGGGCGATGGCAGGTCTGTGGCTTTATTCCACTCCACACACACTTACAGAGGCTCAGCCTGCCTTCTGAGGAACCCAGGCCTGCCTGCCTCTAGGACATACATATGCACACACAGAGCACATGTATGCACACATATACACGCCACACACACTAAATTAATATAAAAATCTATTTTAAAAAGGCAAATAAATGGACAGGGACCCTCCACCTAGATCCTGCTGACTGGCAGTGTTCCTGGTCAGCTCTCAGCAGTGTCTCAGGTCCCTGCTCTGCCTGGCAAATTCTGAGCTGGCTTCTGCTGGGTCTCGGGTGGCCAGAAGCCTGCCCATCCCCTACATCCACCACCCTCGGCTCCAACCTTATCCCTACAGCTCCTATTCAGCTGCTTGTTTGGGGTCCCTTCCTGTACTCTTATTTCATGAGCCCCCAGATCCTCCCTAAATCCCTCGCTCTAGCCAAGCTGGCTTGTGCTTGTCTACAGGACTCTTAGTCTTACATCTCAGGGATCAAAGTTAGATTCTCTTCTTTCTTTCCTGGCAATCTCACCAGGGGCCATGGCATGGTGATGCCCTACTGTGTAGTCTATGAGGTTAACGTTCAGCCTGTACCTATCTTGCCAAACCAGTGTGCCAGGACACAGGGCTGGATCTGCTAGAAGAAGAAGCAATAGCTCACCAAGACACCCTATGTGCTGGTGCAGCCTCACCGCCTCGCTGTTGTTTCTGCTCATACACGCTGCTGGGTTCTGTGACCAAGGGCATCAGTGGCCACTCCTGGTACCTGCAGTCCTTCAGCCACAGCCCCTGACCCAGCTGTCAGCTTACCGAGCGCTGGCCTTTCTGGTCCCTAGACCACTCTCCTCAGTCTCCCTGCCCCACCTGTGTACCCAGCCTGTCTCTTCATATCTCTCCAGCTTCCCACTGACGTGTCCATCTAGAAGTGCTATGTTATACAGTGGACATGTTCACTTTTTCTCTCTGATGCCCTCAGCCTCCTGTGCTCTCAAGCCAGCTTGAAAGGTCCCTCCTCCCACAGCCGTCTGGGTCACTGCTATGCCTGTCTCCCTCCACACCTCCACGTTCCTTCTGTCCTAGGCCAGGCTACTCCAATGCCCACCACTGCCACTGGCTTCTCACCAAAATGCCATCCAGAGTCATCGCCCAAGGATCTAAGCCTCTATGTCCTTCTGCTCAATGTTTCCCCAAGGCTCCTTGTCCCCACAAAATCTCTCTACTTGGACAGGACAGTTGAAGATCCTGGCTCTTTCACTCATGACTCTCCTGCACTAAATGGCTTGAAGTTCACCAAACAGGACAGCTTTCTTGGCCTTCTTCCTCTCCCCAGTCCACCAGGTGAGCATAGCCCCGCATGCAGGTAAACCCAACCCAGTGCTTTCCTTGAAAACCACAGGATGGACTATGGGCCAGCTTCCTGGCTCCCCTGCCTACAGCAAATCTAGTGACTTCTGCCTCTACATTTCCCCGCCCAGTTCAGTTCCTGTCTCAACCAGAGTGCTCAGGATTGTAGCTGGGTACCTTCCACAGTCACTGGCTAACCTGGTCCTGTGTGGCCCTCCTGGCTTCCAAAGCAAGAGCCCCAGCATCCAAGGGCTTTGAGCAGCAGCCAGGCACTGCTGGTTGGCTGTAAATGAAGTCAAGCATTCAAAGAGTTTTCTATGAACTAGTCAGGTGTGGTGGCTTATTCCTGATACTGGGGGGGGGGGGGGGGTGTGAAGCAGGAGGATTGCCATGCAATTGAGATCAACCTGAGCTATGTAGTGAGTGACTTCCAGGGAAGCCTGGGCTACAGAGTAAGGCTCTGGAGGCGGGGAGTGAGGGTAGTTGAAGAGATGGTTCCTGAGGCAGAGAACTTACAAACGTGGGGACTCAAATTTGATCCAAGAACCCAGATAAGGATCTGGCGGGGGGGGGCTGTGTTTATAATCCCAGCACTGAACTAGCAGAGGTAAGTTCACTGGCCAGCCAGTCTAGCCTATTCTGCAAGAATAGTAAGAAATTACATCTCAAAAAACAAGTGGCCGGGCGGTAGTGGCGCACGTCTTTAATCCCAGCACTCAGGAGGCAGAGGCAGGCAGATTTCTGAGTTCAAGGCCAGTCTGGTCTACAGAGTGAGTTCCAGGACAGCCAGAGCAACACAGAGAAAACCTGTCTCGAAAAAACTAAAACAAAAACAAAAACAAAAAACAAACAAACAAACAAACAAAACAACAACAACAAAAAAAACAAAAAAACAAGTGGACAGTGCTTGAGAGTGTGTCCTGCTCTTGCAGAGACCTGGAATTCAGTTCAGTTCCCATGTGGGATGGTTCCCAAGCACCAGAACCGCCTGTAACTCCACCTTAAGGGGCTCCAATGCCCTCTTCTGGGATCCATGGGCACCTGTATGTGGACACACACACGCACGCACGCACACACACACACACACACACACACACACACAGAGGAACATGAATCCAAAGGTGAAAACTAAGACATACATGTTGCCTAAAACAAACATTGGTTCCTGAAGTATGTACATGTGTGTCCTGGTAGCTTTTGTTTGGCCTTTTCAAATCCTAGTAACGTCACCTGAGATAATCTCCAGTGGGTCCCCATCAGTTTGAAAAACTGCCCAAGCCAGCTGGGGGGTGGGGGAAGCAGTTGTGTTCCATGAAACAGGCTAGAACTTGTTCTAAGGGGCAGGGCAGTACTGTAAACCTTTAACCTGTCACCTACTTTACTTCTTAAACATGCAATAAGGGTGAACTGTTACAAAACAAACAACGATGTATAAATAAATGCATGCACCATTGGTTACAAATTTACCAGGCATGGTGCTGCGGTCAAAGCCTCAGATGACAGGAAGTAGGTGGCAGGTGGAGCCTGAGACTTGGGGTGGCTTTGTCAGTGTTTTCAATGCCCACAAACCTCGACATGTGACCACGCTTCGTCCACCGACCATGTATCATCAGCCACCTGTGTACAGTCAGCCTGCTCAACGCTATCGGGCTGCCTAAGTTCAAATCCTGACTCGGCTGGTTGCCTTTAAGGGTCCTAAATGAATGATGCTTAATTTTTCTAACTCTTGGGCCCCACCCATCATCGATCCAGGGATTAACAAAGAAGTCCGATTCTAGATGCGGTCTTTGGCTCTGATTCCACTGTCCACCCTGGTTCTTGTGAAAACTGCATTTCTTCACCCCCCTTGTCCCTACCTGCCTCCTACCTAGCCCCTCAACAGCTGCTCAGACAAACCTTCCTCCTCAGCTCTTCATTTCTTGCTTTCAAAAAATGTCTTTATCCAATTTAACAGAGAAGATGGGAGCTGGATCCACTTGCCTGCCTTCCCCAACCATCCCCACTGCTCTAAGGCCCCATCACTCCCAACTCCTCCCCTCCCCCACCACCCCTAGTCTCTGAGCCAGTGCAGGGCGCTCCCTCCACCAGAACCCCACTTATAGGCCTCCTCTCTCCTGCAGAGCCCTCCCTCTTGCAGAACCTATACAGGGTGAAGCCTGTTGTCTCTCCTTGACCCAAGATGTCTGCCGGTGGTGCTCTGGAAGTGTTAGCAAGGAGCTTTAAACAAACACACACACACACACACACACACACACACACACACACACACACACACACACACACACACACACACAATGTTTTACAAACACAGAGGATGATTAAAAGTTTACAAATGACAATAAAATACAACCAAAACTTTTTTTTTTTTGGAGACAAGAAATGTAGCTCAGGCTGGCCTCAAACAATCCTCCAGCCTCCACCAATTGAATGCTTTCACTGATTTAAAAACAAGCATATTTATCTAATGTACTGTGTGTCAAAGGACAACTTATGGGTGTCCATTCTCTCCTACCACACGGTTCCCTGAGATCAAACTTTGGTTACTTCCAAAGCTGGGTTTACAGGTATCGGCCACGCCCACCCAGAGTTTACCTGCGTTCTGGGGATCCAAACTCTGGTCTTCATGCTTGCATACAAGCACTGAGCCATCTCCCCAGAGCTCCCCAGAGCCCCCCATCTCTTGCCTTGGGTTTTTAGACACATTCTCTTTCTGTAGCCCTGATCAAACTACACTCACTGTGTAGCCCAGGCTGGCTCTAAAGCTCTGATCTTCCCACCTCCACCTCCCAAGCATCAGGATGACAGACATGCACCACAGTATTGACCTTAAAGTTTTGCATAGCTCTTCTCTGGTTCCTTGAGGAGGGGTTTCAACACCCACCACGGGAGCCAAGACCAGAAACAAGAGCAGAAACCTCCTGCTGCTTCACACCTCCTGGTGGCCTCAAGCTATGGTCCTAAAACATCTCTGGGGTCTGTCCCTGCTTTCTGCACTCTGGCGGCCATGTCCCCCTTGACTCAGACAGGCAACCCCTCCCTCCCTCCCACTCTCCCCTTCCCTATCTGATCCTCACCTTCCAGGAGGCTTCTGTGCCCTTCAGCCCAGCCCTGCTCTGGCCAAAGCCCAGTGGTCACAGTTTCTGGTCTCTCATCTTGTCTCCCCGGATCCATGTTTGCTCCACCTTCAGCCTCTGCTCCTTCAGCAGAACTGGGGTCGATCAGAGCTTCTTAACAAGTCCCCACCTTGAGTGGAATTCACAAAGCAGGCCAGGCCCCTCCTGTCTACATCCCTCTTCTCAGCATCCCTGACCCTGCCTTCTCTATCCCTTCATCCCTTTTGTGTCAGATGTAGCCTATGAGAAACAAGGTCAGGGCCACAGAGGCAGGGTGGGTGACATCTTAGGTGGTGGGCAGCATGGTGGCTCTCCCAAGTGGCTTCTCTGCTGCTGCCCTAGAAGGTTCCCTGTGCAAGGCAAGCAGAGAAATCTACATAGCCAGTGTTCTGCCGGCACCCTCTTAGCAATGTGGATTTGGTTGTTTGCTAGATGTGAGGGGGGAAGAAGTGGATAGAGATTGGAGAAAGACTTGGGGAGCGCTAAGGAAGAGCAGGCCCACCAGCTGCCCATGCGTTGGCTATGACTGGGGGAGGACTGAGGATGAGGAAGGGAGAGGGTGGTGGGTACAACCCTCAGTAAGAAACCAGGACTGCGGGGCTCAAGGAAGATGGTAGCCGAGAGTTTAGAAAGGTCAGGGGTCAGGGGCTGGAGATGGCTCAGCAGCTAAGAGCACTGGCTGCTCTTCCAGAGGTCCTGAGTTCAATTCCCAGCAACCACATGGTGGTTCACAACAAGGTTATAACTCTGCTCCCAGGGGATCTGACACTCTCTTATGGCCTCTACGAGCACTGTACACACTTGGTATATTGAAGGAGGAGGATGACATGAGGATTCTGGGATGGCTTTGAAGCAGAGAGGGGATATTTCTGATGAGTAGATGATGTTGAATGCTGAGTGTGTGGGCAAGGAGCCACAAGACCAGGCTGTTCCCAGGCTGGCCATGGGCTGGTGGCATCTCAGACTCAGGGGATGCTATCCACAGCAGCATATCTGGTACCCAGATGAGGCCTTGGTGACATCCAACGCCACATGGCAGCTCTGAAGTCCACAACACAGTTCCAGCTGTGGGTGTCATGAAGTGCACATTAATTTTTTTTGAGACTTTGACACCAGCGTCCCTCCCTGGGACTCAAGGCCAAGCCCACAGTTTCCTTCCACTGGTGCCATGGCCTCCCTGAACTTCAAGGGGAAGAGGTAGATAAATCAGAAATGAGGTTGAATTTCTCATGAGCCGAAGGCACTTATTCAACATCCACCCCCTGCCCAGTGGTCAGTGGATAGTTTTGGTGTCTAACTTGCTTTGACTAAACTGAAGGTCACGGCCTTAGGTCCACAGGCCTAGGATGGAGGCCACATGTCTCAGGGGAAAAGGGGGTACACCTGTCCTTTCTCAAGAGTCACGGGAAGTTGCTAAAGGGTCCAAAAGAAGAACCTTATACTTACTGTTCTCCCTGATAGCTGTCCCCACCCCTACCCACACCCCAACCTGTTGCCTCACAAAAGATCAAAACAGGAAAGAGAAAATCCATCCCACTCACAGTTCCAAAAGAAACTGTGTCAAAGATGTGACCTAAGAAGCCTTGTCCTTCCTGGCCCTGTCTCTCATCAACAGTGTGACCCAAGGAGACTTTAAATAATTGTTTATTTTTATAACTTTTATTTTATTATTGTCACTTTATGCATATGGATGTACTGCCTGCACATAAGCCTGTGTACCATGTGTATGCTTGGTGCCCAAAGAGGTCAGCAGAAGGTGTGGGAGTCCCTGGAACTGGAATTATGGATGATTGTAAGCCTCTATGTATATGCTGGGGATTGAACTCAGGTCCTCTGTCAGGGCAGCAAGTGCCCTTAACCATGGAGACATCTCTCCAGACGCCCTAAATAATTATTTTTTGAAATGCTGAGACACATGAATGAGTGGATAGGGGCATGGCATTGACTTTGAATTGCAAGTCTTCAAAATATGTCACTGTGGGTCCCTGTCCCCCAGAGACCCCACTCTGCCGCAGACCAGCAGGCATGTCCTTGAGGACACAGCACTTAAGCTTCTGCACCGTAGGCCCCATTCCCATAGTGCTCCACTGAGCACCCACCCAAAGCCCAGCGTCTAATACAGATGAATAACCTGTGTGAGACAGCCTAAGAATAGAAAGCATTAGGTACATATATACATTGCAGAAACCCAAACTGGACAAAAATGTTGGAATTCAACTTTGCTGGACTTTTTTATTTTTATTTTTTATTTTTTGAAACACAGTCCCATGTACCCCAGACTAGCCTCAAACACACTACTATAGCACAGAATGGCCCTGAATGTCTAATCCCCCTACCTGCACCCCTCTAGTGCTAAGGTTATAGGTGTAAACCACCATGCCCAGTTTTGCAATGCTGGGACTCTAACTTACAGCTTCATATATGCTGGACAAATGTTCTACCAACGCAGCTACATCCTCACTGCCTGAACATTTTTCCCCCTTCAGTTTTGGAAATCCCCGGTGTCTCAAAATCACAATCCCCAGACAAGCATGCATAGGTAACCCCGGATTAGCCTCGGCCACAAGCCGGGTGGGAAATCACCAGCAAGGGGAAGCTCTCCCCACTTTGGTTCTGCAATCTTGGCAGGTTCAACTCCTGCTCCCCGAGTAAACTAGATTGTGTAAGATGCCAGCTGTCGAAAGATTTGGAGTCAAGAACCCTCCCCTAAGCATTCTGTGACCTTGGATGAGGCCCTTCCACTACCTGGGTTGCCAGGCCTCCCTTTGAGACCATAGGTGGGCTTTAATCATCTATGCTGTGAGTTTCTATTCTCTCTCAGTGCCAGCCCTACGTGACCCGGAAAGTGTTTCACAGAACAGATAGGGAAAACAAAACAAAACAACACAAAACCCCAGCTCAACTCCCTAGGTGTTTAGGCTGAAATGTGGGTAAATAAGCCATCGTTTCTCATTGGTTCCTGGGGAGAGCCTTGTAGGCGCCATCTTCAGAGGATCAGGGGTTTTAGCGATTCTCTTTCCAATGTTTGGTCCCTGGGATGAAGGAGAAAAGTGTGTCGGTTAGAATCAGGAGTGACTCTTGCACAGGACTGCTTGTTGGTACCATCCCGAGGCTGTGCTGATCCATCCTCCACACTGAGAACCCCAGAAGTGGGTCCTTTGTCCTCAGGTGGTGCCTGAAGAGTGCGGATATGCACACACCTAAAACAGAACCCAAGTGTGTATGCACCCGACTGGAGGGGCCCTATCTAGGACAATAGGGGAAGACTGTCCAGGGAGGCCATATCCAAGGGAGATTCTGTTCAGAGGGCCCTGCTGGGAACTCTGTTGTCTTCTTTGCATCAACTCAACCAGACAGGTGCCTATCTTCGGCCACAGTCTTCTGTGGGGCAGGTAAGCTGGAAAGACCTCCATACTCTGAGATAGGCTTACTCACCCACAAAGAAGTTTCTGGTGGAAGACTGTGCAGCCATAGTCTTTCTGCCTCACCAGGACATGGCAGGGGGACACAAAATACAAGTTTACTCAGGCAGTGCCTAGTAAGCCCATTCTAGAAGGTCTTCTGGACCTCCTGGGGTGCCGTCCCAGAGGGCTCTAGAACCCGTCCTGAGTCCTATCAGGCCTGCTCCTGACCAGCCAGACCACTGTGGGAAAATCACAGGCAGATGCAGCATTCTCCCTACAATGAGAGTAGCAGATCCCATGACAACTCTGGAGGAAGAGGCTAAACCAGCACCAGGGACACCTGGCCAACCCCAGAGCTTGTCAGGATGCTAATAGAGAGAGCGGCAGAAACCTTCCCAATTATTCCAAAGCAGACCACAGTAAAAACCCATCTGCAACCAGGTCCCAGGCAGACAACTGCCAGAAAACGCCAGGATCACCAAAACCAGTGCTCACAGTGGCCTGGGACTGTTGGATGGGCCCTCCCCTCACCATTATGGGCACAGAGCCCCCGGCCAAGGTGGAGGTCACATGACAGGTTTTGAGGTAGTCAGAACACAGGCCCTGCCTCTCTATGGCCTCTCTGCAGGACTAGATTGCTTCTGAGCTTTTCACAATATTGAAATGGTTGGTTTCTGTCCTGTCCCCAGTCCCCTGCCAAGGGATGCTTGAACTTCAGGAAGTATCCTCCCTCCTTCCTTGATTTCCTAAAGCTGAGTTTTGCTCCTCCTGCTCATGGGGAAGAGATGAGGGAGGAGAGAGGAGAAAGAATGGGGAGGGGGACCAACTTGCATTTGGAGGGGACATACAAAGGCTGGGCAAGTCCTGTGCTCAAGGAGGCAGAGCCAGAGTCTGGACCACTCATAGGCATCCCCTTCCCCCAGCATCCTGTTCCCCAACATGCTGTCCTGAGCCAGCAACCTCCTGGATTGAGGGAGATCCTTGTGGGTTGGATCTAATCATAGCCAAATGGGGTCTCATCCCCATCAGGCAAGCAAGAAACTAATGTGAGGGCTGAAGTCTGTCCAGGAGGTTCTAGCCACCCTAGGGGATAAACCATGTTGTTTTCACAAGGCCAAGCTCAGTGCCATTTGCAATGTTGTCACAAAGTGCCACAGCCATCCTTCTGGTCCCTGCACAGGCCTGAATGACCCTGTTGAACAGATGGAGACATGAGAGCTCAAAAGATGAGGGACTCAACCTTGTAAGACCCTACCTGAGTGACTCAGTACAGCATGGTCACAACCAGGGGTGCCCACGTGACTGGTTGTGTGTCAATTTGAATGCAAGGTAAAGATCTAGACAATAACAAAACTCACCCCAGGTAAATGGAGAATCAAAATCCAAGAAAAGAGGCTAGCCACCAAATGGAAAAAGTTTATGATAACAGCTATTAGGAGCTGCCTCACTGGGCTGGGGCTGGGCCTGAGTTTTTACAGAGTGTTAGCCCAGGACAGGGGGCCCATCCCCTGTACTGCATAATCTGGGTGTGTTGGTGCACTTCTATAATCCCAACCTGTAGGAGATAGAGATAGGAGGGTCAGAAGGTCAAGCTCTTGTTTGACTACATAGGAAGTTTGGGACTACCTGGGGCTACATGAGACACTACTCATATAAATATGTTATAAATAAATAAAGTAAGCCGGGCGGTGGTGGCGCACGCCTTTAATCCCAGCACTCGGGAGGCAGAGGCAGGTGGATTTCTGAGTTCTGAGACCAGAGGCCAGCCTGGTCTACAGAGTGAGTTCCAGGACAGCCAGGGCTACACAGAGAAACCCTGTCTCGAAAAAAAAACAAACAAACCAATAAATAAATAAATAAATAAATAAATAAATAAATAAATAAAGTAAGTAAGTTATAAATAAAAAGTTGCCTGAGAAAGCCTGGGATTGTTGCTGCTGTTGTGTTTACCCCATTTTTGGAGTCCTCCAAATACTGTTGCTGGCAATATAAGTCAGAACAACTAGGGCTGGAGGTATATATAGCTCAGCAGAGAACTCCCACCCCACCCCCACCCCCACCCAAAGAAAATAAACAAAACCCCACACTTAAGCACGCTTCGCCCATATATGCACTCATTCATAAAGGTGTCCTGGGTGTACACAGACAAATATCCACACCCTAAATACAATATGGGGTCCCAAACTGGCTCCCCAGAGACTGGCATTGTGGACGAGCTAATGAAGCTCTCAAACCAAGTCTGGCATTTTCTCCTCAGAACCCAGGCAGCTTAGCTGTTGGTTCAGACAGGTGTGTCTGGGTTAGGAAAGACTGCCTTCAGAGGTACCAGGAAGTGGCATGTGGGCAGCCTCCCTCCCCACCGTCCTCACTGTTTCCCTGTAGTCTGCTTATTTCAAAATAAAAGATTTCTTTAAAAGGAAAAAGAAAACTTTTACTCTTTTACTCAGAATTCCCCTTCCAAGAGTTTTATCTCAAAACTTATCAGAGCCTAAGATAACCTTCAAGGAAGAAATAGTAATAATAATAATAATAATAACAACAACAACAACAACAATGGAAGGAGGCTGGGTGTGTCAGAACAGCAGGATGCACTGCAGGCTTGCAGCCACACTGGGCTATCGAGTGAGACCGAGTCAAACAGCAAGATGCAAAGGAATGGTCTAGACGTTCAAGTGCAGCAGGCTCGCTGGCTGCGGCACACAGGGATGAAGCAGTGTGGTGGGAAGAACCTCACTAGGAAGTGCTTATAGGTGAGAAAAGGCTTCCAACAGAAAGCGAGAATCACTAGCCAGGTTTAGCTCACAGTACTGAGCCTGAGGAAATGCTGCAGTGCGCCAGGGTAGCCAGTGGTCACTTGCCATCGTCTTACTTTTGCCTGAAGCTAGCAGCTCACCATCTTGTTGGCCAGAAACACTACTAGTAATTGCCAAAGAGTAAAAACTATCCATCAGGATAATCAGCCAGGGGAATATTACACAGCTTGGTACAGGTTACCATATGGCTGGACCTTGAAGAGGTTAAGACAGCAGCACAAAGACTGCATACTGTGTGATCATGTATTTATGCGTATTATGAGCATCTACAACAAACGGGGTTATGTTTACCAGGACGAAGGATTAGAAATTCCCTACACATATTAGTTCCTCAAAAAGCGGTTCCTAAGGTTGCCCTACGAGCCAGCAATTTCACTACTCAGTGTCCATCCAAGAAGTGAAAACTCACACCCAAAACACAAGCGCAAGGCCACGCTCACGGGAACCTTATTCTTTCTCACATGTACTCATGTGTGGGATGTGTACGTGGGCATGCTTTCTGCAGAACACTGCGGATGTCAGGGGACAACTTTACAGAGTCTGTTCTTTCCTTGCAACTTTATGTGGGTTCCAGAAATCCAACTCAGTTTACAAGGCACGTAAAGCTAGCAGCTCACCATCTTGTTGGCCAGAAACACTACTAGTAATTGCCAAAGAGTAAAAACTATCCATCAGGATAATCAGCCAGGGGAATATTACACAGCTTGGTACAGGTTACCATATGGCTGGACCTTGAAGAGGTTAAGACAGCAGCACAAAGACTGCATACTGTGTGATCATTTTTATACAAGATGTCCAGGATGGGCAAATCCAGGGAAACAGAAAGTTGATTCATGGTTGCCAGAGCTAATCTAGAGTGACTGGTGATAGATTTAAGGGGTTTTTTAGGGTGAGGAAGTGGTTCTGTGATAAGATAGTAGAAGCTAGGCAGTACTCAAGAGGCAGAAGCAGGTAGGTCTCTGAGTTTGAGGTCAGCTTTGTCTATATGGAGTGTGTTCTGGGACAGCCAGGACCACACAAAGACCCTGTCTCAAAAAAGACAAACAAACAGCAACAAAGATAGTGATGGTCACACTACTCTGTGAATATATTTTTTAAAAACACACAGAAAAAGACAAACAGTAAAAACAGTGTTGTTACACTGCAAACAACACAACACTGAAGTGAACACTTTAAAAGGGCTGGCAAGACGAATCAGCTGGTAAGAGCATCTACAGCCAAGCCTAGTGACCTGAGTTCATATCCCCAAGACACAAAGAAAAGTAGGAGAAAACTGGCTTCTGCAAGCTGTCTTCTGGCCTCTAAAGGAGAGCACTGTGGAGGGAAGCATTGCAGAGGGGAGCATCGTGGAGGAGAGCACTGTGGAGGGGAGCACTGTGGAGAACACTGGGGGAATACTGAAGTAGGGCAGTATTTAGGAGAGCACTGTGGAGGGGAGCACTGTGAAGAGGAGCACTGGGGAGGGGAGCACAGGGGAAGGGAGCATTTTTGTGAAGGCAAGCAATGGAAGGCAGCACTATGCAGGCAAACACCCTGAAGAAAATCAGAATGGCAGGTATGAAACCACTCTACAAACACAATAAACAAACAAACAAACAGCAAAAGTGTTCCTCATAATTTTCTTTATTGAAAAGACAAACATTTTCTTCTTTATAAACGATGCTCAAACCTACAATCCCTTTAAAGGGACCCGAGTGGATGGTATTCTTCTGAAAAGACATGGGGACAGAACGAGCTGGCAGACACAGCTGGGCCCAACCTGGGCCATCCTTCCACAGCCTAGTGGGGTTGCTGGTCTTGGCACTTGTTTCCTACTACTTTGTGTCCCAGTAGCTCTGCCATGCCCAAGGCTTAGCATCTCACCTGATGACACGTCCTTTACCAGATTTGGCCAGGTGTAAAATATGAAGAGCCTGTTTGGAAATAGGAAAGTGGGAGGGAGCAAATGGAGTTCTCAGACTGAGGGTGTGTGGGTGCTTAGGACTGGGAATAGCAGACCTTTAAATAAAGGCGCCGCCCTCCTGGCCAGGGCCACCTGCGAAAGCGGAGAGCCAGCGTGTTTATGGAACACAGAGGAATGTGAGGAGGTGAAGGAAGCAAGAATTACACAGTTCAGTGCCTGCCAGTCAGCTGGGCAAACCAGCACCCAGGGTGCCAAGCACTGGTCAGGTCATCCTGGGCTGCTCCTTCCCTCCTAGATCCGTGCCTCAGTTTCTGCAAGGAGCTCAGCTCTATGAGGTCCTGGGTGGATGGTCAGCACAGGTCACAAACCAACCATAGACCAGGGATGGAACCTACAAATCACACAGCAGGCCCCCAGCAGCCCTCCGGTCCTTCCAGCTCCAGGTGCCTCTGTCCTGGCTCTCCTAGAAGCTTTCAACCCAGAGTATTAGGTGGCTTCTATTAAATGCCCCTTCTTTGTCTTAAAACCGATCCAGGGCCCCAAAACATGATGGCATGGTTGTTCTCATCATCTCCAGAGTACCCACCACACAAGAGGCATAATACCCACTGATCTCCCCACTCGGGGAGGAGCTCTTGCCAGATTGGAGCACCACAGTCAGAAGAAACTGGCTCAGGACCATTTTGATCTGGCTACAGATCTCAGAGCGAGAGATCAAGGGCAGAAAAACTAGTTAACAAATATCTCTGGTTCCTGGCTGAGGGTGGTCAGGTAAAACCTATTTGTTTTGTCTTTTGGTTTGCCTGTTTACGTGTGGTTTGTTTCTGTTACTCATTCATTCATTCCCTTTGTGTGTGTATGTGCCTATCATACGGGAGCAAGAGGACAACTTGTGGGAGTCCATTCTCTCCATGTCTGTCCAAGGATCAAACTCGAGTTGTTGGGCTTGGAGGCCTCTACCCACAGATCCATTTCACTGGCCCTTTTATTGTTTTTACCTGTTTGCCTGAGCAGGGATCTTGCTATGTAGCCCTGACTAGTCTGTAACTCAATGTGAAGATGAGGTTGGCTTCAAACTTGCTTGTGTCCTCCAGCCTGCTTCCTGAATGCTAGGTCACAGGTATGTGCCACCACACAGGCCTCTTTGTGTCTGGTTATCCAAGGCCTTCCCTCTGCTGAGCCACCTTCAGTGGGGCCCCTGATGACAATCACTTGTGGGGGAACAGGACCTTGGCTGACAAGCACACCAGATACCTGGTAAGATCAAGCTTTTACATTCTTTTGTTTCTCAAAAGAACTCAAATCTAGCCTAGGCTAGGAAACACTTCAGGGTGGCCCTCTGGCAGCCCCCTCAGTTGGTTGACCCATCGACTCTGCAATGTCCCGGTCTGGGCAGGGCTGAGGTGTGGAAGTGTCAAGAAAGAGGAAAATCCAGTTCCTGCCCAAGAATGTATAGAGCTCAGCCTCACACAGCCAGGTCCAAAGGTCAAGGGATGGCTCCAGGGTCTGCCCTCTGAGAGGAAGAGCCTGGGGAATGAGGAGGCCATTGCTACCCTATATCACAGGTTGTGGGCTGGGGATACGGTAGCAAGACCTGGGTGTGGTGCGTCAGTCACTAACCACAGGTTGGTGAAGGACATACGTGTGTAAGTACCTCTAGGGGTTATGCAATAACAGTGGGCAGATATTTGGACACATTTGAAGAGGAAGTTAGGGTAGCCACAGGCTGAAGAGATGACTCTGAGTAAAGGCTTGTGCCATAGAACCTGACGCCCTGAGTTTGAGCTCTGGGACCCATATGGTAGGAAGAGCAAATAGCCAAGTGTGGTGGTCTAAACATGCCTTTAGTCTCAACACAGAGGTACAGAGGCAGGAGGATCTCTGTGAGTTCAAGCTCAGACTGGTCTATATAGAGTTTCAAGACAGCCCAAACTCCAGAGACCCTGTCTTAGAGGGTGGGGAGCTGACGCCTATAAACTGTCCTTTGACCTCTATGCATGCACCATTGCACACACACACACACACACACACACAATAAATAAATGTACTAAATTCTTATAGATCGTGTGTCAGGCTGTGTGTGCTTATATGTGCGTGCGTGTGTGTGTGTGTGTGCGTGCGTGTGTGTGTGTGTGTGCGTGCATGTGTGTGTGTGTGCGTGTGTGTGTGCGTGCGTGTGTGTGTGCGTGCGTGTGTGCGCATGTGTGTGTGTGCGTGTGTGTGTGCGTGCGTGTGTGTGCGTGCGTGTGTGTGCGTGCGTGTGTGCGTGTGTGTGTGCGTGCGTGTGTGCGTGCGTGCGTGTGTGTGTGCGTGCGTGCGTGTGTGTGTGCGTGTGTGTGTGTGTGTGTGTGTGCGTGCGTGTGTGTGTGTGTGCGTGTGTGTGTGTACACGTACTGTTCTTGTTTTGTGGTTGGGAAAAACAGCTTCAGTGTCACGGCATTTACAGCCCTGTCACTTTGTCCAGATCTCTGAGCAGCCTTGCAGAACCACTAGCCAGCAGTTTCTCCCCAGGAGGGGGTCTGGGGGCATCTGGGTCTCCAGGGCAGAGCAGGGCTCTCTCTCTCTCTCTCTCTCTCTCTGTCTCTCTGCCTCTCTCTCTGCCTCTCTCTCTCTCTCTCTCTCTCTCTCTCTCTGCCTCTCTCTCTCTCTCTCTGTCTCTCTGTCTCTCTCTGTCTCTCTCTGTCTCTCTCTCTCTGCCTTCCTGGCCTGCTCTACTCTGGATGGCCAGCTATCAGATTCCTGGTTCCACTGAGGGCAGGGTTCTCAGCTGAGTCACCCTTATGCTTACCCGGGGTGGAGCACAGACATGCATCTGATTTGGGCACTGAAAACTTTGGCTCTAAGTTCTGGCTTTTTATATGACACCTCACATCTCAGGGTGTTTTCTTAGCTGTAAAGTGGGATGACCCTGATACCATCATGACTCAGGACAAGGTGTTTTACCACCACAGCACAGTGCTGAGCACAGATGGGGCTGTGGGCAGCTTCAGAAGATAGGTAGGCCTGAAGCCTGGGGTGGTGGCTGTGAGCCTTAAGCCCACGGGAGGCCCCCAGGTAAAACTGCTCCTGTAGACCTGCTCAGCTAGACCAGCCTGTCCTAAATGTTTCTCTGGGACCTGTTTGGGACGCAAGTTCAGCCACCCTCAGAGGATACAGCCCCAAGATCATGTTGATCATGCCCCTGAGCAGCTCATGGTTTCAGAAGCTGGATTCTACTCCCCCTGGCCTTCCCAGATGGGCACTGCTCAGGTGGTCAGCGCAGCACTGTCCCCAGCCACCCCCACAGGTGATGTTCTGTGCTTTCCAGGCTAGGCTGCGACATCATAAAAGCAGGAGCTGGCTGGGCAGTGGTGGCGCACGCCTTTAATCCCAGCACTTGGGAGGCAGAGGCAGGTGGATTTCTGAGTTCGAGGCCAGCCTGGTCTACAGAGTGAGTTCCAGGACAGCCAGGGCTACACAGAGAAACCCTGTCTCGAAAAACCAAAAAAAAAAGAAAAAGAAAAAAAAAAAAAAAAAGCAGGAGCTGGACCCCCTCTCCTTCACCCTCACTCCCACCTGCCACCACCCTCCCACACACAGGACCCTGAACTTCAGAGTGAACCAGGGGAACTGGGAACAGGTGCTGCCTAGCACGCGGCTGTAACTGCAGGTGTGGTGGGGTCTGGATTGAATTTTTTAAACATCTAAAAAGTTGGGGGTGTAGCTCGGTTACGAACAAGCCCAGGGTTCCACAACTGGCACCCCACACCCTGGTGGTGGGGGTGCATGCCTGTAATGCACTCTAGAGACCAGCTTCCTGTTGAATCATCTGGAATCGTGGGGTTGTTACACAGGAGCAAGCTCCTGAATCGAGGGCAGGATCGGCCGACACAGGTCTTTGCATGGATAGGTGCTGGTGGACTTGGTCCTTCCTTGTTCTCTCTGCAGTCTCTTAGTGACAATCTGGTGACTCTGTCCACCTGTGTACTGTGCCTCCCACAGCCCCCCACCCAGGCCTAGAGATACACATACTGGCAGTTCTCCACTGAGAGCCCAACTGGATTGTCACAACCCCCTCCCACCCACACGGTGCTTTCTCCTGCAAGCTCAGCCTGCCTCATCCTCCACCTGCCAGTCCTCGCCCAGGTCAGCACCCCATGAATCACAGAAGGCTCCTTGCCTCCCTCCCACACATGGGTGCCACCTTCCCCCAGCTGGGCCTCCTCCTGTACACCTGTGCCCAGACAGGACCGACCATTGACGTCCCTGCTTCCTGCCATGACCACCTCCGGCTCTTGGGTTTTTAATTTTGTATGAGTAACAGTGACCTAGATAGGTGTGTGAAGTCCACACTGACTCAGTGGGTCTGGCCCAGTTGAGCAGGTGGGTTTTGTGATAAATGGACCAGGTAATTCTGGTACATCTGTCATGGCCTCCTCCTCCTCTTCCTTCTCCAGTCATTACTAACGACAACAAAACAATTAGCATGCTTCGTGAACTTACCAGCTCCACCTCCTAGAATCTTCTTGAGAAGCCTGAGGCAGGAGCAACCATCTGCTCCCATTTCACAGTTACGGAAACTGAGGCAGAACCATCCTGGATAGCAGGGGTCAAAGAGACCCCACCATACCCTTGGTGATATTGTAGGAAAGAGTGGCAGTGTAGGAGCGAGTCTGTCCCTAAGAGCCACTTGTCTCAGAGAGGAAATCTTGGATGGGAGATGGTTACAAAGTGGACGCTTGTATGAAAGCTCACTGACAGGATCCCTGACATCATGTTCATTAACTCTCAATAGAAAAAACCCTTTAGGGGCTGTAGGGATGGCTCAGTGGTTAAGGTCATGTATTACTCCACAGGAGGACCTGAGTTCGGTTACCAGAACCCATGTCAGGTGGCTCACAATTGCCTGTAACCACCTCCAGAGGATCCAGTGCCCCTGACACAGAGAGAGAGAGAGAGAGAGAGAGAGAGAGAGAGAGAGAGAGAGAGAGAGATTGCGAGATTGCTCAGTGGTTAGAACACTAGTCACCCCTCCTAAGGACCTAGGTTCAGTTCCCAGCATCCACATAGTATCTCACAGACATCTATAATTCCAGGTGCAGAAAATCCAACACCCTCTTCTGACCTCTGTGGGCAATGCACACATGTGGTGCACAGTCGTAGGCAAAGCATATATACACATAAAATAAAAGTATTCTTTAAATAAAATCTTTAAAAAAAAAAAAAAAAAAAAAAGGATGGGCTGACAAGATGGTTCAGTGGATAGACGCGCTTGCTACCCGTCGATGGAAGCCTCATGAACTGAGTTTGACCCTGGAATCCACATAAAGGCAGAAGGAGAAAACCACTACACAGAGCTGACCTTCCACCTCCACATACATGCTATGGCATGCACACACTCATAAATATCACACACACACACACACACAGTAATAATAAATAATAATTTTTTAAAATGTAAATGTCAAGGACTGGGGATGTGGCTCAGTTGGTAGAGAGCATGTGTAGCATGACACTCGGGGCTCCAACACATGAACCAAGCATGGTGGCACACGCCTCGGGGCTCCAACACATGGACCAGACATGGTGGCACACGCCTCGGGGCTCCAACACATGGACCAGGCATGGTGGCACACGCCTCGGGGCTCCAACACATGGACCAGGCATGGTGGCACATGCCTTGATACCAGCACATAAGAGGAATCTGAGGCTAGCTTGATCCACATAGAAAGTTCCAGGCTAGTCAGAATTACATGGTAAAACTCTGTCAGTGACAGACAGACAGGCAGACTGACAGACAGACAAAAAAAGAACATGAGTCTTCCAAAGAAACTAAAAGAAAGTCATGAAGTATTGGCAACTGGGAAGTGCTTTCTGGCAACAACTAAAGAACAAATTGAGAAAAGACCCCAGGTCCAGCTCACAGGAAGTCCTATCAGGAGGCCAGGCAGGAACAGTCAGTCAAACCCCAGCCAGGAAGGCTTGGTCATGGTTGAGTGCATAGGGCAGGGATGACGGTGACAATGGCAGGGCCTCTGAGCAGCAGGGCTGACCGACCCCTCCCTTCTCTCTCCCCCTCTCTCCCCCCCTCCCTCTCTCTCTCTCTCTCTCTCTCTCTCTCTCTCTCTCTCTCTCCTTCCTTCCTTCCTTTTGTGACAGGGTCTAACTATGATGCCATGCCTGGCCTAGAACTCACTACTCACTATGTAGGCAGACTGACCTCAAACTCACAGAGATTCACCTGCCTCTACTCCCAAGTGCTGGGATTGAAGGCCTGCAGTGCTGAGCCTGGTTTCAGGCTAGGGGCAATGACTGAGCCACCAGGAGGCCAATGATAGTGACAACAGCTGACAGGAGGCCGGTGATGGTGAGGGCTTTCCCCCAAGAACAGGGTGACTTCAGCATAGGAAGACAGTCTGACTCCTTCAAATCTGATCCCTAATTGGAGCATTTGGTGGACAGAATTCAAAGAACCCAACCCAGGCCCTGGGCACCCCAATTTAGCAATCTGAGCCGAAGTTCATTCCCAAAGAGCAACTGAAATGATATAAAAACCATGTGGTGAGACCCATGGTACCTGTCAGCCCTGAAATACACAGAGGGCCCAGCTGTGGGGACAGACAGCACAGGAGCCAACCAGAGAGACCTAGAAGGAACCCAGCGAGATATGGAGATATGAGACCTGGACCATGTCTAATCAGAGGGGGAAGAAGACATTTTAATCACAAGTGACTGATCCTCACAGTTCACCATCACACAGCACAAGTCCAAATGCACATGTGACCTATGCCTGTGATCCCAGAACTTGAAGGTAGAGGCAGGAAAATCAGGAGTTCAAGGTCACCCTCAGCTACATTTTAAGTTCAAGGCCAGCCTGAGCTATGTGAAATGCTATCTTAAAACAATCACTAAAGCATTAGGACCTAGTTTGGGTCACTAAATAATTCAACAGCAGAAAGGCCATCCTGAGTTAGACAGGAGTCATCTTGGTCTTAGCCACATCTCAGCTACTTATATCCCACTGGGAGCTTGTGCTCATCCTTCTCACTGGGAATTACCACTCCCTTTCAGTCCCAGGCTGCCTCACTGCAGTGCTCGGCCTGGCCCAGGTCAGAACCCCTGAGTCACTGCAGCCCCTCCCCTGCTCCTCCCAGGCATGACCACCACCTCCAAGCCCTCTCCACCCCCTGGCAAGTGCCCCACTGGCCTCCCGGCTACCAGCCACCACTAGCCCAGAGTCTTGGAGAGCCTGTGTAGATGACCTGGGGTCATGCAGACATTTTAGACCTTTGAATGTCTTTTTATAATTAATGAAGTTAAATGACAAATGATAATCTAGGATGAAATATTGGTGACATGAAAGGTGACAAATTACTAATCTGAAAAATAATTCCAAGCTCTCTTAAGAATGAATAAGGGAAAAAGAATAAATAATATGACATTTCAAAGGTAAAAGAGCTCACAGACAGGGACTAGAGAGGCAGCTCAGGAGTCAATGCACACTGCTCTTTCAAAGGACTCAAGTTCAATTCAATTATTAGGCAGCTTGCAACCACCTGTAACTCCAGTCCCAGAGATTTACCACCCTCTTCTAGCCTCCGTGGGCGCCTGTGCATACTTCACAAGCACGCACACACACGCATGCGCACACACATTACAAATAAATCATTTAAACAGCTCATAAATGAAATGAGAAAATGTAGTGACATATGGAGCTCCATAAGCTTCCTGACAGTGAAGTGTGCACTGACTGTTCAAGTACAAGCAACACAACAAGAGTTGGGGGGACGGCAGGGGCCAGGGGGGCCAGGCCTGGTGCACACCTTTGAACCCAGAACTCTGTGAGTTTGAGGCCAGCCTGGTCTACATAGAGAGTTCCAGGACAGTCAAAGCTGCACAGTGAAACCTTGTCTCCAAGGAAGGAAGGCAGGAAAGGAGGGAGGAAAGAAGGAGACAAGGAAGGAAGGAAGGAAGGAAGGAAGGAAGGAAGGAAGGAAGGAAGGAAGGAAGGAAGGAAGGAAGGAAGGAAGGAAGAAGGAAGGAAAAAGGAAGGAAGGAGGAAGGAAGGAAGGAAGGAAGGAAGGAAGGAAGGAAGGAAGGAAGGAAGGAAGGAGAAAGGAAGGAAGAAGAAATGGACTACTGAGGTGGCCCAAGTGGTAAAGGTTTGCCACCAAGCCTGATGATCCAGTTGTTCAGTTAACAACACATATTTTTGGCAAGTGTCCTTAGTGTAAGTTTTACTTCCTTTATTGTGACCCCTGACTTACCATCTTTTGGGAGATTCCCCGAGGCTCTGAGCATCGCACTTTTTCTATGGGGCACGTGGGATGTGTATTCTGCTGCTCTTTAATTTCCTGTTTTGTTTTTTCATTGCTGGGCATTGAACTCAGGGCCTTGGCAGGGTAGGTGGGTACCCTGCCAGTTGACATATCTCCCTGCCCTACTGTGTAACCTTTCAAGCTTAACCTTGTCCCAGACATTCACTAGACTGATTAAGTCTCAGTTTCTGTTTGCTCTCCCCTCAGTGCCTAGAATGGAGCCTATTCTCAGCAAACAGCCCAAGAAAGAACACCTCACTCTGTGACCACACCCTTGCCGGCTGGCCAAGCTGGGCGGGCTGGCTTTACAGCTCTGGCATCCGGCCAGTTCTCGGTCAGGCTCTCGGCTCTGTGTTGTGGTCTCCTGTCAGTCTGGTCTGTGAAGGTGCGTAGTTATTTTTGCTGAGTGACAGGGTTGTCTATTTAGAGCACAGGCTGCTGCTCCACTCCCAGAGAAAAGCCAGTCTAAGGGCATCCCCTAATTAATGAGCCAGTAAGTGTTTCCTCTTATTTCTGATACACAGTGGGCATTGGTCCAACACACACACCCACTCCCGCCTCCCTCACCTCAGCTGTTGGAGGCTTCCTTCCATAACTACTCCTTCATATAACCCATGGCCTGCTCAGAACAGGCCAGCCCCACAGCTCCGCCTGCCCTGAGCCATCAAATGAGTTTGCAAGTTAAACTACTCTGCTAGCTGCTGGTTCTCAAAGAAACCCTGGGGGAACCACAGCCTGTCCTCTACTCAAATCTAACAAGCAAAGCCTCATGTTGCCTTTAGTCCTGGAGATGGGTGCTCATTCCAGTTTCACCCTCTGTAGAAAAAAAAATACCGGAGCTCTCTGATTCTGTTCCAGGTGGTGCACATCTGTACTCCTGGCACTGAGGGGGAAGAGACAGGGCTGGCAAAATGGCTCAACAGGTAAAGGAGCTTGCCACCAACCCAGGCAACCTGAGTTCAGTCGCAGGGACCCACACGGTGGGAAAAGAGAACAGACTCCACTAGACCTCAGACTACTTACACACAAGGCATGCACGTGCCCCACACATGCACACGCTAGGTAAACAAATGTCATTTTAAAAGTTTAGAAATGCCTCCTCACGTTGCTAAATGTTTCCTGCTGGGGGTGGGGAGAAAGTCACTGACAGTCTTATGACAGCCATGCAGAGGCTATCCCTGACAAATGCCTCTGGCCTTCTCTGATACTGATCATGGTGCCTCATCAGTGCCCCTAGTGGCTGGATGTGGCACTGCAAGTGGGAACGCCAAGATACCAGCTCTGCTTCTCCAGGAAGTTGCCTTTTTCTGATCCCACAGGAGAACCCATAAAAGCGCGCTGGGCTGTGGTAGTGGAGGCATCCTCACCCTTGGGATAGCAAACTGCCAATGAAACAGGAGACCAGGGCAGACTGTGCCAGCAGCCTATGGCCTGGCCCTTACTAAGAAGGCATGAGAGGTACGTGTATCCTGTTGAAGAAGCCTAGAGAGAAGTCAGAGCTGGGGCCCTGGCACCATTGGGGTGCATTTACTCAGGATTGTTGTCAAGAAGTGATACATCCGCCATGTTGCACTGTACAGTGAACCCTGTCTGGGCAGGCACAGCGCTGGCTGTGAGCCTCTGGGCACAGCCCAAGTGTTGAGGATCCACAGACGTTGTACTGTGACCAGTCACCACCAGACACGTGACTCAGGGGGGAATCATTACCCCCTGTGACTCAGTTCTTTCATTTGAGAAATGGGAGTGATAAGAGGGCCTGATTGGGCTGGGACATGATGTACGTGACTTACTAGATGTCAACAGTAATGTGGTCATCTGTGCTCAACAAATGCTAGCTAGTCACATGCCCATTGTGTCCCTAAAGCTGAAACCTGGAAGCTTAAATGCTGATTGGCTAAATGCCTGTGGCATCTCAGTCTATGGAATGCTAGACCTCACAGAACCACATCTGCTTAGCCAAGTAGAACCTACTTAATAAGTAATGAGAAAAGTTTCTATTGTGTAATAGAAAACATATGTAGTTAAGTATACATAGACTTAGAACTTATTTGGTATTTTATTGATTATTCATTATTATTTATTTTCTTTTTAAGATGAGGTCTTGGGTGGCCTAGGTTGACCTCAGAATTGCAGGGCAACCAAAGATGAATTGAACTTATCATCCCCCTGCCTCCACATCCCAAGCCCTGGGATTACGGAAGTGCACCACCATACCTGGCTCATGGGATACAGGGATTGAATGCAGGGCCTCAAGTATGCTAGGCAAGCACTCTACCAACTGGGCCACGTCCTCTGCCCCCTCATGGATCCTTTTTCCCTTTCTTTTTCTTTATGTTTAAGATTTTTATTTTATTTTCGAGATTACGATTTGATTACATCATTTCCCCTTTCTTTTCTCCCCCGAAGCCCTCTCATATGCCCCTCCTTACTCTCCCTCTAATTCATGGCCTCCTTCTTCGTTAATTGTTACATGTTTGTATACACACACACACACACACATACAACATATGTATGTATTTATATGTGTATGTGTGTGTGTATTTATGCCTAGCTCCCACTCCCTCACCCCACAAGCACGTGGGTGTCCCAGAGTGCATGTCTCCAGCAAGACTAAGCGATAACCACTGAGCTATTCCCTTCCTCCTAGTCTGTGACCTCCCCTTCCCCCTTTCCACACCAAGGCAGCTTATCTGCTCTGCTGGACATTGCCCTGCCCAACAAGCGTCCCACTCCTCTGGTCTGTTGCTGGCACTCCTGCTGGCTTCAGCCTGAGCAGTGCTGTGGGGCCATGCAGCGTGACCCCTGGATAGATCTAAATTTACAAATGGCTGTTGAGCCTGATCGGTTCATTCCTGCTGGGCAGGTGGCGGCTCTGGTTAGCTCATGTGCCCAGAAGAAGCTCTTTGCTCATGGCTCTCTCCATCCTTTACATCAAAGGATTGATAAGGGCTGTCCACGAATGCCACACAGGTGTGGCTTGCATAGCCTTCTCCCACCAGCCTGGAGGTAAAGGACGCATGGCTGTTTACTTATTTACCTATTTATTTAGACAGGCCTTCAAGGAGCCCAGAATGGCCTCAAACTTGCTTTGTGGCAGAGGACAGCCTTAAACTCATGATCCCTGCCTCTCTCCCTGAGTACTAGGCTTACTGGTGTGCACCACCAGTCTTGGCTATAATTGATTTCTTTTTGACAGTTATTATTACATCCTGTGTGCATGCGCACGGGGACAGCTTGTGGGAGTAGGCTCTCTGCTTTTACCGTGTGAGCCTTGGCATGGGAAGAGGTTGTCAGGCTTAGCATGTGCCTTCTCCCTCTCAGCCATCTCTCTGGCCCAAAAGTTGCATTTCCTGGACATTCACCCCAGTGGCTTGTTCTATTCACATCCTGCTCTAAAATGTAAACACTCTATCTTCTCTTCAAATCTCCCCATGTCAGAGATGTTGCTAGGATGAGGCCAAGTTCTCTCTTTCACTCCACAGCGCTCTGAAGCTACCGAACGTGGTGGGTGCACCTTTAACCTCAGCACCTGGGAGACAGAGGCAGTTCCTTCTCAGTCTGAGGCCAGCCTGGTCTACAAAGCCTTCAGAAAGTATCTGCTCAGGTAGAGAATCCATAACTAATGAACAAGGAAGTTAGTACTCCAGCCCTTTGTCCCCTCTCTCTAGACTTGACAGTTGTTGGCATGATTCTTGAAGGTTCTAGAAGTATTCTATGAAGATAACGCCATATTTATTTATATAACTTTTTATTGTTTTATTTTGAAATGGGGGTCTTGCTGTGTATCCCAGGCTGACCTTAAACTTGTGATCCCCCCTTCCACAATCTCCCAAATGTTGGGATTACAGACATGTGCTACCGTGAATGGCTTTATGTATAAAATTTTAAAAAACAGGAATGACCCTGAAAACATACATACCACCGCCAGACAGACTGAGCAGATTATATTCTGAAGCTAGCAGGAGTGCCAGCAACAGACTCTCCAGAGCGGTGAGATGCCTCTGGGGCAGGGCAATATTCAGCAGAGATGACCACTGTGGAAAGGGACAAAGGGAGGTCACAGACCAGGAGGAAGGGAACAGCTCAATGGTCACTGCTTAGCCTTGCCCACTAACACGGGAACACCCACATGCTCGTGGAGTGAGGGTGTGGCAGAGAGGCCGCACCTGAGGCCACACATGGATGAACTCTGATCACAAGGGAAGTGTGGGAGAATTCAGGTGTGTGCGCAGCCACCCCTGGGCCATTCGGTGATTCAGAGCCTTTGGACAGGCAATAGGAGGAGGGTAAAGAGGGGGGAAGGGCACGAGGACCCACATGTGCAAAGGCCTGGAGCTGAGAGTACAGGCTTAGGGGAACTGAAAGCAGCTTGGGGAACGGTAGATGATGCCACAAGGCTGAGCAACACGTGAGGAATGTGGACTCTGTCCCATGGGCGGTGGCAAATTGAGGAGACAGATAGGCAGGAAAATGAGATGGTGGCATTGACCCTTCTCCACCACACCCCCACAGTTCAGCTGACCCCACCCAGCCCGGAACCGAGGAATGAGAGCCTATCCCCTCAGCTAACACCCCTATACCCCAGGCTCAGTCCTCAGCCAACACCTCTCCACCCCCACTGATGAGTCTCGGTAACCTGTGTTGTCCCCTTCTCTTCTGCATTCTCTTCTGCCAGAGGCCAGGTACCATTTCCGGTGTGTTCTAGACTGCTCTAACACATAGTACCTGTCTTGATAATCACTCAGTGCCCACTTAATGAGAAACGGAATGTGAGGATTTAGCTCATGTGGTTTCCCACTAAAGATGTAGAATCTAGATTGGAACCAGGCAGCCAGGGGGACCTGAGGCGAAGGCTCCTTATAGTGATCTAGGTGAGAACTCAGGTGATGACTGAGCTGAGGTGGCAGTGCTGCTGGAGAGCAAGGAAGGAGGGAAAACATTTCAGAGACAGAATGCGCAGGCCTGAGAGAGTTGATGAGGTTGCCAGGTTAGGAGGTGCGGGCTCATGGGCTTCTGACCTCAGAAGCCAAATGGATGAGGGGACTAAGAAGAGCTACTCTGGAAGAGGAGGCAGAACTTGAGAGGTGACCGAATCCACTTAGGCCTGCTGACGGGACAGTAGGACAGTAGGACAACCTAGACTCTGCATCCCAGGTGGAACCATGAACTGCGCTTGGAGACAGACACCCAGAGAGACAGGACTTGGCAGCTGATAGCCTGCAGGTGATGGTTAAAGACCCAGAGAGGTGACAGTGGCCCAGGGAGACAAGAAGGCAAAACAGAAGGCAAAACAGAGAGGAAACCAACCCACAAGGGTGAGTTGAGGAAGAGCTATGGAGAGAAAATCAGAGGTCAGAGAGGAATGGAAGACACACCTAAGGAAGCACCGGTTTCGAGGGAAGTTTCAGGGACTAATGTGTCCCGCAGCATGCAGGAAATGAGGGCCTGTATGAGTTACTTTTCTCATCAGTGTGAAAAAATGCCCGAAAAAGTAACTTATGGAGGACAGGTTTATTTTTTTTCTGGCTCACAGTTTGGGGGTTCAGTCTGTCATAGCAAAGGTGTGGCAGAGGAGTGGGAGGCAGATGGTCACACGGTATCCACAGTCAGGAAGCAGAGAGAAGCAGATGTCAGTGCTCAGCCTGCCTCCTCCCTGTTCAGTCCAGGACAGCAGCCCATGGCCCACAGGGCGCTGCCCGCATCAGGGTGGGTTGTCCTTCTTCAGTTAAACCTCTCCGGAAATATCCTCTGAGGCACATCCAGAGGTTCCCATAGTGAATCTAAGGCCAGTCAAGTTAACCATCACAATCTTCCCGTGTGTGCCTTACAGCAGAGAAAACTCAGGCTCAGGAGGCTGACCATAGCACCTAGGACACCAGCAGCTGAGGCCCATGGACATACAGATCAATGGTCCCCAAAATGATGGCCTCTGGTGTCCCCAAGACTCTCCCACGGGTCCAAGAAATCAAGACCATCTCCATAGCAACACCAAAAGCTTTCTTCAGTGTCCCCTTTGTGGGCAGAGTGAAGTGTCTGGGGTTTACCACATGTCACTGGTGGCAGCGACATGAGGAAAGGGTTGGGGAGCATGGGAGGAGGGGGAAGAAGGAAGACTGGGAGAAGGAAGGAGGAAATGTCACAAATAGAAAGCTACTACAAAGCTGTTGTAACCAGTGGGCAGAGGATAGATAATTCCACCAGCAGCACACCAGAGACTAAAGGAGTAGCATAGAATAACACCACACACACACACACACACACACACACACACACACACACACACACACACACACACACACACCGATAGACCCATGTGACCCAGGGCACCAAATCGCACAAGGGGGACAACTGGATAGGCAGAAGCAGAGAATGCAGCTAGATCTGAACCTCACAGTATACAAAAAACACACCCTCCTACTGGGTAAGATGAATATGAGACGCGGGCGTTAGAGAAGTTGCTCAGTGGTTACAGCGCTTGAAGCACGTGTAGAGGACCTGGGTTCAGTTCCTAGTATCCACATGGCAGCTCACAAGCACCTGTAACTCCAGTTCCAGGGCCTCAATTCCTTCTCCTGTCCTTCTCAGGTCTGCATGCATGTGGTGCACATACAAACATAGAGGCAAACACTCATGCATATAAAATAAAAGTAAATAACTCTTTTTTTTTTTTTTTTAAAGCAAGACCTGAACCTATGTAGCAATGAGAAATGAACAGCGGAGAAGCTGCTGGCTCTGGTCTAGGCAAAGGTGGTTTGGATTTGATAGCAAAGATATGCAGAGGAAGGGGGGGGTCCTGTTGGGCTAACATCCAGACAGCACAGGAAATGGTTAGAGACTAAAGAGTCCCCCCCCAAAAAAATGGAGGATGTGGGTGTCCATCATGCTTCTGATAGGAAATTGCTGTAGGGCTGGAGAGTTGGCTCTGCAGTTAAGAACACTGTTGCTCTTGCTGAGGATGTGGGTTTGCTTCCAGCACCCATATGATGGCTTCCAACCATCTGTAGCTTCAGTAGCTTCAGTCCCCGGGACGCTGAAGCCCTCTTCTGACCGTTTCAGACACCAGGCATACACATGGTGCACACACATACATACATGCAGGCAAATCATTCATACATACAAAATAATAAATAAATCTAAAAACATTTCAAAGAAATTGCCATTTAAAATAAACAATAGCTGGGTGGTGGTGGTGTACACCTTTAATCCCGCACTTGGGAGGCAGGGGCAGGCAGAGCTCTGAGTTCCAGGCTATCCTGGTCTACATATACAGAGTGAGTTCCAGAACAGCCAGGGCTACACAGATAAACCCTGTCCCCCACACACACCCCCAAAAAAAGGAAAGAAAGAAAAGAAAAAGGAAGGAAGAAAGGAAGAAAGAGAAAAGAAAGAACAGGAAACTCAGCAGTCAGAAGACCGCCAACTCAATGGAAGAATGGACAAAGAGCCTGAACAGACACCTCTCCAAGGAGGACATACAGATGATCAGCAGGCTTTGCAAAAGCCCCCAGCGTCCCTAAGCACCAGGAAATGAAATTCAAAACAATAAAGTCAGGCCTAGTGCCTATCCATCCACCCTATTGCCAACACTCAAAAGGCAGACATCCACAACCTGAAGGCTAGCCAGATTGCCACAGTGGGACTGTCCAAATAAATAAATAAATGACATAATTTTTAAAAATCACTTCACGCTAGTTGGGATGGCTATTAACAAAAACACTAAAAGTGTTGTCTGGAAAATGAAGAAGAAGGAGCCTTTACGCACTGTTGGTAGGGGTGTAAAATTACATAGCCATAGTTAAGTTCCTCAAAAAATTAATAGAACTGCCATATGATCCACCAATCCCAAGCCTAGTTATATATCAAAAAGAATTAAATTAGGGGCTGGAGAGAGGGCTCAGCAGCTAAGAGCGCTTACTCTTGCAGAGGACCGGAGTTCAGTTCCCAGTACCCACGTCAGACAGCTCACAGCTACCTCTGACTCTAGCTCTAGGAGACCCAGTGCCCTCCTCTGGCCTCCACTTGCACCTGCATTTGTGTGTGCACTCTTGCACACATGTATACACACACACACACACACACACACACACACACATAAAATAAACATTTAAATAGAAATAGAATCAATACATTAAAGCAATACCCACCCTCCGACGTTCACCGCAACATTGTTCACAAAAGCTGAGCTACGGAGACCGTTCACTGACCCAAGAATGGATAAAGAGGTGATGCACT